>JAVISA010000001.1:316697-916697 GCA_032595095.1 Didymellaceae sp. YAFEF048 | reverse complement strand
GTGTTTCAGGTCTACGAGAATGCAAAGTCTGCCGAGCTTGATACGCCTATCGTGGCCATCCCCACGTTGCGCGAGTTCTACATCGACCTAGATGCTATTCTGGAGATCTCCTCGGATGGACCAAGCAAGAGTTTCGCCTTCCGAAGACTCCAGTACTTGGAAGGCAAGTTCAACTTGTACTACCTACTCAACGAGTACCAGGAGATCGCAGACAGCAAGAAGGTGCCCCATAGAGATTTCTACAACGTACGTAAGGTCGACACCCACGTTCACCACTCGGCATGTATGAACCAGAAGCATTTGCTGCGCTTCATCAAGTCGAAGATGAAGAAGTCGCCCGATGAGGTCGTGCTCTTCCGTGACGGCAAGCACTTGACACTACGAGAAGTCTTCGAATCCATCAACCTCACAGCGTACGATCTCAGTATCGACACATTGGATATGCACGCGCACACGGACTCTTTCCATCGCTTCGACAAATTCAACTTGAAGTACAATCCGATAGGAGAGTCGCGTCTGCGCACGATCTTCCTCAAGACAGACAACTTCATCAAGGGCAGGTACCTCGCAGAGATCACAAAGGAGGTCATCTCCGATTTGGAGTCCAGCAAGTACCAATTCGTCGAGTGGCGCATCTCCATTTACGGCCGTGATCTGGATGAGTGGGATAAGCTCGCAGCATGGGTCGTGGATAATAAGCTCTTCTCGCCCAACGTTAGATGGCTAATTCAGGTGCCCCGTCTATTCGACGTTTACAAGGCCACTGGGCTGATGCACGACTTCGAGGAGGTGGTCCGCAACGTTTTCCAGCCACTGTTCGAAGTCACCAAGGACCCCACAAGTCACCCCAAGCTCCACGTCTTCTTGCAGCGAGTCATCGGTTTTGATAGTGTCGATGACGAAAGCAAGGTCGAGCGACGTGTATACAGGAAGTTCCCCACGCCTAAGGAATGGACCACAAAGCAGAACCCGCCCTATAGCTACTGGATGTACTACCTCTTTTCCAACATTGCATCGCTCAACGTCTGGAGGAAGCAGCGTGGTTTCAATACGTTCTTACTCAGGCCTCACTGTGGAGAAGCTGGCGATACCGATCACTTGGCCGCCGCTGTCCTCTGCTGTCACAGCATCAGCCACGGTCTGCTTCTCCGTAAGGTGCCTTTGTTGCAGTATATCTTCTACCTCGAGCAGATCGGTGTAGCCATGTCGCCCCTCAGCAACAACGCTCTGTTCCTTGCGTATGAGCGCAATCCGTTCATGAACTATTTCCGCCGTGGTCTCAACGTGTCGTTGTCGACTGATGACCCGCTGCAGTTCGCGTTTACAAAGGAGCCACTGATCGAAGAGTACTCCGTAGCAGCACAGATCTACAAGCTTAGCGCAGTCGATATGTGTGAGCTTGCAAAGCACTCGGTCGAGCAGAGTGGTTTCGAGCACATTGTCAAGCAGAAGTGGCTGGGCGGCAACTACCACCTTCCTGGTGTGGCGGGCAACGATATGGCGAGATCCAACGTGCCCAGCGTTCGTGAAGCCTTCAGACACGAGACACTGATGCAGGAACTCGCTATGATAGACCGTTATACGCGCGCCGCCAACGCCGAGAGCCACGATCTGACAATGTCGAACCTCCAGCCTGAGCAGCCGGTACCGCAGACCCCCAGGACTCACCACGCCACGCACCCTGGCTCGCCTGCGCAGTCAACCAACCAGCAGCCATCTAACACAGATCCACACGAACACGACAAGGCCTTTCCAAAGCTGCCACCCTCGTCTTTCCCTGCCCAGCAAGCGCGCCTCAACCCTTCTACCTCCAACACAGACCTCGCCAGCATGCCCACGCAGCCCGCGTCGCCCACCGAAGGCAAAAGTCAGGGCTTGCGCCCACGCCGCACATCCAGCATGACCATCAGTGCCAGCGCCCTATCTGCCCCTCAACCACCCGCAGATCAGCCGCCCGCGGATCAGGACCTGGGCCTGACACGTACCTCCAGCAGCGTGAACATGGACGGCGAGCCGAAAATATTTCCTGGCGTTGTGAGCCGTAGGCGGCGCAGCAGCTTGCGCAGTGGGACTCTCGAGGATGGCGAGGAGCAGCATGCGGGGCTGCACCGTGTGCCTACTGAGCCCGCAGTGCAGGAGCAGGACACCGATGAGGAGGATTTGTAGGGACAGAACAAGCTCTGATTTTAGAGATTATCTCAAGGATTAGGTCAGAGAGAACTGCTGGGTTGAGATAACCAGCGTTACAATATTGTACGCAAGAGTATCAACTACTCACTGTAGCTGTAATTTAGTTTGCTTACAAGATAGAGATATCTACGCATTGACTTTCAATATCTCATGACTCGCTAGTCTTCTGTACTGCGAGGAACCCGATCCAGGTCCAGCTGAGTTCAGGAATAGCATCACTATCCCCGTCTAGACTAACGGCCGATAGCACGCCTTAGCTTACAAATGCTCGGACCCATTATGTTAGTAGTATGTAAGAGCCCGTTAAGCCTCACACCAACTACCATATCGATACCCCAAACCCATCAATTGCCAGAAATTACCGGACCCTCTACACTATCACAATAACATAGTCGATCAGCAATGTCAGAGCCGGTACTCACCGTCCTTCCCCGCCCAGGGGCATCCTTCCCCACCCTCCCCTCTCTCCCAGCCCCGGGCGAAGAAACCTTCACAAGAACCTTCGGCGCCCTCCTGCCACCCGCAACATACCTGGCCACCCCACACGGACAAGCAGCATACTACTTCTTCCCTCCATCCAACACAAGCACCCCAAACCCATCTCCACTGCACCCAGAAAACGTTCCAAACAACAACACTTCACCTACCCGCGTCCTCCTCATCCACGGCGTACAAACCCCGGCCCTCGGCCTCCTCCCCCTCATCCAGCAGCTCCGCAGTACCTTCCCAACAACCGCCTTCGCAACGCTCGACCTCTGGGGCCACGGGCTAACCAGCACGCCGCTTCTTCCCCACACCACCCCACTCTTCCTCTCGCTCATCGACTCTGTACTCTCCGCTCTCGACTGGAAACAGCCAGATGGCGGGCTATCAATGATCGGCTACTCGTTCGGCGCGGTCCTGACAATGAGCTACCTGTCCTCTTCCTCCCCCGCGCACCAACACACCGTCCAGCACTGTCTGCGCAGCGCAACGCTCATCGCGCCCGCGGGACTGCTGCGACGCGATTGGTTCACGCCTGAGCAGCAGGGCTTGCTTTCGGTCGGCTGTCCCGCGGAGCAGGAGAGCGAGGCGGCGAAGCTGGTGTTGGAGATCCTGGAAGATGGGCCTCTTGTTGTCCCGGCTACGTCTGCTGCTACTATTGCTGCCGGGGGTGTATGCGCCCAGGCGGTTAAACAGTGGCAGTTGGCTCAGCATCCGGGGCATTTCGCCAGCGTGGTGGGCATCTTTCGAGACGCGGGCGTGTTGGACAATGAGGCGCTGTTTCTGTCTGCGAAGGACAGGGCGGAGGAGCTGGGGATTGGATTAGGGTTTGTGTTGGGTGAGAAGGATGGTTGTTACAAGGTTGGAGAGGTGGAGGGGTTGGTTGGGAAGGAGAGAGTGAGGGTTGTGAGGGGGGCGGGGCATGCGGTTGTAAGGGAGAGGGTTGGGGAGGTGGTAGAGGCTGTGGAAGGGTTTTGGAAGGGAGTGTAGAGGAGGGACGATATGGAAGCAAGATTGTGTGATGCGGTGTGTGCTGGAGAGTCATGAGATGGGTGGGGGGCACCAGTGCTATCTCGATTCGTTGAGCTACCTAGACACCTGGCAAATGCTGGCTAGGTAGTTATTAACACACCATGCATTTGGTTCTGAAGCATTCAACACCCGCCAGAACCTCATCATCCATTCTTCCCCTCTCTCAACAGTCAAGCGCTCAAAGATAACATGACCTCATCCTCCTGCACGGTCAGCATGCAGCTGAGCCAGCGTGTCCTGCTGCAGCTGCAGCATGAGCTGTCATGCATGGCGTCCAGATCGCCAGTCAAGTGCCTGGTCTAGTGTGCACCTAGGTGGAACGCGCGGGCGATGGGTGGGGTTCCTGACCCGTGGGATGGGATACTGGGACTCTCGAGGGTTGTGCTGGTGGGAAGTGTGAAGAGATGTTGGTAGGTGTGGGCTGGGGTCAGTGATTTACGGCTTAGGCACAAGCGTGAATGTGCATCAGGAGTGAGGCGTGAGGATGTTGTAGCGCATATAGGGCTGCATAAGGTAGGGTTCGCAGACAGCGCATGTGGCTTGTTGGTGGGCCTGAGGCGGGATGAGCGTGGAAAGTGGTGGCTGAAGAGCTGAGTCGGGCAGGCATGAGTGCATGCCTGTGAGAAACATCATGGCAGCACAGACTAGCCATCGATGTTCAATACTCGGCTTCTTATCTATCATGTATACACTTAGATCGACGGAGCTGTGAAGTCAGGCAATGCCCCGGCACGAGCCGAGGGAGTAGAAAGGCCCCTCACAGCATGGATGACCAACCAGAAAATGGCTGGCGGCTGCGCCGTGTGAGTGGACATTTATCAGCGAGCAGTCTGCCACGATTCGCCTGCCGCGCAAAAATTACTGCCAAATCGCAGGTAAGTGCATCGTCCTCCGGAGGTCCCCACAGCGCGCACGTCCACGCTCCCGCTGGGAGGGCTCCACGGCGGCTTCGCGTAGCTATTGGCTGACGCGTGTGTTGTGACGAACGAGGTCGAGCGCTCTCCCGCGAACGACTGCGGGAACGGGCGCACTGCGACTGACAACACCGCTCGCTGACAACACGGCTGCCAGCATCACCTCTGCACCCGCGTTCCCAGCACCAGCACTCACACCAGCAGCTCCTCCGCACTGCCCACCCCCGCCCACTAGCTCGCCTGCTGCCCACAGCTGCATGCAGCGCGCGTCCCACTCGCGCGCCCCCAGCCCAAGCCCAAGCTCCGCGTCAGTGTACGCCGTAGTGTCATAGCTCCCTCGCCGTCACACACGCCTGTAACCGTGCTGCTGCTGCTGCTGCTGCTGCTGCTGCCGTTGCCCTCGTACGCCGCGCCAGCCCAGCATCCCCCCCAATTGCGCGCGCAGCTGTCGCATTCGGACGCCAGCCAGCCCGATCGGTCGCGCCCCGTCACCGTTCGCCCTCAGCAGCTACTGAGGTAAGCTGGCCCAGGCACCGCAGCCGTCACCGTCGCGGGAGTACAGCGCTGCACGGCGTCCTCCCTTGCGGCTGCCCACGTCGCTCGCTAACCGGCACCACAGGCCCTCACCCGTTACACCACTCGCCGTGACGTGGACTGCCAACAAATCACCTCGCAGCTCGCCAGCGCACACGCACCCTCGAGCCCCTGCAACCCGCCCGAATAAACATGTCGTCCACCCCGCCGAAGAAGGACGGTGTGGAACCGCCGCAGTCGCCTGACGACGACCAACACATGGACAGGACCGCTGAGGATACACAAGCCCAGGGACTCGGCTACGAATTCGAGGTCAAGGAACAGGATCGATGGCTTCCAATCGCCAATGGTGCGTACTGTGCTCTTCCCCCCGCCCCAGTCGTTTTGATTAGCCCTCACCTCCTGCCCGCCTGCACGTCGCTCGATTGCTCTCCCGGCGTTGCTGGCCGCCTGTCTGCCTGCCCATCTGCTTGAGACTGCGCGCCAAACCCTCGAATCACGGCCCCTGCAGCGCCGCCATGTCGTCCTCCTCGCCCCAGTCGTCCTCGTCTCCTCCTCTGAACGGGGCCAAGAGCGCCCCCAGCACTGTCGCGTCTGATGCTAACATTCGTAACTTTGCTCCAGTCGCTCGTATCATGAAAACCGCTCTCCCCGAGAACGCAAAAATTGCAAAGGAGGCCAAGGAGTGCATGCAGGAATGCGTGAGCGAGTTTATCTCCTTCATCACCAGCGAGGGTGAGTCCCAGACTGATGTTGATGCTTGTTGAAGCCACTGACGCCGCCCAGCCTCGGAGAAATGCACCCAGGAGAAGCGCAAGACTGTCAACGGCGAGGACATCCTGTTTGCCATGACATCGCTGGGCTTCGAGAACTACTCCGAAGCCCTCAAGATTTACCTGTCCCGGTACCGCGAGGTAAGCTACTTACAACCCCATCCCATTCTCCTGTCAAGTGTCTCTCCTTTGTGAACACATTTGGCGCAAAACGTATTCTGAACTCTGGTATTGATTGGTGTCTCGAGACCCTCCTCGCAAATCAGAACAAGCCTCCCGGCCAATTCGGTGCCCCTGGGCCCAGCGCCAACGCGCCCGGTGCAGACGGCAGCCAGCAACATGTTCTGAGCGCCGACCAAGATATGGCCGAGGACGGCGCGACTGCCTTCGGTTACAGCGTCCACAACGGAAATGGCAGCGCCGACTACTAGGAACAGATGTGTCGCTACGGATGAGGGTGAGATGGCTTGAGGTGCATCGAGGAGTTCGCCAGGCCAGAAGAGATGGCGAGAGGATGGGCGCGTTGATGAGTGCAGGTTCGAGGCATGGGTTCAGAATGTATGGGGTTGATGTTGGAATGGGCGGGCATCTGGACCTGAATGGGAGGATTGGCACGCAGGAAGGATGGCGTATAGGGACGAGGTATTGGGTCCTGGACAGTCAATGTCCGGACGTATCTCTTGCTCAGTTAGGATATCCCGTTGCAATAGAAACCACTGATTGCTCGCGCAATTTTCCATCCTTATGCTTGTGATGCACGTGTATTCTACAGATACGCCTATAATGCCTTGGAACCCTGAACACCTCGACCATACTAGTAACTCGATCCTGTCACTGACGCAGCAGCTTTCCTCCTAGCCAACAGCTCGCTCAACGGAATCTCATCCTCCTGCTCGTCGTAAAACTCCACATCCTCATCCACCCCGAAGTCCTTCAACCGCTCGCCCTCGGAGTTGCGCCAGCTCTCTTCGCCTTCCTCGGGGTCATTCCCGTCAGGCTTCCGGGCGACGTCGGTCAGCTCCTCGCTCCCGTCAGAATACGCCCCTGCATCGTCCTGATCGTAGTCCTGGGTATACCCAGCATACCCATCCCCCTCATACACCTCACGTTCTTTCCCCACCGCACTCCCTTTCATCCCCTCCACCCTCTCCACAAACGGCCGTCTGCGCCTCACCACATCCACAGCCTGCCTCTCCCTGAACGCCCTCACGCTCTCCTCATTCGACAACCCCTCGTCTCTGAACGTAAACCCCTTCCCTCCCTCCTCCTCCTCAGGACCGCCCTCCCTCCGCCAGTCTCTCCTCCTGAACGCCCGATCCGGATCCGGCGGCGGCCACACCTTATCCGCACTCTCGAACCCGTTCGTCTCGAACACCAACCCCGTGTCCACTGACGGAGTCGCCGAGAAAGGATTCATCCAATTAATCGGATTCGCGCTGCCCATCCCCGCCACGATATTCGCCCAGATCCCCACATCGTACGGGAACTCCTGCCGGGTAATCCGCATCTCGATCCCCGACGGACTGCTCAAATACCCGCCGAAATGCCGCGCCCTCCGCACCAGCGTCTCATGCCGGGAGATCTCCCAGGCTTCGATCGTAGTCGTATTGACAGCCAGACTCCACAGATTGCGCACCAGCAAGATGGCGAGCAGGAACAGGGTGAAGCTGTTTGCGGCGAAGGCGGCGAAGAGGAGGGTTAGCTGGGGGAGTGAGGGGCCGAGCGAGATGGGCAGGTCGCGCGTGTGCCAGAGGTGGAGGAGGCGCGTGAACAGGTGGGATTCGAAGAGGGAGAGGCCGAGGGTCGCGTAGAAGAGGAAGCGCAGGAAGTGAGGGAAGGTGGTGTGCGAGACGCAGTTGGATGTCCAGGGGCAGTGGTGGTCCATTTTGGGGATGCATCTGGGGGGTTGTTAGGATGGTGTGTTGGGTGGCGTTGATGGCGGTCGGCCGTGGAGAAAATGAATGAAGACGATGGGAAAGGCAAGAAATGGGATGATACGAACCTCTTGCACTCCTTGCAATGATGTGCTCTCGGCGGCTTAGCAGCATTGCATTTCCTGCACCACTTCCTGCTCTTGACTTCCCACTCGGCGTTGCCCGCTCCTTTCCCTTTCCCTGTCCACTCCTCCTCTTCCTTCCCCTCTTTCTCCCCCCATTCCTTGGGCACCCTCCCCGGATCCACCCACACGCTCCGCGTATACGTGATCCAAATCAACACCAGCACTATATTCGCGGTGATGAGTTGCTTTTTTGTCAAAGGTGCGGGTTCGAGCCGCAGTAACAGCCATTGCGTCGGATAGCCCAGGAAGAAGATCAGCGCGTACACGAAAGGTACGGCAAGTCGGGAGAGCGACGACATGACATTGGTGGTGGAGAACAAGTGGAGGGCTGGGATGATTGAGCATTGGGAAGCACGGATGGAGATGATGATCACGTGACAGGGCAATCATACGTAGGTATCCCACCCCGTCTCATCAATGCTTAACTTCAATGCCAACGACCGGTCCAACATACCGGATCTGAGATGTAGACGCCATTCTGTGCTTTGATTCACCACTGCTCTTTACCCAAGCGCAAAATCAAAAGACATGGTTTCCGCAACAACGCCCTTCCTCCTCCTCATCCCCCTCGCCATCCTAATCCACCTCCTCGTCGCGCCGTACACCAAAGTCGAGGAATCCTTCAACATCCAAGCCGTGCACGATATTCTAACCCACGGTATCCCTGGACCCAGTAATGCGGATGATTTCTTCACCCAACATTACGACCACGTTTCCTTCCCTGGCAGCGTGCCGCGGACGTTTGCGGGCGCACTGGTGCTGAGTGGGTTGGTCAGGCCGTTAATCGGGTTTGTGGAGGATGCTGGGAATGTGCAGGTTTTGGGTGAGTCGAGATCAATTGGGGGTGCTTTGGGTCATGAAGAGAGGCGAGAGCTGATAGCTGATTCTACGATCGAACAGTAAGAGGAGTCCTGGGCTTGTGCAATGCAGCAGCGCTCGTGGCGTTTGGGCGCAGCGTGCAGAAGGTGTTTGGCAGCGGCGCGGGGATCTGGTATGCGCTGTTCCAGGCGAGTCAGTTTCATGTGGTGTACTATGCGTCGAGGACGCTGCCGAATATGTTTGCGTTTGTGTTTAGTAAGTTGGTTGTGAGGTTGAGAGAGGTGGGGGATGAGATGCTGACGATGTTGTAGGCAATCTTGCGATGAGAGCTATGTTGAACGCGTACGCGGTGGTGTATAGCAGGGATGAAGCTGATCGGAGACTGCGACTCTGTCTGTATCTACTGACCATCGCGGGTGTGGTATTCCGCTCTGAACTCGCCATCCTGGTCGGCACAATCACGCTCTACCTGTTCCTCACCCAACGCATCTCCATCGTCAAAGTCATCATTCTTGCCGGAGCCAGCGGCCTCGTCATAGGGCTGCTCTGCAGTGTCTCCATCGACTCGTTCTTCTGGCAATCCTTCCCTCTCTGGCCCGAATGGATCGCCTTCTACTACAACACGATCCAAGGCCACTCCGCGGATTGGGGCGTCTCGCCCTGGCACTTCTACTTCGCCAACGCGCTTCCCCGTCTCCTGCTCAACCCAGCGACCTACCTACTCTGTATCCCCCTCGCTGTTCTCAATGCCTCCACCCGCCGCCGCAGCCTGGATATCCTCATCCCGCTGCTCGCATTTGTGGCGCTGTACAGCTTCCTCCCGCACAAAGAGTGGCGCTTCATCATCTACATAGTCCCCGGCCTGACCGCCGTCTCGGCCGCAGGCGCATCCTGGATCTGGACAAGGCGGGGCAAGTCGCCCATCTGGGCACTCCTCTCTCTCACCCTGGTCGTCTCCGTACTCGCCTCTTTCATGGCTTCCACCGCGCTCCTCGCAGTCTCATCGCTCAACTATCCCGGCGCCACAGCCCTGAACGACCTACACGCTTCCATCGCCCATGCAAACACCCACCGCCCCATAGCCATCCACGCAGACAACCTCGCCTGTCAGACTGGAGTGACTCGCTTCCTCGAGATGCACTCCGCGCCACAATCACCCATCGACGAGGGTGGTCTCACTATGCACACCACCCACGGCACATGGACATACGACAAAACCGAAGACCCGGTCCGTCTCCTCGACCCTCTCTTTTGGACCCAATTCGACTTCGTACTCGCCGAGCGCCCGGAGAAAGTCATTGGCAAGTGGGCGGAAGAGGGCGTGGTGTATGGGTTTGGAGGTGTGAGGGTCCTGAAGCCTGGGCAGGAGAGTGGGAGTACTGGTGTTGGAGACAGGACTGATAGTAAGGGAGATGTTAGTGCGAAATCTGGGGATTGGACGGACAGGGTTGCGCGGGTGTGGAAAGGGGCTGAGGGAGTGTTGAGGCAGAGGGTGGGCAGGGGGTGGTGGGTGGAGGTTCGGATGGAGCCCAGGATCAGGATTTTGAGGAATCTGATGAGGGAGGGGAAGGTGTGAGGTGATCGTGGGTTGACAGCACCCGGCAGTCTGATGCTTGTTTGTTTGATGATATTCGAACCCCATGTGTCAAGTGTCCTCTGTCTCCATCTCCGCTCTCCGTCCAGCCCCACACTCATTTCTGATCCCTCAATACTCCCCTCACTGCGCCGGCACATTCGCAGCCGCCTTCTCCTGCTTGCTCTTCTTCTTATCCTCGACCAACTCAATATTCCCCTCAGGCACCTCCTTATACCTCTCAGTCACGAAATCCTCAATCTCCATACTCAAATCGCCCTGGACAATAATCTCCTCCCCGCCGCCTGGCAGCTTCGTCACACTGGCACCCGTCGCAAACTTCTTCCCCAGATCCTTGCTCACTTTCTTGATGTCGAGACCGAACGCTTCCAGCCCGGACACGGACGTTACGTATTTCCGCTTTGTGCGTTCGATCCGCTTGATTATGATCTTGCTGGAGGCGCGCGTTTCGGCTTCGCGCTGCGCGGCCGAGGCGGCTTTGTTGGCTTTCTTGACGGCGTCTTTTTCGGCGCGTTTTTGGGCATCGACGGAGAGGGCGGAGAGGTTCTGTGCGAGGGCTTCTGTGGTAGTGGAAGGCGGATTAGCGGTGTGGATTGGGGTGGTTGTTTGCGTGGCTGGCTCGATGGGGGGGAAAAGGTATGTAGATAGGTTTGTGCAGGGGGAGAAACATACCCTGTGAGTACAGCTTGGTGTGCATATCCGGATGCGTCTTCTCAAGCCACTCCTCGCATTTCTTCGTCGTCCCGCCGAACTCGCAGTACTGCGCACGATGCTGTTAGTGCTTGCGCGTGGGCTGCAGATGCAGCGCCGTACCTACTTCTGGGGGGAGCGTGCAGACGCCGCAGTATGTCACTTTGAGGGGTAGCGTGTCTGCCATTATGTGTGGTGTGGTGTGGTGTGGATGTTAGTTGAGACAAAGCTCGGTGGTGGTGTGGTGATGACGGGCGAGAAAGCAGTGCTGTTGTGATTGCGGTGTGGTGGGGGCGGGGTACCTCGTCGTGCAGGGGTTGTACTTAGGACGGTCGTTCGCCGCAAGTATGTCAGGTACATACCAGTGGATCAAGTATACGAAAATTCAAATACCTAGATAGCGGGATCGGAGGCTCATAATCGCAATTGTACGTTTTGATTGATCCCAAGCTGTTGCTTGCAATCCGGCAGACCTTTCATAGGCACCGCTTCATTGCTTCACTGCTTCTACGCTTTTCTAGCTATTCTTGAAACACTTGCCGACGCAGTCCAGGTAGCCTTCGTACCTCAAGCCTCGTCTGACAACAACCTCAGTCCATGTTTGTAGTCACCCTCCATGCGTACACCTCCCTCACTCACGCTAACACCTCACCCCCTCCTCACCTCTCCCATCTACTGCCCTGGCTGCTGAACAACCTGAACATTGTTCTTTTTCTGTGCCCTTGTCAGCCCAATTCCCAAGTAACTTCTTTCTCAAATTGCACTCAGGCACATGCCCTTTCTCCCTCCAATGATCTGAGTACCAAAAACAAAGCAAGAAAACAAACATACCTTCCACTTCTCCATCTCCTCCTGCCTCCCCTTGTACTGCTTGACCAACTCTTCTAGTGTCTTCCTCAACCCCTCCTGGTTCGTCTCCAACATAGGCACCACGTCAGCGACTGTGCGCTCGGTGAGCACGCCGTTGATCATGCGGAAGCATTTACGGTCGCCGGGGAGTGGGGTCAGCGTTTCCAAAACAAGCCTTCGCTGATGATTAGTCTAATCATGTGGGCCAGAGAAAAGGGCAGGGTGGTAGAAGCACAGAGAGGCGATGGGATGAGATTGAGAAGAGTCGGTAGAGAAATAGGGAAGGCAAAGACATACTTGTGCTCCTCGGTCTCCTGCTCGACCTCGCCGATCTTCGACGCTATGTTCTGCAGTGTGGTCTTGTAGTTCTGGTATGTGGACTGCAGCTCTGCACAATTGTGTCAGCACCAGGTCACGTTACGAAAGCAAACATGCAACAGTGAGGGGGTGAGAAGAAGTGAGCAAGTAGGATAACGAGACGATGAGGGAAAACATACGTTGCTGCTTGTCCAGCTGTGCTTTCGACGCCATAGTTGCGCTGTTGGTATTGTGAGGCAAGCGCGTGGTAGGTTGTGGTGCGGTTGCGGTGGACTTGCGGAGGGCTCGGTGGTGTCTGAGATCACAACTCTGGATAAAGTCGGGCTGCGAAGTTGACACGGCGGGTGAATATATCAGTCGATCTTGACACAGACTTGGAAACCTTCGATCTCTGTTACATTGAACTCAAACAAGCTCTTTCCTGCACCCTTCCACACTGCCTGTCAATTCCATCGATGACTTGATGTCCGGCGCACAGACCATCCGTCGCGAAATCTCCAAGATGCCGAGGGGCACGCGCATCGGCATCTCGTGGGTTTGACTTCACGCCACCCCATTACAGCGCAACGAACCCAATTCCCTCGCTCAGCGCTCCTCTCACCCAGCCGCAAACTGCCCTCACTGCCCTAACTCCTCCGCGACTCTCCTCAAAACCACTCGCACAATGCATCCCCACTTGCATACAGAAGAAGTGCAAAAAAGTACGTCTCTAGCCCAAAAAAACAAACCCCCTCCCTCGCTAACACGATACCCAGACTGCGCAGACGTCGTTGCGGCCCTCGAAGAATGCCATGCACGCGGCTTCCTATGGAAAGTCGCCGGTAACTGCACGGACGCCAAGTACAAAGTGAACATGTGCTTGAGAGGGTTGAGGCTGGAAAGGACTAAGCAGAATCGAGAGGCGGCGAGAGAAAAAAGAGAACATATCAAGAAAGTGTGGGCGGAGCTGGATGAGGGGAAGTACACTGAGGCGGAGAGGGTGGAGAGGGGGACGGGGAGGGAGAGGGAGGGAGGACAGGAGGTGTGAGAGCGGGTGGTGGAAGGTGATTGTGACCGAGAGTGGTCTATAATTAGGAAGGGTGTGTGAATCAGTGGCATGAAGGTTTGGAGGATTGTGTTGATAGGACATGGTCGCACGGCATGGAGTTTGGGTTTGCATTTTGGATTTTGGGAATTCGTATACTATGGGTTTCGATGGAACCGGGCGGCGTCATATGGACTTGAGTCGTAGTGCTGCAAGGCGCCCCACGCTGGCTGGAATTACACTGGTCGTAGGCTATCGTCTCGCGTCAGCAGTTGCGCTGTTGTAAGCTGCCCTCAGAACTCCAACATAAATCTTCACCCACGCAAGTCCTCACTTCCATTCTTCACGCACAGGACGATGGTCAATATTTGTGGCCTGAAACCCACAGTCTGCGAACGAGATCACCTAGAAGCCACCTCCGATATACCTCATCCTGCATCTGAAGGAGTTAGCCCGTGCAATGCCGCTTCTAGTACAGTCAAGACGACTGAGCTCGCTAAAGGGAAGGTCATGCCTCTTCAAAATGAGAGTTCTTTGCAGAATCATGGTGGCGTGGCTGGAAGTGAGCACGATTGTGGCTCGGATCCCAGGACGTTCCTAAAGCTCTCGTTGCTGTTCGGGATCCGGTGACATGAACTGAGCTTGCGCGTCAGCCCCAGAGCCGTTTACCTGACAGAGTTGCTATTTCGTCCATGCTCAGACTGTTCTCGGATTAGAGCCTTGACAAGGAAGTAGCCATGCGAAGGTTGGCACTGAGTGGCATAGCTTTGATATCGTACCGAGAACTAAGTAGATACGGCCCATATGTCCCTCATGATGAACTTGGATAATTCCGATATTAATCCACACCCCATACGCCATCTGCCACTCACTCCTCATCCTCACTTGACCGCCCAGCCAACGGCGTAGTCCCCAGACTATCCAGTCCTCTCTCTGTGATCATCCTTGCCCCGCCATTGGCCTCCAGCGCAGGCAGTCCAGCCTCACTCCTTAATTTCTCATACTCGTCTCCCGTCTTCTGCAGCTGCTGTTGCAAGTAAACCTTGCGCTCATCGATGCGCACCCTGTCATCCTTCAGCTCTTGAAGTTTCGCCAGGATCGCATCTTTGCGCTGTTGTTTCGCCTGCAGATCGACGTGCATGGTTTCCAGAAGCTGCGTGAGGTCCGGAAGCGGCGAGATCTTGGGCGGTGTTTTTGTGCCATCGTCGGCGTCGTCAGTGTCAATTTTCTGGCCGTAGCGGCCGGCGCGCGCTTGGGCCGCGGCGAAGGCGGTGTTGCGCTCTTCTTCTGAGTCTGAGGATGCGGAGTCGGAGCCCTCTGCGTCGTGGATAAGAGACGCCATGTCTGCACGGCGGCGGCGCTGGGCTTCGCGTTCGGATTTGCGTCCCAGGGCTATGCGGCCGTCTTCGACGAAGTCGTCGAAGCCTTCGGCTATGTCTTCGTCATCGTGGATGAGCCGGGTTTCGCCCCATTTGTCTTTCGGTCGGAGGGAGATCTCGTTGCGCCTCGTGCGGAAGTCGTCCTCGCCTTCGTCGTCAGAAGCCCATGGTCGCTCGCCGTCGTCTTCATCCGCTCTCTCCTCCTGCGCGAGTCGTCTTCGGCGCGCCTTCTTCTCCTCAATTTCAGCGGCAGTGGGAATCGCAGAAGATGTCTGGGTGGGGATGGTCGCGATCGGTCCAAACTTGGAGGCGATGTCGAGCGCCCTTGATTCTTCCTCCTCTTCCGCAGACGGCTTTAAGTCCTTGGGTGTTGTGGGTGTAGAGCTCCGCAGCTCTGCGATGTAGTCCTTGCTATACGACGGTTTTCCTTCATCTTCGGAGGCACCCTGTACGAGCGGCGACCTGGCGCGTAACTGTGCACTCTTCTCCAACGCTATCCGGCTCAGGTTGGACTTCTTTGGTGTGATTACTGCATCGCTCGACTCGTCCCCATCGTTGGCGTCTGATTCCCCCGGGCCAAATGATATGCGCAGCGCCGAGCGCTTCTTAGTTTTACCCAAGGCTGGTCGCTTCACTACTGAGACTACACCGTGAGTTAGCACGGAGCGCCTAACAAGGTCAGAAAGAGGAGCTGACAATTTGCGACGAGGGTTTGACTTACCAGGCTGGGGAGCTTCGTTCTGCGAGCTGTTGGCGCTGTCGCCCGAGTCATCGTCGTAGGCACCAATCTTTCGCGCGATGCGCCCAGAGCCGGCTCGCTTCATTGTGTTCTTTGTACGTGAATTTATGTGTGGCGAAGAGAGCTGCAGCGGAATGATATCGTCGCTGGAGATGCTCTGACATGACTAGCGCGCTTTTGCGCCAAGCATCCTCGAACCTCGAAAACGCCCGTCTTGCGACAGTCTGCCTGCCATCTCCAGCTCGCCGTCGCCCAACACCACCCGCTCGTCTCAGCACCTCCCTGCCACCGGTCCGTCGCGTCACACATAACCGTCACCATGCCTCAAGCCCAGCCCGAGTTGAAAAAGGCAAGCTCAGCACATCCACCAAGCCCACTGGCCCACAGCTAACCTTGTCTATAGTACCTTGAGAAGCGCGTTCTCGTACAGCTGAATGGCAGCCGCAAAGTGATGGGAATTCTCCGCGGTTACGACGTATGCAGCTTCCCCATACTTATGTCGTTGCAATCTACTAACGCGCCCATCAGGTCTACCTCAACATCGTGCTCGACGATGCATTAGAAGAGAAAGCCAACAACGAGAAGGTGCGCATCGGCATGGTCGTCATCCGCGGAAACGCAGTCGTCATGCTCGAGGCCCTCGACCGCATCAACCAGGACATGCCCAAGATCGGCCGGTAGATCCAATACGCTCAGTTTACATATGCGACGCAGAAAGAGCAGCCTTGATTGTGACGAATGTCGCAGACCGTCTGAAATTGGAACGGCTAGAAGTTGCGCGGGGAGAAAGAGATGGAATAATGGAGCAGAGCAGAGCATATACGGCGTTTCAGGCGAATCATCTTGGAAAGCGGGCTTCTGACGCGGTTAAGAATGGATGAGGGAGAATTTAGCAGGCAGAGAGAGCGTCGATTTGGCGCTGAGTCGAGCATGGAGGCGCTATGATACCACATCGTACGGCACGGCCTGAGTTCGTTTGGCAGATCTGCGCATCTAGAAAAGCTTACGGAGAAGAAAAGTGCGCCTGGCCTCATGCCAGCCACCCGAATACTACATTATACCCCTTCACGCAGCTCTGGGCTAGTACTGTGTAGTGTGTACGGGATCAGCAGTCCTCCAAAGTCTCACATGGCGGCAGGCATCATCTCGATCACATTGGTGTGCAAACTTGCTGAAGTGAATTCCATCCGACACCTTACTAGCTCGCACGCACAACCTCTACAACTTCGCCTTCCCTTCCCTCCCCCTCCTAAACTCCTCCACTAGATCCCACGCAACCTCCGCATACGGCCCCATCATCTCCCCATAATCCTTTGCCTGCGCACTACTTGCCTGCCTCCTTGCATACCTCGCCGCAATTCCCTGCATGATAATCGTGTTTCTGTACGTCGCAAACGCATCGCCCCACGTCATGTTACTTGTGGGGTCCCACCCGCTGACGTCCGTGTACCACTTGATCAGCTGCTCGCGAGACGGCAGTCCCGGAGTGGCGTTTGGTTTGAACCCTACGTGTGCGCGGCCGACGGATGCCGCTTTCGCGGAGGATGCGGTCAGATAGGGACTCAGGAGGTTGGTAAGATCGGAGAGTGGGTGGCCGATGGTGCTCATTTCCCAGTCGAGGATCCCAATCACGTAAGGCTGGGTCTTATGGAAGACCAGGTTATCGATCTTGTAGTCGCCGTGGATGAAACTGGAGCGATCAGCGGGTTGAGTAGAGGCGTTGCTGAAGAAGGCCACCATGTCGTCTTGGTGCGGGATCTTGCCCACGGGAACAGAGGTCTCAATGTCGATGGTGGAGGCCTGCGCTTGCGAGATGGTATTGAAGGTGTTGATTTGGCGGTTGTAGAAGCCTGTGGGTTTGCCGTACGTGCTAAGGTTGACGGAGGAGGGGGAGACGCGGTGAAATTTGGCGAGCGTGGTTATGGCGGAGTGCCACCTAGGGGTTGTTAGAGGGGAGAGTTACAAGGACGTCTGGGGGAAGGGACTTACATCTTGGTCCGCTCCTCAGGTGTGACGTCTGGAATTGCCGGGTCTTCAAAGATGCGGCCGTCGAGGAATTCCATGATGTAGAAGTCGCTACCAAGGACGCTTTCATCTTGACAAAGGGCGTAAGCCTTAGGGACTGGGACGTCTGTCTTCTCCAGGGCGTGAATGATGCGGTATTCCCGGTCGACCTTGTGTGCCGTCTCCTCAACGTCAGCGGGCTATATGTACCAGCCTCGACCGTACTGACCTTGGAGAGAAGCTGGCCCGGGGGCTTCTTCCTCATAACAAACTTCTTCCCATTCTTGTCCGTGAGCTGGTATGTCGGGTTCGACTGTCCGTATCCGAACTGCCCAGCGTTAGTCCTGTGTCGCGTGCAGGGGAGACCAATTTACCTGCTTGACGTCAATAGGAATGGCAATTTCAGGAACATGATTCGAGATGTAGCGCTCCAAAGAGGCTACGTCAATGGGTTGCCGCACGTTTCCAGCCATGGTGTGCAGCTGTGTGAGGTTGATATTCCGGGCCCATAGAGCTGATGTATGCTTGCGAAGATGCCGAGGTTCAAAAGCTGGGGTCGGGTCAGGGCGTGGAGAAGTGGGCTCCGTGCCGACTCGACCAACCAACTCAGAGCCGTGGCACCGCTCCTGAGACGCGCTCGAGTCTACAACTTGATGCCGACGATTTGGTCAAACGTAGGACTTCTGCCTCGGTCGATCTCTGGCTGTGTGGACCTTCACCTGCTTCTCTACGTTTACGAAGTACAGCCCACAGGGCTTTTCAGTGTCACGGCAAGCACCCAAATTTGAACGTCTATCGGTATCAATATGCCATCTTCTCCAAACACTACTTAGCATTGAAGGATGCAACGATAGTTCTCGCGGCCTCATCGACGAGTTTGAGTCGCACTTTTCCACAGGCCCGTATGAAGACTCACACGTGAGAGCGCGCAAGATTACTGCCGCGTCGCGTGTAGCAGAGAGTGGAAAGCTAAGAGCGCCGTGCATTAGCCACTGCTGATGCTTGTTCACAAGGCGTGCCTACAAGACATTCAATAACTAAGCTGTTGACTTGCTCGTGTGATAGGCCCATCAGCGAGCCCCTTTCCAGCTTCCATCTCATACCTATAGCTGTGCTTGTATAGTCCTGGTGCGAACGCCTGGCGTGAGCTTCCCGTGATGACTTCGAGAGCACAGGCTTTAATTTATGTCAGAACGCGGGTCGCGTAGCGTCCCCGTCTCAGGTCAATGGACGTCATGGCGAGGGCGAAAAACAGAATAGCATTGTCTGATGCAAGGTGTAGCCGTGGTAACGCGTAGGATACATTAGACTTCTTCGTAGGGCTGGGGACTGCCTGCTCTGTGCCAATCGTGACGCTGCATTGGGCATCAACGAATCGCCGCGGGCATCTCGCGACCCCTGTCGTATCAACAAACACATGGCATCAACCTTGTACAACGGCAACAGTGTCGCGCCCTCACGCCAACATGTCAGGCTTTGGTAGCTCCATTAGTACGCCGCGCCGTCTGCGGCCGAATCTGCGCCCAGCAGAGTCGTCCCCTAACCTATCCTTCTCGGCGAGCTCTGTTGCCCGTCAAGCATCGCTCAGCGCACTCACCGGCGGCGCATCGCCCTCGCCCAACATGATGGCAGACGCACAGGATATCGGTATCGGCGATATGGTCGACGTGCCGGGCGGCATGCACGGCGTCGTCAAATTTGTGGGCAGCATCCGTGGCAAGAAGGGTGTCTTCGCAGGCGTCGAGCTCAGCAGAGCTTTTGCCTCGCGGGGCAAGAATGACGGGGCCGTCGACGGCACACAGTACTTCAACACATCGACGCCTGGCTCTGGCATCTTCTTGCCTGTGCATCGCGCCCTCAAGCGCTCATCAACCACTTCAGACGACTTCCCTCCCTCGCCCACAACGCCCACGTACGCCAACAATAACTTCAGCCTGTCTACGACCGAGAAGCCCAACTTCAGCCCAAGCACGCCCTCTGTTTCCAAGTCCAAATTCTCCCAGTCGCTCGGCCCTGGCGCCGCTCGTCCACGCAGGCCTTCGTTGCCGCGCCCCGAGTCGCCTCTGCGCAAAGCTTCGAACTTGGCGCCTCCCACTCCAGGTCGCAGCGGCAGTGTCACACCATCGCAGTTCTCTAAGAGCGCTATTGGAGCCCCTCCGCGATTTGCCAGCCCTGCGCCTCCCCGCGCTCTTGGGCCGCCCAAGCCACGAACGCCTGGCCCTCCTTCGAGGCCTTACTCACGCAACACAAATTCTCGCCTCGGCCAGCACGATATAATTGACGAAGATGCTGAGGACTCCTCGAACAGCGCGATCCGCACAAGCAACGACTCTATGGCGAACTTCAAAACCAGTCGCATGGGCAGCCGGCCCCCCTCCACTCCAAGCGCCGAGGTGCAAAGGCTGAATAAAGTTATACAAGAACGTGACAAGCAGCTAGAAGACCAGGCAACAGCACTGGCCGACATGGAAGCTACGCTGGCAGAGATTCAGAGTCTCATGCCAGAAGGTGGATTCGAGCACGAGCCTGCTGAATCCAATGATGTACGCGAATTGCGCGCTATGCTGAGGGACAGGAACGACAAGATTGCCATGCTTACAGCTGAATTCGATGCACATCGAGCCGACTTCCGCAGCACCATCGATACACTGGAACTTGCAAGTACAGAAACCGAAAGAGTCTATGAGAAAAAGGTCGACGAGCTGCAAGCCGAGTTGATGGAGCTACACTCCCGTAACGAGGACGTAGAGACTGTGGCAATGCAGTTGAAGCAACTGGAAGAACTTGTGCAAGAGCTAGAAGAGGGCCTTGAGGATGCCCGGAGGGGCGAGGCTGAAGCTCGTGGTGAGGTCGAGTTCTTAAGGGGTGAGGTCGAGCGCGGTCGATCTGAGCTGAGGCGAGAACGTGAGAAAGCGGCAGAGGTGCTGAAGAGCGCCAATAATATGGTCGATGGACCACCACCCGCTGGACAAAGAGAAATTGAGCAGCGAGACGACGAGATCAGAGGGCTCAAGGCTATCATTCACTCCCTGAGCTCGGGTGTACCTGAAGAACACACTCGTTCACCTCTCTCGCGCCAGAACTCTGCTGTCAACGAGGAGCTAAAAACGGCACAGGCTGCCGCAGAGCGCTTCGAACGTGAAAAAGAGGAGCTGCGCGGACTTGTAGAACGGAAGGCATATCGCGAGGAGGAACTTGAGCGAGAGATTGAGAAGCTCAAGAAGCAGATAGAAGTCCCTGTTCAGCGCGAGAGCGTCATTAGCAATGCCGTTTCCGAACACACACTGAAGCAGGAACCTCGCTCGACTACAAGGGACTCGAAAGACACAGTCAAGAGCTGGCGTGCAGCACCACCAGCCCGCCGCGACCCGGCGCCAACTCTGGAGCCCATGGTGGAATCAGATGGCCGCTCATCTGCCGCTGACAGCGTACTTTGGTGCGAGATCTGCGAAACTGGCGGTCACGACATCCTCAACTGCTCCGCCATGGCCGGCGATGCCTTGCCAAAAGAGCCCATTCAGGACGCCCCAGTCGAGGCGCTTCGCAATCTCTCCGTCTCATCCGACCATGCTCGTCCGGCTGGCCTGACACCCAAGAAGTCACCTGGCAATGCCCCGACAAGTCCTCTGCCCATTCCCACATTCAATCAGTCTAACTCCTCCCTTGTCCCCCCTAAGGGTGCTGCCGTTGCAGACCCGGATAAGTGGTGCGCGTTGTGCGAGAACGAAGGACACGATGTCACCGAGTGCCCAAATGAGGATGCTTTCTAGTAGAAGGTGACGATGTAGACATGAGGCCATCAAGGTTGTGTGGCACTCCTGACGAGGAGGTGCTTGAGATCATTGCAGCGTCGTTTATTCCTAATGCTGATACCCCAATGCCACTTCCAGTATCTTGAATCTCATCTCGACTTTTTGAAAGTGCTGAAATCGTTGATTGCCGTGATTTGATATGTGCAATATAGCTCCTAATCGCCAACATGGAACTTATCAAGTGATGGAGGGTTTCTTTTCAGATCGGGACTGAGACCACCCGAGAAGATCAAACTTCTGCATCCTTCTACAAGCCCTGGATTCTGAGATGATAACCGGGATTTGTACCTTTTATAACAAACGTCTCTTCCTATTGCACCACCAAGCCTCGAGCATGCTCACGTGACCTGGAGCTCCGCCTTAGCTTCATCTAAAAGTTCTGAGTTCGCCGCACGTACTTCCAACCCAACGCAGGGCACGCCCCGCAATCCACTCCCTATACCCACGACCTCTCTTCCCCCAGGTGCTGCGCGTGTTTAATTGCAGTTAAATCTTCTCGCGCATAGATTCCATCACTACTGCACGCCACTCCACGCAATCACCTAGACGCGCAAAGCGCAGAAGACGCGACACAACCGGCATTATGGCGGGAAACCCGAACAACCTCGCGCAATTCAAGTATGCGGCGATGTCTAACCTGGTTCTCCAGGCAGACCGCCGCTTTACTTCGCGCCGTCCCGACGAACATACCGGCGACCCAGAGTCGCTCGCAGGTCGCATTAACATCCGGGATATGGGAGGGCGGACGGCGGGGGACAAGGCGCCCACACAGGCAAAGAAGCCCAAAGGGCTAGGTGTCGAGCGAGGGAGCCTCACAGAGGGTGGCGACGTGCTTGAACGCGAGCAGCGCAAGCGCAAGCGCGATGATGGGACAAGCGCTTTCGGCGCCACAGCTGCAGCAGACTTCAACATCGAAGGTCTGCGTTACAGGCCACGGACGCCGGCGACGCGTAACACCTTCGAACTCATCACAACTATCGTGAGCAAGGCCCTCGGCGATGTTCCTGTGACGACTCTCAGAAGTGCTGCCGATGCAGTACTGGAGTACTTGAAGGATGACACCATGAAGGACTTCGACAAGAAGAAAGAAGTGGATGATCTCCTCGGAAGCTCAATGGGCGCGAAAGAGTTTAATGAGCTGGTCAACCTGGGCAAGAAAATCACAGATTACGACGCGCAGGATGACGACGAGGATGGGGATCAGGCAATGGCGGACGCTGATGGCGCTGAAAATGACGACAATCAGGGTGTGGCCGTTGTATTCGATGACGATGAGGATGATGAGGAAGCGCAGAACTTCGAAGTCCGTGACGCAGACACTTCGGACGAGGAGGACGAGCAGGAAACCGCCGTCGAGCAGATCGGGATCGACAAAGAGGAGGCAGACGGTTTTGCAGACACGGAGGAGATGATCGTTCAAGGCGATGTGGCTGCTGCGACCGATCGTAAGGATGGCACCGACAGCCTTATCCCCGCACACGAGATTGACGCGTACTGGCTACAACGGCAGATCGGACAAGTGTACGAGGATGCCCACACCCAGCAAGAGAAGACACGCGACGCGTTACACATCTTGGCAGGCATCGCGGAGGACGGTGAAGAGAAGGAGCTGCGTGAGATTGAGAATGATCTCATGGAACTTTTCGACTACGAACACCACGAGCTTGTTGCGAAGCTGGTGCTCAACCGTGACAGGATTGTCTGGGTCACACGATGGAGACGTGCTGCGGAGGATAACGACGAGCGGACGGCTGTTGAGCGTGAGATGAAGGCTGCTGGTCAGCACAAGATTCTGCAAGAGCTGCGAGCACGAGAGACTGGTGTGAAGACGGAAGATGCTAGTCAAGGCATGAAGTTCAATCTTGGCAATATCGACATTCCAGACTCCAAGGACATCGATATGAATGACGCGCCAAAGGCTGAAGGCATTGTGGGCGGCCTACAGCCCAACAGCCGTCTGGTCAATCTCGACAACATCGTATTCGATCAGGGTAACCACCTTATGACAAATCCTAGCGTCAAGCTGCCACAAGGCTCGACAAGAAGGCAATTCAAGGGCTACGAAGAGATTCACGTTCCTGCGCCAAAGGCGAAACGCGATCCCAACGAGCGATTAATGCCTACCTCTGAGTTGCCGGATTGGGCTCGTGTGGGATTCGGAAATTCGAAGTCTCTCAACCGAATCCAGACAAAGTGTTTCCCAGCAGCCTTCGAAGACGATGGCAACATGCTCATTTGCGCTCCTACCGGCTCTGGTAAGACAAACGTTGCTATGTTGGCCATGCTCCGCGAGATTGGCAAGCACCGAAACCCATCCACTGGCGAGATTGCGCTCGATGATTTCAAGATCATCTTCATCGCCCCTCTCAAGGCCCTTGTCGCTGAGCAAGTCGGTAACTTCGGTAAACGTTTGGAGCCTTACGGCATCAAGGTTGCTGAGCTTACTGGTGATCGCCAATTGACGAAGCAGCAGATCGCCGAAACTCAGATCATTGTCACAACTCCAGAGAAGTACGATGTCATCACCCGCAAGGCTACCGATACCAGCTACATCAACCTGGTCAAGCTCATTTGTATCGATGAGATCCATCTGCTGCACGATGAGCGTGGTCCCGTTGTCGAGAGCATTGTCAGTAGAACGCTTCGCCGCAACGAACAAACTGGCGACCATGTTCGAATCGTCGGTCTAAGTGCAACTTTGCCCAACTACCGCGATGTAGCAAGCTTCCTCCGAGTCGACCCTGACAAGGGTCTGTTCCACTTCGATGGCACATTCCGACCTTGTCCATTGAAGCAGGAGTTTATCGGCGTTACTGACAAGAAGGCCATCAAACAGTTGAAGGCTATGAACGACGTTTGCTATACTAAGGTTCTGGAGCAAGTTGGTGAGCATCGCAATCAGATGCTCATTTTCGTTCATTCGCGAAAGGAGACGGCCAAGACCGCGAAGCACATCCGTGACAAGGCGTTGGAAGAGGAGACAATCGGCAAGATTTTGAGATCAGACGCCGCCAGCAGGGAAATCCTGAGAGAAGAGTCCGAGTCTGTGCAGAACGCTGATTTGAAAGACCTTATGCCTTACGGCTTCGGTATCCATCACGCTGGTATGTCGCGAGCGGACCGATCGACAGTCGAGGATCTATTCGCCGATGGCTCCATTCAGGTCCTCGTCTGTACCGCAACATTGGCTTGGGGTGTAAATCTGCCAGCCCACACCGTTATCATCAAGGGTACACAAGTCTATTCGCCTGAAAAGGGCAGCTGGGTGGAGCTCAGCCCGCAAGACGTATTGCAGATGCTTGGCCGTGCTGGTCGCCCTCAGTTCGACACATATGGTGAAGGTATCATCATCACAACGCAGGCCGAGATTCAGTACTATCTGTCCTTACTGAACCAGCAGCTTCCGATCGAGTCGCAACTTGTCAGTAAGCTTGTCGACAACCTCAACGCTGAGATTGTTCTGGGCAACGTGCGTAACCGGGACGAGGGAGTCGACTGGCTGGGCTACACATACCTTTTCGTCAGGATGTTGCGGTCACCAGCACTGTACCGAGTCGGCCCTGAGTACGAGAACGATACGGTCTTGGAACAAAGGCGAGTAGACCTCATTCACGCTGCAGCCCACATGTTGGAGAAGTGTAGTTTGATCAAGTACGATCGCAAGACTGGAGCGCTGCAACCGACCGAGCTCGGACGGATCGCCTCCCACTACTACATCTCGCACAACTCGATGCAGACGTATAATCAGCACATCCAGCCCGGCATCACTGCTATTGAGCTATTCAGGGTCTTTGCTCTGAGCGAAGAGTTCAAGTACATCCCTGTCCGTCAGGACGAGAAGCTGGAACTCGCTAAGCTTCTTGGACGTGTTCCGATTCCCGTCAAGGAAGGCGTCGAAGAGGCACAAGCCAAGATTAATGTTCTTCTGCAGGCTTACATCTCGCGCCTCAAGCTTGAGGGTCTTGCGTTGATGGCTGATTTGGTGTACGTCACACAATCTGCCGGTCGTATCCTGCGTGCAATTTTCGAGATCAGCCTCAAGAAGGGCTGGTCGCAGGTTGCCAAGCTGGCACTTGACATGTGCAAGATGGCTGAGAAGCGCATGTGGCCCACCATGACACCCCTACGACAGTTTCCAACTTGCCCACGCGATATTGTGCAGAAGGCCGAGCGTATCGACGTCAATTGGTCAAGCTACTTCGGCCTCGACCCGCCGAGTATGGGTGAGCTTCTAGGTATGCCGAAAGCTGGAAAGACCGTTTGTCAGCTCGTAGAGAAGTTCCCTCGTCTAGAGATTGAAGCCACGCCTCGCCCCGTAACTAGGTCGCTGTTGAAGCTGGAGCTTGCCATCAGGCCAGATTTCGTCTGGGATGACGCTGTCCACGGCACTTCAGAGGCCTTCTGGATCCTTGTCGAGGACTGCGACGGCGAGCAGATCCTGTTCCATGATCAATTCATCCTCCGCAAGGACTACTCGCAGGGCGAGATGAACGAGCATCTTGTCGAGTTCACTGTCCCTATCGACGAGCCGATGCCACCGAACTACTTCATTACCGTTCTGTCCGATCGATGGATGGCCTCGGAAACAAAGCTTGCTGTGTCTTTCCAGAAGCTCATCCTGCCAGCCAAGTTCCCAGCACACACCCCGGTCCTCGACCTGCAGCCTTTGCCTGTCTCGGCTTTGAAGAGGAAGGAGTACATGGCGCTGTACGACGACATCAGCCGATTCAACCGCGTGCAGACTCAGGTCTTCAACTCGCTCTACACCACTGACGACAATGTCCTTGTTGGCGCTTCAGCGGGCATTGGCAAGACCTTCTGTGCTGAGTTCGCCATCCTACGCCACTGGGCCAGCGATGCCGAGGGTCGTATTGTCTACCTCGCACCATTCCAGGAGCTTGTCGACACGCAATACAAGAACTGGAGCACACGTCTGTCTGGTCTTGGTGGCGGCAAGGATGTGGTCAAACTGACTGGTGAGACCACAGCGGATTTGCGACTTCTCGAGAAGGGTGATCTTATTCTCGCAACTCCAGCGCAGTGGGACTCCCTTTCGCGTCAATGGCAGCGAAGGAAGAATGTTCAGACTGTTGCTCTCCTCGTCGCAGACGAGTTGCACATGCTTGGAGGTGTCAATGGACACGTCTATGAGATCGTCGTGTCTCGCATGCAAGCTATGGCTACACAGCTCGAGTCAAAGCTACGCATTGTCGGCCTTAGCGTATCTCTTGCCAATGCTCGTGATCTCGGAGAGTGGATCGGCGCAACCAAGCATACGATTTACAACTTCAGTCCTGGTGTTCGCTCGGTTCCTCTTGAGCTGAAGATCCAAACCTTCACCATCCCTCACTTCCCATCATTGATGATGGCAATGGCAAGGCCAACGTACTCCGCCATCACACAGATGTCGCCGGATAAGCCCGCCATGATCTTTGCGCCCAACCGGAAGCAGACACGCTCATCTGCCGCTGATCTGTACGCCGCTGCTGTCGCTGACGATGAGGACGATCGTTTCCTCAACGCGCCTCTGGAAGATATTCAGCCGATTCTGGCGAAGATCAACGAGCATTCCCTGGCTGAGTCGCTGACTCATGGTATTGGGTACTTCCACGAGGCACTCAACTCATTCGACAAGCGCGCAGTGCAGCATTTGTTCAAAGTCGGCGCCATCCAGGTGTTGATCGTTTCTCGCGACTCCTGCTGGGAAATCGAGAGCAGCGCGCATCTGGTCGTTGTTCAGGGCACACAATTCTTCGAGGGTCGTGAACACCGTTACGTCGATTATCCCACCAGCGAGATCCTCCAGATGTTTGGCAAAGCTGGCAGAGTTGGCCAGGACAAGTCAGCAAAGGGCGTGCTCATGTTGCCTGCAGTCAAGCGTGATTACTTCAAGAAATTCCTAAACGAGGCCCTGCCGATCGAGAGTCACCTCCACGACTATCTTCATGACGCGTTCGTTTCTGAGATCAGTGCGAAGACTATTGAGTCTACGCAGGAAGCTGTCGACTGGTCGACGTACACTTACTTCTACCGCCGCCTGCTGGCCAACCCCAGCTTCTACAACCTGCACGACACCTCTCACGAGGGCCTCAGCGCTCACTTGTCTGAGCTTGTAGAGCAGACATTGAAGGAGCTTGCAGAGGCCAATCTCATTGAGCACGATGAGGAGGAAGATTCGATTACGCCTTTGAACCCTTGCATGATCGCAGCTTACTACAACATCTCATTTATCACCATGCAAACTCTAATGATGTCGCTCAACGGGCGAACGAGCCTGAAGGGTGTTCTCGAGATCATCACAGCTGCAACAGAGTTCGAGGATATCCAAATCCGTCGTCACGAGGACCACATCTTGCAGCGCATCTACGATCGCGTACCCTTCAAGATGCAGGAACCGAACTTCGAGACTCCACACTTCAAAGCATTCGTCCTGTTGCAGGCTCACTTTTCGCGTATGCAGCTTCCCATCGATCTCGCCAAAGATCAGGAGACGGTCATCCGCAAGGTCCTCAACATCCTCAGCGCCTCCGTCGACGTGCTCTCCTCCGAGGCGCATCTTAACGCCATGTCCGCCATGGAGCTCTCCCAGATGGTCGTCCAGGCAATGTGGCAGAAAGACAGCCCGCTCAAGCAAATACCTCACTTCGACACCGACACCATTCGCGCTGCCAATAAGTTCTCCATCAACGACGTCGACGACTTCATCAATGCCATGGACGAAGACGAAAACCCACAATACAAAGACCTCATCTCCGCCCTCGACGTCGACAACCGCCAGCTCGCCGACATCGCAAACTTTACCAATAACTTCTACCCCAACATCGATCTCGAGCACGAGCTTGTCGACCCAGAGGACATCGCTAGTAACGCCCCCGCTCATCTTCGCGTCCGCATTACTCGCAACATCGACGAGGATGACGAGCTGCAGACGACTGTGCACGCGCCGTTCTACCCCGCCGAAAAGTCGGAGAGCTACTGGCTGGTCATTGGCGATCAGAAGGAGCGCAGTCTGCTCGCGATCAAGAAGGTCACGGTGCCGAGGAAGTTGGAGACTACGCTCGAGTTCACGCTTGAGAAGCCGGGACAGCATGATCTGACGCTATACCTGGTGAGCGACAGTTATCTCGGCGTGGACCAGGCGCCGGAGTTCAGGGTGCAGGCCGCCGAGGGGATGGAAGAGGATAGTGAAGAGGATGAAGAGTAGTGTACATGTTTGAAATGAAGTGTGTTGAATCGTTTGGCGTTTGGTAAGGATGGTCAGGTGATGTGGTATAAGCATGCAGTTTTGTTGGTTATGTGTAGAATAATCCGAGTCAATCAAGAATTTTACAACTTCTACCTCGAACCATCTCTGAACACCTTAGTATTCTATGCCCCTTCCACATCGTGCCAACCGAAACGCTGATCGTAGCGCAATGGCTGACGCCCACACCCCGCAACCTTGCCCGGAACTGTCCTTTCCTTCCTTTACATCAAGCCTTCTTTCAGACCAACAACACAATGGACAGCACACGAGATATCGTCACTCGCCCACGGCATGTTAGATCTTGATCAAATCAACGTTCGAGGGAGAGATGCAGAGATGGTGTCAGAACGAAAGGGACTGGGAACGACGACGACATTGACTTTTGTTGTTCCATCAGCATCGATAATCAGCTTCGTAGTTCACCAGCTTTGTACTCATGGTCCGAAGGACGGAAAGGCTTCTCAGCAGCCAGCATGATCGAAGATTGAAACTTGGTAGAATCGGAAGGTATCTGGCGTTATTGTACAATACGAAAAAAGAGCGCAAAAAAACGAATATAGTGGTATGAACGATAATGCATGTTCTACACTCCACCTTCAGCACCAGGGAATGCTTTGAGCAAGTTCGTATCGTACTTGACCAGCTGTGGGCAAGCAAGGCTTGCAATTACAGGCTTCAGAGCGTCTGTCAACTTCTGCACGGCCGCAAGGGTATTGCCAATGAGACCGCGGAGGATGTCAGGAGCAGCGACGTTGGCAGCCTGGAGCGCAAAGCACATGAGATTGTTACCCTCGAGTAGAGATGCAGCGTTGAATATTCCACCTGTGAGGTCAGTGACCCTTACACCAGTGAAAGTGTTAGGTTCGCCTGTGTTGCCCCCGATCGAAAGAAGGTAGGGGTGCTGCGTGACGGTACCGAGGGTATCGAGATTCAGACTGATGATCGAATAGTCATCTGGACGTCGGAACCACTGTTTAACCATTAGGTGTAGTTCATATAGTTCTGCCGAGCTCAACTCACGTTCTCGGGAATCCTCTCACGTCCTTCCTTCCACTCGAAGCTTCCTGGCTCTCCTGTAACACCCTCAAAAGACTTGAGCGTCTCAAGATCGAGGTAACCGTCCGGGTGTTCAGAGGAGAAGTTGGAAAAGAACCGATAGGTGAATAGATGAGCTGCTGAGTTCACAGCAAGATGAGTGAAAGGTCCAGCAAAGAAGCGTCCGTTGGTCGAGATAGACTCGTTGAAGCGGGCGCCCCGGTGATGGTTTAAGACGGTGGTATCGTAGCCGTTCGGGCCCAATGGCGTAGCGACAAGTTGTTCAAAGGCAGAGAGATCGAGGGAAACCGGGTCTCCGCTGGAGTGGGTCAGTTCTGCCATGCAAGAGTGTTATCCTGCTACGTACGTTTTGTAGAGATCAGCTCGTGTGGGCGACGCATCGGCTTCAAAGCGGTTGTGCGATCCACTCAAGCCTTGTTGTTCCCCAAGGAGACCAAGGGAAGATGTAAGTCCACTCAAGAGGCCGCTCTTCGGCTTTCCGCCGATGGAAAGAGTCAGGATGTCACCCGCCATGACGCCAGAATAGATCGACAAGAACGCAGATAGATCAAGGCCCATGCCGAACACTATATCTTGATCAGATGCAAGTCTTGTTTTATGCCGAGCTTCGCGAGCTTACCTTTGTTAGAAGCCGTTGTCATTGCTACAACTGTATCCACACCAGTTCGCGAGATGTAGCCATGGTTTGCAAGGGCGTTCATGCCAGGGCAGGGCCCTCGAAGGTCATTGGGACCAGGTGCCATCTAGCAAAAAAAGACAGTCAGTGACTATATGTTTGAGAACAGAACGAAGAGTACGTACGTATGCGTGCTTTCCGGTCGTGTCAACGCGCTGCCTGTCAGCGTTGAATACCCCGGTGAAGTCTCGTTTCTCTTTCACATCGCCGGCGATCTTTGCTGCCAAGGCGGTGATTTCTGCGAGCGCATCTTCACTGATATCGCCTTTGAGGAGGTTGGCAGGAAAGGCCGCAGCTACGGACAGCAGGGCTGTACTGAAAACGAAACACGCCTTCATATTTGCTGTATGGTTTTGTAAGGAGCGACAGGTGCAACAACGTCACGAAGAGGTGCGTGGAACAGTTGGCCGATGCTATATATCTTGCTAAATGTCGATGACTCTCTCTAGCAGGGAACACACCTGGAGCCCACGAAGAATTGCCATCCGCGGAGACGGTAGCGGACAAAGGATCGCGCCCACCAGACACGAGGCTAACATTGGGATCGACATTGCGAAGACTTGAATCCAAACCATCGAATTGGACTGTCGCAGTTGGACAGCAGATACCACACTTGCTACTCAGGACCTGCGTTAGTGTCGACCATCATATCGTAGTGCCTGGCTAGTGAGTGGCAAAGACTGCACGGTTCATGCCGCTGCCCGCCATACGGGTAGATCAAAGTGTGCAGGGCTGCGTCGGTACAACCTTCCGTAGTTCTTGAGGGAGATGCCACGAGGATTTCCAAAGACCTCCCTGTGGTTGGACTGCGCCGTCAGCTGTTGGTTAAGGGTTCATGCTTGTCCGTCGGGGTCGCTCATCACATTTGAAACTAGCATGCATGTATCCCATCGGATCTCGCAATGCGTGGACATTCGCGCATATACGTGACTTCATTCGTCATCCAGGTTGCTTACTCCATGTCATTCCCCTCGAAAATGGTAGCGGTCGCCAAATTCGACGATCCACGAGCTCTCAGATGAAGGACAGCCGGGAAGAGAACATTTGAGTACCTTCAATGGTGTGCCACGACGTCTCTCGGCAATCTGTGACGGAAGAGGGTAGGAATTGATCGATCTTTAGCTCGTAGCACGCATGCCAGCATCCGACACACTGGGGAGCCACACTAGCGTGGTGCATCTTCCAAATTCGCCGAGCACGCGTTTGAGCTACCAACAGCTAGCAGCAAGTAAAAGCGCTTTCGATGGGGAGGCCTAACAGACAGGTCGTGTCTTAGCATGACCTTGAATCATGTACGAAGTAGTAAGGAAGTCGGGGAATGATCGACGTGCTATGACGGGAAGAGATCAACTTAGCTCGAGGGCAGCCGCGACTAGACCGGATACGGTAATGCCCAACCCATCCAATGGGGCTCGTCAAGTCCAATCTTCAGTGAGCTTGCTCTCCACGCGCGTTGATCAACAACTTACGAGTCACTCGTTCTTGTGCGGTCATTACAATTGGCATCTTTGAATCGGTGCGGATCAAGCGGATCAACGGACGCAGCACAGACGTGATGCGATTGTTGTGCGAAGGAGCTCGTTCATTTTGCCCGATCGTAAGCAACACACTCACCTAACCTTGCTGACTACAACAACGCATAGAGTAAGGTATATTGTTCAGATTACATACAGGAACTAAATAATTATCTATGATCTGCTCTTATATAATTAACACTGTTCTCCTTAAGATGTGTATAACTCTAATTAGGTAGTTGTTTCAAGGGAGGTTTAGTCTCTGATCGGGCTGATCAGCCAAAAACGAGCTCCTTCTTATATATGCAGGACGACGATTGACTTTACGATGTCAGCACTCGAGCAGGCTCTAACTGTAAGGAAGGCATGCGCATTGTAAACAAGAAAAACGGGCATCGAAAACAGGAACTTTGGGTCGCCTTCGAAAGATCTGCATCGAGGGCCTCTTGTTGGAATAAGAGCCTCCTAAGCATACCGGCCTGAGGTTACTATGGAACTATAAGTTGATCTGGAACCTGCAAATATTCTATCAGTATCCAAGGCCATGGCTAAGTCATCGCAAGGCGCTTCGGCGCCCCGCTCCCCGCTCCCCGCACTTCTCCAAGTAAGATAATGTCATAACGGCTAATTTCAACACCCTACCTAACCGCCTCGCCACAGTACCACCAGCTTCTGATTTGCAGGCATGGTAAAATCCTCGCTCGGCCTGAAAATAGCGGCGTGTAAAGAACAGTAACGCGGTCCCTGCACACGAATTTGGAGCGATCCTTGCACTATGCGCGGGGCATTCACTTGACTTAAGAGCTTGTTTGGATTTAAGCAGCGAAGCGAAGGCTTAAGCAGCGGATAAAAGGCTTCGCTTCGTATCCAATGGAGCCGTGTCGACCGAAGCCATCGCTAATACAGGAACGATCAGTGCTTTGGCGGCGTGGAAGCCTATGCTCGGAGAAAGACCGATGCGACATGCGCGCATCAGTAGAACGCTTAGTTTGCGCTTGCCCTTGAAGGGTCAGGGAAAACAGGTTCGTGATGGACGACTACTGTTCGCTGCCGGTAAGCCAGCGACAATATAAGATAGTGTTCAGCTGCTACCATCAGCGTATTGGAGTCTCCAACCTGCTGAGAAATCTGACGGCCGACGCTCGTTATCATGTTCCCCAAGGCTTTGCTATATGCTGGCTTAATTGCTGCTACTGAGGCAGTCAGTTTTACTGTCAAGTCTACTGGTGGCAATGCAACCAGTCCATACGCCTATGGGTTGATGTTTGAGGTAATTTGCCGGAGGGACTCCACACAGCGCAGTCTACTAAGTTGTCCAGGACATCAATAACAGCGGCGATGGAGGTGTATACGCTGAATTGATTCAAAATCGCGCCTTCCAAGGCAATGAAATCTACCCCAAGTCCACAGTGTACTGGCATTCGCTCGGCAACACCACCCTTTCTCTGTCGAACGACTCCAAGCCTCTTTCTTCCGCACTCACTAGCTCTCTTCAGATTAACGGAGGTAAGGGTAGCAGCGTGGGCATGTACAATGATGGCTTCTGGGGTTTCCCTTCTGTTGCAGCTTGGGAGTACAAGGGGTCCTTCTGGGTGAAGGGAAATCTCAATGGGAACTTGAGCGTCACACTACAGGGCAACCACTCCCGTAACGTGTACGCCAAAACCTCTGTGCATGTCGCGTCGCAGGCGGGTGCGTGGACCCAATACAACTACACTTTCCAGCCGACTCACGATGCACCTAACGCCAACAACACGCTCCACTTCACTTGGGATGCTTCTTGCGCCGATGGTCCACTCAATTTCAACTTGCTGAGCCTGTTTCCACCGACGTACAAAAATCGAGAGAACGGCAACCGCATCGACCTCATGGAAGCAATGGAAGGCCTTAAGCCTTCGTTCTTCCGTGCTCCTGGCGGTAATAACATCGAAGGGCTTCAGCCACCGTAAGTACCATCTCTTGACGTACGCCAGAATTATATCTGACATGACTCTATAGCTACTGGTGGAACTGGACCAACACCCTTGGCCCTCTAGAAGACCGCGCCGGTTTCCCCGGCACCTGGGGCTATGAAAATACGGACGGTCTTGGTCTGATCGAGTACATGCTGTGGGCTAAAGATTTGGGCATGGAGCCTTTGCTCGCCGTCTGGTCCGGCCTCTGGCTAAATGGCACCTCGTTGACTCTTGAAGAACTTCAGCCCTACGTCCAGTCTGCACTCGACGAGCTCGAGTTCCTGATGGGTGACGCCAACACCACTTGGGGAGCTAAGCGTGAAGCCCTTGGCTATGGCCCATTTGAAATCAAGTTCGTTGAAGTGGGCAATGAAGATTCACTGTCTAAAGGCGGGACCACTTACCGAGCATATCGGTTTAAGGCCTTTTACGACGCCATCTCTGCCGCATATCCAGACATTACCATCATCTCTTCGTTCTACGATGTCGACGATACTACCGGTACACCGACATACAACGCTTCTGGAGACTTTCACGAATATGCTATCCCACGGCAGATGAGCTCTCAGTTCGGTTTCTTTGACAACTACACCTCCGAGCACCCGATACTGATCGGCGAGTATGCTGTCATCGAATACGATACCATGAACAAGACTGGACCGGAATGGTACAATGGCGCCCCTCGTGCCCTTTATCCATTCTGGTACGGATCCGTTGCTGAGGCCATTTTCCTCCTCGGTGCTGAGCGCAACTCAGACAAGATCATCGGCTCCTCTTACGCTCCTTCGTTCCAGAACTACAACCGATGGGAGTGGATCCCAGACCTGATCCAGTATGACTCATATCCAGGCAACACTGTGCTCAGCTACAGCTACTACATGATTCAGCTGCTGTCAAACACCCGCATCACCGAAAACCTGCCTACAACCGAAGCCACTTTTGGCCCGGCATATTGGGTCGCTGGCCGCAGCGATGTCACTGGCTCACACATTCTGAAGGCAGCTGTGTACAACAGCACCGGGACCGTGCCCTTCAACGTCAACTTCGAGGGCGTGGGCGCTAACGCCAACGGTAAGCTCATCTACCTCACCGCTCCCATGAATGCCAGCTCTACCATCGGCCATAATGTGGTCAAGACTACCACGGAGAACGTACGTGCCGATGAAAAAGGCATCTTCAGTTTCAGCCTGCCAGAGTACAGCGTTGCTGTTTTTGAGGTCACTGCAGAGAATTGTGGTCAAGGATACCACTATGGTAGTAAGAATAGCCGCCGTGGCTGGAAGGGCTGGAAGAATTGGGGTAAAGGACCTAAGCCAGACTGGAATCAGTGGGGCCAGGGCTGGTGGTGAATAGTAGATCGAGAGGGCAATCAAGAAGCCAGACATCTTAAAGAGGGACGAATGAGATGCACTGTACACCTTGCCAGCTCTGAGCAGCAGGCGAGGTCTTTGGAGGATACAAAATACAGGAACACAGATCAATCGAGCTTCCCAACTGTGCTGAAGATCTTTACTATCTTCTGTCTTAGGCAAACCGAAATGCTATTTGCCTATCTCACAGACCTAGAGTCAAACGATCATTCGTCGTGGTGACCTAGCTTAGCGTACCCGGATATGTTCGCTAATCTGCGTAGAGCAACTGGCTTCTTGACGCAGGCCTCCGTAACCGCATGAGTATGTATAACGGGTGATAAACGAGTGACGTCCGGTTTGCTGCTGCTTGAGGTACGTTTTGCTGCCCCTACCGTTCGCTGTGAGACACCCCGCCGGGTAGATGGCTGCTTTGAGCGTACCGACTGCACCACAGTCGGCAGGACATAGGGATTCGTTTTGTCCTTCCTATCGTTTGGGTGATGTCTTGCGCCTGTGACTCGTTCGCTCCATTCTGTTCCGATATATGTGGGGCTACACCGCGACTGTGCTTCACCCTGGCTGTCAAAGGGTGGGAGGTATTCAACAAGCTGTATACCGTAAGCGTCCATAGAATGTAAGCCCATGCCCATCTACCTAGGTATCGGCTATTCTGCGGCAAAATTAACACCCCCTGAAGGTGGGGTGATCTTTACCTCAATCGAGTCTAAGCTTCGCCACTATTCTCTCTCCATCAACGACACAAACCTCCCGGGTTTCCAAACATTCATGGACTCTGGACTACGCAGTGATTCTTGCTATAAGCCTCTAGCAGGGGTCTCTGAACGGCAACTGAAGGAGTTTCGGCTCATCACTCTATTGCCAGATCAATATCCTGACCGGATCCGATGTTGCCTCACAGTGCATCCTCTTGACGAGCCTCCCAAATACGAAACAGTGTCATACGCTTGGGGAGACCCCAGTGACACCAAAATCATCGAAGTTGATGGCATAGAGTTGGCTATACCCAGCAATCTCGAGAGTTGCTTACAGGAGCTCCGCCTGCAACTTCATTACCCAGAAAATTTACCCCTACTTCCTTTATGGACAGACGCCATATGTATTGACCAAGCTAATCTCGAGGAACGGGCTGTCCAAGTAGAAAATATGGGAACGATTTACCGGCAATGCTCATCCATGTATATCTGGCTGGGTCCAGTGAACCCATCATTTGGGGATCGAAACCCCTTTGAAATGATACTGCACTGGTATCACGACAAACACTTTCATGATCTAGCAGGGTTTTCACGCACAAAGGACGGGAAATCGTGGGAATTCGTAGACAGCATTGCATATCAACAAATGTACGGCTTATTCCTCGATGGCATTTCAAGACCCTGGTGGGAGAGATTATGGTGCGTTCAGGAAGTAGCATTGTGCCCTCGGGCGATCGTACGCATGGGTACGTGGTGGATACCTTGGTCAAGCTTCCTGAGGGCAAGGGAGAATCATAGCCGCCACGATAGCGAATGCTGCAAGGGTCTCACTGATTCTATGCCTGCTAAATACGCCTACTTTGCCGACCCTATGCTATTGTTAGCCAGGCCATCTGGGTTCGATAGCATTGACGAGATCATTCGATCTCTGCGGCACAAGTTGTGCAAGGACCCTCGAGACAAGATCTACGGCTTATTGGCACTGCTCGGGACAGATCGATCTCTTGCGTTACGGCCGGATTACACCATACTCGTGGGAAGGCTTTACCAGCAGGTCACAGAGGCGATAGTAGCGGAAGCGGACGAAGACCTACGTTATCTCACTGGTAGTGGCCTCGGATCTGATGACTTTCAGCTTCCATCGTGGACCCGCAATTTTGCACTGCCTCTGCATCCTGTCAGGGCAAGCAATGAACGCACTCGTTTCGTAAAGTACAGGCTTTATCGTGCGGCTGCAGAGACTAAGAGCCAGGCTAGAATCGTTGACGATGCGTTATGTCTATCTGGCACGCATGTCGACCGCATTGAACGCATAGGATCAGGGATCGAGTTCCGAGACTGGACTCATCCTCGAGGCGCAATACCTGGCATACAAGCGTGGGCTGAGATCGCAGGAATCACGGATCTAGGCAAGCCCGGACCACTACAAGAGCGCTTCTGGCGTACCATTATGGCAGACGTGTTTTTAGACGAGGATGACAGACACTCCAGGATACCAGCCTTGTCGGGCGCCGCATTGGCATCGTGGTTCGAAACCGTCCAGAGCTCCATCGCCCAAGGGCGGGAACCACATGTCACTCCTTTCGTGTTCGCGTTCTGGTCTGCAACATCCGGACGGACGTTTTTTGTGACAAAGAGCGGGAACATGGGATTATGTTTCCCGCACACACGGCCAGGAGATGAGGTGTGGGTGCTTGCTGGGGGCAATGTGCCCTTTGTGCTGCGGCCGATCAGTGATACTGATGACGCGACTGAGGCCATAACGAGGTCTCGAAAAATAGTCGGAGAGTGTTATCTGAATGGTTTTATGGATGGCGAGGCTTTGCAGAAAGAAGGCGATATCCTGGTGTCAGTGCACTTGATGTAGTTGTTGCTACTCCACAACGCTTTGTCTACTAGTGCTATTCACTTTTTTTGAATTACCTGGAACACACAGAAATATCCAAAGACCGCTGTTGATCTTCTGTCCCAACACTCCGATGCTGATCATATGGAATCCCATCGGTGATGACGCGCTTGTTGGGTATGGTGTCTCGTACATGTGTCTGAATGAGATATAGCTTCGCTGTATCTTAGGAGCAACGAGCAGTCACTTGGCGCTTCTGAAGGATTCAATCTGCTGCGAACCAGGCCTAACTCATCGTCCAGATGAGCTGAAGGCTTCCACTTTCTATTACTGTACACAAATACGGAAAGTCCAACCTCTTCACCCTGCTCAGGCTTGCGTCGTGCTAAGTGGCTACTTGGAGCTGGTGACATGCAGTGTATATTGTTTTTTCTGCGAAACTTTTCTGTATCAAGCCACTGGGGTCTCTTCCAGTACTTGGAGTATCGTGAAGCAAACGCTCACACTGTGAGTGCAGCGTGTCTTGCATCCGTCGGCGGTTGGGCTTCAAGTCTCTGGCCAGGCTGAACAGTTGAGGCTGTTGTTGGTGCATTCGATACAGCCGGGACATCTCCATCTGCAACATCTTCTAGCTCATGCTCACTCCCCTCATGCTCCTTGTAAGCCGGTAGTGTTGTGTGCCCACTCCCTTGCCTCTGCCGTTCCCTTCCATTCGTTTGGTTCGCTAAGGCAGCTGCGCGCCTAGCGTTTTGCGCCCGCAGTTTGCGCCTCTGCTCAGGGTAGAACCACAAGATGCCGATGCCGAGACCGAGCACGAGAACCACAGCGGGGACGCAGATGCCGATCGCGATTATGGAGCCAGTGGCAAGGCGCTTCTGGAGTCGATGTGGGCCACTCTCTGGAGAAGAAGTTGCGGGTGCGGCGGCGGCGACTTGGAAGAGAGTAGCGCACGTGACTTGGAGTACCGCTAGGTAGACAGGTATCATTGTGGACGACATGATGGGCTTGCTCTTCACGTCCCAAATTCGCGAGAGAGCGCGGCAAAACGAACGCGTGCCAGGAGTGCGGCGTTGCCGTATTTTATCCTCAGACACGCATGTCACCTTCCTTGTTCAGCGTACCGGTAAATGTATGTAGTCAGGCGAACCTCGGTACGGTACTAGCGCTTACCACGCACGCAGATGAATTGTTTGGACGGGAGCGTCAAAGACTCTTACACCGATCAAACAGTATCCGGCCTGTGTAGATACGGTTCGGCTGTGCGCTGTCACCACTGTCCGCTTCCGCTCCTCATCTATATGATTTAAGTGCGCGCGAGAGTCTTGAAGAGCGTGCAGAGGCAACCATCTGATCAAACAACACGCAAGGTCTGGCTCTACGCCAAGTCCCCGCGTTTGGAGGAACGGCGGACAAGGACTAAGCTTCTCTTGGCTGTTGGGCCGTGTTGGTTGCCTGTGCTTAATCCAAAGTTGTAGAAGGCTTACATCCATTACAATCCTTCAAGCACCCTGGACGATCCTCACACCCTCAACGTGCGTTTCCACGATCGGTCCTTTGTATATCCTCCTACCATGCACCAGCCAGAATGTGATCGCGAAAATGTTCACCGCGCCCCAAAGCAGAACACTCCAATTCATGTTCACCGGTGTGACAGGGATGTTCTGCGGCCAGAAGCTGAAGAACAATACCAATGCGCTCCATCCAATCGCGTATGCGTTGACAGGCACGCCCCACCGACCTAGACTGTACGGCGCTTTTGGAAGCTGCTCAGGACTTTTGATACGTTTGTACAGTAGAAGAGCGAAGGGAAGGATGTAGCTCCCAAAGAATCCTGACACAGATAGACTGACGACGGCGTTGAAGACCGTTGAGCTGCCGATGTTGATGAGGCTGAGCAACACAGAGACAAAACACGTAATGCCAATACTGACGATGGGGACTTTCATTCTCGGATGGACATACGTCATCAGGCGCGCATTGGGAACCGCGTTGTCGCGTGAGAAGGCCCAGAGTTGACGGGAGGCAGAGGCCAATGTTGAGATAGCGCAAGCCCCGAACATGACGATGACAAGCGCGGAGACTGCAGTGCCACCGCTGACTGAGCGAGTTGCGTAGGTGAATATTTCGATGAATGGGTAGCCTGTGGGTGTAGAAAGAGCGGCTTCGATGTCGCCAATGCAGTATAAGATCGCGATCAGCATGGCGAAGCCAGTCACTCCGTTGACGATAAGAGAACCTAATTTGGGGTCAGCCTCGAGCTATCTGCTCGCATATTTTGACGTACCCAGCATAGCCCAAGGAACAACTCGGCTCGAGTTCCGCACCTCCTCGCTCATGTGCACAGCACCATCGACACCCGTGAACGCGAAAACGGGCGTGATCAGGCCGATGAAGAAGCTCAAGCCCTTACTCTCGTACCCACCATCATTCAGGAAAAGCGCCCATACGTCCCTATCAGAACTCTTCTCGGGCGACATTGCTGTTATGATCACCAGTATGACGACAAAGAGTGATACGTGCAGGAAAAGTGTCGCTGTCTCCACGCGTGGCAGCCCTTTGGCTAGAAAGCTGTTGATTGAGAGGCAAACCAAAACGACAGCCATTGCCATGAGCGTCGCATGCCATCTCTCGGGCCCATAGGCTGGACGAGAATTGATGACCAGACCTTGGATGGCGGTCGCCATGAGAACGCCGTCAGATGCCGAGATTGCTTGCCATGCAATCACACTCTGCCTGTACTACCAGGTTAGCCCTTTTCGTAGTCAAAGGCTAGACTTACCAGCCTGTGATGTAACTCAAGATACTCTTCCATCGATCAGGGGCTAGCATATGCACCCAATGATACTGACCTCTGCATTACTAGTCAACGCTTGCGCGCAACGCTCGAGTCAGTACAACCTACCCAGCTGTTGGCCACATGCTGACCAGCTCACCCATAGTAGCCACAACGCAGCCATACCCGGTCCAGACGAATAGAAACCCGTAAATAAGACCTGCCGGCCCTCCATTCTGGAGGCCAAAGACGAAGACGCTAAACATGCCTTCCCAGGTGACCATCAGAGTGCACGATAGCCCCAAAATGGCGAGTGCTGAAAAGTTCCGCTGCAGCTGTCAGTTGAGGGCCCATCAGCGGGAATCTGTCGTACACGCAAGACTGGCTTCTTTCCGAGGTTGGCGAGCTCTCGCGCATCTTCATCGGAAGAGACATCGGAGATGATCTGGTCCTTCTCTTGCTGATTTGTGGTGTTCATGTTGTTGTTGACGAGGGAACTCGTGCTGGCGAAATGTGGTGATCTAGTGGATGCGACTGTGGTGTCGCAGGTCAGAATGTTTTCGAGGTTGATGTCTTTCGGTACAGCATGAGATTGTTGAAGGTGGCATGACAAAGAGTTGATTTTATCTTATGAACTACGGCTCTGCGTCTTCGGGCAACCCGCTGCAGTGAGATGGTGTCGCACACTGCATGTAACTTGAAAACCGAGGCAACGGTAGTGCGGATATTGTCACCGATCAATTCCTTCGAAGACGCAGATCAGTCACATCTGATCGAGGTTTGCATCTCAGTACTGTGCGCCGAAGATCTATTCGATAGTCCGATTGGGGATTCGGCGTCACGTCCAGTGTCTGTAGCTTGTTAGGTAGGGTATAGTAAGTTGTGCCGTATGGCACTTACACATCAGCTACAGAAAAGGGAGGATTGTTGTATCACCAAGGGCCTTGATGTAGGTAAGCCGGCGGGGTGCAGCCGAGATCCTAGTTAGGAAGGTAGATAAGCATTGCATCTGGATCCACTTGGTTCAATCCTTGCCGAAGCTTGACTGGACAACGCTTCGTGACCGTGCCAATGGGTAAGGTTATTACAACCAAGTCGGTAAATATCAGGGTTTACTAAGCTCTTGACACCATACATCTTCGTTATCATATTCGGGCGTTTCCATGCAAGGCCTCCCGTTCGCTCACCCCTGCACAAAAATGGCATGACGTCAAGCTCGTGTGGACACTGACAATATCAATGTCTGTATAGGTCACTGAATTCTGTCTAGGTACGCACCAAATTTGGCAACGAGTATGTTGACCATTATTGCGGCTTTACTGGTTCAAAAAGTATTCGCTGTTCCGTTTCCACCACCAACAGGCCCATACCACGTTGGATACACGCAGCATGTCTTCAATCATACGACACCAAATGACCCTGTGGCGCCTTCAAATGCGTCTTCAATTCTATTAGGCACACTCTATTACCCCACAGCAGAGGTACCCGTTCCAGGGAACAATACTGATCCCTATCTTGACGCCACCACCGCGGCCCTGTGGGGTGACATCCTGCAATATCCTAACAACTCCCTCCAGAGCCTGACAACATGGAACGTCTTCAAGGGTCTGCCTCTGGATACCAAGTCCCACAAGCCCACCATCATTTTCTCCCCTGGCGGTGGCGAGAACGCGATTATGTACAATGCGCTAAGCTCCAATCTTGCGTCGGAAGGGTACACGGTGCTTGCGCTTGATCACCCTGGCGAGGCACCGTTTTTGCAGCTTCCCGACGGCAGGGAAGGAGTTTACGGTATCGACATCACGGCTTCATGGAACCGTACTCTGCAAGAAGCCGTGTATCGTATGCGTGTGTCTGATATCCTCGCCGCCGTGAGGGAGCTGTTTGCGCCGTTGGTGAAGGAGTCCAACGCACCGTTCAATACGACGCATTACATCACAATTGGGCATTCACTTGGGGGTGCTGCGGCGGCTGGCGCGTTGGCGGTCGAGGAGTCCATTCTTGGCGGCGTCAATCTGGATGGATTGTTTGTGGATATGATGGATGTTAAGAAGCCGTTCTTGATGCTGGCAGGTGCTGAGCATACGCCTGAGCTTGATCCATCGTGGTCACCATTTTCTCAAAATCAGTCTGGGTGGTACCAATGGCTCAACGTCACGGGCAGCAGTCATCAAAATTTTGCAGACCTTGGCGATTGGGTCGATCTCCAAGGGCTGCGCAACAAGACGATTACGCCATCGTTGGGCACCATCTGGGGCCCGCGAATGGACTTTCTAGTCAGAACGATTGTTGGGACATTTTTCAGCTTTGTGCTTGGAGAGGCGCAGGGTGTGCATGCTCCCTGTCCACAATTTCCAGAGGTCGTGTATATAAATGGGAGCTCCGGAGCCGCATAAAGGTCATTCGACAACTTCAAGACAATAGCGCAAGCTGCCCTCGCACGCTTAGTAGTCTTCTCATGTGTCCATTCCAAAGCCTGCATGTCAAATGCACGATGACCGCACAAATCTGCGAACCAGTCGTTGGCAGCTACAACACGTCAGGACACGATCTGCTGATAACATAAACATATGTACATACTATCTTCCATCTCCTTGTTCGTTTCCGGATCATCACCGCGTTCCTGAGTCAGGCACGGATCGATGTAGCTAATGTATCAGTCAAATGCATTAGGAGATCGCTTGTTGCAGTACTGCTTCCGAGTCTTTGGTTCGACATCATGCTTGTCCGAGTGTCAACGAAGACATGTTCTCTGCTTGGAATCAGCCTAAAACTCCTTTGAGGCACCTGAGGTATCCTACAGCGCACTCGAAGGGCGTCATGTCGTTGATGACGGGGTGCTTCCATGGCGGCGCTTGGGGAAGCGCGCTAGGTAGCACGGGAATGGTGGAGATTAATGCGAGGGCGGAGATGAGTAGCTTCACTTTTGAGGATGGGCTGGAGCAGAACAGTATTGTTGGGATATGTTGGAAGTAAATACTTCGTCTCTTGACGGATTGGCAATTCTTATATGGCCGTGCAAATATGTGATTAATGAAAGGGGTTCCGAATTATTGAGGGTCCTCCGACGAATCGTCAATCATGCCAAATCACGAACAGTGTGTTCGCTCACCAAAAAGCAGCCGCGGCGTATTGCGCAGGTATCTCAATTACGGTGACTGCGAGTTGGTCGGCTACATTTGTGTGTCTGACAGTGATCGAGTCTCACGATATTTTGTGATGACTACACGTTATGCAGATGTCACTGTTTTGTCTGTTGACGAACAGCATGTACCTTTTCGCCAACAGTTTCACAAAGCCCGTGTTGTTGCGTCTTTTTATAGACAATCGGTCGTGCGAAGATATTTTCTAGCCCTGCGCTGATGATGATGGCTACAAGGTTTTCACCTACCTTTGCTTGTCTCTGAGATTAGACAATAAGATACTGCGGCTTGAAGACAAAGGAGGGTCTTTCAGCTTGTGGCGATGGCTAAAACGCAAGTGACTATGTCTGTTCCTAAACACTCTTCAATGTGGGTCCACCGGTCAGTCCCTCGAAATTTGTCAGCTTCGAAGCCTCGCATGATGTCAAACGCAATCTGTAAGTTCGCTATGTTTGCTACAACCTTTTTGTTGTTTCGTGAACTCTACTTAGCATGTACTAATGTTGCTGAATATTGGAGAGAACGAGAGAACCTGATTGGCGACGTAGACAGCATCGGGATGGCTAGTTCCCTCAGCCTTGGAGGTATACCACACCCTGTAGCTGATCTCCGAATATGTTCAAAGCTAAAGTATGGATATCAGTGAGAACCACATGAGGCGGGTCTCGAGATACCTCCTGCGCCTTGTTAGCTACGAGCAGTGACTTCATGAAGTGCAAGGTTCTAAGCCGTTACGTATTGCTAAGGTCTATGTCGTGGCTACAAGTAGATTAGCAGTCTTTAATGATCAGCCACGCGTGCCTTGTAGCCATCAAAATGCTTCAATGGCACTCTAAAGCTGGAGTTTCCAGCTTTTCACATGCCTAAGAGCTTGAGGACCTTGTGCATCGACCTGAGTGTACTTCTGAAGGGTATCATTCACATCTATTTATCCTTGTAACTCTGCATCTTTACAACTCCATCTCCTCTCCTGCATCATCCAATGCCTCGTCATCGCCAAAGTCCCCGTCCTCGCCCATGCCCACACTGAATCTCATGAACTTCTCGTTCTTACTTTCTGTGCCCCATTCGACAACTTGCCCATCCTGGACTTCGCAGTCTTTCAACACTGTCTTGTCATTATCCTTGGCATTGCCGCCCTCGATCTTGCACCTTCTCCCCAAAATACAGTCAGTGAGCTGCACGTTTGTGCCGATCTCGACGCCATCCATGAGCAAGCAGCGGAGCAAGCGTGCGCCCTCGCCGATCTTGCAGTTGGAGCCGATGACGGATTCTTTGATGTTTGTTTTCTCGGCGACGTCGACGTTGTCTGCGAGGAGTGAGTTTTCGGCTTCGACGCGGCACTTCTTGGGGATCGAGTGGGCGGTGGAAGGGGCGATCTTGTTGGTGAAGGCAAAGGGTGAGGTGCTGTTCTCGGGCAGCTTGGCCAGGCGCAGGGATACGGTGAGGAGGAGGTGAGCGGTGTCGACACGGCGGATGAGGGGGTTTGTGGGCGCGGAAGGCTGGACATAGGCCAGGATGGGCGGGACTGTGAGTTTTGGTCTCGAGGCGAGGGACTTTGCGCTGTCGGGGATGCTGGAGGAGCCCAGGACGCGCGAGGCGAGGATGGAGGGTGTGCTGGTACCATTTGTAGCGGCGGCGCCGGAGTATGTGCTGCTGTACTTGGAGACGTCAATCTCCTCGTCGACGACTTGCGAGCCCTCAGAGCTGGCATCGTCGCTGCCTTGTAGGATTTCGCGCAGACCCAGTTTGTCGCCCAGGCCTTCCTGCCAGCCTGCCTTTGCCCACCAGCCGAGCACTTCTTCACTGATATTCTCGAAGGTCTCGTTCTTGCGGATCATCTCAGCGACCCAGTACGGGAAGAAGTAGATGTGAGCGTCGCGGTGGGTGGTGAGCATACGCACGCGGGCATGCTTGCGAATGAGCGAGTGGCGGATGGGAAAGGTCTTGTTCTCTTCTGTGATGTCGTTGAGGGTGTCGGTGGGGACTGAGTAGACGAGGTTGGCGATGTCGCGGCGGATCGAGTCGGTGGGCGCAGGCACGATAGGCGTGGGCATGGGGGTGGTCGCAATGAAGTCGGTTTCCTCGCCCTTCTTGCTGCCCTCGCCTTTCGTCTGATACCACACACCCAGACCACCTCTTCTGCCCACGCGCTCGCCACCAGCGCCAAATGCAGTCTTTCCACCAATCTCCTGCGAGCCAGCAACAGCTCCAGGGAAGCCAGCCTGCTCGACCATCCACGCATCGGCCAGGGCTGTGCCATCAAGTTCACAGACCAAGTCGCAGGGCAGCACAATGAAGTCGCCCTTGATGGCGGTCTGCACCTCGGGCAGTCTGAACAGGTCGCCAGTACCCGTCTCGTGGGTGAGGTCCTTAGGAGCGAGGATCTCTGGTCGCGGGGCGGGCAGCGATGTGAGGTGTGGGTTCTGCGACATGGCGGCCTCAATGGCCTCGAGCGACTCGGGCGGCGTGACGACGGTGATGTCTGTACATTGTGAATAGACTGCTGTGTGAGAGGGCAGAGGGGTGCTCACCAGTTACTCCCATACGGTAGCACCATTCCAGCGGGTACCAGACCATAGGCCTGTTCGCAATGGGCAACAGGGCCTTGGGAATTTCCTTGGGCGTGGATGTGAAGGTGCTGAATGACGCACCAGGCCCGCACAGAATGAGCGCCTGGAAGCCCGGCGAGGGCAGTGTTGCGTGTGGCATGCTGAGCAAAAACCTTGTTACAGATGTGCTACAGCTGTTTGAGTGCAGTAGCTGTATGTTGTGCGAGTGCAGGCGTGTGTGGGCAGTTCACTCATTCACACAATTGAATTCCAGCGTCGGAGTCAGCGGGGCACTTCCTTCTCGCGCCCGCCGAACTTTTGGTCGCCCCTGAGTCATGTCACACGTCGCGTCCAGTTACCGCCGCCCGAAGCCCGCAGTTCCTCGGCAGGCACATGTTGTGGCTGGGGAGAGCTGCATGACAACCACCGAACCCGCACCCCAGCTGTGCGCCCGCCCTGCCTCTCCACACTCCCCAACAACAACACGCGCCCGCGGACGACATGAGCAGCGCGCATCATGTCCTTCAACTACGACCGCTATGATCGCCGTCAGCCCGCCGCTCGCTCGCGCTCCACCTTTGGGTAATGCCGGCCCCAGCCATTGCGCCCCGTGTTTACCCCAGCTAATGTTGTGCCAGCTACTGGGTGCCCCTAGTCCTCACCGTCACCGTCGCGACCGCAGGCCTTGCCGCCTGGGTGTGGTCTGAACGCCGTGAAGACGAAGACGAATCCTCTGAGGACGATAACCTCAGCTATGGCGAGGAGAGCGACCGCAAGACACCGCGAGGCCCTGGCGCCGGCACCACCACCATCAATGCACCCCTCAGCCGCGACTCGACGGGCCTGCCACAAGGCGGCGCCAACCCAGACGACCTGATGTCGCGCGTTCAAGGCGTCATCCGCCGCACCCCGAGCCCCCAGCAGGTCTTCGACACGGTTAGCAAGAAGACTGCCGCTGGGTGGGCTGCCGCTGGCGCTGCATTGGCAAGCATTCGAGAGGAGGACAAGGACGACGCGTACGGCGACCACAACCGCTGGTCAGAAGAGGCTGCCATCCGCCGTAATGTCGAGGCCCAGTCTGCCCAGAGCGGCGCTGCTGTCGACGAGCAGGCGCGTGCATTCGCGGCGTCTGTCCGCAGCGGGCCCAATGCCGGCGGCAAGAGGAAGACAGTCGTGCTCGTCGTGTCAGCCGAGTCGCTGATGGACGTCCATGACGAGGACGGCTCCTACCGCTCTGAGAACGCTGTACGCATCATTCCCTACTATTCAAACCCACCTTAACTAACATCCCCCAGACCATCCTCTCTCACCTCCCCGACACCGACTTCTCCAAGACCAAGCTCTTCGTGCTTATCTACTCACCCACCCTGCGCTCCCGGCCCGGCTCCCGCAGCCAATCGCGCGACCGCTCCTCTCCCCTTGGCTCCTCCTACTCAGCCATCAGCACACCCGCCCGCACTCCAGGCGAGGAACTAACCTCCATCGACCCACAGCCGGAACATGGCGTGTACACGCCCGCTCTTTCCGCTCGCTCCTCTGACACCCTCCTTTGGAACACCTTGCACTCACAAGCCCTGCGCCTAGTAGAGAACCCTGCAATGGTCATGCCATTCAGCACCCCCTCCGGCTTCATTCACATGCTGCGTCACCTTGGTCCAGAGCTAGTCTACGTAGTCGATGCACTCAGCGGCGTCGAGGGCCGCAATATCGAGGACATCAAGCGCTGGGTTGGCCAGACCATTGTCGTGGTTGGTAGTGACGGGACGGGGTTGGGAGGGCTGGTGGATACGGATGATGAGAGCTCGATCGGAAAAGGGAAGGCGTCAGAGCATAGTGTGACTAAGTGGTGGGAGAGTGCAGATATGGTAGGCTTGGGGAAGGGTGTTGAGGTTGTGGATGCGTCGAGGTTTGAGGACGATTATGAGAGGAGAGTTGGTGGGCGCGAGTAGGCTGCCTGCCAGTCAAGTCAGTCTCTTGCCGCCGGCTGATTCGTGTTTGTTAACGTGGTTGTATATCCTTTGCGTAGCTTTGGCTGGTTTGGCTTGTTGATATGTGATATGATATTGAATGATATGGGTTGGTACGATTTGAATACATGCTTTCTTCTATCTTCAGACCCGTCAGTTGCTCTCTACTAAGGCTATCCTTGCTACAAGCGTTGCTGCCTTGTTTCCAAAGATGGTGGGCGTCACTACTGTCACCTCACTCCGTTCCTTCCCCATACTTAGTGACGTTGAACCCTGATCTTTCCAAAATCCTCGGTTTCGTTGTGTATGGCCCAACATTGCAAATATCTCACGATGGTATCGTGGCACCCTATAACGCACCGGTAAAGGCTTTAGCTTCCTGGCGTGTTCTCGAACTTGCAAATATACCAATGGATGGCCGCCAAGACCCTCTACACCTGGAAGCCTCCAGACGTGCCGGTGGAGCAATTGAAAGTGGCTGGCTTTAGCATCCTGCTCTCTTTTTGTCGCTGACATCTCGCCCCCAGTCGCTGTGCATTGCGGTCCTTGGCAGCTTGTTGAACAACCTGTCAGCTGTTTGTCTTATATCCGGAGCATATGGAGATACACAAAATCGTCTGTCGTATGGCCTCAGCTTGTTTTACGCAAAGATACCGTCGCTGACCAACGCTATTCTTTTGGTCTCGATACCGACTTGGTACCAGGATCGGAACCCAGGCGTGTGTTAGATAGAGAATGAGACACGTGCATCCCTGCAACCATTAAGATTGACCAGCAGTACTTCGTAGTGTAAAAAGCTTGTATTCTCGCGTCTCTTCTGAAGGATCTCGATCAGATTTTTGTCAGCAATAGTTGTGGCTATTCTTGATCGGCAATGAATCTGTCTAGGACGAGATTGAGAGTGATGTGGCTTCTGTCACTCACAATGACTACAATCAATCCCGACTTTCACTAGGATATGGATTTCTGGGACCGAACGTGACGAGCTTCTGCAGGAGCGAATGTGGCACTTGCAGCTTAATCGATGGGCAGTCCTGGCGGTAGACGACGCTAGAAGCGATTTCTTTGATAGCTTCCTCTGGATAGCGATGTTGTACTACTGTACGCGACGCCACCGTAACTTGGTTCGTAAAGGCACCACAAAAAGCTTCGGTCTCTGCATCGGGTCTTGAGCTCAGACTTGACAAAGCTATCATCAGCTTCGATCGGCTGTTCTGGATCTCTGCCAGAGGTTCTTCCCGAGCAAGAAAAAGACAAAGACTGCGATAGTCTGGCATGAAAATGGGGAGCCCATGATTGTTCTACATCTGTATTAACCAACAGACACATCTGAGGGCTCACTACATCCTTCGTCCCATCACGGTAGAGAATTTCAGCTAATAAGATGGTAGAGCTAAATACCTCTCCGTCTCCCGGTGACATTGCCTCAATGAACACGTTCATACCACCTTCACTGTTCCGATCCACACGTTGTTTCTGGCATCCGTCCGATAGACTTCAGGTTTGATTCACGAGTGCGATCGATATCAGTCAACTTGCTCGAGGGAGGGGAAACCCGAGCACTTTCAACTATGTTGAAGCGCGTGCTTGAGAGCAAGACCCATCTGGTGGTGTTCTTCAGATCCGAAATTGTTCCTGTCAACGTGACCTAGGACATTTCGAGACGCAACTTTGGTGTATCTGCGACTAGGGATACGTTTCATCTGGATAGACGCCCCTTGTAAGATCCCTACTATTTCGAGTGATGGTGTGGTATGTCATGCTCACTGGGGCCCTGCAGGTATCATGCAGGGCATTATTGAGGATTAAAAAACAAGTCGCTGCCTCAATGTGCGATAACGAGAAAGACATCACGACTATAGCTGCAACAGCGTCTGTGGACAGCACTGGAGGCTGCTTCTCGAGCGCGACAAGGCCTTATTGGCCTAAGGAGCTGGAACACTCCATCTTGCATGTCTCCAGAAATACGACTGGGGAATTCACAGAGGAAATATGATACGAACATTGCCCACTTCTGAAGCGTGCTTGGGTGTTGCGCCAATCTCCACGCGTCGCATAATTTGCTGAACGCCAGCTCATCTGGGAGTGCAACTCCATGCGTAAATCACAGCTCGCAGACATAGATCAGGATTGGAGCAGGAAGGCATATGAACGGCATGTCAAAGGCAATCCTGAACCGCTCAAAAGAGCTGTTGCAAACTCAAGTTAGGAGTAGAACGTAATGTCGCAAGAGCTGGGACGACTGCTCCAACATGGTCATCGGCTTCCATAGCAAACAGAGCTGCTTTGGTGCGCATCGAGATACCTTTGGCTGAGCTATCTGATATCAGGTTCGACCACGTTGGGACCGAGCATCTGAATAACGTCGACAACCCAAGCCTGATTCTCCGAGGGTATTGCTGCAAAGCCGGCGTCTCGTCCTTAAGAGGTTTCGTAATGAAGCAAGTGCTGCAGGACCAGTATGAGGACCTTGTGTTGGAATAGATACTGACTTTTGCGGTGGCAATGGGATCCGGAGCCGAGAGGAGAAACTCCGTTCTTTCGACTTACCCAAAGTTTCGTTCTTTCTTTGCCAATCCGCAGATTCAGTATCGTCTGAAGCAGCCACGCACATCAAGGTTTGAACTGGCGATTAGCAAGACACAAGATGCATCTTGGCGGTGGCCGCCAGATTGTATGATCGTTATGCTGTACGCTTTCAGTTGCTACGTAAGGTCGAAGATACACATCGGTCGGGTTGGCCTTAAGTTGATTCATGCGGTATCGTATTCACAGAATACCAGTACAAGGACCTGACGAGCGACCTATCCTGTCGTGCGGAGTCCTTCAATCCTTATTGGGCGGCATCACGTGTGCGTCAAATCGAAAGAGGCGTATACGTAGAGTGTGTGGGCGATGAATGGATGCCACACCGGACATCGTATTCGTTATCATAACTGCCAATGCTTGAAGTCTGAAATTTTCACGTCGTACTCTCCACCAGGAAGCTTCCATGCGTCAGTACGCTCAAGCCCCTTCTGCGTCTAACCCCCACGCAGCTCCGCACTCTCCCCCTATTCGGCCTTGACTCCCGTCAACACCTCGACAGCAGCAAGCAACGAGCACTTATCGCAATGTTTGCGCCACTCAGATTTGATCTCTTCGATCAAACCCTGATCCTCCCCATTCACCTCTCCTCCATTCACATATACACCCGGTATCACAATCTCCCCATCCTCAACATTCACATCAACTCCCTTCGCCACCGCCTTGTCCATCAAGCTGTGAACTTGTTCGAGCACATCATTCGCCACTAGGAGGTGGTATGATGGCTCGTACTCAAGCTCGGGCGCACCTTTAAAATTGGAGAGGTCTCGCGTCAAGGCACCCGTCCGAGATGCTTCAAGGACGTCCTCAGCCAAGCGGGTTAGGCGGCGGGATAGGGCACGGCGCTGCTTGCCAGGAGGGAGCCGCTTGCGCTCGGAAGCAGGGAGCGGGTTGGGGGCGGTGGGGGTTGTGGTCGGGAGCGAGGCTCTTGTGAGGCTATGCGCCGGAAGAGATGAAGAGGTAGGTGGAGCGCGTGTGCGTCGAAGAGCCGCTTCGGAAGCAGGAAATGCGGTCTCCCCGGCTTCGATGCGCTATGCTGGGGATTTTGCGCTGCCGCTTCGATCGCGGCTGGTATTGGCTGGTGGTGCGTTGTCCTGCTTCTTGCGCTCTCCACCCCGGCGTTTCTCTGAAGATTCAGCAGGGTCATCGGAGAAGGTCGTCATGGATGAGAGCCCGCTCCTTATACCCTCCATGGTGTGGAGTAGCTTTGCTATTGCACTGTTAGCGCTTCATGCGCCAGTAACTTATCAGAAGCGGAATACCAACACTCGGCAGAGTCAATGCGGCCTCGATTCTTCAAAAATGTTTCGTAGTCCCGTTCCGCCATTCGCTTTTCCGCCTCGACCTCCCGATTGGAGGGCTTTGCGCGGTCCTTGGAGGAGGAAGGGGGCGGTACGGTACGCTTTGGCGCCATGATTTGGTTGGTAGCTGAATGGGCTGTGTCTCAATCTGTTGAATTGTGACGGTGTTGTAGTGGGTGCAGGTACGAGGGGAGAGGCGGGAGGTGAAGGGATCGCGCATGTGACTGCGCGTTCACGGCCAAGAGAATTATGATGCAGTGACGTGAACAGTGCAGCGGGGTGCCACTCGAGGCCACAATGCACTGTTCTCGATGATAGTCTTGGCTAAGCCGCACGTTGCTCCATACTATCCTGCATCAATTCAACACCGTCTGCACCATGGACATGCCCTGCTCAAAGACCACCCATCTTACGAGGCCTTCATGGACGTAGAGATACTCTAGCCCCCCTCTCTGCCTCCACACGTACGCGCAACACCCTCAACACCTCAGATATGGAATCCCTCGAATCTCTCCATAAGCGTCGCGACGCGCCCACTGCTGACCTGCTTATACTCACTCAGTTTAGGTCTCTTAGCGCTCTTATCCACATCTCTCTCCTCGCTCTCCCGTTTTCCCGCCCACCTAACTCCCTTCACCGCCACCTCGACCTTCTCGCCACCCTCCTCCTCCTTCGCCATTTCCTGAGCCACTACGGAGAATGAGTTGTACATCGTGACCACAGGCGAAAACGACAGGGTCTCTTCATGCGGATGAATCTCGGCGACTGTAGAGCCGGACATGCTGCGGTGGCGATCTCGCGGCGGAGTCGAGTGCGTGCGTACAATGTCTCTATGCTCATCATGCTCGATAGAGGGTAGGGGGAGATCGTGTGAGAGCTGTTCAAGGCTTGAGAGGAGATCGGCATGATATTGCAAGAGGATCAGGAGGACGGCGAGGACGAAGACTGGAGCTGTCGAGGAGGCGACTGGAGCTTCGTGCTGGTAGCTCAGGCGCTTGATGTCCAGAGCGCTCAGCTTGAGGACTGATGCCGGTGAATACACAACAAGGGCGGTTGAGGGGTTCAATGTCTCTGCAGTTGCTGGGGTGTGCTTTTGCGCAGGACGGACAGCTTCATCAGTGCGTGCTTCTTCCTCGGTGTGCATCCTGGCGTGGTACTGCTTCTTCGAGACAGTAGCCGACAATGGGTCGAGTATACTTTCCTTGCTGGCACTGGTAGTATCCAACTTGGAAGTGACCAGTGGGATTGCCACGCTTGGTCTTTCTTCCCAGTGCAACCTCTCAAGTCTCGCGTTCATCCTCCTGAGCGCTTGCGTAATTGCAGATGAGACGCTAGTCTTCTCGCTCTGGTTGAGATGATAGGGATGCCGAGAGAGCGTGAGAGGTAGCCAGCTACTCTCACTAGAAAGGCCGATGCTCTGTTGAACTTGCGAGGTGTACTTCAGAGGCTCAATGTCGCGAATGTTCGATAGTAGATCTTCATCTGTGACACCTTTCTCTGCTTGCTCTGGAGTCGAAGCGTACGTCCATGGTTCGAAGTTGACGATGAATTGCAGCATCGATTGCACGAGCTCGTATGGTAGCGATAGGATCTTGGACAAAGGGTGTTCCATTGTGAGATCGCTTGTGCGTATTCTGGCCACTTTGTTGCGTAGGGTCCAAGATCTACAAATGCGACTCAAATGAACAATGCATTTTGAGCGATAAGACTATCAGCCCTAAGAATCTCGCGATACGTTGTCATGTTGGGTGACAACGATATGAAGTTCGCTCGTGGCGGCTTATACATGACGTTGACGATGATATAAGGGTTTAAGTAGATCTGGTTGACTAGAGGCTGCGGGGCTGTGCTAGTTGCATATATAGCGCCAACAAAGCAAGACATGCTCTTGTTACATAAGACTGCACAATGTAGGACGTTCAAAAGACTGGGTTCATAGATACATGGTGGATTGTAGGTCATTCTGCATGCATCATTACCGGGGGTTTGGATGCCATAGTGCTGAGTCGCAAAGCGAGGGGCGAGGGCCATGCGGCAACCCGGGCAGCAAAGGCTTGTGATGACGAATGAGGTAGCGGATCTACAGTTCAAAGACGTATAATTGATGGTATACTTTGGTCTGATTCTTGTCGTCATCATGCTCACCTTAGTAGAAGGAGAAGATGCGAATTTCGATATTGCAGGCCATCTCGCCGCCCTGATTGACCATGCTCACAAATTGATGCAAATGCTGCCTGGCTTGCGACCGCATAAAATCATCGTCTTTTGAAGGTCGATGTCTAACTTTCGCGTTCGATTCAAAATGAGCTAACTTAAGTCGCTGAAGTAGGACTATACACAAGCTTGAGAGATGTAACACGAAAACTGTAGTCACAATCGACTGCACGAAAGGCCAATTAAGCGACTCGATCAGTTCAAGTCTATTACATATTATTCATTACTGATCATTTGGTATTCGAATAATGCACGGGTCAGCTAACTGAGCGCTCATCGCGACGTACGCCGCTATTGTGTGAAAAACCACAGCCGCGTCGTCTACTTGCGTACGATCTCTATGGAGTTGATGAACGGTGCAGTAGCGTTCCAAGAGTGAACTGAGGACTCGATGCTGACCGTTGTGGATGTGGGCTCGATAGGGGCAGTTGTATTCGAGGGCATGGTCGAATTAACGAAGATAGGTGGAGGGACGGCCTCAGAAGTGCTGGCAGGAGCAGTGGAGTTGACGAGAGCGGGCGTAGCGGTGGGGACAACCTCAGGGGTGATCGATTCAACCGCAACGGGAGAGGGAGCGGCGGCGGGAATAGTGGAGTTGTCAACAGTAGCCTCAGGAGTGGGCGAAGGGACGACAGCGTCACGAGAAGGACGGACGGCGCCCCAGACGTGACCGACACCGGTTGCACCAGGGTTCGCAGCATTCTTCATGTAGCAAGTGCCCCAGACCCAGGAGATAGCGACACACTCGCCGTTGTCCTCACAGGCATCCATGCACTCCTCGAAGGTGGTAGTGCTGGGGTAAGCACCGATGTCACCACCAGCATGGTCGTTGCCGCATTGAATCTTGAACTTCTTGTAGTCTCTACCGTCATCGTTGTGTTCGCCGGAGCAGGTGAGCGCCTTAGGAGCCTCAGGCGTAGGGGTGGGAGTACTGGTGGTGACAGGACTTGAGGAGGCAACGGCGCCAGCACGAGATCCGAGCAACTTAGCAGTCCAAACTGAGCCATTGGGAAGGAGAGCATTAAGAGCCTTCTTTGGGTAGCATGCACCGTGCACGAATCTTTTTGGGAATTTGTTAGCGTTTGATTAATACTAATATTGCAAAACTTACGAAACATCGATACATTGATCATCGGCCGCGCAGTAGTCGATACACTCAGCGAATGTATCGAATCGACTGTTGTAGTCGAGATCACCACCACCGTAGTCGGCGGCGCAAATGATCTCGAACTTGCCAGCAGAGGTCAGGTAGGTGGCACCGTTGCTGTTGGTTTCGCCTTCGCAAGTTGGAGCGGGGTTCTTTCTGGCAGTCCAGACATTGTCATTGTTGGAAAGGCCAGTAACACCACCCTTAAGGTAACAAGGACCGTCAGCCCAAGAGACAGCTTTGCACTTGTCGTTGGCTTCGCAAGCAGCCAAGCAGCCCTCAAAAGACCCAGGCCACTGGATGCCACCCTCCTGAAGATCGCTTCCGTAGTAGTCAGCGCCGCAAACTACCTCGTACTGGACGTTGGAAGGAAGTCTGGTCACGAATTTGTAGTTGGATGGCTTGCCAACGCAGCTCTGCTCAGAGCTAGCAGTTTGGAGCTGAGGGATGGCCACAGCACTGACCAGCGAGCTGGCAGCAAGGGCAGAGGCGGCGAAGATGCTCTTGACAGACATTATTGGTATAGATGTCGAAGGACGGTATTATACGAGAGGTATTGACAATGAATGACAGGACGGAGCTCGGATGAGTCCAGGAAGCAGTGCGAAAGAATGTGAAGAAGGAAAGCCGCTGTTGCGTGAAGAAAGAGATTATCACGAAGTCTGCGGTCACTTTATACTCAATGGGAAAAGCATACCGACGTACATGGCTTGAAGGTACCAAACGGCAGTCTCGCGCGACATGTCCTACGATCGAGGAACTCATCGGCCACAGCGAAGTTCAGCAGCGCCTCAATCGATGGCGCCGAGTGCGAAGCGGGCCCTGGATGGGGACCATCGACGAGTAACAACAACTAGGGCCCGCCCTCGTATGCCCAATTGGGGACTTCAAAGGGGCAGTCCAATAATGGCTCGGTAAGCAAAGTGGCTGATGGGGCCTTGTTTGACGCCGTAGACCCTGGCACTTGTGGACTTACCATCACGTATCACAAAATGTCGACGATAGAAGTTGGTTCTAGGCGCAAGTAAGGACCAGCCGTTACCGTTGAGAAGGTCCTCGTCACATAGTTCCCATGATGTTCCGTGCAGATAACGATAAACGGAAATGAGCAAGATCTGCAAGCGGCTCTCGCTCACGACAGGTGCTGGTAAGATGTGCCGCGCAAATGCAGGGGCTGCAACGTGGGTTATCCAATGTGGACTAGTCGCTCGTGTGGCTTGGTGAAGGTTTCGCTCCCGCTTAAGGTGCCGCGATTGCTGCAGCGCGAGGCTGCACACGCACGATGCCTACACTATCAGCTGAGGCGAGTAACATAACATTGATTGCTACTTGAGCGGTCGTTCATTGCTGTCGGAAGGGTCACAGAATGATGTCGGCTGCAATTGTTGGAAGACAGGACTGTTCTGCAGAGCGTTGTCCCTGACTACTGTGTGGAGCAGCAGCCTCGCTTGACTCGCGCTAGTGCCTCGGGTCGCCTTACCGCACATCCCGATGGCTGATCGTCTTCAGGTACCGAAGCGCCTTCCTCATCTCCCGTAACGCCTCACGATGCTTTTTGGTGATAGAGAATGAAAACGTTGCAAGTGTTACCGGGCGAGTCATGTTTAGCACATGTTTTCTCAGCCTAATGACAGGCATATGTTGCTGATCAGCAAGAGTAAATGGGATTAGAGTGGAGAGATATGATGTGTTCACATTAGGTGCCATCATCTAGTGGCCAGATCAAAAGTCAGATTTCCAAAAAATATAGCGCAAACGCTGTTTGCCTACGCGGAATCTGTCGGGGCTGCCGATGCGTGGTGTTTGCATGAACCTCGCGATGTTGCTTTCGGGACCTCGAGTTGTAGTTACGACCATTGGCAATGTGATTGTGGATTGGCAAATCTTTCATCAAGAGGCAGTATGTCTACTTTCGCGCTTCGTCAACATTAGTCATCGTGTGCAACATCGAGGATTCGTCCTGACTCACTCAATGCCCTTCAACGGCGTTCGTGCATATTTTGTGTTTTCAATGATGATCAAAGACCTTGCTCATCATGGAAGTCAGAATAACAGATAGCGCATGTATTAGCAGCAGTATCTGTTCTTGGGGCGTTCTACATAGAGGTAGATAGATCGACACCATATGGTACCACGCGAAAGCTAATGCTCCCGCAAGCCAAGAACATCTATGGCCACGATGGGCTTAAACCCTGGGCTGAGCGAAGGTCTTTTCTTCCACCGATGAACTGTTCAAGTAGATATCCATAGTAGGTTCTTGATACCTGAGAGATTCTCTACTAAATCTGGCCATGCCTGTGGCAGATTGACTGCTGATGGATCAACTGAAATAAGTTCCGACCACTGCTTAGACCATGAGATGTAAAGAGCGTCTGAGACACTCCCCACAAGTGATAAGTATATCGCAATATCAGTTCGTGATACTAGCAACAGAGTAGACGGAGGATATGTGTAGGCTCAATCTAAGTCTGCGGCTCGTGGAACTGCTTGTTTTAAGTGAGGAAGTCTCCACCGATATCTTGATTTGGGAAGCACCGCACAGTACCACATTATGGAACAAAAATCATCATTTTTCGCCCCCGGAAACCTCACAGGAAGAATCGTGTGGGCACAGTGAGCCGGGTCGGTGACTTGAACGTCATCATCTCAACGATTGGCTAGATGGACTTGGTACCGAGTCCCTACATCCATACTCGTAAGTTATGATCAGGATGGCGCTTTCATGGCATCTACGCATCTGGAAGTAACTGACAGGCTTGATCGTACATCGTTTTTGGCGACTATCAAAGACGTTTTCCCCTGCATTGACTGTTTTGTGTCTTATATCACGTATGCTGCATGTTTCGAACATGTATTAGTGCGACCCGTCGTTTCGAACCTACTCATCCACATCAATACAGGATACGTCTAAATACTCGTCCGCGTCCGATTACGATTATATTCGCCGTTGATCCAACGTCAAACTTGCTGTGCGCTTTTGCAAATCAGCTCTGCCTTCACGCGAACGACTGAAATTGGACACGAAATCAGGAAAGGCGATTTACTTTTTAGCACAGCATTATGTATGCAACTTGGTCAAGGTCAACTGTTGCATAGTGCTACTATGTGAAGCATCTAAATAAGGGAATTTGGGCAAGAGTGCTTGGCACATAACTTGGCTATACCCGCGGCTGAATCCCTTCCCACAATTCCATGGTGATCTTGTGACACATCTCTACTCGATCGGATTCAGGCTCAGCATCAGTGTAGCCGTGTTTCATATCATCTTGAACTTGACCCTGCCAACCTTACCGGCAGCATTCAGCCGGTGGCAGCGGTCAGACCCACTCTGAAACATGCTCTTAATTACACCACTCAATTCTGGCCAACAGCCTTTGACGATGCAGATGGAAGAGCCCCGTGCAAGCAAAAGCGTCGGGCCAAGAGCCGTAATGCTAAATCAAGGACTAGATGAGCAATGTACATCATACTGCCCTGTCACACCTGCAAGTCAATGTACATATAGCAACAGAACATCCGGGGAAGGTGAACATCCATCAACTAGAGTTTGAAACAACAATCGAAAATGCACTCTCACTTTCTTTCCGCAGCGGCACTGCTGAGCGGCGGCGCGAGTGCAGCAAATCTGTACGCGTCGCACTACTCTGGTACCTTGAACAGCTTGAACCTAAATGGAAACTCCTTGACGATCGCGAACACCACAAACATCGGAAATATACTTCCCAGCTGGATCACCTACGACAGCGTTGGCAAGGCCATCTATGTCCCCGATGAAGTTTTTTATGGCGCGTCTTCGGGAAACCTGGCGTCTTTCAGCATCGACAACGGTGCGATCAAGGCCGGTGGAAAGGGCCCAACGGCTATGGGTGTCGTTGCAACAACACTGTACGGCGGAGCAGATGGGCGATCTTTCATCGCGAACGCGCACTAGTGCGTATCCAACCACGCCTTCCTTTGTCGACGTAGCTAACAGATGTAGCCAAACGAGCCAGATCTCTACTTTCAAGCTGCCTCTCACCGGCGCTCAGCCCCAGCAGACTATCAAGTATACCATGAACGGCCCTGGAAAGAACCCGGGACGACAGGAGGCCCCGCACCCGCACCACGTCTTCACCGATCCGACTGGCGACTTCCTGCTGGTACCGGATTTGGGCGCAGATCTGATCCGCATCAACCGCATCGATCGTAACTCTGGTAGACTGACAGAGTGCGGCGCTGGTAAGCCAGTCCCTGGCACAGGCCCACGTCACGGCGCGTTCTGGGGCACTGGCACAAACAGCACGCTCTTCATCGCTAACGAGTTGTCCAACTCCATCTCCTCATGGAAGGTTGAATACCCTTCGTCGAGCAGCGGGTGCATGAGTTTGACCGTTCAGAACACAGTAACACCCTACCAGGGTAACGCGTCGGCGCCGTACGGTACCAAGGTTGGTGAAGTCCGGGTCAAAGACAACTTCGTGTACACTTCGAACAGAAACGACAAAAAGTTCAACGGTAACGACTCCATCACACAGTATACAATCTCTGCAGGTGGTAGGATCGCGTGGACTGCGATTTCGAGTAGTTACGGAACATATCCCAGGACTTTCGACATTAATAAGGCGGGCGACATGGTTGCGATCGGTGACCAGACTACTAGCAATGTTGCTATTGTCAAGAGAGATAGGTCGACAGGTCAATTGGGAGACTTGGTCGCTAATCTCAGGATCGGAGCTGCTGGTAGACCAGAGAACGAAGATGGACTGAGCGCTGTCGTTTGGGCGGAATAGACTCAACATACTTGGCTACACACTGGCGAACATCTCAGCATACCTTTGACAACTTGTCAGTCAATTCTTTTTGTATATATTATGTCAGTATCGCATATACAACACTGTAGCTACCAGAGTAGCTCTAAGCAGTGATACTTCCGTCGAGTGCTTGGAGTTTTCCCACCGAATTTTGAGCGTTACGACCATGTGCCCCATCATGAGCGCCACGAGCGTACGTATACAGTTACAAATTTACTGAATGTTCCTCGCCTCATCCTTCTTCGGGAAGACCTTGCTGCTCAAATCAAGAACAGGCAGTGGACAAGGAATGCCTACAGCCTCACAAGCAGTAAGAATGGCAAGATACCAGCCACTGACCAGACCAAGGAATCCAAACCCACCAGCAATGTTCAGTAGTTTCTCAATGTATTTGACATCAGCCTCAGAGGCGGCGTGGCCGACACGGAAGTCTGCAGCGGCAATAAATGAGAAGAGCATGATCAGGCCGAAAAAGGTTAACGTAAAGAAAGCGTTAACGCGGAATGTGCCGATGAAGAAGACAAAGCTTGCAATTGCCCTGATCAGAGTCAGTCGTTAAGTCATAGAAATCGTGCATCAAGGGTGACCCTCACATGGTGACGTTGTGGAAGCCTTGAGATGAGTTGTAGGCTACACCGTTAGCGCCGCCAAGTTCCGAGAAAGCCGAGGTGGTTTGATGGATTGGGTCTTGAGTATATGCGAGACTGCCCCAATGAGCACCATAGATAAGGAAGACCGCCATTGGAAAAGCTAAAACATGTTCAGCACAACTCGCTGTCGCACGTTGAACTGTACTCACTGTTTCCCAGAACGAACTCAGCAATTCCTGCGAAGACCATCGCAATGCACCCGAAGAAGTAATAGTCGCCGCTGAGTCCAACCAGGCTTTGAGGCGCGACAGCACCTTGGAACCCGCAAAGGATGAGTATGGTTGAGGTATAAGGGATGAGAAACCCGATAAGGCCAAGTAAGGTAGGATTGCCTGTGCGAAGTTAATTGTCTCCTTAAACGATAGATATTGATTGATTCTTACCAAAGCGCTTTGCAAGATCGCCGCGACGGGGTGCCGAAGGTTGGAAGAAGAGACGCTCGTATTGCTCAGAGCTCAGTTGTACGGTGACCTGGCGGCTGAGCTCAGCACCTCCACCGACAACACTATGGCCATTGTGCTCGCGCATCTCGTGGTCGGTTTTGGCGAAATCAGACATAGCTGGGAGTGTAATCAATTGGCTACGTCACGCTGTTCAAAATCTGCGTTGGGAGTCGAGAGAAATAGACAACAGGGTACCATGATTCAAGAAAGGGGATCGCACTTTTTAGTGTGTACACGGTGAAGAGCGGTAACTCCAGTGTCGTCGTCATCTGTACGGCCAGCCGAGGCAGGGGCCGGTCGAGCCCCTGTATTTACCCCAGTTCCCCAGGCTCTCCGCAACCTCTCCCCACATCTTCCTCGAGATTTTGATCTGAGAGACAGGCGCAGTCGTGGCTGGAAAAGCAGTGATTGGTGGGAGTTGCTGTTTACCGGCGAATAAGCTCTGTTAAGCACCCATGTGGCGTCGCGAAGCTCCGGCTCCGCGGCTCGGCAGACGAAATTGACCGGAAGAGGCAGGTGGCTTCCGCTAAAGCTGTGCGCGAATATTGACGTGCGGCGACCATTTCTGCGGTTTAGGTGCGTCAGTGGATTCAATGGTTTCACATGATGTGTGGTCATCCGCGAGGAGCCGGATGAGAAAGTTGGAGAGGTAAAGTCGAAGCACAACGATCAAAATGAGCGGGGATTCCCACTGGGAAAGAGATGTTGGGTTCAGGGATCCGAATGACGTGCAACGTCGCGTGCATGCTCGCGTGGTTGTAGCCGCATGTTGACGATAGTACGTCAGTGGAAGGTTCAACCTCGGCAAAGAAGCGCTAGGTTGGGGTGCAACCTACGGAGGAAGCGGACTATCCAACCCGCGATCGCTCTACGGACTGCTGAGTCATTCCAGCCCCCTTCTACACCGCCCCTCTAGAATTGAACATAAAGATTGCATGCTGCCAGGTGCAAGGGTCCATAATCTGATATCGGAAGTTGGTGACAACAGCAGGAGCCGCTCTGGTGTCCCATTCGCTACTTGGCCAGGCTTATCACTGCTGACAGAATTGCTTCGAGATTCGTATATAGAATGACTGAGGTGAGGTGTAAGGTTTCCAATTGTGGCACAGCCAATTAGAAGATCTTTGAGGTGATAGGACTGTATGTCGTACCGGTCCAGACGAACTATGTCGATGACCGAAATAACCTCCTGTTATCTGCTCTATTCCTTTCTACGCGATCTTCATTCATCCTTGGAAGTCGCTTCTACCCGCATAGTTTGATATTCTATCCATCTTCTGAGTGTGACAATAAACGATCCTAGGCTAATGCTTGTCACAGGGCAGCCCAATTGATCATATGCGGTGCCTATGGTTCTGTTTCTCGCGGCGCAGGATTCCGATGATGCCTACAGAGCTTTCTCAAAGTTGCTCGCTGTACATTGGATAGTTGAAGAACTTTAACTGACCATTGGGGATGGGGGGGGGGGGGTTCCTGAGGTGAGTCATAAACCACTCAAGGTGCATACTGAGAGCCTGTATAGCTGGGTTACACAGCATCTTGCAGCTCGATCGTGACACTCTTCGAAAGACTAGAGAACAGTAACCAGATTTTAATGCTTTGGATCAACCTGCCCCAAGGAGGGAGCCAGGCAGATACCGCGCACTTCAAAGTGTCTTATAGCCCAACGATCTAAAAAGGCATCCAATCACCCATGTAGTTTCCGGAGCCCATTGATACGTTGAAGAATTTGGTGGATCAATTTCTACAAATGAATGCTACAGTTCGTACACAGGATGCGTAACCCATCGTCTAGCCGGTGACGATGTGGTCTGATAAGTCGAGCGGACGTTTATAAAGATCTAAAAGTAGCTCAGGTTTGTTATCTTGAGTCTACGATGCATCCGTCTCAAACGCACAATACTCTTCATCATTTCTCACTTGTATCCTGATTTTCTTTGCCATCGGCGGATGATAAAACTCATTATATACTCAGCACATTATGCGCTTGCGAATATGCTACAATATATGACGCTCGTAGCATACAATATACAGCTTCAGGCCTACTGCAATCTATGTGAAGGCCTACTGTTTGCTGAATGTTCAAGTGATTTCGCAAATATCAACTGAAGAAGGTCAGCTCTACACTTGATCAGATAGTATGAGGTGTACCAACATTTTTACAGGTATGTTCTGCCGCCCGGCGCTGCCTCTCTGATCTCACGCAGTTGCCTGCCATGTTCGCGAAGTATTGTCGAGCTAGCCTTCTCGACTTCGCCTCTGCGCAAAGCGTACGAATACCATGTCTTGAAGCAATCTTTCTGGGCTGAGGTGGGGTAGCGAACGCCTTTTGCACGGTGTGCTTGAAGCACCATCGACTCGAGTGACCGTGTGACAGCAGGCATGATGTGGACAAACTAGTTGCGTATGGGGTACACGCTGATGATATTATATTTACAAGTATGCTTGGTATTGGCGTGTATGATGCTAGGTGGCGGCGTCTCACGGTTGTTGACGGTCAGGTAGGTAGGCTTGTATTACTTGTTTAGGAGAGTTGGGGCGGTAGTCGATCACAAGCTCAGTGACTGTGGTTGGGACTAGCTTTGAAGGAAATGTATAGGTTTGATTTCGTTCGAGCTTGAAGTCCCAATAAAGGCGGACAGCAGCGTCTTCTTAAACCAAGGCGCATTGCTGACAGTGGTTCCTGCTGTCCGGGTCTCCATAATGTCTCCGCATCTGGAGCACGAATGTTGTAGAGAGTACAGCAGAGATATGTGCAACAACCAACCATTGCTTGCTCCATCTTGCAGATCGCCCGCCACTGCGTGCTGACTGGCTGCCTACTGCAACCCTTATCGCTCCCGCGGTTGTGGGCTAACAGTCTCTCATTGTCGCGTTGCGGCTCCGCCAATCGCAACACTCGCTGTATGGTTTCGGTGCTACGGGACTACACCTCTTGCCGCGGGAACCTGCCGCGGGAGCTCACCTGAACTCTACGGGTTCGCATGTGCTTCTGATGGGACGTCGCTGATTGGCTCACTGCAAACCCCTCCTTACGCAGCTCACATGTGTATGGAAGCGCATTCAATGACCTCAAAAGGACGAACAAGTCGTCCTCGGGTAGTGTAGCGTATACAACGAATCAGCTTAAAAGCAAACACTGTTCAGTTATGATAGCGATCTCTCTGTGTACACCAGAACACGTGTTTCAGATTGACAGCAAATAATAGTACGTGCGACGCCCAAACAGTCGTCATTGATAGCTACAGTCTATGTATAAGGATCTACATGGGTTCAAATTTTCCTGTGTAGCTCGTCGAGGCGCGGAAGTCTACTTACGACTCAATGACCAGAGAATTGTGGTCTCTGAATGGAAATTCATGACGAAAGCCGACATCATCATGCTGAAGATAACTAACAACAGTATTCGCGGGTTTGGTATCTTGAGTTGTGAGTAGTGAGAGGCACCCGGAGCATGCGTCGCTTGCTTGGGACTAGTGCGAGATGCCGCAAGTCGCGAAACAAGCATCATCCTTCAGGGTCCTAAGGATCCCACTTTCTGCAGCGTTTGCACGCGGATTTCCCTTAATTCTTGGCCCTTTCCATCGCCCTCTTTCCAACCTCATCCACATTATCTTGTAAGGTGCTACCTCACCTTGCGATCTCGCCGCAGTATCTGCCCAGGCTAGACTCCATTAGCTGAGGGAAGACGTCATAGCCTACAGAATGCGGGCCGAGCGGGGTACACCTTTAGGGGCGACTCCTGGACTCTCCGCAAGGCGTAACAATCGTGACTTCCTAAATAACTGTCAAAAGCAAAGACATTATCCTGCATCTCGGTTTCCCTTCTACACACATCCGACACGATGGTTGCTTCTTTCCGTGACCTCCTTGGGATACGTCCTGGCACAGCCTCAACTTCAGACTCTGCTTTGATCATCATTGATGCCCAAAATGAGTACGCGAAAGGGCAGCTGAAAGTCACCAATGCCGAATCAAGTGGGAAGGCAATTGCGAGTCTACTTGAAAAGTATCGCGCTTCAGGCGGCAAGATCATTCACGTCATGCATCAGACACCAGAGGGCGCGCCCATCTTCACGCCAGGTACTGAGCTGGCAGATGAATTTAGCAACGTAGCTGCCAAGGTGTGTATGAAGACTTTCAAAAACGGGTACACGCGATTTAACCAGTACGTAGGACGGTGAGGAGACGATCTGGAAACAATTCCCTGGCGCATTCGAACAGACACCTCTCCACGACACGCTTCAGTCATGGGGCATTAAGAAGGTAGCTCTGACCGGGTATATGGCCCATGTCTGTGTTTCAACCACTGCTCGCGAAGCTATGCAGAAGGGCTACGAGGTCATTCTGGTGGAAGATGCCATTGGCGACCGCGACATCCCGGGTGTGCAGGGCGAGGAGCTGACCCGAGTGGCCTTGGCTGAGCTGGCAGATGTTTTCGGCACTATCGTTCAAAGCGATTCCATCAGGTAAATTGCCAGGTCAGTCATAGGGTTAGGACAGACAACAGCCCTGCTCTAGACAATGTGATGATAAGGTTGAATCAGATAATTCTACAAATGATGGTTCCATGGCTGAACGCATCTCTGTTGTGAAACCAACCGCTGAAACAGGCACATATCTTTTCAAATCCGGCTATAAGTAATGCCGCTATTGGATTTGTGCAAGGAGAGGCTGGATGGAGCGACACATTTGTGCTGGACATATGCGGTGAAGTCGTGGGTGACGATGGGTGGGTACGACCTTGATTGGCTTAGACCGCCGCCGGCAGAGCCTCGGTTCGGTTGCTAGCGTCACTGCCAACACAATGGTCCACCATCTCGAAGTCACTGAGATCTGTACCGTCTTCGATATCACATGACTATCCATCACTAACGCTACTCGCCAACATGCAAATACTACGTGACCTAGGCTGAGGGCCCCCTCCCCAGCAGCACAGCATAGATCCACTATCAGGGGTTCAATACCTGTTCCCAGTGTCGCCTACTGGTTGACGAATCGTAGACACTGTGCACTTATTGCAGACCACGCCATGAGGCTGGTAGTAACCTCACGTATACTGCCACGATGTCGAGCCCCAGTAATGTGAGCTATAACTCGCTCTGGCGTGTCTCAGCGCACGTACTATGTGTTTGAACACCATCATGAACGGCGTTTGCAGACGGTTTCCACACTGTGGTCGACGACATACCAACGGTGTCTGCGGGATAGCGTTCCTGCGCGTGCTAACACCACCCGATATATAGCTCTGAATGCCACGATGTGTGCAATCATAGAGCCAGACACCGGTTTCACAACAACAAAGCCACAGCATTTGCCTTGAACGGAAACGCTGCTAAACACACATTTCCACTTCACGTCTTCATCATCATTCACAACCCGTCTTTCACCAACAACGCTATGCATTCTTCAAGGTGGCCCTGCTCGCCACATAGCACACATGCTCCACCGCAACCTCAACTGCTGCCGACCTCCATGGACGCATTCATCAAAACGCAACTCCGTCCGGTGGAAGCGTGCGTTGTCTGTACCGAACCTTTCAGCGAGACTCATCAGCCCGTTACTCTCGACTGCAAGCATATCTTTGGGCATAAGTGCATAGCACGGTGGCTCAAGGATGGTCGAGGCAATAACGCAACATGTCCAGTTTGCAGGCATGTTCTTGTGGCGCGGAGGAATCCACACGCCACCTTTGACGCACCTTCGATATGGAAGAGACTCTGTGAACTGCCGCTGGAGCGTCTGCATGCTTTCATGGAGAAGCTTTGGATTGGCATACGAGATCTGTGGCAACGCATGCCCCACGGCAAATTCCCCGTTAGCGACCTCTTGGACAGAGCAGTATTTCCTGCGCTTATTGAAGCCGGCTCTGAGACCTGGAGCACGACACACGATGCCTTCATCGATGCATACAATCTTATCGCAGCGTCGTGGGACTCACTAGGTCGTCCGGATAGGGCTGAAGGGTTGGCGATCCCACTTGTCCGTCTAGCTCGTTTGGTGTCCAGCGCAGCGACCACGCTTCCGCTGTACCTCACAGATCTGCCGCGAACAACACGGCTAATATGGAAAGCAAACGCATGTCTGGGCTTAGCCGAGGAGAACGTCGACTGGGAAGCCATCATGAATGCTTCGAAGCTGGAAGCGAGTTGTCATTTTTCGCTGCTGCATCTCTACACTGTGCTCGTCTCGCAGAGCGTCGCGCACACATCCGGGCCACAGCAGCCATTGCCCATGAAACGACATGAGGTCATGAACCTTGTGGTGGAAAAGTGCTGCACCAAACTCGGCAAGGCATGCTATACGGGTAAGCCATCGAGTGACTTCAAAGATATTTTGGTTCTCGTGTACCAAGAACTTTGGAAGTATCAGCACGAGCAATCACGTCTCAGTTTGAGGGGACACGCTGGCGAGGAGACAATCGTAAAAGGAATATGGGCCATCGCAAGGTGGCCGATCCGAAGAGATCATTAGTGGTGTTATGCTTACTCAGGATGCTTAAGCGCACTGTATATTAGGCATCTAGTAAGTATTTTATATACGCGTTGAATTGAGACAAAGCCGACATGAAGTAACAATCGCAAAATGTGACGGGATCTGTTGGTATGCATAGAATATGTTGATAGCTCACCGAACAACACTCAAGGGGCTGGGCTAATCCGTGCAGCAAAGATTCACAACGAGCGCGTTGCCGTTGAACTGCTCAAGGTTTCCACCTCCAAGCCGGGTGCTTCCATTCAAGGTCCTGCACTTCCTGCTGCGGCAGACCAGCAATCTCTTCGGCCGCAGCCGTTTCGCAAGCGTCTCGCCTTTTGTTGTCGTACTTCATCCAGAACAGCGTAGCAATAGCAATGACTGTCCACGCGATCGCGCAGGCCAGGTTGATGCTGTTCCCAATCGAGTACCTGGGCGCGTCTTTCGGCAAGTATGTCCATGTTGCGATCAGTCCTCCAATATAACCAAACACCGCATTCGTGCCAATGGCGATGTTCCTCGACGAGTCGGAAATGACATTGGCACTGACTTGAGCATTGCACATTGCACCGAGCGTAAAGGCCGTGCTCGCGCAGAGGAACACGGCGGCGTAGCGGACGTTCGGGTTGAGAGTCGCAAGGAAGATAGAATAGCCAACGATGATGGTTGGACCTGTGATAGCAATGAAGGCTTGCCGATGATTGTACCGCCAACTTAGGGTTGGGATCACGAGGATAAAGAAAGCACCGACGATGTAAGGAGGTACAGTAAGGAGCTGTTGCTGGACAGTCGTGCGGCCGGGATAGATCGCGCGTATGATCGTCGGGAGGAAGAACGAGATGCCCAAAACTGTTACGTTATTGAGAAGAAATATGATCGAAGTTGATAGCGTGATCGGGTTAAGAAAGCCTCGCTTCAGCTTATTTTCGTCGATCTTGTCAAGGAGAGCAGACTGTGCCAAACGTTCCGACTTGACGCGATCGATTGCTAGTTGCTTCTCATCTTCGTTCAGCCATCGAGCGGTTTCAGGGCGATCTGTCAAAGTAACGAAAGCGACCAGTGCAACTCCAATAGTCATTATGCCTTCGACAACGAATATCCTACTCATTGTCAGTGAACCCGAGGACAACTGCGTGGATGATGTATACATTTGCCAGCTGTGTAGAGAACCGATGTGAGACAGCTTCAAGATACCCGATGCTAATAGCCCACCGAAGGCACCAGACAAAGGGGCTGTTGTCGTCAGCGCCATACGCCAATATACAGATCTGCAGTTTACCCATAACCATCCAAAGTCCAAGCCTGAACGTCAACTCAGCTCGACGATACCATCTTGACAGAAAGTAGGCGCCACCAGGCATGACTCCAGCTTCAAAAATCCCAAGCAAGAAGCGTACAGCGCATGCTTGCGCACGTGTCGTGACAAATGCAGTGGCAATGGAGCAGACACCGAAACCCAGTGTCGTAGCTGGCAAGAACCAACCAGGACCCATCACCTTGCAGAGTATCGTTGCCGGTATCTCGAAGATGATATAAGAGATATAGAAAACGGAAAGTACAGTGTTGTAGTCATAGCCCTTCAGGCGGAGGTCTTTCTCGAAGCCAGCTAGCCGTGCGTTGCCTTGTGAATCATCAGCATTTTCAATTGAATAACCGTATCTAGAACCTACCGATATTCGTACGATCTATGAAGCACAAGAGGTAAAGCAATGTGACTGTTGGCACAACCATAAGATCAATCTTCAAACGCAGCTTTCTTTCACAATGGAGAGCTGTATTTGAAACATCATTGACGGAGTGCTTCACTTCAACCTTCTCTTCGTGATCCAAGGGGTCTTTCTGATGCATCTTTGTGGTTTCAATGCAGAGTAAACGTGTCCCAAGAGGAGTTGCCAGGCGATGCGAGGCATGCTGCTTCTTAATGCGCGCCCAAGAACTGCCGCAAATTGATCCGAATTCCCGCCCCGCAAAGATCTAAACTCAAAGGGCTATGTTACCCCGAACTCCCCATGTTTCCCCAAAGTCTGGGAATTCCAGTGGCTAGTCCAGAGGTCGACGTGGGTACCCATATGCACGAATCGTATTGTGCAATATTGCCTGGTTCTGATTGGCTAGTTTCACTCTGGCAGTCGGTGTTGATTGGTGTCTCGGGTTGTGGGGTCCTTGGGTGCAGCCAGCCGGAATGTTGCTCAGTTCCGAGCACGTGACTGGAATTGTAACCGCGGGTGGTGTTCTCCTAAAGCATTTCATCGGCCCTGGGCGCAAACTGGAGGGATCGGACTTGTGAGCATTGCAAAACAGCCTGCAAGATCCCTGGCTTGGTAAAGGCGGCAGAAGTCTACTATGGGACAGCTTAGCCGCTGTTAGACAAAAGTCGGCCAGTAGGTAGAGGGAATTGGCCTCAAATTGCGCTTTGCTGATGAAGGTGTACAGCAAGGCCCTGCACTATTAGAGGCTTTTCGGCTCAGATTAGACCTTGGAAGTGTCGCGATATCTCACCAATCTCCCAAACGCCTAGGCCTTGTTCGCCTAAGTCGTCAGTTGTGTTGTGTAGCTGTACAGGCTGCGCAACGGCCGCGGTCCCGAATGCGTCGTAGAGATCCAGAAGCTCGTCGCCAATATTGAAAATGTCTGGCATAGAGGCCAAGTCGGTATCGAAGTTGAGATCGCCTCCAGTCCAAGTGTTGGACATCTCGATGGCAGTTGACTCAAGCTGGTAAGGTGGCTGCAAGATTTTTGATTGGGACGCATCTCGTGTCGCCTTGCTCGTTGAAGCGACATTCGAAGTTGCTGCGTCGCCATGATGTCCCAATGACTTGATCACAGGGACTAAACCACGAATGCTTTTCCACAGTCTGCGACTAGCGGTGCCATGGCGTGAAAATCCTTTGACAAGCTCGACTGCAGAAACAAAGGTGTCTCTGCTCGTTTCGGCAAATTTGCTTGGCGCGTGGCAGACGGCAAGCAAAAGGACAGCCAATGCGCTTAAAAGATAGTAGTGATAAACACTCTGTTGGCGCGAATATATATCGCTTGTTTCGTTGAGGTGCACTAACACTTGTATACTGTCTTTTGCAATGTCAACAACTAGTTGAGCAGATTGTGGATCCGTCTTGATGTTGTCTGGAGTAAGTACGTGATGCCTGTGAATGAGTGTACGCATATGATTTCCACGAAGATACAACAGTGTACGTAAGCGATGCAACAGACGAGGCTGTGACTTCGGTGCAAGGCCCAGACGAGGGTGTCGGAACTGAAGTTCCTGTGGTATTGACTGAAGCCAGTTCGAGGTGATGAAATCGAGGTAATCTTCAGTTTCCTTAGGTATCGTCTGCAGTGGCGAGCCATAAGATGGCAGAGACTCCCATACCCTTGAGCATAGCCGTGCGTAAGCAACCATGCCTTTCAGATAAGGATAAGACTTGTCAGGCTCTGGTAGCTGTGTGTCGATGTCGCGATCGTTCAGCGCAAATGATAGGCTGGTGCCAAAGCTCCATCGTCGATCCATCTCGTAGACTACCCAGAATACTTGAACAGCGAGTTTACGTTGTTCTGGGTCTTTGAAGTTGTCTAGTAGGCTCTGTTTGCGGTGAAGACCCATCTCCAGTGATTGCCGGCAAGCTCGACCGATCGCGCGCCAGGCAAACAATTCTTCTTCAGTATGTATGAAATATAGGCTCTATCTCTTGATCAGCAAATTTCAGCACTCTTGTTGCATGCATACATACCAGCATTCCCATGATCTGAATGTCTTTCAGATTAACCTCAGTCACACTGGATATCCTACCGACATCTTGCTCTACTTCGTAGACAAGTCGGTCAGATAAATTGTTTTTTCCATGGACTTCATGAGTAATAGCAGTCGCAACGGCCAGCCTCAAGATATGGATGTCTTTTGTTCCAAGCCCGAGTTCACCTACTGCCTGTTGAGGTGTGCGAACGAGATCCATAATGCGGGAAGCTTTGGCGATCAGGTCTTTTGTATCAATGATCGGATGGACACATGCAACTTCTTCTTGGTAGATTCCAAGCAGTCTACCAATGTCATCGTCGGAGATACCCCCTAGCCCTTCAACGCCTGACCTCAGGATGCTTTGGGCCAATGCTGTTGTAGGCTCTGGCGATGCTTCGCGCGATGACATGGACGAAGTGTGATCTGCAGGATCCTGGACATCCGATGGAATGCCCATTCGATTAAGAGACGTCTCTACGATATTCAAGCTGAAAGCAGCCCGAGTTGGTCCGGCGAACTGAGGTTGCTTTGGTGGCTGGGAACGTTGGGATGTACTTGTGTATGCTGGACTAGCCATTTGTGGTGCAGCTGGTGTACACTCGGCATTGAGCGAGGGTTGGCTGTCTCGACGCTTCGCTAGGGCCGCTACAGTATCCGTCAATGTAGTCAACTGTTGGCGAAGGAAAGAAACATCATTCGTGAGCTGTTTGTAGCTGCACTTTGTCAGTGTTTATCTACTGGAGAATGAAATCGCTTACTCTTCTGTCGTGATCTTTTCTTTGTTCTTGTCCTTCTCTTTTGCACTTTGTGTAGCCGTCGGAACAACGATGCAGGCTACCTTCATGCTCGAACATCGCTGACAATCGTCGTCGTCGTTGAGTCGTATACATTTGACCTTACAGCGTTTACACTCGTTACTTTCACTAGTCAGTGAATGCGTCGCAAATTGATCCAAATTCCCTACCAAGCTGCCGAAGTATATTTCGCGCGCTTCGAACGCGTAGTCTCGGGTGCATCCTGGGCGGGTCTTTTTGGCGATGCATTCGATATCGCATTTGCACTGGGATTGGGCTCCATCTCCAAAAAAGCCGATCATAGCATATGGGGGATGTGCTTGATGTGATGGTCGGGGAACTAGTACACGATACTGCATACACAGGCATGTCGATGCGGTTGATAAGCGGTTCATAACTGGACGGCTTCGCGGGCAAATTTCCGGCGCTCATTCCGCACGGATCCACACCCTGCCAGATCAACCTTGTGTAACGGCCAACGAGATGTATAACGAATTCCAATTGGGTTGATGCTATACGTGTGACTACTCTACCACCCTGACTGGGATCGACCACAACGCCATGAGATCACGTGCTGTCACCTTCACTGCATCAATGATGTACTTTCTCACGCGCTCTTAACGATAGCGCCCGTGAGTTGGCCGTATCGACTTTTGCCTTTCACTTTATTTGTAATGAATCGAAACCGGATTTTACCGAGCCCTCGAAGCCTCTTTCACCTTCTTCCGTTGTTCAATATCTTCTTTGTTGCTCCTCCAGTATGTTTTCTCTCTGGCTCGCGGTCAAGAACACCCAACTCTCAGACCTGTACAACCAGCCCAACGCAGGATCGGAAATGTCCAAGAAACGCCGCATCTTCGGTACCAAGACCGTTCCTCTCAAGAAACTCAAGTCAAGTAAGAGGTCCGGCGAGCTTCTCCTCCGACCATGTCCTATTCGACATGAACTGTTTGACTCAGAAAAGGCGAGCTTAGGATGCAAGTTGACTTCGCGAGACCATTTTACCTCAAATTGTGAGAAGGATAACACAGATTATCGGACTAGGGGCACTCAGCAAACGCAGCAAAGCCAGTCAGGCGGCTCAGCACCCAGCATTGTCACCTCAATTCTCCGGCAAGATACAGCTACGAGTGCCTCATTGGCTCAATCCAGTCCTCCATCTCCTACCCAAGGTCCCACATCGATCAGGAAAGATCCATCATGTGATGCAAAGTCTCCGCCTCCTCACATCACCAGCCAAGCTGCTGCGCTAGTTCCACGAAAGAAAGCGGTGGGGTTTCCCAGTCTCAACATCGTACCGCCAGCACATCTACTCGACGACCGCCGGGAGCTTTCTATGCGTAGTGAGATGTCCGCAGTAGACGAGACGTCAGCTCAAGCTCACGCACGGCGTGCCTTCTTAGAACGATCTGGTAACAGAGAATCTGGTTCGCTTCGTTTACCTGGAACAGCAATGCGACTACTGGGACGCAGCTTGATGTTTGACAGCTTGTTTGGGTTCTGAGATGTCACATACAGCATGCAAGTACCCCCGCAACCCAGTCGCAAGCATATTTACCCGTTCGACAGTCTTACAACGGGCGATCAGATACAAGTGTGGTAGGCTAACCGACATGCGTGATACTGAATGTCTGACTCGAGAGATCAACATGCAAAGAAAGTCTCAGACAACTGACACTTGAGTGAAAATTGAGTGGCTGAGTTCTTGAAGGTTGGAACTAGCACTACTAGACCAATGTATGGCATATCCCAATGAAAGAATGACTAGATTTTACGCGGTGATAGACCCTATATCAGGACACAGAAACATTTTGTCTGTGCACAAGATCCTGACTTTTATGGTTACTGAATTCATCCCGTCATCATGATATCTTTCCATATTTGACGACATCCTATGGTTGGTAGTCCCAACAACTGACGCGAGTACGAATAGAAAGATTATACATTGCTGAAGTATGAAAGAGCTCGTTCTGCAAGATCTAGACTGGCAATTAGATATACCCGAGAATATGTCTAGGCCTCTTACTGGATTTCCCACTAGTCGTGGGCAGCAGTGGTAGGACGCGCTCACTACGGAATCTGGGCTCGTAAGATTGAATTTACTTGCACCATAGTGGCAATTTTGTATCAGGTGCTACCAGATCGTCAGTGAGGCAATAGATCGTCGTGTAAGTCACTGCAACACATATTACTTCAAGCTCCAGGACGAAAATCAGGAAATATCCTCACTGAAACACACGTGAAACCTCACCGCCAACTGTGCTACAGCCACCAGCTCTCGGCCTACACGTACATGCGATCCAACCACGATTGTATTGATAGATATTGGGCGTTCGGACATCTATGGATGAGTCAGGCTCACGCTGCGATGCTATGAGACTGACTACGAACACATAGGGGTGTGCTGCATAGTATTCTACGGTGCTGAATTCCTAGGTACGGAGGGTTGGAATGAGGGACAGCTTTGAAGGTGATAACCCAGGCGGTCCATTGCTTCGTAGTTAATGCGTCTGCTCAAGTTATTGTAAAGTACATTGTATGAAGGTCTCCATACCGCCCTAATGCGTGTCTTTGGGAATGGTAAGAAAATGTATTGGCATCTTGGCCTTGGCTCTCGGTAGGGAGAAAACAGTATGCAAGCTCGCCCAGCTGAACCACAAGCTTGAGGTCTCTGGGGCGTTTGAGCCAGACTTTCATGCTTGGAGCTTGTAAATCTCGTGATACTGAAGCATCATAGCGTCTATAAAAGGCCATGATTCATGATGTCCGTGCAGAGTGCTTCGCCAGCGCAAAAAGTCTGTCAAGCCAGCAAGCAAGCAGCCGCTATGAGCAGAAAATACTCCAAGCAGATTCACAAACCATCACAACACCGGGATATTCACCTCGTCATCTTCATCCTCTTCGTCCACTCTCTGAAGCCTTGACCGGCCCCTTGTCGTCTCTTTGTCCCCCGTCTTCATTTCCACCACTGTCTTCCTTGCCCCCCGCCACCTACATCAGTCAGCTAAACCCACTCGCCATCAACTTACCACTCAAACTCACCACTGGAACCCCTTCGATGCTCCTTCGGCCAGACAGCACAGGAGTACAAACCACATCACTACCTGAACATCCGGCAACACCCACTCCTCCCCTTTTTGTCGCTGCTGCTGATGCATCTTTCCCTGGTTGTGAGCCTCCGTCATCACGCTGCTGCCGCTCCCATCCATGATCCGCAGTATCTGGGCGTCTTCCGCCGACGCGAGTTTTCCCGTTCCGATGATTGTGCTGGAGAATTGCGCTTGCGGTGAGGAAGAAGGAGGAGGGCATGTGCGGGTGCGGGGCCGGTCGACAGGGGAGTGGAATTTCATGCAGAAGGTGTGCGTTGGAAGGGTTGTGCAGGCGATGCGGGGGGTTGTTGATTGAGAATCAGGACCAGAAGAAAATGACGAAGAAGAGCTGCCGATTGCGCAGGCGTAGTTGGAAGATGGAAAGGACAGTGGTAAAGCGTCGACACTGCACGCGAGTGCGAAAGCAAAAGCGAGAGCGAGAAAGGTAATCGAGAAAGTAGCAGTGGCCTGCATGGCCAAGTAGACTAGACTACCTAGGTAAACATTCAGCAGCTCAGTCCATCGCGTAACAGCTACACACTCCGTATACATACTTTAACAACCCACTGCGCCACTCCACTAACGCGCGCTCCGAACTACTACTCTCAACCCCAAGACACCCGAAACCACGACATTGCTGTTCACACGTGCAACCCCCTACCTACCACCTCGCAAGAGCCATCGTACAACCCGTCCACACCCAACTACGTAGGATTGCTCCACCACGGCGGGCCCGTCAAGCATACAGCTGACGACGACAGAAGCTTACACAAAGCTTGACCGGAACTGCTGTGTTCACTGTGGAGAGAGGATACGAAGGGGTCTGCGCGTTCATTGGCTGGCGCTTTGAGCTGCTCGGAGCAGGCTAGCGCGGCGCGCTGTGATTGGGGCGGAGGGGCCTGTCGTGGTAGCCCGCTCGATTGATCGTTACTCGAGGCAGAGTGCAGGGCGGAATCTAATTTGGTCTTTCGTGTACTATGTAAGGGGCAGGGCACACTGGAACCGGCCCGTGAAATGGGTCATATGCCTGTGCTAGGGTGAGTCTCGGGTTTCTTGTCGCGAACGTGTGGGGATGGAGTGCTTGGGTGGCTGGTGAGATGATGCTCGGGATCCGCGGGTTTTCGGGTTTGATTTGGGTGGAGAAGGAGTAAGAATGTGAATCGATTCCTGCGCGATGGAGGCCGCGGAAAATAATCTATTGATGAGAAAGGAAGGAATAATGATGAGGTGGAGACGTCTAATCGCCAGTGATCAACCACCATGCACCACCGAACAGGAAGGCCAGCACCAGCGCTGTCAGAATACCTGCACCGGCTTTGTCACCCGTCCCGATGGGGTTCATTTCGACCTGCACTGGCCCTGCGTCGCTTCCTGCAGTGGGGTCGTTCTTACTGATGCCACCGTTGTTCTCGCCGACAGGTCCAGCAACCTGATCGATTAAGAGGTTTTGCATAACCTCGAGCGCTGCCATCTGCTCTCCAACGCCTACTTCATTGTCGCTGGCGCCGCGCCACCAGCGAAGTCCGCAGCCGTTTTTTCCAGGTCCGCACTGCTTGGCCGCAGCGACGGCCGAAGCGCGGAGTCGAGGCATAAGCTTATCACGTGTCCAGGGAGCGACAAGCATGGTCCATCCCATCCAGCGAGCAAGGTAGGCTTTGAACGAGCGCTGGTCGTCATCACACGTGCCGTTGCGCTCACACGCTACTTCAATCATGACGTCAGGCGCGCCTTCGGCAGTAAAGAAAACGTCGATTCCCTTGATGATGTTTTCGAGACGGCCACGCCAGAGCGCCGCACCAGCCTGGTATGAGGTCAGCTATGAAGACTGTATGGAGGAGTGGTCAAGGCTTACGGCGTCATTGTTCGTCTCCGACATATTCCATAGTGCTGCGGCGCCAGCCATGTGAATACCTGCATTGTATGTCCACTGGATATGGTTCTTTTGTGAGCAGTTTTGGCGCTCCGAAGTTCCGTCATAGAAATGATAGTCCGGGCTGATGAGTCCAACAGAGAGTTGCCAGTCGTACGCCTTCCCAGCCCACTCAGCATAAGTGGCGTTGCCTGTGTACTTCGCCAACCTTGCCGCGATGTTGAAAAATGCGCCGTTCGAAATGGTGTTCTTGTAGTCGAATCCGTTGTTGAACGGAAAGATCTGCCAATTAAGACCACCACCACAAGTCTCGGTATTCCAGCGAGGCACCTGCGTGTTGTAGACGGCAATCGCGAGCGACAAGAACGATGGCTCTCCTTCCACATCCGGTAATTTGTTCTCCGCTGCCGACATAGCTGTCATGCCCCAGAAGGCCTGGTCATCGTTGCCAAGCGTGCTGGTTTGATTCTTGGGCATAAAAGCCTTGTTATCACCGATTTGGTGGATGATGGCCTGTTTCGTGATCGCATTGAATGTGTCGTCGCCGGTGTAATACCAATAGTCGACAAACGAGCCGAACATGGCACCGCACAGCCACCAGTAGTATGGATCTGGAAGATTGCCCGGTGTGTCGCCGACTCGGTCGCCTGTGTACCAGTCTCTGGTACCCGCCGCTACAACTTTGGCAGCGCTCCTGATAGAATCTGGCGATGTTAGAACGGCCAAGCCTAGCACCGCTGGCAATGCACCTACCCGGGTCGTCAGGGTTCAACTCAAGAGCCGCAGTGGTGATCGGCGACAATAGGGCCGCCGCCCCGTAGAACAACGTCGAGGGCTTCATCGTGGGTCGTCCGGATAGCACGAGTACGAGTTCAAGATTCGGGGTTCAGCATGCGTTGGGTGCGTGCCTCAGGCAGCGTATGGATGAGCGAGCGACGTGGTGGGACTGCGAGAATACGTGGGGGAAGGGTTAACGACAGGTGGGGAGAGTAGAAAGCTAGAAGTCAAGCCGGTGCGCAAGTCGTGATGTTATGAAACCCCTTGGACGTGAGCCAAGTACCGGCGCTCAGCGGCAGCGCGTGCTGGGCGACTGTGCGACTCTTGGACCCATCGAACTGCGGAAAATCAGGCCGCCAGCGATCACACTCAAAGCGCGACAAGAACAGGGTGCTCTTGGCAGCCGTGTCTGTTTCCATGAATGGCTGTCTCATCTTACAGAAACGGTCGGTGCTCAAGCAGATGGGGGCGCAGCACGCCTCTTGCCTCCAGCGTTGCAAAGCACCACACCCGCCACGGGAGGCGTAAAGAGTGTCATACTGTGCATCTGCCTGTCATCCGCCCGGCCCGGGAGGGCTTGAGTGAGAAGACGACATCATTTTGTAATCGCCAGAATCAAGGCAGCTTGCATAGCAGGTGCCTGAAGAGTGGCCGGGGTGCGTAATTCGAATTGCCAAGCGAGGATCGGGCTAGAAAAGCGTTGGCGCCAAGGCTCAGGAGGTCATTTTTGGTTCGTTCAGCCCGGTGGCCCATGGGGACAACCTTCAGAGTTCAGTATCTGCATACCCATGGGATGAGCAGAGCGTCTCGTAGGTCGATGAAGAAGGAGCGAAGTTACTTTGAAGGTCGGAATGCTTGTATCGCACACGTTTCGCAAGCCGATGGAAAGGGGTGGCGTAAGCTTTGACTAGTTCGAGGTCGAGAGCATCCGTGCAGCAGCGGTTACAAAATTCTCAAGAAGGTACCTTTGGAACTCGTAAAGGATAGCAGGCAAAAGACAACCTCCCAAGACTTCGCCGACCTCGCCAGGATCCATGGAGCAGTGGGCAGGCACGTTGCACTTCTCCATGACGGCTCGACCCCACACTTCACGCGCCAGCCTACCGGACTAGCGCAACAACGAGTCGATCGCCTACCCGTTCGTTGCCAATCCAACAATCAGCCGCATCCTCCACTAGCCACACCTCGTACAACATGCCTACGCCCCCACAAACCAGGTCTCCCAAATCTGGCGTTACCCGAACGAGAACGGGGTGCTGGACTTGCCGTGCCCGCCGGAAGAAGTGCGACGAGACGCGGCCAGCCTGTCTGGCCTGTCGCTCTCTTAACCTCCAGTGCGAAGGCTACGGCGTCCGGCTCAAATGGGCAATTCGCGGTCGTCCATGTGTCACTTTCCGCCATGCGCGCCTGCGGAAACCGAAGACGGGTAGTCCCACGGCTGTCAAGTCCGAGCAATCTACGCCTGTGGCATGGCCAATCAGTCTTGCGGATCTCGCAAGCGAGAAGGATCAGATATTGTTGCAATATCTCGGCCCTGATGCCTACGCGAGTCTGTCTGCCTTTGAGAGAGAAGTCCTGTATGACTGTGAGTGCTATGTCTAGATCGACATGAATGCCCACATATTGACAAGGATGAAGATGCAGACTGGGGCGCCTTAAGGCTTTTTGCAACACCTGCGCTTGAGACTGCGCCGGATCCATCACGGTTTCGGGAGAGCTTGGTGCACTGTCAAGACTCGAGATTGATGCTCTTGAATAGCCTGACTTATCAGATCACTTTTGATCCTAAACATGCGCGATATGCAGACGAGTATTATGGTCGAAGTATTAGTGCTTTTCGACAAGCCCTCTCGGACCCCGTCTGTATCGAGGAAGAGATGACACCGTATGCGGGCGTTCTGTTGTGTTCAATCAGCGTAAGCAGGCTTTCTCCTTGGTGGTCAGGGAGCACCGCAGACTAAAAGGAAACAGATGAACCGAGCCATGCCATACACCATGCATCTCAATGGCATCGCCGGCATCTTCCACCAGAGATTCTCATCGCAGAGCCCTTCAGAAGAGTCAAGAGAGCTCGCAGCTTTAATTGGTGCCCTGGACCTCCCAACTCACATCGTCGGTCGCCAGACCAAAAACCTGAACATGTGGCACCAGCACTGCATGGGTCAGACAGGTCTTGAAGAGATCACAGGATTACCATGCAGCTTACTCGACCTATTCGCTTCACATTCAGACCACGACATCGAGCAGCGCCTCCTGCAGTGGCCTGGAGAGCCTGGAGAGCCTGTCATGTGTAAGACCTGGGAAGCCACGCAGTACGCAGGTCTCATCCGAGTCAGAGACCTCCGTGCAGCGCAGGGCTTGCCAATTGATACCGAAGGAATATCAACTTCCTCTCTTGTTCAACATGTATTTGCCTTGATGCGGGATCTGCGCATGAGACTTGACGTCAACATCTTTGCAACGACCGATATATTTTTCTTGCCTATGCTCGCCGTTGGCTCACAAGCCAAATTTTTGACAGAGGATCAACGAGTCTTCGTCAGAGAAGGCATCTCTGCACTCTCGAATCATACCAACGGCGGCTCCCCTTATTATGACTCTGCACTCCACGTATTGGAACGGTTATGGGCGGGAGACGTCACGAGGTCCGTTGAGTATGTTGCGAAAGAGATGGGCCTGGAGCTTGGACTCTATTGAGCCTTCTGATGGCAGATGATGCCCGTTGTTCATTGCGAGCGGGTATCATTACTATCATTACAGATGTATCTGTGGCGAGGCCACCCTTGGCCAGCCGGGAAATATACAGGGAAACCACGATGTGAACGCGCCGCATTCTCTGCAACAAATGCAAGTCTTGGAGGAAGAGATTGAAAAGACGTGGGTCTTGCAGACATCAGAGGTCCGGATAGGCAGGTATCCGCACATACGCTTAGTCGAGCATGTCCTACATACGAACGCGCAGCAGATAGCGAAGACGCACCTGAGCGACATCGTAGGCGATGAACTCATTGTACTGAAGGTAAGCGCCAGAAACGTTAGTGTCGCCAGGAGTCGCCGTGACATCAGGCTGAGAGGCTGTCAGTATACGATATAGCCGGAATTCGACAGGGGCCAACTTACCATCTGAATACCAGCCAATGATGGGTGGACACAGCCCGCATCCTTCCACTGGCTCGGCCCGACCCTTCCCTTACCCCATGTACTGCACATGCCCTTCGCGGCGGCATCCTCACCAGCAGAGTATGAGGCCCCCGTAAGCTCATGCACTGGATTTCCGAGCTCTGCCTCGCAGAGCAACAGCAGCGCTGTCCCTCCGGATTGGTAGTGGTTGCAGTAGTTGGCTGACTTACTGGACATATCGGCAAGATAGATGCCTTTACCGAACATGTACCCAGTAACGGGGGCTTCAGGAGGTGCGATGCGCAGACCCTGACCAAGAATACCAGCAAAATTGGTAACACGCGAGCCGTGCCAGAGTAGGCGACGGTTGCCAGAGTTCTTCGCGAAACGACTCTTATCAAAGCGCTCGACCTCACCTCGACGCTCAATGCGGAAGATATCCTGCACAGCATACTTGACGTTGTGTGTCGAGCCCTTGGTCTTCTGGAGATAGTCGGCCAGCTCAGTGAACTCGGAGCTCTTGGGACTGAGGGCCTCCATTTCCTCCATGCCAAGAGTCTGGAATTGGCGATCGAGCTGGTTGAGGTGGCTGTCATCCTTGAGACTGGCCTTGAGCATGTCGGTCGCTTCCTTCATATCCGACAAACTCTCCAGCAAATCAATCTCCCTCTTAAGGAGAGTGTTGTTGTTGATGACTGTTGGCCGATTCCGCCCGAAGGCGTGAGGAATGAGGGAGTAGTAACGGTTAGAGAGCAGTTCAATCTCATGCGGGGTTGTAGGATTGTCGATGAGAACAGCGAGATCCTTCAACGCCTGGAAACCGCGACTAATAGTGCCTTTGCTCAGCTTACCAAGTGGCATCTTTTCGGTGTCATAGTTCATCTCATTGAGGGCATCTTGTTGGTACTTCTGGTTAAAGATGAGTTCTATCAGGCTCTGGACTGGCTTCGTAAGCTTGGACTCCACCGCAGAACGCTCGCTCTCAGCCTTCACAGCGCCGCCGGCTGTGGCTACGTCGTCCTCGTCGTCATCGTCAGAGTCAGGATTGTAGTTCTTCTCCACATAAGCGTCTGGAGGATGTCAGTAATGGCTCACGGCAAATCTGACAGCACTGACATTTCCCGTTCTTTGGGTCTTCTCCACGATCTTCCCATTTGAGACCGGACTTGTCCTTGAACTTCTTCTCAAAGTTCTTGATCGCGTCAGCGAGCGAGCCGCAGCCTAGCATGGCCATTTGGCCCTTCTCGCCAACACGACCCCACCGTGTCCATGTCTGGAAGTGTGTGCCATTTGCATTTCGGAGCAACTGCTCGTTTGTCAGTTTGAAGTCGCTGTAATGAGGCATTTAGATTCACCTGGACTTTGTAGAACTTGTTGTTGTTGGCAGTTGCATTGGTCTGATTGAGCGAGGCATCCCAGATCAGACCATCATCGGCAATGTACACCTCATAGTTAGCAGCACCACAATACTCGTCAACGGGGACTTGGATCTTCTTCGATTTCGCGTTTTGTCCATCGCCGACTTTGACGTCTGCGACTTTAGTCGCTTCATCAAGAGTCTTCCGCTTTTTCGACTGAGAAGCATCTTGACTCGCCGCGGGTGGTGTAGTGCTCGCCGAGGCTGCGCGCTTCTTGCCATTGCCTGTGGTAGCAGGAGCGGGAGTTGTCTTGGAGTTGGCCGAATCATCAAGAGAGTACTGTGCCACATCTGCTTTGGCATTTGATGACTCTGTCTCGTCAAGCCAATCAAGGCTGACGATGGGAATGTCGTTGTCTAAAGCGGCAGCGACCTTTGTTGACTTTATCTCAAAGTCCTTCTCCGTAGCAATCAGGATGTTTGTGTCTGATGTTACCTTAGATGCAATTGAGCCACCCAAGTCTGTAATGCGTGTTTGGAGAGCGCCCTGTGTTGTGCCAGGAAACCGTCCGGAGGTAGCCACTGAGCAGCTGTCAAGGGGTGAGGCCTGCGCCTTCTTCTGGGCAGCTTTGCGAGCCATGGTGGGATTGGATATGAAGCGAGAAGATGGCGATGATTCGACACTCTATGCAAGCAAAGGCGTGCAGCTTTTATGAGGATGCAGATCCGAGTGAGGTCAGCTCGACGCGACGGGTGGCCTGTCAGGCACGGCAGGCAGCAACCCAAGATAGGGAAAGCGCAACACGCTAGGGCGCTGGACTGGCGCGGTGTCACCTGCAGCCTGAACGATCTCCGAACACATAACACAATATCGCCTTGCCATCTCTTGTAACTTGCAACCGCCTCCTTGTTCACAATGGCGAACTTACTGTCTCTCCCTCTGGAGCTGCTAGTCTATATCTCTTCATTTGTTACGACACCTGATCTAGCGGCCTTACGTCTTACCTGCAAGCAAACTGAGAAGTCGCTCTACGAATGGTTCTCAGAAGAGTTCTTCATCAAAAAGCAGTTTATGCTTACCCAGCCAAGCTTGCAGGTGCTACTGGACATATCTCGCCATGCCAGTTTGTCGAAAAAGCTGAAGCACCTCATCATCGCCACCAATGTCTATGATGACATACCCATCCGTTTCAGGGACAGTGATGCATACTCCAGGTCTGTGCTACTTTCAGGATGCACACAATCATTTGCTAAGACATGGTAGTTATATGCAGGGCTATGCAGATCAACAAACGTTGCTGAACACCGGCATTGACCGTGAGATGTTGACCGAGATCTTTAAAGGTTTGACCAACCTTGAAACGGTTGATGTCCGCGATTTCGCCGCGAGACGTGAGCGTGACGGTACTTTTTGGGCCTCCTGGGGAGCTACGACGGTACATAAAGAGACCGGTGTTCGACTACGCGAATCTTATCGAGGAACGGGATCGCAATCGCGGTTTGTGTCTCACGTCTTTTCCAATCTTCTGTACGCCATGGGTATTGCAAGACGAACACCCCCCAGGTTCGAAGTTCTCTTACGCCAACAGCCCGCAGGGCTTCCAGATGGTGCTTTCCATCTTCCCAATTTTACATTTTCGGCCATTCAACCAGTGCTCCTAAACCTCAAGACACTCTTCCTGACCCTGAACCTGTCGGACTTGTCTGCGCATATCCACCATACCTACAGTGGCGGTACACCTGTAGGCACAATGCCAGGCCGATCGTTGCGTCACTTCTTGAGCTGCACACCCAACTTAACACACCTCCGATTGAACTTTCAAAAATTCCATGTCGCAGATAACAAGGACTTCATGCAGTGGTTTGCCACATCTCCGCCGTCTGTCCCAGAAGCCCCGCACCCTACCAGAATCAGTACTGAAGAGCCACCGCCTATCAACCTTCCACATTTGGCGGCATTGGAGTTTGGGACCCTGGACGTCCACAGAGACACATTGCTCGCCGTAGTTCAGAGATTCGCTCCAAACCTCACACACTTGAGCCTTTGGCGCATGACCATTGAGGCCGGTCCGCCTGGACCGTACGATCCGAAGCCAAATCTTTGGTCTCAGTTCTTCAATGGCCTTGCATCTGTGCCTGATCTCAATCTCACCTACTTAAAGGTGGGTGCCCTCACACAAAGTCACCATACCGCCAGATTCGCTACGCAGATCGACGGCAAAGAGAATGAGATTATGAGAGAGTACTCTGGAAAAGACATGAAGAGTTTCATTAAGAGATTGGTCACAGACGTCGTCGTGGACTGGCCGCCTGAGATAGTCATGAGTGACGGTAGCAACTCGGACGAGGACGACGATATGTATGACAGCAACAGTGAAGCCGAAGAAGAAGATGATGAGGACGAAGATGACGATGATCAGTAGCTGGTTCCAGTACTATGCAATTATCTGGAATGGATCTTTCCCAACACAACTTCGAATACCTACTTGTTCATGTGTCTCTCATTTTCTTGCATCTCGATGGCTCGTATAGCAATAACCGCCAAAGTACGAATATCGAGATTTGAAGTTATACTGACAGAATTGACGTCTAACGGAATCACAATCATCACAGACCAACTCAAAGCTTATAGTGAATATGCGCCACCCCTTGAGCAAGTGCTGATATGGTAGGTAGAGCCGCAAACATGGACTTGCGGACGGTGACATACGTTCCCGCGCCGCTGTTGCATAAGCCTGCATTAAGGGAGTCGGTTGAGCACTTATGGCAGTGAGCACGTATACCGCCCCGCTCATACATCTCGGGCATATATGTCAGGGTCATTGACGGTTGTAGCTGCCACGCAAAAAGGTGTGCCGAAGTATGCTTCGCCTGCATGATACTGGTAGTCGTTGACAGTTGTTTGCTTTAAAGTAAGGAGGAAAGTCCCGGTGACATTCGCAAGCGAAGAGCAATCACCTTGACAAAGGCTCACCAAGCAATCCGGTATACCAATCCTTGTGGTGATCCTCCGCCGTGCTGCGATTGCCTTGTCCGCCCTCACCGGTTTTTGTTAGCCAATCATTTGCGGGTTAGGCCAGCCACCACGCGTTTCTGTCTCCTTCGTCGCCTAGACGCCTCCGAAAGTCGACTGCCCTCGCCGCATGAAGGAGCTGATGTTGTGCACAATGAAGATTGTAGCGGAAGAAATCGACGAAGCGGGCGCTGTATGGGACACTGTGTGGTACAAGGGCACGTCACGCGGGCGGGGTCATCAGCGTAGCGTGGCCAGCCTGGCTGAACGGGAGTTGGTCAGGAGAGCTGCACCAACTCACCCCGTACCTCCCATGACGGGGATTTCTCACCAACAACGAGAACGGATTTGTGGCTGCAGATAGAGTTCCTGTGATACGGGGGTTTGTTGTCTCAGTGCCGGTCGCTGTCTGATCTTTGACCGGTGGGCCTTGCTTAGCGCTAGCGCGCTTCTGCGCTCACCGGTTCTGCCTTGTGGGCCATCATAACAACTTGGTGCGCGCCGCTCAATCATCACCACGTTCTTTTCTGGCTCTCTAGATACACTTGCGCCGGCGCGAAGATGGGAGTCATTGACGGGAGGGATCTTATTGCAAGATCGAACATGCAGGCGAAAGAGTATTGGGTTCATCTGGATGCGGAGGGCGTGTTTGAGAAGTATCCTGGTAAGGAGCGATACGAATACAATACACGCATGCTGATTCATGTTTGTAGCAAAACAACATGCTCGTCGTGTGCAGGAGAAGTTGGGAGTTGATGAAGGGTTAATCTACCTTTCCGGCCAGCCGACGAAGAACAATGAGGACAGCGACATGCCTGCGCCTTTCCGACAAAGACGATACTTCTATTACCTTACTGGGTGCGTAGCGGTCTGTTTGGTGAAGTGAGGTTGCTGATGCCTGAAAGATGCAATGAACCCTCATGCCACATGACTTACGACATTCAACACGATACCCTGTCATTGTTTTTACCAAGGATTGATCCTAAGCGCGTCATCTGGAACGGCCGTGGCTCAACTCTTGCTGAGGCTATCGAAAGGTACGACATCGATGAGGTTTACTATGTCGACGAACTTGGTGATGTTATCAAGGATTGGAGCATCTGCCATGGCGGCCATGGTAGCGACATCTACGTTCTGCACGCTGGCCAGCTCCCGCGAGTTCCTGGACTTCATGCAGTTATCGATTCCGAGTCTCTGCAGCCGGCCATGAACGCAGCACGAATGATTAAGGACGAGCACGAGATTGCACTCATCCGCAAAGCCAACGAGATCAGCTCAGAAGCGCACGAGAAGGTGCTCGCAAACATCTTGAGGTTTAAGAACGAAGCACAAGTCGAAGGTCTTTTTACGGACGTATGCATCTCGCACCAAGCTAAGCAGCAGGCGTATGATCCAATCGCCGCATCTGGCCATAATGCCGGTACTCTGCATTACGATGCCAATAACGAGGACTTCGAGGACCGACAGCTTATGTGTCTCGATGCTGGCTGCGAGTATGAATTATACGCCAGTGATATCACACGCACGTTCCCACTCGCGGAGTCCTGGCCGAGCAAGGAAGCTGAGAATATCTACAAACTGGTAGAGCGCATGCAGGAGGGTTGCATTGAGCGTTTGGCACCCGGTGTGCGTTACCTTGACCTTCATATTCTAGCGCATCAGATTGCAATTGACGGACTCCTGAAACTTGGTATTCTGCACAACGGAACTAGGGAGGAGATATACGCTGCAGGCACAAGCAAAGCTTTCTTTCCTCATGGTCTGGGTCACCATGTTGGACTTGAGGTACACGACGTTGGCCAGGCTGAGCTCATGAGTGTCAGAAGGGGGAAAGCTGTCCTTCAGCAGGTGAGATTCAACGTGACTATCACTTGCACCTCAAGCCTGTATGTCTAACACGAAGCAGGTCCCTTCCTTGTTCCCACAAGATTTCCACATTCCTGTGTATGATACCGCACTCTGCCACGCGCCTACCGATGCGCAGAGTAGTCACTTAGAGGAGGGTATGGTTGTCACAGTAGAGCCTGGGATGTAAGTATTGCATTCGTTACCAGCTTCAATGATGCACAGCTAACGACTTTAGATACTTTTCAGTCTACGCACTGCAGCACTTTTACCTTCCATCACCTGTTCACTCACGTTTTATCAACCAGAAGGTTCTGAAATGCTATATGCCTGTTGGTGGTGTCCGGATCGAAGACGACATTCTCATCACCTCTAGAGGCTACGAAAACTTAACGACAGCACCAAAAGGCCGCGCCATGTTTGACATCATACGGGGGCATAGCACAAAGTCTGATATTCCAAAGCGTACAGATGCTGTGCCTCGGCCGAGCGAAGATGAGGAGCCATTGTTCCGTGCGCCGGGATGCCCGCTTAGGACGTTGCCTTCCTGGCCACAACCCCTGGTACGCGCAACGACCATGCCAGATCAGGCTCGCCAACAGCGACGAATCAACCACACTTTAAGCTCCAGACGTTCAATGACAACCGACCAGCGTGTCCAACACTGGCGGCAAACTTGCCATCGGCAGTCGCCAGAACGCTCGACAAACAATGACATCCGTCCGGAGACCGTTTGCGGGTCAAACTCTAATACAGCTAAGCACATGATCATAGGGAATGGTCAGAGCCGCACAATTCAAGCCTCCGGATTACCGGACTGCACGGACTGCACCATCCTCACCCAGACTTTGTCCAGACTACGACAAAATCTGGTGTTGTCTAAACAGATCTCCGCAGGAGAGATCAATCAATCACATAATACGTGCTCAGGTACAAGCAGTGATCGGCCTGCGCCGCACGCAACTCCTAAAAGTCAAGAGCAGACAAAGTCCACCACTACACGCCGAACACCGTTCCCAGACCCTCAAAATTCGCAACCTAGCGAGAGGGCAACATGCCCCAACACCACCAGCACCTCTCAACCTCAGCCCGACCAGTCGGAGCCAGAACAATACTACCGAAACCACAACCCCCAACACTCAGCACAGAGCGCTACTCACGCACTTTCCAGCCAAGAAGCCCCACACAGCACGTTTGAACGGTCGCTGCACTTAGCACACATACGTCCCAGGAATATTCAGGACCATCCACACCTGAGATCACACGCCTCTATGCCCCTACGGCCGCACGTGCCACAGCTCCAAGAGCAACGCCGGCCGAGCAATCACACTGATGATCGCGACTGGATGGCCTGAGTGGATGGCTGGCGAGAGGAGTCGCGATGGAAGGTCGTGAAATGCCACGTTTACATTCTTGGGTTGTACGGGTTATGTGCATGTTCGGACTACAACTATACGTTATAATGAATCATACTTTACCAGTCACGAGAGTACTGTGGCTACTCTGATTTCCCTGTGCTGCTTGTCCATTGCTCTCTCCTATCCTCATCTATGCATGGCCCCCGTGTACCGGAATCCGAGCCTCTAGAGGCAAATCTATGCTTGAGGGTTTTGTGGCGGTGTCGGCGGTCCGGTAACTACATCAGGGGACACATCATACTTCCGTACGACTTTGACAGCAGGGCCGAAGTCAAACAAAAGGCTGGTTTAGGTGGAAATTCGGTTTCAAAGTCGTGATTCAAAGTACAAGCAAGCAGTACTGTGGGTCTGAACGTTTTCCTTGTCTTCACAGGAATGGATAGAAAGAATGAGATGGAAAAGTAGAGAAATTAGATCGACAGACCGGTCGTGCTGCACAGAACGTGACCAAAGGGCTGCCATGTAAACGGTATGTGGGCGTGCGTCCCTTGCACGCTTCACAATGGCGAATGAATGGGTTTTGATGAAAGATACCTCAAGATACATGTACCCTGAGATGACTCAATGGCGGTGAATATCTAAGTCTTGTATAGGACATTTGAATGGAGACTCACTTATCTGCTCGCTGTCTAGTCCGCTAGTATAGTATTTATTGACGTTCTCAACCCCACAAGTGAACAAATTACGATGTGTCCCACAAGGATCATATCCGTAAGGCGCACAAAGCTCGATTTGCCAGGTCTGAGGAGGCATTTGGCAATTTTGTAGAATACATGCTGTGAACACGACAGGCTCATAAGCTGCCTAGATAGCTTGAAGGCCTTCACGGGTTTCAGGTCATATGCGGAGGAACTACTATGTGTTGCGTCTCGCTCAGTGGATGTTCGGTATGGGCAAAGCGCAGTAAGTGCTGAGCTATCAACATTGCAAACAATACCGTACTGGCTAACGGATACATACCGTAATCATAATCGTCATCGTAGAACAAACATCATCGCATACCTCCATACCCACCCACACCGACTCTTTCAAATCTCCACCATCACCTCAACCTCACTCAGTATACAGTATCCTTCTTAGTGACATCATCCCAGTCCGTCTTCGCATGCTCCCTATCCGCCGTTCCCGGCAAAACCTGTCCAGGAACACTTTCAACTCGATGATGAGCAATCGGTCCGCCATCAGTACCACCCGCGCCATCACCATAGCGGCCGACGTTCATTGGAAGGCCAGTACGAGGCTCGATCACGGTGTGATCTTTGGCTAGATCAGACACGGGGTGGGCACCGTAGACACCTGCGCTGGTTTGCCTTGGGTGTGTTAGTTTGGTGTCTTTGGGGGCTGTTTGGGAAAGTGGAAAAGGCTTACCGGTCACCAGAGATCATGTTGGGGTCGCCGATGGGGCCGTCGACGCCGATGTGCTCTCGCTTACCGCTGATGAAAGGCTGATTGTCGGTGGGTTGTTGCGTGCGGTTGCCAAGGACAGATCCCGAGGCCGCGTTGCCGGGGATAGTAGCTTGCTGAGAGCCAGCAAGGCCAGTGCCAGGGTGACCTACGGTGTTTGCGGAGGGATCGGTTTGTTTGTTATGCAGCTCGTGAGCAGCGAGACCACCGGCACCGAGGGCTCCACCGCCAATGGCAGCGTCACGGCCGTAGTGGTGATCTTCCCTTGTGCGGTCGGGGAGAGTGGTGGTCTGGCCTCCAGATAGGCCTGAGGCGTGTTCTCCGGGGATCACGCTCTCCCGAGCGCCTGGAGCACTGCCTGTGGAGCCTGGGAGCGTATTGGGTTCAGCACGTTCCTTGGTGAGCTCGTGAGCGCCCAAGGCACCTGCGCCGAGGGCTCCACCACCAATGGCAGCATCGCGACCATAGTGATGCTCACCTGAACGACGGTTGGTATCAGTCCCGCCAGTGCCGATGGGTCCATCAACACCAACGTAGTTGTTGGCATGACCGGCCTCGCGTGCTGGATGACCCTCAGGAGGCTCTTTGTGCAAGAGGTTCCTGCCCTTGTAGCCACTACCATGTCCAAATTTGTCATCCGAATCCTCCGAGCGGCGAGGAGTCGACTCTGGGCTACGCTCCTTCTTGGACTTGTCACGGTGAAGGAAGCCTAGGATACCGCCCTTCTTTTTCTCTTTCTCTTCATCGCTGTGCTTGTCGTGCTTGGCAGCCTCCTTCTCATGTTTCTTCAATTCCTTCTCACGTTCCTTCTCGTCCTTCTTCTCAAGTTTGTGAACATCCTTGTCATGCTTCTTTTCGAGTTCATGTTGTCGCTTAGCGGCTTCTTTGTCAAGTCTTTCCTGCTCTTTGGGGTCGAACTGAGGCTGCGCATGTTGGCCATAGGCGTACCCAGCTCCGGCACCTGCTGCAGCGCCGGCGCCACCTGCAAGGGCGGCATTGCGGTCTGTGTGAGTCTGGCTAGGCTCAGTGTTGTGCGGGTATTGCTGACCTTGTGTGAGTGAGCCAGTGGGTTCAGGCAACGAAGAAGAGCCAGGTTGAGTCAATGCTCCAGGAGTAGAGGTAGGCTGATTGCGATCACCATGATGCGCTAGTCCATAGCCTACAGCGGAAGCGCCAGCCAACCCAGCTCCAGCACCAAGCGCAGCATTACGAGAACTGTTATCTTTCTCTCCCAAGTCCCTGTTGCCGACCTCGGGAGCTTTGTAGGCCTGTGGAGGATTTGTTGTTCCGTGAGGTCCTGCCATTCCAGCGCTAGTGCCACTTGCGAGAGCCGCAGTAGTAGGATTGTGGTAGTTGTACTCAGAGCTAGAAGGTACAGGATTAGGAGCATGGGCTCCAGGAGCAGTAGGGTCGTAGCGCTGTTCCTGCATAGAAGCCCCTGGCTGTGTGCTACGATGGTCACCATAGGACTTAGCTGCTTCGTATGCACCGTAACCTGCTGCTCCAGCCCCGCCGGCGATCGCGGCATCACGACCGTAATGGTGCTGCCCTGCTTTTTCATCGACTTTGGGGTCGAGCTTGTTCAGCGTATCGGACTGATGAGGTCCACTCGTGGTGTGGTCTTTCTGTTTCGCAGGATCTGGCAACACACGGGGGTCGAGGATGTTAGCAACGTTGCTCTTGTGAGGTCCAAGGGTCTTTGTAGCGGGATCCTCGGCAGTCGGGCCCAAAGTGCGTCGACCAGAAGGCTGATCCCGGGATCCAGCATATGCCAAACCACCTGCAGTAGCAGCTCCAGTACCGATAAGACCTGCATCACGACCATAGTGATGTTGAGACTGAGGTTCGCTGGTTGCGCCTGTAGGGGTTTGCAGAGTAGTTGTGCCCGCAGAGCTAGATGGCAGGTGGTGCGAGGTTGAAGAGGTGCCGACAGTACTAGGATTGTTGGTTCTGGTTGTATGCTGGGTCGTAGCCAGTGATGGGGAGTCTTGCAAGTTAGAATCGTGATGCTTATCGCCTGTTAGGGCGCTGCCAGCCAAAGCCCCTACACCAAGCGCACCGGCACCAATACCAGCGTCACGGCCATAGTGGTGCTGTCTCTCTTCTGCCTTGGGAGGAACTGCAGGCACGGGCGAAGCGGAAAGAGGCTGGGAAGTTGAAGTAGATGCTGCTGTAGGATCAAACCTCTGCTCGTCCAAACGAGATTCGCCTCCAGTAACTCGAGGATCGAGTGCCTTGGAGGTATATGGATTCTTCTCATCATACAGATTGCCAGTACCAGAAGCTGGCGTTTCATGCTTGTGGTGCGCAGCTGCGCCTAAGCCAGCAGCAGCTACACCGCCCGCGAGTGCCGCATCACGCCCGGTATGGTGACCAGACTGATCAGTAGATCTCGGTGCTGGATCATCTAGAGTCCCTGTATGACGGAGGTCGTGTGGGGTCGAGGGATTGCTAGGGTTAGTTCCTGAAATCGCTCCTGTCGATCCAAGGATCGGTCCAGAGCGCTCACCCTCAGGAGTTGCTTCAGGAAACTCGCCAGGAATGTGAGGGCTTGTGCCCGATCTGTGAACGTGTGGGCGGTAACCGAGAAGTCCAGAGTGTTGTGTGTGCGGATCGCTGCCGTAAGCTTTCTCGTAGTCGAGAAGAGTACCGGTATTGACGTGGGGCTTCTCATAAGGCGGTCCATGGGTAGGATCGTCGGAATCCCTTACAGGAGGTACACCCGCGGCATGAAGAGCGTCAGGATGGATATTGTGCTCTGGTACACTCGAAGTCAAGTGAGTATGTCCAGTAGGTGATGTGATACCGTCACCAACCTGAGGACTGCGAACGTTCTTATCATGTCCACGTGTTGCTGCTGTGCCCATAGCGGCAGCCGCTGCGGCGGCGGCTAGCCCCTCACGTCCATGATGATCATTACCTGGCTCGCGCTCGCTGGTGTTCAAACCAGAGGTCCCTGAGGTTCCCTTCCCTGATGCAACTCCTCCAGAAAGAGGGAAGGCGCGTGTCGTTTCGGTCTTGTGAGTGGCATCAAGAGGCTGCTGGGTGGGATTATGGCCGTGACCAACGCCGGACGACACTATGAGAACGATTAGATCAGGGCATTGAATTGTAAAGGTTTATTTGTGCTACCTACCAGGAAGTGTGCTGGGTTGCTCCTGTGCAACCTCGTTCCTGAGGCCCGAGCTGGTGTTTGCGCCCGTGTTCCCCTGTCCAACAACATGGTCACGATTCAGGCTATCCTCTACAGAGCTGTTGTTGGGCAATGCAGCATGTCCTTGGCCAGCCTGGCCTGGAGTAAAACCAATCACGCCAGACTTGATGCTCGCCTCGCTGTTCCCATCGTAAGTACCACTGCTCACATTGGGACGTACGCTTTCGCCGTGACGGGTGCTGTCGACAATGTGAGAATCGTTGCCCGTTGCACCGGTCAACCTAGAGCCGCCGATTGAACCATCTGTCCCAACATTCCCGGTATGTGTCTCGCCACTAAGGCCAGTCGATGGAGATGAGCCTACACCGGCGCCTGCACCAGGATTGGATGTTTGCCCAGTCGTTGAGGATGTGTTACCGTGGCCTGTCATCTGGTCGTAAATGGGAGTTGCTGCAGTTCTGCGGTCTTGTCAGTATATGTGGTGGAAAGCGAGATGCAATACTGACGTCTGTCCAGATGTGGATCCAGCTGTGGTTCCGGTAGTAGTAGTGCCCGGGGTGGATTGCGCAGCTGTACCGGCTGTGCCCTTGTGGTCGTGGGTGACTTCGCCGGCGGTCTCGCGGTCCTTGTTGTGACCGTGAGGGTGTAGGATGTTCTTGATCTTCTCCATTGTGAATATCCGTTTCTGAAAGATCGCTCCAGGGATTGAAGGGAACGAGCTTGGCTTCTATATTCTTCGAGGATATCACGAGATTAGTATAGAGCTGAAGAAACCAAGGCACAGGTCGTGCAGGTGAATAACATCATCACATAGCTAGCTATAGCTACGAAGTAGCGCCAATGACCTCATAATAGTCGGAGGCCCGCAGGAAGCTAGAGAGCGGCTCCAATGAGCATGTCGAAGATGCGCATCGCAGCCAAATGCAGCCAAGACCAAACCAATTGCAGCTCGTTCAGGCTGCAAAGTGTTCCAAATTGACCTGTTCGAGGCGTGTGTGGAGGTGTCAGCTACAGAGACAGCCCCGCGAGATCGCTGTGGATCTGTTGATCCTGGCGTCGCATCTCGATCGAGCAACTGCTGCTGGGGACATTTCAAATGCTGAAGTAGAGCCAGCGCCTACATCTCTCAGGCCAACAGACAAAGCAAGCAGACAGATCGTCGTGAACATGGGATGCCCTGCCGTGTGGCACAACGAATCCCACTCCTACAAGACTCGCCTGATGTCACCGACCATTCTACCCCGCAATGTTGCCTCCGCTCGCGTACATATATGGCAGCTGACGGCACACACCCGCGATGCGTTAGGTAGAGTCGGCCTACAGACCGTCTTCTCTGCTGCGGGACTGACAAGTGACAGGCGTTTGCAGGAGATGAGCAGCAGTTGGCAGCAATTGGTGAAGACCTTGGCGTGCAGTGCTAGCCTCCTAGACGCTGCTGGCGGAGGAGCGGCTTCTTGTCAGAGCAGGTCGACTGCCGCAAGCTCGCTCCCGAAGTGACAGACAATGATGCCAACCCTGGGCGCAGCCAATCAGTGGTTTTCGCGGTCAGACTTGTGCTTGTGCCGCATCTGCGCGAATTTCTTGGTGGCGACGCGCCAACGCTTGCTGGCCTCAGCGCTCCACCGTCTCGCAGACCAGCGCTGCAGCTCGGCCAGTCGCCTGTAAGACCGTCCAGCTCGCGCAGCGCCTCGCTATTCGGGCCCTAGCTTCTGGCGCAGCTTGCAGGGCTTCTAGAAAGATTCTTCATGCAGGTGGTGGTGTTGAGCGAGCGTCACGGTGCCATCAGCCTTCGGCGGGCGCTGCAGCGAGCACACGGCGGCCGTTGAGCCTATCAGCTCGGCGTCGAGGTCTGGGCTAGCACTCGCCCACAGTCGGTCAAGCTTTGGCGTCTCCGCGTTTTCTTCTAGTCCTGGCCTGACGTTTTGCAGCGTCTCACTTTGCAGCGCGCAGCGTCGGCCTTTATACCTCCGCTTTTCCCCAGTGAGGCCTGAGTGCCCCAAATCTGTTTCGGACTCGCAACTCTCACGCCCAGCGAGCGTCCGCAGGGTTCAGGCTCTCCAACCGACGACATCGACCCACCCTTTCTCCGAGCCAGCCGCTGTTATTAGTAGTTAGAGCGCCCGACACCTGCTTCTCCTCGCAGCAGCCTCACTGCATCCTCCCCGCCTATATTCTGACCGTGCCTGGCTGCACTTCACACACCGCGCTTCCATCTAACAACTGCACTCTTGTGCGCACTGCAACCTGCAACCACGCCTACTCCGCATTTTGCTTTTCTCGACGACACGCTACGCTACCCCACACATTCGCACACACCCGCCCACCATGCCAGGAGCATTACGTAGCCGCCTCCGCCGCGTCCTCACTGGGCAGGAGGGCGAGGGCGGCATTGCAGCCAAGATGAAGCGCAGCAAGAAGGATGACTCCAATGAGCCAGAAAGCGACTTCTACAAGCCTGGCGAGAAAATGCCGCCCATGAAGTACCGCCGTCCCGTCGACCCTGAGCACAAGAAGAACCTCGAGGCCTTCACCTGGAAGAAGGCATGGCGCCGCCGCAGCCACCAGAGCCTGTACTCGCCTATGGGCAGCCGTCTGCCGAGTCGTAAGGGCAGCTTCCGCAGTCGTCGCAGCCGCAGTCGCAGCGTGCACCGCAGCCGCCGCTCCAGCTTTCACAGCGATTACGACCACGACGAGGACGACACGTGGGTCGACAGCGGCATTGGTGCGAGCATCTCAGACAGCGAGCGCCCCGCAAACATTCGTGAGGCTAGCGACGACGAGGGCGATGTTCTCAATGGTGTGTATTTTTGAGGCAGTTTTATCGCCCATCCCCGACTAACCTGCCACAGTCGGCCTCTCCCGCAACGCAACCCAAGATCCTCGCGACACACAACAAAAAGAACCCACAGGTGGCCGTCGTCGATCTAGCTCGATCCACTCAGTGCGACGCAGCAGCACGCGTCCTGGCACTGGCTCTGACCGCACCCGTCAAAATTCCCAGCCCTTCACACCAGAAGACCTCGAACTGGCCCTGCAAAAATCACATCTCGATGCCAAGAAGCTTGAAGCCATCCAACAGTCCGAGGGCGGAACGCCCGACGATGACGATGACAACAACGATGCAAGTCCCTTCGATAACCTCCGCCCTCGCGGCGGGTCTATCTTCATCCCACAGGACGCCGAGAGCCCAGGAATGTTCCCCGGCTGGAACTTCGTCTCATCGCCCACCAAGGGTGGACCTTCGTACATACCGCCCAAGGACGGCAGCGCTCTTCAATTCGAGCGACGTGAGTCTGTCTTCGTCTCCAACGAGGACGAACAGCCCGTCTTCCAGAGGAGAGAATCCGTCTTTGCAGCCAAAGAGAACGCTCCCCAAACAGGTCGCCGAGGCTCGACCTACGCCCCAGATGAGGCCACTGACGCGGTCCCCGACCTCGCAGCGGCGCCGGCAGCCGAGCCACCCAAGCGCAAGCCCATCGTTACCTGTCCCAGCGACGAGATCATGAAGATCCTTGCTCGCAAGGACTAAACCCCCCACGTTACACGCCCATCTTCTCTTCAACTTGTCAATATTACTTGCATCGATTTATGTGCACATAGGGTCCCGCACATTGCATTTTCGGGCGTTGTACGACTGTTCGTTTATCTAACCTATCTATTGTTTCCGGAGTTGCAGGCCTTGTGCCGTATTGCTCCGTCCTTATTATGCGCATTGGGAGGCTGTCTTGAAAGAACTTCTGCATGGGAAAGCTGTCATTATCAGGCTATAATCAGCCCACATAGAACCGAGAGAGAGGGAGAAAGTAGCTACCATACCCTATGTAGCCGTCGCGGCCAGAGTGCGCGAAATGAATTCGCATATCATCATCGTCTACGCATTCTTTACAGCCAACCACCATATGCACGCGGCATTTTCGAATCCTGACGCCCAACCTCAACCCAAATCTCATCTACACTGCAGCACATCCACCGAAGCAATACGTCAAAAGCAGCCCGCCAAACATGCGTCAATCCCGCACGCAATCCCGCATGCCCATCAAACACCAAACGCAACGCACCACGCATCAACCACACGCCTCCGCTCCCCCACGCCCTCCCGCTCCGCTTCACCCGGTCCGGCTTCCTCCATGCGGAAGGGATGCTCGATTAGTCCGATGGAGTAACCCAGCCATACAAAACGTCTACCCCACCACTTACCGGCCACCGCGTATCCGGTATCCTCAAGCAAGCATTCCTACCTTTAGCCTACTGAAAGTGTTCGTGGTGGTGAGTCGATGGTGCAGACTATCGCGCCACGTGCTGCACTTACCTCGTTACCGGCCGGTACTCAAAGTGCGTATTCGTGTGCACCGGGTCAGTGTTGTGGTAAGTTCAGCTATAGTGGTAGGTAGCAGCCTATCAGTGCCAGATGATTGTTACGAGAAAAGGGCCATGTGCCAAGCTCTTCCACGAGCTCCCGCATCGTATTGCGTTGTGCAGCAAGCGTCGTCGTCGTCGTCCTTATGGACGCGCGTTACTTGCTTCACTTCCCACATACTTGTACACAGGCATCTACCTATATCTAGTTCTCAGGTCGCAGATCGGAGATGCTGGCACCTGTGGCGCTGGACAGACGCAGCGCTGAAGGACCGATTCTCACGCCTATCCTGGGCCGAGTCTGGGCCAATGGGGTGGTGTGATTTTAGTCATGTCTTTAGTGGACTTTGAGAGTAGAAGGACAAGGTAAATAGCGTGTAGAGGCCAGGAGTGGCGCTAGCGAGTTCTTCTAACATGCGCTGTAGTGTATAATCTCGGACGGTAGGTGTCCGGGGAATTGGGGTAGTGTTGGTTCCCCACTCAATGCATGTGTGGAGATGCCAGTGGACTACTTTAGGAAGCAGCACGACCGTAAGTATGTCATATCGAGAGCTTATTGTAGGAGCGCACCCCAGCTCTACAGTACAGTCTCGCCCTCTTTGCCTGATCGTACAGCAGACTTCAGGGCATTGCGGCATTGCTCAATCAGTCACGGCTCACAGAGCCTGGTGCCGCGCTAACTTGACTTCAAACTACCTCGCATGTTTGAAACTACTTTGTTGATATCTTCAATCTGCGGTGAGCGTACACTACTCACAAGCACCGCATATTCCACAACATAGCTCAAGATGTCGCTACGTTTCCTCACATTAGTACATGCAGTGTCTATTGCATCTTGAGAAACTGTGGGATGACCGCCCATTCTTTTTTCTCGTGAGACTCTAACAAAAACGTCCTTGTGATGAAAACGCGGTGAGTGAGAAGGCGAAAGGCGGGGACGGGAACGGGAGCGGTCGATGAACGATATCAGCAATCGGCTTGCTTCTCAACAACTTATCTGCAGCGGTGCGAGCACAAAGATCTTTACGGTTGATACGCACGACCCATCGCCAGAACCAGGGAAGTAATCGCGGCTTCTGGATGTCGTTAATGTATCCAAAGATGCCTCTGATGTGCGGGGGAATGTACCCTATACCAAGTTTGCACACGCCCTGAACCATACCTTCATGGCCACCCACGAAAGTTGTAAGGCAGTCTTCACGTCATCAATCGGGATCCACACACATTCTGTCCCACTGTCTTGAACAGCTCTACTTTGTATGATGATCAGATGCCCCTAGAAACGCACATGGCTCCTCGTTCTCGCTCTTTCATAGTGACGCCGTTTGGCGATTCCACGAGTCAGGTTGAAATGAATAGGTGTGGTGCAGGAGAGTCGGTGTCAAGCATGCCGTCGACCGCACGCTTGAATCTCCAGTCTCTACAGAGGGTCGACGTGCGATCAGTCTTATCTGTTTGTGGTGGCCATCATGTGTATAGGCTAGAACGTGTTCGTGAACGTGCTGTCTGTCAGGTCCCGGTAGTCTTAGATATCTCTCGTTCTCAGTCGCTTGCGTTGGAATATAGTGGCAAGCGTAAAGGTTGTTATCGAAACATACTTTTATATATATACGAGACTGTGTAGATACAGCACCGCATACTAATATGGCAGAAGCCAGACTAAGGCTCCATGCGAAGAGTTGCTACATGTCCAAGAGCCAATCATGAAGACACTGCCGTACTCATCGTATCTGTGGATTCAGCCTATGTGGTCTATTTTCTTCCCGTTTTTCTCTTCTTGTTGGCACTATTTCTCCCCGTTGCCTCTTTCTTCTTCTCCTGCTCCTGCTTCGCAACCACCTCCTCGGCCTTCGCCTTGAGGTCCGCCGCACCTTCATCATCACTGAACCCATCCCACTCCTCTTCATCGTCGCCATCCTGCTCTGCGGTAGGAGCGGCAGGCTTGCGGACATCAACGTCCATTTCATCAGGCTCCGCTCGACCTTGTTCCTTGACGTCGCCATGCTCGCCATCCTCACCCTCTCTCACAAAAGCAGCAACAAAGAATCCCATAGTCCCGTCTTCGGTACCCTTGTCACATCTAATACATCCGTCAAGAACGTCGTCTCTCGTCTTCCCATTCGAAGCCACAGACCCGCTCAGTTTCCCTTCCTCCCACTGACCTCGCCTATGCCACTTCTTCATCCCCTCAATCTGCTCCTCGCGCCGCAGCACGCGCCACCCGCGCTGCTTCGCGACGCTCGTAGCGAGAGCCTGGAAGACAACGCCTTCGTTCTCCTCGAAATGGATCGAGCACGTCGAGTAAGTAATCTTGCGCGCCGCGGGAAAGCGCATGGCGTGCGTGAGGATGTGCAGCTGAAAGGTGCTGAGTGCTGTCAGGCGTTCTGCGAGTTTGTCGGCGGAGGAGAGCGGAGTTTCTTCTTCGGCGGGGGTGTCGTCAAGGGTGAGAGTCATTTCCTTGCTGAGCTCGGAAGAGGCTTCTGAGGCTGTGGTGGCGGGCTTAGATTCGCGCTTGCGCTTCTTGTTTTTCGAGTGGCTGGGTTGCGAGAGTGATATGGCCTCAGCTGAGGGTAGGTGCAGCTTGATCGCGTCGTCGCGGCCTACAATACCAGTGCCTGAGCATGACGGGTCGAGTAAGATCGCGGACACGTTCTCGTAGTCTGGCGAGTTGAGCTTCGCCGCAATGAAGTCGCTCGCGCTCTTGACGGTGACGATACCGTCAGCTCCCGCAAGCTTGACCATCTTCTTCAAAATCTCAGACCGCCCCTTGTCCCGCTCAAACGCAATCACCTTTCTCTCTCCGCCTGGATTCTGGCTCGCTACGATTGCTGCCGCATGCGTCGTCTTATTCCCCGGCGCCGCACAACCATCAATGACATCGCCATCCCCTTCCTTCAAATCAAGCAGATACGCAGGGAAGCAACTCGCCTTATCCTGAAAGATGATCTCGCCCTTGACATAGCTCGGCGCCTTGCTAAGATCAATTCGACTCGGCAGGGCCAGCAGGTCAGGGATATTCGGGTCGAGATAGTACACTCTTTTACTTCCCTTCGCGCGCAATATCGCCCCGATACTCTCCACGCGCTCGAACCCTGCAAATGTACCCGCTAACTGCGCTTCCAGATTGCTCTTCAGGGTATTCACGCGTACCCACCGCGGGTGTCGCACTTTCTCCCCTGCATCGCTGTCCTCAGGCTCGAGGTCACCCGCATTGATCGCCGCGCGAAATGCTTCGAGGGAAGGGAACCTATGCGCAATTCGCGCCTTGGTAAGTTCGGCGGCGAGACGGGCCTTGTGACGCTCGATCGCAAGACGAAGGACATGGTCCTTATGCGCAGCCACGCCGGATTTGCTCAATAAAAGATCGTGCGTAAGGAGAAGAGCGAGCAGGGGCGTGAGCTGGTGCAACCGTCAGCATTGATCCTCTTCTCAATAAGTAGCAGACATACTTTCTTCTCAGCCCCCAACACCCCACACTTCTCCACCACCCCCTTCAACACAATGCTCCACTTTGACGACTCGGCAACCAGCGCATAGATCTGCCCGGGTTTGCTTTTCAGCTCTTTTGCTTTGAAGATGCGCGCTTTGAAGGAGCCGCCGACGCCGGAGGGGTTGGTGAGGAGGGTTGCGGTTTCGTAGTATAAAGACATTGTGGGGGTCAATGGTGTGTCATTGGAAGGAGGATATAGAACTGGGTGGACGGCAAGCGCGTGGCAGTGCGCGTGGAGGTGCGATGTGATGTGATGTGCTGAGGGAACTTTTTTGTGGGTTGCGGCGACTGAGGCGGGAAGTTCGCCGCGGGGGTCCGCTCCGCGCGCATGTGGCTAGAGCAGGGTTGGACGCTTAGGGAGGGGTGAGGATGAGGTAAGTGTGCTCCATGACGAGCTCTTGGAGAGTCATTCGGGCTGATAATTAACACAATTTGAGCCCGTGATAACATTCGGTTGTGAGATGAGTGGTCGGGTGTGATTAGGTAGTGACGGTACTGTATCGTAGCTCGTTGCTCTCTTGGGAGCGCAACGAACACATAACTCAAATCCTCAGAGTAAGGACTGAAGCTCAACTCTCTTTTCGTGTCGGTTGAAGTAAAGCTGCTGATCTCAAAGAAACGCACGCGCAGTACGGTGGCTGGGACTCGATAGAAAGAAACAAGATGGTATCATTGACAAACTATAAACACAGAAGGGAATCCCTATTTTGCTGCATGAGGATGTTTCCGAAATTGAAGATGTGCTCATCGTAGCGAAGAATAATGACTCTGCTTTGCAGTTAGTTCCAATGAGCGCCTTTGCCGCTCATTCTCCAAGAAGAGCAGCTCTCTTTCAGGTCTCTCACAGACCGATCTCTCCCCAGCCCGACAGACTCATTGGCAGTTTAAATGCCGACGATGCTCCCCAAAGACTTGAGCTCTCGCTGGCTGGTATCTCTGCTACCGTGCAAGTACGTGCCAGCCTGCAGGCGTACGCCGTGCATTCCTACAATGTTCCTACTCCCTCTCAGCCTATCAATTTCAGCTATTTCAACTCCTCCATCTTGCTACTCAGTCCCTATTGCTGAGCTATCGCTGTCTGGTATTCCGATTTCATTTCAGAATTCGGCTTGGCGGTCGCATGTTGTGCCAGACCTGATTTGGCTGCTTCCTGAAGCTGAGCCTCGACGTGCCTCTCTCGCTCTCGTTCACGGTCATGGTCGTGTGGAGAATTACGGCCAGATGGGATTCGCGAATCCTGAGTCTGCGGGTACTGCGGGGGATGCTGTGGGGCTGGACGGTGTTGGTGAGGAATCTGGTGTGGCGGCTGCTGCGGATGCTGTTGGGCCTGCTGCGGCTGAGGAGGTGGCGCATGGGCTGTCAATTGGGGCTGCGGAGTGGATTGACCGTTGCTGCTTGCAATGTGGCTGGATGCATATCCCTGATGCGGGCTCAGCATCGAAGGCGGGCTGGCAGTACTTGCTCGGCCATGACTCTCGTGATCTGACGTATCTGTGTGGATGTTGCTGTTGGTGCCCACAGGGTGAGTAAAAGCGCCATGTAGCTCGCCTTCTCGCACTTCCTTCCATGAGCATTTGGCGTGCTTCTTGGTACAGCCCATACAAGCAGTAAGATTCTTGAGACAGTCCATATGCAGTCTTCGGCATCTGTCACACGGTGGCATAATGCGCTCCCCTTTCCCTAAGCTCTCCATCCTGTGAACCATTTCAGCCTTGAATGGACCTCCATCATCTTTCTCTGCGGGCTGACTAGCACGCTGACTCGCTGCGGGCAAGAGACTAGAAGGTGTGTTGGGAATAGGAACAGGAGAGTTCATCATTGATTGAAGTTCAGCCTCGTTCATTTGTGGAGGTCTGGTGTGGTTGGGTGGTGGTGGCGCCGATGCCTCGCTGGGTTTTGGTGTTGCCCGGGAGGGGTTTACAACTGGCGTTGAGGGGTGAGACAACGTGTGAGGTCCCACGGATGGTCGCCGCGCGTCTGCAGTACCATTGATATTCTGAGATGAGGAACGACGGTCGTTGACAGTGTGGAACTTGGCTAACAAGTCGTGGCGGGTGGTGGATGAGGCAGCGTTACCGTGGCCGTGGCCGTGGCTCTGGCTGTGGCTGTGGCTGTGATTATGGCTGTGACCATTGCCATTTGGCTCGTGGGGTCGCGCATTGACAGCAACAAAACCGCCAGGCGGAGTCTGCGTGGGCTGAGGTGGTACTTGAGCTACATGGCTAGAGCTGCCGCCGTTCATGAGCGCGACGTTGGAGGGACTCAGCGGACGCACAGGCGCCACGGGGCTTGCAGTTGCCCTGCGGTCTAGGATGGCCTGCTTTCGACCCTTCAACCTGTGATTCAGCTGTCGTGTGCGCGCGGCAACTGTGCGAGTCAGCTGGGATTCCTTGGTAAAGTTCAGCTCGACACTTACCCTGGTCTGCTAACTGGCAGATCTGACCCAGGTTCTTCTCTAAGATTTCAATGGTGCCTAGCTCTTTCTCCTCATCCTCAATGATGGGCTGCGGAGGAATCATCTTTTGCGGAATGCCTGAAGAGATGAGTACGAAGTCCTCTTCGCTAATCTGAACCCTGCATTGCTTCGTGTAGAACTGGCAGACACGGACACCTTCGCTCATCTGCCCCAGTTGAAACTGCTCAGGCTTATTGCGAGCGAATTCGACCACGTCGAGCCATGTGACAGTCGTGCCGTCCTTGCCGTGGCTCTTCAGCACTCGCGGCGGGCCATCGAATAATCGTTCAAATCTCTTGATCAGAATGGGACCCAGTGGTCGTGCGCCCAGATTACATGCCATGGACTCATGGCGGTCGAGCACGCCCTGATAATCGCTGAGTAGGGAGAGGATGTTTGGCAGCGTGTCGTCGTTGGTAATCAGCGGCAGGTCTGCGTCCAAGTGCCGGACTAGATAGTTGATCTGGAGGTGGTTGTGCGTCTTGGCAGTTTTCGGGTGTGGTGCAGCTGGGTGCATATTCTCATGCGAATTGCTGCGCTTGCGCTTGAGATCTGTCGCGGAAGGCTGCGCTGGATGGGGGTGCGCCATGTTGAGGTCGGCGAGGGCGTGCGAGTCGTGGCTGGTGGACATGCTGCGTGCGCGCAAGAGCTCGGCGGGAGGAGAACAAGCAGTAGGTGGTGGACGGAGCGGGCGCCTCCCGATGGGTGGAGGCACAGGCGGAATGCAACTAGAGAAGCTCAGAGCACAGCGGAGAAATGTCGTTACAGCACCATTGCAGCGTTACAGGTCGAAGCGCATTGCGGGGAGAAGGCAGAGGCAGAGGGAGAGCAGAGCGGTGCAAGTGGAGAGGGATGCAAACTGACGCTCGGCAGAAGACAAGCACCGGGGCGCGACGAAAGCCACTCTCTGCACTCAGGGTGCGCTCGACAGCGGGCCCACCATTTGCAGCCCGTCACGGGAATAAAGCCTAGTGCACCACGGCGGAGCCCCGCAGCCAATGAGCGTGCGACTGTCGCCAGCTGCGGTCTGGGCTGGATCTGCGCTGCCAGGTCATATCGCAAGGCTCCCGAAAGGGCCGACGTCCGAGGCGCAACAGTCAGAGGGACACGAGATCGTATAACAGAGTCGACAGAGATGCGCTGCTGCAGCTGTGTCTGCTGCCGGATGTGCTGCGCTGCCGCGTGGTCGTCTTATTCCCGTGCATTGACGCTTCTCCCTTGTGAGAGCTGGCATCGTGACTACGCGTCTGCTCCGTCCGCTTCATCGGCGCAAAGACGGGAACCGGCCGTGGTGGCTGCACCTGTGGCTGCCCGCGGGAACCCGCCGTATCAGCTGCACAAGCATGGGCAGCACAGGGACAGCAGCGTCAGAGGCGTGGCATGCGTGCGACGAGCGGCGTATCGTCCCTCTCATTTCGCAGACTCACGAACCAACAGACACGGACAAAGGGCCCATGGCGGGACACACCAAGCAGAAGGGAGCAGGCCCAGGGCCCAGAACCGCCTCAGCGCAGCGGGCGTGACGCAGCCAGCTCAAAAATCCCGCAAGGCCCTGGTCAGCGCTGGGTTGTGCACGGCCACGCGTTCCGTAGGTTGGCAGCCGATTCCACCCCTCACAGCGCGGCCGGCGGCGGAAGCTTGAATCCTCCACTCCCCTTTTCGCAGTGGCTCAACCTTGCCTCATCACGTGCTTTGTTCAGGCTCTCCCGCGTTAGCTCCAACTCACCTTGTCGCGCACAGACGCCAGACCGAGCTGCACGTCACTAAGCGTTGTTGGCGACGACCCAAGCACACAATCCTTACTTATCAATTACACACGATATGTCTGAACGCGGCGCATTCCGGGGACGAGGCGGGGGCGGGCGCGGTGACCATCGTGGTGGCCGTGGTGGAGGAAGAGGAGGTGCACAAGGCGGAAATGCGGTTGGACAGCAGCAGACTGAGCGGCCAAAGAAAGAGAACATTCTTGACTTGAGCAAGTATATGGATAAGCAGATCACCGTCAAGTTCAGTGGTGGGCGAGAAGGTAAGCATATGGGTAGACTGGTTCGAATGGGGTGGTTGTTGCAAACAGACCGCAATGCTCTATGCAGATTGAAAGGACGACTGCTAACGGAAGCGTAGTCATTGGAACGCTGAAGGGTTATGATCAGTTGATGAATCTTGTGCTGGATGAGGTCAAGGAAGCTATGACTGGCAAGTAACCAAGAAACTTCTCGTAAAGGCTCTTGCTAAGCACATGCAGACGATGAAGGCAACGTACGATACCGCAAACTCGGCCTTATTGTCGCTCGCGGCACACTCCTCGTAGTCATCTCGCCCGTCGACGGTAGCGAAGAGATCGCCAATCCTTTCATGCAAGAAGAGGAGTGAGCCTATGCCCCGATTGGGGTGTTGAGAATATCATGGGTGTGATAGTAAGCCAGCCATTAGAGCGCCGTGCATCAGACGCAGGGAACAAAAGGACATGGAAGCAGTAGTAACCCTGCACGATACCCAAGGCCATTGCGAGGCGCATCTGGTCTGGAGAGGCAGGCGCCGGACAAGAAAGAAAGTGACGCTATTCGTCAGAAGAGTAGTCACAAAAATCGATTGAACAACAGCGCCAGTTTTGGCGAGAAGAGCTGTGGCTGCCCAGCCGATTGATAAGTATGTCACTGATCTGGCCTTCGCAGCGTGCGCGAGGAGCTTGATGAGATGCCTGGTGAATATTTATTGGGCAGGAGTGATCAGTGTTCTTGAAGTAGTTCAGCAGCCACGACTGCTTGACGACCTCTTCACTTCATTCACCTTATGCCGCGCACGTCCACCATCACCACAGCCACACCAAATACTGTACCATGTGCATATCTTGACCCTTTACATCAGCTCGTCATGTCGCATAATTATAATGGAGCACCGCCACCACCTATCATCTCACCAACGCCAGACGTCTCTCGGCGCACGCTCAAACAGCTTGCCCGGTGGATTCGCGACGATCTTGACACTCTTGTCTCGCGAGAGGGCCCTGGCGTCCTCCGTCCGGACGATGTAGTCACACTACACGAGTACTTTGTCGCTCTGCGTCAGTCCACATCTATCACCGCACGCGATCTCAGAGCGACAGGTATCCATATGGCCGTGAAAGATGTCTCCGGTATTGCCACACGTTGGCCAGGGAGGTTGTGTGACGAGTGCGATAAGATCATCCAACTCTGGACCAGCAAATTTGGGCCTTTTGAAGACTTGCATCCATTCTTGTATGGTCGAGGAGGTCGCCTTGAAGGCATTGGCAGCGTAAACGAGTACACTCGCAAAGTAAGACATCCTTGCAACACAGTTGGCTTGCCATATTGACTACATGCCAGGCTCTTCTTGAAAGATGGGGCGATCATTGTCCCGAGAAGATCAACCCTAAAGTATCCCACAGGAAAGGCAGTCTTGGTTTCAGCCCTGGGTCGTAAGTGCTTTTCTTATCAGTCATCGATCGTGAGCTCATATCTGCAGCTGGTGGATCAACTCCCTATTCGCCCATCATGCAGGCATTATTGGGCTCGAATCAGTTGAAGGGGGGACGACGTTCGATCAAAATGGCGCGTATGCTCTTGTGCTGAAAGATACCGGCGAAGTGGATGCGCGAGACGAGTACTATTTCACATACCGCTGCCCGGACAGCGATAAAGGCAGATTTCGTTTGACTGCTGCGACCGCCAGATCGCGTGAACCACTCCGCGTGCTCCGGATTCACTGTACCAGCAGTATCTGGGGCCCAAAAGCCGGCGTTCGATATGAGGGCTTGTAAGGTGCCCTGCATTAAGCTTCGATAGTCATGCTAAGTGTCACAGGTACTCAGTCAAGGGCTGGTGTATTCGCCAAGCAACCGCGAAAGAGATTGACAGCGGCGCATGGAAAGAAGGAGATATCATATATGAAGTGTCTTTCGAACGAACTGACCCTGTGTCTATGGAAAAGGTATCCCAGCGACCAACCAACATGGAGGTCGACGACTATGCGGAGTACAAACGACTGCGTAAAATTCACCAGGAGCACAAGCACACAGGATCTGGGTCAATATTGGTACCAGCCAGTATGGTCCCAGTTCTGTCATTCCCCCAAGCTCCAATCAACACCGTTGTCGCACCTCAATCATTGCTTCGTATGCCGCCGAGCATCACCCATAAGACCACTTTCAGGGAGCCTCTTAATGCGCCAAGACTGTCGCAAGACATGAATAGATCGCCACTGTTTCCGTTGGACTCAACAAGTATGCAAGACTTGTTTCTTGCACCCAAGAAGGTCGTGAACAAGGGAGATCTGGATAGACCTAGTCCTAGAAGCTCAGGCATCAAGACATCGTCTGACAGAGGTTCGTCCGAGAAGCAATATAGGCCATCTCTAACCAGCAGTGATCGCTCGATCAAAAGCGAGCTGAAAGAAATTATACCATGGATTGAGCTGGAACCGAAGCTAGAGCCGGAAGCGCACATCTCGCTGCGGTCAGACACGTCCGCCAAGACAAAGGCTAAGTCCGTTACGAAACCAATTGGTAGGTTGGGGGCCAAAGCTGCAGAACTGAACCCAGTAAAGAACGTCAGAAGACAAGCGAGGGACTCGAGACGGGCAAGCGATCACAGCTCCCGAAGTCAGAAAGAGCGTGAATGGGACGTATCGTCAAAGGACCTAAGCCTGCAGCTTCGGGCTGCAAAGCCGATTCTAGAGAAGAAACCAGAAGACAGCAATGCGCTCAGAAATGAGAAACATGCCAAAAGAGTAGCCTTTAGAAAGCACGCGAGGTTCTTCGACGGGACTGGGCATGTTGCTGAAGGGGCGGAAGTCGACGAAGATACCAATCTCTATGAGCGAAGCCCGAATCTCACATCCAGAACGCGACACTTCCGCTCAAGTTCAGCGGAGGCTTCCTCAGGACTATACTCCCCCATACCAACCAGACCGCCTAGAGCCCACAGCCTTGTCAACTACGGTATTGAAGACATCGAGTTCACATCGCCGCTTGACAGACCCATATCTCGCCCAGGGATGGCTTCCCCGGTTAATTGCTTTGTGTCGTCCTCAGCAGTAGCCTCTGAATCTGAGATGAGTAGTGGGAAGAATATCGCACTGGGAAGATTGAGGCGATGGCTCAGTAAATAGGCGGCGTATTGCAGCTTGCTTTATTCGATGATAACGTGTTGTATTCGACGCATGACGCACAATCTTCCCTACTGACATAGCTATTTGCCATGAAGCACTAAGCGACACCGCTGTTTTAATTCTCAAAGTGAATAGTCACGTCTGTGAGCGATGTGTAAGCGTGCAATAAGCAGCCAAAAGCAGCTCGACCTAAGGTGGCAAATTAGCATCCTTTTCGACCCAAGACAGCTAATTTGGATCCCTGGGTCTCTATCCAACGACCAACTTCATCTCCGCATCGTTTCACACAACTCGCCGTTGTATATTTGTAAATCACATCAAATCCAGATCCAGGCCCAGATCCAATGCATACCCAGACCCACAATGTACCTATCTCGTCGTTGGGAGTAGGTTAGCATGGTTCCTGCGCCGGGTCCTTGCTACCGGTAATAGACCACCTGCAGCCCGCTACGTCATGCATCACGAACCCCATCAGCCGCAACGCTCGCGCGCTGACAAACCCCCTAGAGCCTCCTGCAGGACAACACTAAAATCCTATTGTCATCACTTAGCAAAGTCTTTGCAACGCGGCTTTGATCAGTAGTTCTGAATCACGCAACAGCCACGTTTCTCGAGCATGGCGCATGCGCGATCTGTCCGCGACACTGGATCTCGATATGTAGCAGGGGCGCTCGCTGAGTCACCATTGTCTTATGCCTTCTTTCGCAACAACGCTCGTGTAGTGTAAGCTATAGTTAGACGCTCACCAATTGCGGCGGCGGACTGCGCAACGGCTGCTAAGGAGGTAGCGAATCGGAGCTTAATGGGATCTAAATGCCATATTGCCGTTTGGCTGGCCTAAGAGCATGTCGAAGAGAAGATGGGGTCGTGATGACAGGCTGCTTTGGAAGCCTCGTGGGGGTAAATGGAAGATGCGAGCTAGGCTGGGCTGATAGGTGTTAAGGATATGTTTGGGTTGGCGATGCTGAGCGAGGGTGGACAAAGCGAAGGGTTGCTTAGGCGGATGCACGTTGGGTGAGTATGGAGGACTGTAGTCGCACATCTGTGGGTTTGTACAAATACAGACGCCGCAACGACAGCTTGCACAACCACCTCACAGCACCTTCACCTGCCTTCACCAGTCACAGCAGTCCTGCCTGGAAACCCAGACCGAACACGTCTTTGCGATTCATATCCTATCCTTCACGCTCGTAGTCGTATTCGATCGTGTCGTATCGAATCCACGGCGCGACCAAGCATCTGACGCCAGCATCTGAACCGCCTCATCCACCCCGTACTCGCTGGACCGGCGTACACTTTTAGTTGACCGGAATATAGGCTTGACGCCACAGCTCTAATTCCGGGTACTTGACTCCTCGTCCTTACGCAGTTTTGGTGAAGAAGTGGTCAGAGGGAACGTCACAGTCTGTCAAGAGCAAGGCTTGTGGTATAGCTGGGACTGAAGTTGGGTCCTGGGACTTTGGAGTCACCCTCGTGTCTCGGTGTAGGCGAGTATTGAGCTGATAGTTTGACTCCAGTGAGCAGACTGGGGAGAGAGACTGCGTCATTGTTGAGACTTCGAGTGGGTTAAGGAGAAGGGTATAAGAAGAGTAGTGACAGCGTGAGGACGGAAACCAGAACTAGGAATACATCGCTACCGACCAGAGTAACAATAACAGCACCAGCAGCGGAATTGACGCCACATCAAGCCTCTGAATCAGGAATTGCCGACTCTCGAGGACGAAATCTTCTTCAGGGGAACCAGCGATATCACTTAGTGATCAAGTGCTTTCTACTTCAGCAAGTCAGTCACGCCTCTCCACTCCTGTCGTAAAGCTCGACTTCAACCTTGGCATCCTACCACCTACCAACGCGACGGAAACCACAATCTCATCTCACAGCAATGTCTTCCTCCGGCGGCTCCTCATCCACAACCAACAACACATCAACTGTAAACTCTTCTTCTTCAACATCAACATCAGGTTCTGGGTCTGGAGGATCAGAGAAGTACACACACCTCCCGTACGCGCCGTTCCCGTACCCGATGCCTGCGAATCCGAGGGGCTCAGGTGGCGGGAGCGGGAAGAGTGGGAAATAGGCTGAACATGAATGATCTCTCGGGTAGCTTTTCAGGGTATGGGGTATTGGATGTTTTCTTAGCTTTGTTGTATGGTTCGAGTGGGCAGGGTTTTCGATACTTAGACAGAGAGGAAAGAGTCTTGTGATGTCATGATCTTTGTTGAGAACAGAAAATCATGTATACGTGAGATTCCAGAGGTGGCTCCGCAAAGAGCTCTTGTCAAAAAGGTGGAAGAGGGCCCTGGGTTGGACTGTAGAGGTAGGGTGAAACTATAGATGAAGGATGGTGATTTTGCTGCTTCCTCTGGGACTCCATCATTTGTTGATATTGAGAATTGTATAACGAAATCCTTTTGTGTGTAATAGGCCGGTCAACATATGTCTCGACACCGAAGAATCCATAATGAATTGCTGGATAACAAGATGTCCTGCTTCCGTAGAATCTTCACATCGGGTGTTTTAGGAAATCAGAGATACAAATGACAAAAGACAAAAGAAAAAACTACAAGCATGTTTCTAGTAGGTCAGCTGAGGCTCAATACGGGGGGTCATTGAGGATATCCTGGCCAGACTGCGGATCCGAGTGAGTTTCAATGCGCCAGTCATGTAGATCGAATTGGCTTGCGACAAATTGCTTCCGCTGTTTCAGGGTTCAAGTCCAAGCACTATGGTACGGCATTTACGCGACCAATTCCATCACTAACAGCTTGTCGATTCTCATGTTGGAGCCTGGAGGTCAGAAGAAGGATGTAGCCGAGCATAGCCTTACATAAGCACGCACGTGCCTTGCGATGACGATCATCAATCATCGGGCCAACTTTATGCAGCTGCTCATCCAGTACTCCCACGCGACAATACCGCTCCCGTGCCACTGCGACTCTGTGCATTCATTCTTTGTCTCCTGTTGCGTTCTCGTTAGATTGCGCAGTTCTTGCTATCCTACGACCCTCTAACTCACCACTCCCGACTTCCGCCTGAGCCGATTACTCCTAGGCTTCCCTGTACTTCGGTCCCTCCATACACACCACACAAAACACTCACTATGGCGCCCTTACGAACACATACCTCGTTCCTCTCTTTCCTCGCTGCCACCTCGCTTCTCCCCTACCAAGCATGGGCCTCCTTCGATTGCAAAGACATGGGCACCCAAGGTGCACACTTCAACTTTGGGAAGCTTGGCGGCCCGCACGTCGTACACTGGAAAGAAGAAGACCTGGAGCACGACATGGAATACAAATACGATTTCACGCTCGACCTGTGCAAGCCGCTCGAGTCGAAATGCCATAACGGCGCGCGTGTCTGCGGTATGCGCGAGAACATCGACCTCTCACAGGACGGAAACTCGACTGTCACGCCCATTGATATTGCGGGAACATACACAACATACAGCGGAAGGACAATCGATGCCAAGTATGAGTTGCTGCGAAACTCTAAGTCGAACTCGGATTCAGGAAGAGAAGGGCTGAGAGCGGTTCTGCACGGCGGGCGACTGCCGTTCGACGACAAGAAGAACGGGTTGGACCAGCGCGCCATCATCGAGTTTGTGTGCGACAAAGAGCGCACGGGGCTCGAAGGTGACGATAAGGGCGACGGCAAGTCCGGCGACAAGGATGGCGACAAGAAGGATGACGATAAGAAAGGTGACGATAAGAAGGATGAGGGCGATAAGAAAGATGATGACAAGAAGGAGGAGAAGAAAGATGCCATCAGCACACGAGACGAAGGTAGTAAAGACAAATGCGAAGACAGCGACGCCAGTCTCCGCTTTTGTGGTTACAACGTCGAGGATCTTGAGAAGGACAAGAAAGCACGCACCCTCCGTCTGGAATGGCGCACCAAGTACGCCTGCGAAGACGTCCCTGCTGAGGCCCCCGCGAGCTCGCACTGGGGCTTCTTTGGCTGGTTCTTCATCATGTACGTGACCTGAGCCCCCCATCATTCAAGACTACCCCCCATCCCCATTTCCGAACCCCACTCAAACTTCCACACCTTGCTAATCTTTATCTCAGCCTCTTCCTTGGCATCGCAGCCTACCTCGTCTTCGGCTCCTGGCTGAACTACAACCGCTACGGCGCCCGTGGCTGGGATCTTCTTCCCCACGGCGACACTATCCGCGACGTGCCCTATATCGCCAAGGACTTCGGGCGCAAGATCTTCCAGACTGTCCAAGGGAGCGGGAGCCGTGGAGGATATGCTGCTGTCTGAGTGTGCGTTTCACGACTTCTGATCTTTTCAGTTTGAAGATCGAGGGGCTTGGATGGTGTTTAGGAGGGGCCTTGTAGGATAGCGAATTAGGCTTGGGTTTTGGGCGGCAGCGATGCGGTGTTGAGATAGATTAGGACATGTATACATCTCCATTTCTTCGTTTTCTTTACTAGCAGAGTGAGGGCTACAGTGTCATATGATATGTCTCTTGCATTTCCCTCTCATCACTGAATGGCTACAACCATGCACACCATTTGGCAGTTCTGTTGCCTTCTTCGTCCACACGGCAACCCGACCCTTCGCCCTTGGGGAACCTTTCAAGAACTTCGAAGACGTGTTTGCCTGGCGATAGGACTTCTCCGAGACAGTGTCCTGATCTACTGTGAGTTGGGAGCCAGTGCAATAGCAGAGAATCTCAAGTCTCCATCGTGTTCAGTCTCGATCCTCATCAACCTTCCTAAGCCCATTGCCACCGCCGCAGGGCTAAGCAAATCCTCGTCATCCTTCAACGCACCCCGATCAAGTGGTCCTTTACGACCACCTTCTAACTCCCAGAGATGCCCATCCCTAGCTTTGACGAAAGAAACAAAATGCTGGCCGGACTTGTCCTCTGACGCGGTAGCAGGTGCAGGCGTATCTCCAAGAGGCACAGCTTCCGCATGAGCCTTCTCAAACTCATCTGAATCCTCAAGAACCTTTGCGCGCTCCATCATCGCCTTCGGTAGAGCGGCTTCGCGAATTTGATCGAGTATTGACCCGGGCTTGATGTGACTTGATGCACTGCTGTTCAGCAGACTGTGCACCAGTCCTATCGAACCGCACGCGTTGCCAATGGTTTGTTTGAACCAGATGACTGGCTCGTCTTCGCCTATACCCTCGTAGTCGCCCTTGTCTTTGTCCTCGGCTGTTCTGAACTCGTTCCAAGTTGGTGTCAAGGGGATGATGACGAGTAGAGCGTAGACTGGACGTGGAATGAATGCAAGCAGTTCTGGGTCTGTGAGTGAGTAGATATCGTAGAACGAGAGGCTATCGTCCATGCCGAGAGCTTTTGCGAGGTGGTCCATCACTTCTGGGTTGTTCTCCAGTACTTTGAACATCTTTTTCGCCATGATGTGTGGTGGAAATTGAAGTTTTACGTGTAGGTCTGTAAAAATTGATCAGTCTGCTGTATCAGTGCTGGGTTTCGTGATGTCAATTGTGATCAAAGTCGCATGAGAATATGTAATACACATCAACACAGGCAGCAGGGCGCGTCGTTGTACATATCCGGAGCTTAGAGGGAAGGAGCGAACCGGAATTCAGGAAGTCCGCTAGCGCAATAGCTTCCCCGCACTAGTGGCCGCTGATCATGAGTGGGGCTTCCATCCAGGGACAGCTCTCTCTATGTGATTCTATCCCGTCAATCTTCACGTTGGCTCTGCATACTGGGGAAATAATCTTTCTGCAAGCTGCAAGCCTGGGACCTGTTGGATGTTCTTCTTGGATGTTCTCGAGTGATCAGGCCAAGGATGGCTCTTCAAACCTTGTAACACGACGACCGGCTCTCCGCATTACATACCTTTAGCTTAGCTCATCCCACGTATTTAAGTCTACAGCTTCAGCCTCACTGTTGTGCAAAATACTGCAACTACCTCACTACATCCGCCTAATTCAATCTCGAATTATAGCTCGGATCGACAAACCTAGACCTCACGATGGACGACGAAGCACGCCAGGCCCTTGCCAACATGAAGATGCCGCGCAGACCCATCAACTTCGTGCCTGCGAAAGAAGGCGAGATCTTAAAGCTAGGTCATATCACATGCCGTATCATGGAAGACGGCTCGAGAACAGGCAAGTCCATACTACGTACCTCCACCTCAACCGCAGCTAACGACACCAGACAACCGCATCGGCTCCGCCGAATTCACCCTCCCCCCCAACACAGCCGGTCCACCCGCACACTGGCACGAAATGCACGACGAAACCTTCCTCGTGACACAGGGTATGGTGCGCTTCCACGCGCCAGACAACACGCACGTTGACGCTCATGTGGGCGACTACGTGACTGTGCCCATCCGCGCACCGCATACGTTTTCGAATCCGACAGATCAGGAAGCGAAGTTCTTCAACACCTTCACACCAGCGTTCTATATCGATTATTTCAAGATACTGGCGGAGGTGAGTAAAAGCGATGAGAAGATGAGCAAGGAGAAGAACCTGGAGGTTATGTCAAGGTTTGCGACGATGCCGGCGAAGGAGATGTTGCAGGAGATGAATGGTGGTGGGAAATAGAGGGTAGCTTGGGAGTGTGAACGATAATTATTAAGTACTGGAATACTTTCCAGTATTTGACCAATTGAGATCACGATTGCAGGCGGACCAGCGCCAGTTCAGACTCCAGCATGATCATACGCACGCGAACCCACGCTACTGCTTCAGAACATCATGCCTCCTCATCTCCGCCGTCTTCGATGGGATGACATGTAGCGCATTCGCGGTACAGCATACCGCAGAACTCCCTGACCGTCTGCTCCGGGCCACCGTCAAGTCCCACATTATGTCCCTCCAAGCAATACCACGACCAAGCGCCCTTGTTTGTCTCGTCCCTCTTCAGGTAGTTTTCGCCGGGACTCCAAGTATCCAAACTGAACGTAATCTTGTCCAGCTTCGGCCCTGTTGGGCAGTCCGCGAGAGCGGTACCGATGTTCTTGAAGGACTGACTTGAGTGGTACCAGATCCATAATGGGTTCCAGAGTGGGTCGCCGATGGCTTTCGCGTTCAAGGTGAGGTGTGTGCATGACTCGAGCTGGCTAAGCTCGGAACGGATGCGTGCTGCGAGGTCCCAAGATGAGGATTCCATGTTGCGCGGGTCTGTCCACCCAAGCATGGCACTTGTGGTGACGATCTCGAGGGAAGCTTTTCGGATGCGCTTCAGGGTTGTCGGGGCGATGTTCCAGATCCTGTCGTCCTTCGTTGGAGGCAGGTAGTTCTCCGGCGTGACCGAGAGATGGAAGGTGCCTCTCATACAGAGCAGATCTACGTACTCTGCGTGGATTTGTTTGTTCGCGAGGATAATCCAGTTGCTAGACGTTGGTGCTTTCGTGCTGTGTCGTGTAGTTGTTGTAGAGCCCCAGAGGCCAGATAGCATGCCATTCAACGTTGGTGCGGGCTGGTCCTCGGCAGGCGGAGGGTAGTGTACGTCTTCGAGTAGGTTACTGTATACCATGTCACGCAATTCCTGCGGCAACGCCTCGAATGGAAAAGTTCTGGTGTTGTCGACCTGCATCTTTCGTATCTGTTTGAAAGCTCTATGCAGTAGGCGGTAAAGAAGGTCGACAAACTGAATTAAGGCTGCGATGATGATACTGCTAGCAATCCCGAAGAGAAGTTCTACTGGGTCGACTCTGCTTAATACTGTTCCATAGCTTGCACCCCAGCGTTGTGCAGTATGTACGATTCTGTCCATCGCAGCGATACGGAGTCCTCTTTCGGACATGTCCTGCAGGTCCGGCCCAGTTCAATGTACTATGTTCTGTTCCGGTTGTTGAGTCAGGTACGTGGCTCTCACTATTGCGTGCAGGGCGTTTGCGGTGTTCGCGTGATGGCTCGTGTTCTCAATGTCCGAATAATGGGGTGCGCAACATGCGGAGTCCGAGACCAACAGTCCTGGTCTTTGCACACTGCACAACACTTTCTCAAAGGTAAAGAAGAAAGTTGAGGAGTATAGGAGTAAATGTGCGCGCTACGAGTCGAAGGAGAGGTAGTTCAGTTGTCAATAAATTGGTGCCTTTGCACTGCCCGAAAGAGGCAGCCTAAAACAGCAGCGCTCAGCACCGCCACGTCGAACGAACATTGCACGAGTCACACGCCTCAGCTGTGACAGCGTCGCTACTCAACTGTGCAATTGAATTGCTCGTAGGGACGCAGAATAGTAGTGCTTTGCACAATATACACAAGGATTGCGGATGGAGGAAAGTGCCTGGTGGAGAACCTGACCGGAGCTTAAACCACGCGACACGAGTGACGACCCCGACAAATGTCCGTTCAGCAATGTGCCACCTCGCTTCACAAGCTACTTTCTGGAATATGGCTTACGCCATTACCCCGTAGGCGAAAGAGGAGGAATCACTTTGCTTCGGACGTGCTGCAACGCGACCGCACGTGGCGTTCGAGCATGGCAGTAGCAGCTTTGTCATCGAGGGCAATCGCTGATTGGCTGTTATGTACGACTCAGCTGTGACGCCATATTTGACATGCCTTTTTCGACATTCCACTCCAACACAAGCACAACAAGTCCAGCATCTGCACAATGTTCTGGCCCTATCCATGAGGAACGTCGTTCTGCCTGTTCGTTCACTACCCTACAAATCGCGCAATGCCGGAAGAAGACGAGCTGTTAGCCATTGCATCCAGCGGCGACCTTATCCTGGATGTGTCGCAAGAAGAGGGCAGCCAGTCGTACTCATACAGAGTGGACTCCAAGACCTTGCAGCAAAACTCAAGATACTTCGAAAACCTCTTGAGTGAACGTTTCAGCGAAGGTCAGAAACTTGCTGCTGCCCTGGGCCAACTCAAGCTGGCTGGGCACACGAGCCTCCAAGACGCACCTGTAGAAGACTTGCCACGCATACCGATTATCCACGCAGGACGAATTGCCATCTCGAAGGCATCTTCTATACGCAATCTCGTAGCTGACTTCTTCCGCGCCATCCATGGCTTCGATCTCGCAGTCGCTAGTCCACCTGTTTCGAACATCGCCAACTTAGCCGTCGTCGCCGATCGTTTCGATGCCGTCGCGTGTATCGCGCAATACGTACAGAGGAAAAAGTTATTACAAGTAGCTGAGGCCAAGTCGAAGGGACGGGCCAGCCCAGCTCTGACGGAAGAGCGAGCGCGTCAGAAGCTGTTGATCGGTCTACTTCTGAACTATCCACAATGGGTCGCGCGATATTCGAAATACTTGATCATACGCGACTCCGTTCAGTGGCGGCCGGACGCTGTAGAAGATCATACCAAGGCGCTTTGGTGGGACATACCAAACGGTGTAGAGGATGAGATGATTCAACGCAGAGAGTACATCCTGCAGACTATCGAGTCCTTACAGGCGCACTTTTTCAAGCTTTATACGTCGGGCGACCGTCAGTGCAAGTTGGGTTACGACACATCGTTGCAGTGCGACTCTTTTCAATTAGGAGAGATGATTCGTTTCTTCATCAAGATCGACACGATCCGCATGCAGGGTAAGATCTATGACAATACCGAGCCAACATACTTTCAAGGGGATATTGAGCGATTGCTGGCTACACTACGTCAGACATCGAGCTATCAAATCAATGGCAACCATGCACATTGTGGTCTCCGGGTGCGACTCTTGCCTCTGCTTGACCTGCTGCAGGACTACATCAGCCTCAGTTCTGGCAACATGGACATTGGAGTCTGTAGTGACTGCTGGAGCAACCGTCGTTCAGAGTATGCCTGGAGTCTTGCGAAGCGCCCGGTTCTCTGGACTGTCCCTCGAAACCTTGGTTCTATGCGTGCACCCATGGCGAACGGGACAGTAAGAAGGCAGCAGAACACCGGTGCCTGTTTGAGTAGGCATGTGGTTGTGAGAGATCTGTGTACGGCTGCCGAAAGGAATTGGACGGATGCACAAGCTGTTGGGCCTGCGCTAGGCTGGTCGAATATGAGCCTGAGCTTAGACCCCAGGATTACAGGGCGGCGATAACGTCGATCCTTCAGACTCGCGTATGAGCTTGTTTGTGCCTTGCTCGGGCTCCTTTGAACGCGCTAGGATATTACTGCCGTTTGCAGTAGGGCTGAGTGGGTCATCATGTAAGGAGTTCAGGCCTGTATTCTCCAGCAATTGACTTCACCGGCAGGCCATTTCGAGCAATGTACGTAGAGGGCTCGGCCGGCTTCCAGAAGTCTTCCACAACCGCAAGGCCTACATATGACCGTGCCGATGATATCAACATAGTGCCATAGGTCCGATGGGTACCAATGCATGCTTCTAGGCTGAGTAAGAAAGCCTATCAGCGATGTGCCTTTGATGAGACCTTTGCCAAAGTTCTTTTGTCCATTTTCTCAGACGTTGGTATACTTGTGCATAATGTCGGTACTGGATGTTAGTTTCCTCCGCACAGCCTCCGTGTCGAAGGTCTGTACCTGGGTGGGCTGTGCGCATGTTGCTGCGCCTCACGCCACCCCACCATGAACCAGCCGAACGGTCCTCGGTGTGAATGCGAACTCTTATCAGGCCTGCCGTATATGAAATTCAATCACGGGGGTGTCTTAACGAGGTGAACGCTGCATGCAGAAGGTATGGTCAACCGGGCTGACACAAGGCAGAGTGGCAGTTTCGCCGTTACAACGAAATCCTTCGTATAAGACACTGTGTGCCTCCTTGGCTTGGTTACCCTTCACTACCAAAGATCACACTGTACCAAGAGTAAGCTAGCTCATCGCACCTTCATCCCGGCTTGGGTCTCGTGCCGATTGTTCCTTCCAGAATCATATAAGCGCGTTAGCTCCCACTTCGACAATGCTTCCCAAAGGCCTTCAACTACAACTCAACAACTCATACAGACCTGACCTGCAAGAAATAGATCTACCATACCACGCCATGTTTTCAGGTCTCAAGAAAAAGCTGTCGAAGCGGCATTCGACTTCACAAAATGAAATCACCGCCTCCCAACCCGCCATGCAGCCAGCCAAAAGCCCGAGTTCACCTCTTGCCCCACCCTCCAGCGACAACCCGTTTGCGTCAGCATCACCTGCGACACGTCGTCCGAGTAAGCGCCGTGAGCATCCACTTGTCCAGTGCATGTCTTAGGAGTCGCAACTGACATATACAGCAGCCAGTACCAACACAAATCCCTTCATGAATCCAAGCGACGCTCCACCTGCTTATACTCCAGGACCAGCACAGGTTCCGCAGCCCACTATGGAGACGCGGACAACAGCGCCTGACGCAGACGATCAATATGCATTCCTAAAATCTTTTGACACCATCTTTCTCATTGACGATTCTGGCTCGATGGCCGGTCGCTCGTGGCGCGAGACTGGGAAAGCTCTCGAAACCATCACACCAATCTGCACAGAACGTGACGCAGACGGTATTGATATTTACTTTCTAAACACTAAAGATTCGCCTATCTATCAGAACGTCACATCAGCAGGTACCGTTATTGAGATCTTCCAAACAGTACGACCAGGCGGTGCAACGCCGACCGGGCAGCGTCTGCAAAAGATCTTGAAACCCTATCTTCAGCGCTACGAGAGGAGCCCAGAGGCTACGAAGCCCATCAACATAATCGTGGTTACGGATGGCGAGCCTTCGGATGACGTCGAAGCACCCATTATCGCCTGTGCGAAGAAGCTCGACAAGCTTGATGCGCCAGCGTGGCAGGTTGGCATCCAGTTCTTCCAAGTTGGAAAGGAGCCGGGCGCACGAGAGGCCTTAAAACAACTCGACGATGGTCTGCGTGAAGCATCTGGCGACGATGAGCTGAGGGATATTGTGGACACAGTGCCTTTCAAGGGCGATGACGACGCAGAACTTACTGGCGCAGGGATCATGAAGGTGAGCGTTATAAATGTCATTAGGCTTCATTGTTTTGCTGACACGTTCTCGAAGGTCGTCCTTGGCTCTGTCAATCGAAGGCTGGACAGGCAGTCTAAGGAGCTCCATCGCTAGCCTTTAGCTATGCACAGTGGTGATACGTTTACACTCTTTTACCAAAGGATACCCGGCGTTCAATTTCGTAGAGAACAGGGCCCCAAATCCGTTCGATTGTGGAGTCTGGCGTCACGGTTGGGTTTAAACATGATACCCTTACGGTCCTCCTGCTTCGGAGCTGTGGCACAATGGGAGGTCCTCTGCTTTCAATTATTCTTCATTCTTTTATGAACATCAATCAGTGGTAGCTACTTACAGACACAGCAAGTTCATATTTCGCGTACAATGCTGATCCGCTAATCGCAGCCTTTTAATAGCGTTTAACATATACAGAGTCGCTAATTTCGACGCAGCAATAGCACATTTGGCGACTACACACCACACAGGCCCCTCCATGCGCCCTCTCACGTGACCCTGATTCACTTCGCGTCCCCGCTCTCCCTAAATATCTCAGCTGCTCTCCTCCTCCTTCTCGCTCGCCCGTTTATCTCGTTGATATCACGCCGCATCCAGTCATCCCCAATAATCCCCTTACCGCAGCGGTTATCAAAGAACAACTTCTGGTTGTGCGCGATCTCTTCCTTGCTGAGTTTGCGCGTCTTCACCTTGCCTTTCTTGTTGCGGTAGCTGGTGGGTTTTTGTTCACCCTAGGTGGGTCAGCTCGGCAACGGTGGTAGATGGAAATGGGGAGGAGTATGGATCGGGAAGGGGGTGCGCACGATGATCTGCCAGATTACCCGCTCTTCGGGATTCATCATACGGTAGTAGAATGGCTTTGGGGGTGGAGGGAAGATCCAGCGGAGGTGGAACATTTGTGGTGGTGGTGGTGGTGGTGGTGATTTGGTGCCGGATGCGTTGGCTTGGTCTACGAGGTGCAGCGATTGCTTATGGTGCTTTTCAGGCAATCGAGCAGTCGACTTTCTATTGCTCTGGCTTGGAAGTACCAGGCGACCGCTTGGAGCGTGTGAATTTGCTTCCAAGCTTGAGGAGCGGTTCTGCGAGGTGTTTTGGAATGTCTTAAAGTGAAGGAAGGTAACGTTCCAGCATTTTGGCTTCTCATCAGTGACTCTCTTATTGTACGGTTATTGCGGATCATGAATCTTGGTTCTGACTCCACGGTTCACCAGACCCTGAGGTGTAGTCTCACAATAGTCGTTTTGCGGGACGAACCATGTTATGAGCATTGTTTGTGGTATGGCAACGATGCATTCTTGGTCAAGGTGTATCCTGCCAGGACCCTTTTTCATCAGTATACCATTGAATTACACGATTTATGTGCTAGGAGTCCGTCTGAGACTAAATCGCACAACTTTGCCTACGATTTTCTACCTGGACCTGTCGTTACTGATCGTCGGCCATGATATCGGGGGATGACTTAAGCGTCCCGACCTTCGCATCGGAACAGTCGTACAATGATGAATCCAGCAAGAGACAAGTCCAACATGACCTGGTAACACTTCGAGCTGATGCAGGCACAGTATTCTGCTTTCTCGTTTTCCTCTTTCCTAGTATGCCTGTAACAGCCAAGCGTGAGTTGCGGCAATTGTAAGATATTGAAGTCATGCTGTGACGTCATCTGTGAACTGCGAAGACTCCATCCTGTGGAGGAAGCATTGTGTGCTAACCCGGGAAAGCTCATACTAAGTAAGCCCTCGATATTACCTGAAGCCGAGTCCGAGGCTAGCAACTGCGATCAATTTTCCTTAGCCTCTATAGCCTTGTCGATCTCACCTTCCAATACGCGTGCTCATTCGCTGAGATGCCTCCCCGGTAGTCCTCTTCCTTGCCTGCCACTCGAAATCATTGACAATGTCAAAAGTCCCGGTCCGACCAGGTGTCGTCCAAAAGGCGCCCCACTGCTGTTCGTGGGTACAGCTTCGATTATATCTCACAACCGGCCACAGTCAGCGCTAACGTGTTGAAGTAAATGCACCCACTTGGTGCTGAATTACAATGTTGATCAGCGTTGTATAAAACCAGCACTTTTCCTCGTACAATAGCGCATCTACATCTCATCAGAATATCCACCAAGACCTCCAACATGTTATCACGTCCCAACATCTGGCCGCAGTCCGTCAACGAGCTAATTCCAAATACTCTCTTCAAGCTAGCAAGTCGATACCCAGATTTGACGTACGCTGAATACTCTCGTACGAACAATGCTGCTGATGGAAACCGCAAGATCACCTTCAAGGAGGTGGCAAACGCTGCACATGCCGTAGCATGGTGGATAGAAAAGCATGTGGGCAAACCGGCGAAAGATGATGGAAGCGAAACTTTGGTATACATGGGACCCAATGATCTCCGTTACGGGCTGCTGATATTTGGGAGTGTGTTGGTTGGCTACAAGGTAATCAATGCTTTTGCGTGCTGCTGGTTCGTTGCTGATCTCATGTGTAGATGCTTTTCCCAACCCCGCGCTACGGTGCAGAATCTATCACAGCACTCATCTCATGTGTCAATAGTTCAGTCATGTTAGCGCCGGCTAGTCCGTCCCCAGTCGTAGCAGAGGTTCTTTCAAACCATCCGATGCGTAGCTTCGAGATACCGTCACTTGAGGAACTCCTAGAGTCTGAAACAGCAGCGTACGCTTGGACAAAGACATTCGAAACCAACAAGTACGAGCCACTAGTTTGCCTGCATACTTCAGGTACAACCGGATTTCCAAAACCTGTCATATGGACACATGACTGGGCGAATAGTGCCGCACAGGGCCATTACATTTCCGCTCCATCTGGATATGAGCTCATCGACGATATATTGCAAGGACCGCAGAGAAGAGTGATGACTCTGTTCCCACCCATGCACGCCTCCGGTGTCATCTGCGCTCTTATATTTCCACTCTTCCGTGGCACTGTGGTGGTGCACGGACCAAATAGATTGACGCCAATCGATGCTGTAGACGCAGCAGTCGATGCTTTGGAGCTACTAGATGCCGAGGACAAAATCAATGTCCTTGCACTGCCGCCCCCACATGCAGAGTACCTGGCCGCAAATAGTGCTCTGCTCGATCGGACAGCTAGCAGAGTTGAGACCATTATGTGGGCCGGTGGAAGTCTATCGCATGCCGCTGGAGCTACGATAGAGACCAAACACCAACTCCTCAACGTCCTGGCCTCCACAGAGATGGGAATCTGGCCCGCAATCCGCCAAGTGAATATGGACACCACCAATGTGGTACACGATGAGTATCAGTACATCACCTTCCACCCCAGCCTCAATATTCGTTTTGACCCAGTGTCGGCCAGCGAAGAAGGTATCCTACATGAGGCTATACTAGTGAGAAACGATGGCCAAGGCGCATGGACGCAACCTATCTTCAAGATCTTTACCAAAGCCAAGGAGATGACTCTGGGTGACATGTTCATTCAACATCCGCATGATCCACAGAAATGGAAGTACTCCGGTCGTGCAGACGACTTGTTGGTCTTCATAGACACTATGAAATTCTACCCAGGGTTAGCGGAGCAGCAGATCATGGCTCATTCAGGCGTCGCCGAGGCTCTCATTGTCGGTACAAGGCGACCAAAAGCCTCTCTGATCATCCGTCTCGAAGATAGCGCTGATATTGAAGATGTGCGGACTATGGTTGAGAACGTCACGAAAGATTACCCAGTCTATGCGCGTATAAAGAGATATATGATCCTCACGGTGACAGAGCCGTTCCAGAGAACTGCAAAGGGCACCATTATGAAGAGAGCCACCACAGACCTTTACGAGAGACAATTGAATGCGCTGTATGATAGGACAGAATAAGAGTAGCTTCGCATCCTTGATTCGGTTGATCGAGGGTTTCTGCAGTATCAGCTGAACACAGCGGGGTTACACAACAATAGGTATAGGGATGCAGTATAAAACTCTAATGGCCTCCAATATGTTTCACATCAAGGCTCAATCAAGAGTCCGTTCGCTTGATGGAGGAGTACTGCAGTGAGCCCTGGTAAATACGGGTCATCAGGATCAAATTGTGTGTTCCAAACAGTGTAACCCCTGCATTAGCGCTATTCCTTCTTCCACTTAATCCGCTGTAAAGACACTCATCAATTTACTGCACGATATAGACTCGCATTCTAACAGAGTATTTTGTTGGAGTTCACTGCAGTGGCTCAGTTATCTCGGCCCAAGATGGTAGGTGATGGTCCTTCCGTTTCAGCCACCTTTGCTACGCCGCAAACTTGCATGGTGTACCGCCAACCCGAACAAGATATAATAGTACATGATCGTGACAAAGGAAGAAGCTTCACCATTACATTGATATATGAAACATGGAGCCTACGACTACTACATCATCTGGGAAGAAGAAAGGCAAGCCGAAGCTGAATAGGACACAACTTGAACTGCATGGCATCGAGTACGACGAAACTATTGACGCTATTGACGAGCTTGAAGGTTGGCTTCGTCCAATCTGTCACTCCGTAACGCGGCTACCGACGGGATTTTCGGAGTTGGTGAGTCGAAAATTCGAGCAAGAGCTATAAATATTCAGACGGCGCGGCCAGGATCACAACATCGCGCGATCAGAACTTTGGTGTCTGCAGCCTGATACAGACCAGGCTAACATCAGGCGGAGAAATCCTGACTCTGCCACACAAAAATATGAAAGAAAGCTCAAAAGATACGAGAGAGCTTCATATGCGATGACTCTTAGTCGGAAAAGAAACGCAAACGAACCTGAGTGGATATTGAGCTTGCGTAAGCACATTTTTCGGATGTATTCAGAGATGCACAGGGCATCGGACGCTGTCCAGTGAGTCCAACATGGATCTTGGAAAGAGGCTTTCTTAGACTGGCTTCAAAAAGACAAAAGCTTGAAGGATGGGAATTGTAATCAAACTCTCTCTCGTGATGCACGATTAAATTACTAATATCCGTACCGGTAGGCACGAGGACGTCCTTTGGAACGAGATTCCAAATTGGGCAACAACAAAACCCAATGCCACGCGAACCACACAACCAAAGCCCGACGTCACCTATGCATTCCCTGTAATCTCTTCCAATGACACGATCTATCGGAGTACAGTGGGAGATTATCAAGTGGATAGTCTCTCTTTGCCTGTGCTCCGTGAATTGAGGACTCGCAAAATCATCTCAACCCCAACAAAGGCTTTGGACAACTGGATGAAAGGGAAAGACACGATCCCCACGGGAAAAGACTTGATGTATTTTCCATGGGCTATCGTGGAGATCAAACGAGGCATTGAGGAGCCAACAGATGATTCATTCCTGAACCGCAAAAAAGCACGAGCTCATGAGAAGTGGACACAATATTGCTACCGTCAAGCAGCAAATGCTTCAGCAGCAGCAGTTTCCCTGAGAGAACAACTGATTGAGCAGGAAAGAGATCGATCAGACGTACGAGATGCACAAACCATGTTTTCGCTTACTTGCGTTGGATCAACAGCTAAGCTCTGGATCACCTATCGTAAACAACCTGTAAGTCTCCGACCATCCTCCCGTTCGATCTTGGCCTAATCAATCGACAAGGATGGTCGCATGGATAGTGAGCGGTCAACACGGGAGAAGGGCCCAATAGTCATGAAGTGCATTTGGGCAGCATCTCTGGAGCTGTCTTGGGGTATATTAGCGTTGCGAATACTTGTTAAGAACGTGCAGGCATGGGTACAGACTCATATCAAACCAAAAGTTGCGACATGGATCTACGATATCCGATTCAACACCTCGCAGTTGCACGTACAAACACCCAATGGAGGGGTGATCCAGCAAAGGAGGAGGGCGGTGTCTTGTGAACCTTTGAATGATGTGCCAACAGACACATCGTACTCACCTTCCGCGAGACAAATACATACTCCGCGTGGAACAGGCAGACCTCACTTGGCACAAAGTAATACGGCACCGGCAGCTGTCAGGAGACGCCCGATCTCGCTCAGGACCCCCCTGATCACACTAAACGACAGACTCCGTGGCCTAGGCATCAGTGGCAGAGAAGAACCCGAACACAGTTCGGACGATAGTTGGGATGAAGGCTATGCAAGTTACACCGATACAACGCGTGCAAATAGGGCAGCTGGAAGAGGAATACGGGATGACTTCATTGAGTACGATGAACCTTCCGAGGACGATTCTGATGGATCATACATCCCTCCGAGCTCGGATGAGGACAGCAGTGGGACTGACAGTGCTGAGGATGAAGAAAGCAGCAGAGAAGATTCGGAGGCGCAAGGAGATACGAGCGATGAATTTGACACCTCAGACGGTGAAATTCACCAGCATGAGCTGCTCAGTCGATCCCGCAATAACCCCGATATATATTGCACTTCGAGCAGGGGACATGGACCATCCAAGCAAGCAAGAAGCCATTCGAGACGGTATCGGCATGACAGCTCAATTTACTGACAGAGGCTACATAAACGTTTCCCTAAAATATGCAAGGCACTGCCAGTGTCCCCCATTTGGTGCAGGCTGACATCATGACGTGCCCTTCAGGGACTGTGCCCGGTTGGAATGCGCCCCCAATACCGTCCGGTTACCAAACTCATCGTCTCTCCAATGCTCCGCTAGGCCACTACGATGCTCTGCACCGATCTGCTGAAAGGCTTGAAGCAAAAAGAGCGTGGGCTTCCATGTACGCGTCTTGCACCATATCTGCCTCTTACCGACGCAAGACACGCCATGACTAGCGTTGGATGCTTCTACCCTCGCCTGCGCGAATGCAACCCCCCAGGCCAGAGATGTATCGAGGCGCGAGCTTACTTCAGCGGCCGCATTCAAGATCGACATGTCATAGACGTCGCTTACTCGTCCGCGGCCCAAGTTATCGATGTCCAGAGCATGGCCCGTCGAAGCTTATGCATGGCTTGTGCTGCGTTTGTAAAAGCCGCGAAGAATGGTGTGAGTGTCCCTCGACTGAGCGGACACGGAAAGAGGCCAAATTACCTTCCCATCAGAGTAGACCGCTGTCGTCTTTCTCGACGTCCCAGTCGGAGTTAGAATCGGCCGAGGTGGGGGAAAGCTACATTGCTGAGGTTATCTGATGGTCCTTCGTATCAGGACCTCCGCCGTCTGGACCGCAAAAGTATCACGCTCCTGGGGGTGAGGTGACACAAGAAAATGGCCATATAGGTTCGTTGGGTGCATTGCCAGCGGGCCAGAGATTATATCTACCGAGTATCCGTGCAGCTCGAGGTGACATACTTGGTGGGATAGCAGTCTGAGGCCGGAGCTGACTGGGTCACGCTACGTTGCTGGTCTAATGAAGTGGTGAGATTTTGCTCTATTTTCGAGAGGACTGTCGCGAAGTCATGATGCAAACCGCGGCGACATCCCGCAGCATCGTGGAAGAATGGGGGTTTGGCGTGTAAATTCCATGTTTTTCTCCGTGGGATGCCTTACTCTCTGCCTCACGTGCGAAAAAGAATGCAGCCAGAAATCTTTCAGAAACTTTGAGACGCAATACACAATGCGAGAGCGTCGTGGTACAGCTGTCACGCAGCGGGATTCTGGAATTGACTCTTCCTATTCCTAGTTGTGAATCTGCACGATCGTTCAAGGGCGATGGCTCAGCCCATCAGTTGCATTTGGTCAGTGGGTGGCCACCTAGTCTGCGTGAAGCTCAGACATCTTTTGATGCTTTGTAAATACTTTCTTGTGCTCTCATCGCTCAGGATATGCGCAGAATTCTCGTTTTCGTGCAGCTTCTCTCTTGCACTTCGCTCGTGAATACCGACCATGGTAACACCAATGGGCCATGCGGCATTGCCAATGCTGAGTCTGAGGTACCCGTCGTTGGCATCAACATAACGGCGCTCTTGAGCTGCGTGCACAATCTCAACGACAGGCTGCAATATGCTGTCAGGGAGATCGAACTTCTCCAGCTTCTTGAACAAGGGTCGCATGTTCTCTCGTGCTTGCACCATAGCAGCATATGCTTGTTTGCCCTGATAGCTCTCTTTGACGTCCGCATCTCGCCGCGCTAATGTGATCTCCCATTCTCTGAGGACCATTGTGAAGTAGCTGGCTAGCTGCCTGAACAAGAATTGTCGCGATTCAGTGTCTTTGGATACTGGCAACTCAACCTTCATATCTTTTTCTGGTACCAATTGGAGTGTGGTGGGTATTGGCCCGTCTGTCATGATCGCAGCCAGACTTTCTGCGCCTATTCTTTTCTTGTACCGCTTCAATCGCTGTTTGTGCGTTTCGCCGAATAATCGCGCAGGCTCGTTCAGCGCTCGAAGTTTTTCAACAAGTTCGTCGTCGAGTATATTCTCCTCATCAGGCACCGGCGTACCTTCTTCATCGTCGCTCTGCTTTGGCGGCAAATCAGGCAGGCCAAGGCGTTTTCTTCTCTTTCTCTCTTCGGCCACCTCTTCCTCTTCTCTGATGCGCCGCGACTCCTCAGCGAGCCGCCTGCGCTTTTCCTGCCTCTCTACTTCCTTAGCAGCTTCCTCCTCCTCTGCTTTTCTCTTTCTCTGTGACCGTTCCTGGCGCGCCTTCTCCTCCGCTTCTTGTTCTGCGCGATAAGCAGCCTGTCGTTGGGCTTCGACTTCGCTTCGTTTGAGATACTTCTTTTCACCGGAAGGTGCTGTAGCAGCACTCTCCTTCCCTTTCTTTATTTGCGCTGACATCAACTTTGCAAAGTCCATGGTGGCGGTATGTTTCTATGTTGTCGCATGGAAGCAGAGAATCGCAGCACGTCGCGACTTCATCTTCGAGAATGCCAAGATGGCGCTAACGGAGCTCAAGCTTGACGCGACTTACCCAACTTTCGTAACTTCACCCGCTTCATAATCAAACTTCACCTTATCATGACCGCTCTTATCGATCGAGAGGCGACCACGCCGTTTCTATTGAAGCTTTTCTACAAGCAGGGGACGTATCACAGGTGCGTTCTATCAAAGTGAGAGGATGTTTAGCATTAACGTATATCGCAGACTCGAGGAATTCGATCCCGCACTTCCGCGCCTTCCCACCCATCTTCAGATATATACATGGCAAAGCTGCACTCTGCGAGAGCTATGCGCACTCTTCTTCGGAGCGATGCCTACCTTGTTACCACGACCATATGCTGGCACGCGAATTGCTTTTCGACTTCTTTACCCTGACATACAAGGCCATAGCCGTTCTGGTGCACAAGGACGTTACGTTTCCAGAGACATTGGATCTGTCATAGTCGGAGCACGTACAGCCAACGAAGACAGTGATTTGGGCGATGATGATGATGGGACAAGGGTTGCTGAGGCATTGAAGCAATTGAATGGCGACCCGGATAAAACTCTAGGTGATGTCAAGTTTCTTATCGGAGACTATGTCACATGCGCGATCCTACCACCGTTGTCTGATGGTAGTGTTCCTGCTGCCCCGCCGCCCACCTCTGGTCCAGGTAGAGGTCCGCTTGGGTCTTACGGTGGACGTGGTGACTTTGGCTTTGGGCGAGGGGGACGAGGAGGAAGGTACGATGACCGGAGACCATACGATGACAGAAGGCCGAGTGGGGGAGTTCCATCGGGCGAGTGGAGACGTGGCGAAGCCCCGCCAGAGCGTGAGCCTGGCTATGGCAGAGGAAGGGGAAACGCAGGTAGCGCAGCGGACAACAGCTGGCATGGGCGTGGCCGGGGAAGATGGTGAACTCATGCGCGCCATCACAAAACGCCTGTGCAGGCACAGCAAGTTCTATGGTACGCCCGCTTACTATTGGGAGATGATGACGGTCCGAGGACTCTCTGGCTTTGGAGCACCCGCACGACTGGTGTCACGTGTCAGCATCGCAAGCACAAAGCGAAACGTGTGCCATGAGCATGATCAGCTCGGTCATCTTCGAGATCTCGCTTTGGCCATAGGAGCACAACGTTGACTACCTCTCTTTCTACGAGAGCCTTCGTTCAGCTCAGTCCGACTGGGTGGTTTAAGGCCCCCTGCGTGTGATTGAACCTGTGAGCACTATCACTGCAAGCTGTATAAGCCACTTTGCTTCCGAGGGCTTTCTTCGATTATGGCTCGACATTCTTAGTAGAGACCACCAATCAGATCATCAAGGCGTATATTACCCACCGGGAAATGCAGCTTGGTCGCCAGCTTAGCTTGACGAATGCGGACGGGAACAGGTATGCTAGCCCACTATCAATGGTATGCTGTCACGGTCGTAGCAACCCCATGTACATGCTAACGGTGACAGCTTAAGTTAGTGTTTGTGTGGGAAACGACATCCGGTCTCCAATCCGTAATTCGTATGTACATGTCATACATGTAATTCTACCCGCAAGCTGCCCAGATGCTATATCGAAAGGCTTCTGACGGAAACCAAAGCTCGGTTACGGTACCCTTTGCAATCCAAATCCTTCGGACGTGCCGAGCTACCACTATACTGGCTCAGATAGCTGTTCTGACGTCAACCTAGGAGGATATCGAGTAATTGTACGACCAACTCGAGGTTTGAAGCCGCCATGGAGGAAGTACATGAGTCCTCGTTGGAGAAAAGATGTGCAGGTAACGGAAACATCAAAACGCGGTTAGACTCAAGCCACAGATCTGCGGACGGTTGTCAGATCCGAGAACATGTGCGCTTGCGATCTTGCGTCTCGTATCTCTGGATCGTGTTCTCTTGCACCGTGGGCATACAGTGCTATTGCTCGGCTCAAATTGCCGCCAAGCGCGCGTTTGGAAATCAGCCGTCATGTCCGAGCATTGCTCGAAGAGGACTAGCGGCGGCACACGCAACCAGTAGGTATCTTAGACGCTTTCGTCCGAACCTGATTCAATTGGCACTAAGCCCTAGCGATACATTGCTCGAATATCGTTCATGTTAGGGCGCCGGTAAACGTGTGGGGCCTTCGGCGATGCCTGCCATTAGCCATTCGGATGAAATTCCTATCGGCGACCTCGTGGCAGATTCGCTGCCGCGGCGGGGATCTCAGCACGGCAGCCTGACTTTAGCGCGGAGAGACATCAGAGGCCTGGCTACGTAAGTTGAATTTACACATGTACGCCGTACCCACGACATGATTCTGCTCAGGCGAGCTTCGCAGTCCTCTGGTAGCGGTTCATTTGGCGCTAAGGTAATATGACGGCAATGCATGCTTGTCTTCCACCTTTGAGCAGGCTTCGGAGAATCCGATTGTCTGGTCATGCCCAACCATGAAACATCGGGATCACACCCATCCGGGCTGTGTTGCTCAAATGCACCGCCGATTTGCGTAGACCGCGGCTGAAGTCAATCTCGACACTAGGTCGAGCTTCTTCTTGGATACACGACGCAACTTAGACTCGTTCATTGCGCTTGCAAACAGCCATAAACTCTCAAGCTGGAGCTGCTAGCTTGACCACCATCTGCGGGACGATGGGCCGTCAGCAGCAGTTCCTGTTTACAGTCGTCATTGTGCTATTGATTGTCGTCAACCCGAGCCCCAGAAAGCTTTCATGCATGCCTTCGAACCCAAATCTGGGTGCAGCTGCTTCAAGAAACCCCACTCGTTACAAGCAAGGTCTGCGGTGTGAACAATAATCCTTGCACGCACAGGATGTATTGGTCATGTCCATCGACAGGTCGACCACGTGACGCACGACTCATGTAGCATACGCAAGCCAGCAACGGTGCATCCGCGCCTCCTGGGCACAGACACACAGGCCGTATATCCACCCAATCTCGTCACTTGGCCCGCACCATGGAAGCCTTACAATCACGCCACTCAGTATTTTGTAAACGCGAGATGTCTGAGGATTGAGATACAAATTTGATGATTTTGTCATCTGACCACTCGTGGAGCTTGCCTGATCTACAAAACGCGTGTGTGAGCACTTCCTTCCGAGAACATGCTTAACATTGACGATCCGAGTGTGTTCGTCACTTACGTATGAGCTTTAGGCGCTTGGCAAGTACAAGGTCTCGTTCTCTCCCCGTCATAATCGAGCTTCTGGCTTGGCGGTTGTCTTGGTCTTGATTCGATCTCATCTACCACGTGCCTATCGCGAACGAGATCGATCACGCACAGACTTGTTCGAAGTGAAAGAGTAAATGGATATAGCTAGCTCGTCCCTCAGGCTAAGAGCAATGGTTGTTCTACAATTCTCCAAAGTCTGGTGGTCGCCGAAAGGTTTGTTGTCAGCGCATGTCTCGAAACCACGTAGAGCTCGACTGTTTGATCTCCTGGTCCGGTTGCACACTCGACGGTTGCAAACAAACCGGTCAGCCTAGCCGTGGTGAACTCGGATCGTGTCAACCTCCTCGGGTCGAGAAACGATCTGACCTGCAATATGATATGAAGTCAACATCATCAAGCCTATGAGAGACAACAACCTTGAACAAATCCGTTACGGATCGACGTGTGCTACAATGAAGAACGTCACAATCCCCGGTAGCAGAGACAGTCTTTGACAAAATCATCGTGCTTCAACGAGATTGATGTCAAGCATGTCGACAGCCTTACTCGATGAATGACAGCATCTCAACCGGCTCTCAAGAGACCATGCCGGTGGCTATGGGCATATGATTGGTCTCCCGGATTTGCTTCGCCGCCGCATCCTCTAGCTGGTGCGGCGATGCTACTGGTATCATGTACCAAGAAATACAGTCTCGCCCATGAGGTTTCGTGGACCTCTGTGAACTATATGAGGGTTCGTATCTATTACAGTGGTGTATTTTTGTAGCGTATGTAAGGAACAGAAGATAGTTGTGGCGAGGACATGGTGGTTGAAACGGGCTGACCGCAACAACAACAAAGGAGCTGAGCGCGCACGGCCTTGTGAGTAGGTACCAACCTCGATTCGTCGCCTGACTCCTGCAGGGCTGCGGCTACACCGCAATTGCCGACCTTGATGCTATCTTAGTCTCCGCGGGCCACGAATGTGTTGCCGGCTTTAGCATGTACACAACCCTTGTCACTCTAGTCCCGTAGAAGCACGCTAAAACCCCCAAGTCTATCTCGTCCTTGCCGGTGGAAGATCGAGCAAGATTGGACGCAGCTATCAATGGCTCCTCCACACGAAGACGTTGGGGGCGTAGTCAAGGACCCACACGCAAGAGCCCCACTAGACCCTGGCCACATGGATCCTCACAGCCAGTCAGACCGTGGCTTGACTTCATCTTGTTGGGGGTGTTGGATGAAGGAAGACGCTTCCTTTGGTTTTCTGGTATCGTAGCAACCGCCATACTCTTTACGCCTGTCGTCTCTGGTAGCCTTCACATTACGGCCATCTGATGTCAAGAGGATGAGCAGCAGAGTGAGCAGTGCGGTCACTATTTCCGCAATGTCGAACAAAGACGATCTCAGCCATGAGGCACGTACTAGCGTAGACTGCGCCACACTAAACCGGATCAAGTACCCTTGTTTGCTTGTCCCGCTCTGTTCATTGTCTGCTGCTAGGCTAACAACTTCATGGACATACCATGTGTGTGCGGTATGCGAGCTCGAATTCAGGATAGTCAGGTACCGAGTCTCTGGGTTAATTCGCCTGTGGTGTTGTGTCTACCGATCGAGAACACTCTCTTACTTGGCCTCGCCATGACCTTTGAGGGATGGATCTGTACTCTGTGCCAGTATGTATAATTGCTTCGCTTCCCACCGGTGAAAAGTGCCATCCAACCATCACTGAATCCAGGAGCAATAATCCACTGCTCAAGATTGTGTCTCCTTTCCACATATACGCCTACCATTCACCGAACGCATTGGTATGTATACTTAGTCTAAATACCCATGGCACAGCTAATCGGTCCGACAGCTCTCTCACGCAATGGAGCAGCCGAATCCTGCTCCTTATAGCTCTAGCCCGTATACCAACATGATGGAACTGCCGGTCTCCCAGCAGCCGTTGCGTTGCACATCAAACGGTCCGACTCCACCAGATTCCCGCCAGCACTCTTTTGATGAGAGTGCATACTTCACCACCGTGCCCCATGAAGCCCTGAATTTTCCAGTATCCCAAATAGCAGAAACCTCGGTAGACCCGTGGTATATGAGCATGCCCGGGACCGCCACTCCTGAGTCGTCCAGGTTGTCAATGAGCCCTTCACAGGGCATCGCAACACCCTCTTCAGAGGCATTTTACTCGCCACATTATCCGGAGCAGCTACCGCTTCCAACTTTCCAGTACCTGGAACAGCCTCAACCGCTTCGATCTTGTTCCACAAGTCACCCCAACTGGATAAGCCACAATGATAATTGGGATCGCATCTATGCCGAAGGTGACCTCTGGAGTGCACACCCGTTCGTGGCACATCCATTCGTTACACAGCAATGCGTGGCACAGACTTGGATATCGAGCTCTTACAATGGCTATGCTGCCCCAGATCTGACTGCCAATCATCCACTGAGTAACAATGCTGCCCTTTCCTTTGAATTCCGCGCAACAAGCCAACATCAAACAGCAGGCGCTGAAATAACACCAGCTGAGTCTGCCCCTCTCGCAAAGGGACCAACAGAAGATAATGGGGACTCATCTTCCGATGACGACTCCGACGACTCCTCATCCGAGTCAGATTACAGTCAGTCAGTCTCTACGAATGGGAGATCTAAGCCCAGGGTTAAAGTGCCCCGTCCTCGTGTCGACAGATGGGCCATCTCAGTCCCAGTGACACCTCAATTCAACACACGAGCTTGGGCATGTAGGGAGGAGGGATGCACCGGCGCATTTCAGCGCCCAGAGCATCTTCGACGACATCATAAGTCCAAACACAGTGGCAGCAGACCTTTCGGATGCCTGGTTCCCGACTGCACGAGACCTTTCTCGCGTCGAGACAACCTGCGTGATCACTACTGGACACATCTTGACCGGGGTGGCCGCAAGGGACAGAACAGCAAATATACTATGGAGCAGCTTAGAGTATTTCTTTGTAAGGAGAAGAAGCTCATGAAGAAGCTCAAGGATAAGTTGAGGTTACATCAGGAAAAGGAGAGGCTGAAGAGTAAGCAAACAGTAAGACCTGCCTCCTTCGGCCGCTGTAAGTTGTGAAATTTGTCTTGGATTTGGATCGTATCCCTAGATGTGGCGTTAGGAAAGGCTGTGGTTCTTTCTACGATATGTATTCTTTAAGGGGGCTGGATCAAACTCAGAAGAAACTCCAGTATGAACGTTCACAATAATTTGACTCCACTGTCACTTTCCTGCTTCGCTTATCACTCCACAATGTCGCTTCATTGCCACATAGTCACAGTCGTCTCGATGTTTCCTCCAAGCGGCTCGGTGATGTGATGCCGGCGATGACATTGGTTCTCGGCGATGTGCACTAGCTGCGGCACTTTTCTCTGGTCCGCTACACAGTAGCGTACTTGTCCACAACCAAGATTTCACCGTCTGCCTCAGCTTCGAGGTTCAGTCATTCCTCTGAGCTCGGATCCGGATGACACAGCGCGCCTGCCACCGAACCGCGCCTGACAATTCCCCCTTACCGATTTGGAACACTCACAGAAGGCACGGGCCATGGGTCAGACGATCTTGTCTCGGCTATCAAGCGAATTGACAGGCCTTGTTAGCCGCCATCGCCCCCCGGGTTTAGCGATACTTGTATGTGGAGCCACTTAGGAACCGTGTACGGCTTGGTGATGGAGAAGGGTATAGTGATCAGGGACTGCCCTGCGAGAACAACAGTCTAAGTGTAAATGAACATGTGGTCTCTATGCTGAACTCGCACGTCCACACTCAAGATCGGTTTACAAAGCGCTACGAGACGTATTGGCGAAATCTACCCCTGACCTCTGAGCATGCACTTATCCTCGCGTTTGACGGTCCTGCGAGGGAAATACCGCATGAGATCCGAGACATCCAAGCTTGCTTTGCCGCGAAGTATGATTGTAGGCGATTTCCCCCGTCGTCCTTGATGCATCTCATCGTCTGCAGGGCTTGTCTTTCGCGAGCCCTGGCCAGCATGCGGTCGTCAACGGTGTCTGATTGCATACGAGATACCTGCGTACGCCAGACAATGGAAACCGCACCAGATCCTTCAGGACCATGACAAGAGCGGTCTGATGCTCAAACGTACGGCATGCGGCGCTTATATCATCCACGAAAAATGGATTGTAAGCGCCTCATACATTGTCAACCTTGATTGCTTTAGTCCACCTTGACCGCACCACCCGCCCGCCACGTTGTTATGTGCGCAGATACTCACGCAAGGCATGTTGGCCTTCTGTAAATGTACGCCACACCCTGGTCTGACCATGAAGGATTCGTGAGATCCTGGGCCCAAGCGTATTCTGATCAATCTCCTGTGCCTGATAGACGCCGTAAGCCTGTAGATCACAGCAAGGCTCGTACGCCTGAAGTTAGCCAACCCCATTTCGACCTACTCATGGCTGAAGATAGCAGGTACGTTCGGCATGTGCCAAAAGTGCAACCAACGGCAGGAGTTGGGCATGTTGGTGATGGAATATCTAGACCGATTTTCCGGTTGATCGATCCGTAGGGTGTGCCACGTTCAGTGTTATTGTCTACCGAACACCGCCAAACGTGGTATCCAAAATCAGTCAATCCATGATATCGAGGTAATTGCAGCATTCCAAGCTTTGAACGGGAAACGTGTGGATGTATGATGTACTGGCATCTATCCCACTCGAGTGTGTCAGTGATCAAAGGTCTACATCGAGCGGATTTAGGTAATCGTGATGTGTCTCTCGAGATATACGAACGCTAAGAAATGAGGCTGTATCTCCACAGCGGTGTAAGATCACGATCTTGTCCTTGTAGCAGCATGCCAGCCTCAGAGCTCATGATCTTCATCCTTGTCTGTTTTCCCAGCAGATCTAGGCCAATCTGAGAACAAATAGTCTTGGCTTTGGTCACTACAAAACGAGATAACAGGTTCGGTAGAGTACGCTGCACTCATGAGGAAGTCAATGCAGATACGGGGCGTGTACCCCCATGATATCGTCAAAGCCAACCGATCTGAATGTTGTCTCGCTTACGGTGTGGATAGAAGGACAGCTCCGGTTTACAATCAACATTTTCACTTCCTTTAGTTCGCTTACATCAATGCGCATACTGCCGCATTCATAATCGGTGGATATTGCTCCGAGATGGATGCACCTAGACGCCACCTGCAGGTCGAGATTGATCGTCTTCCTTCTGTTTCTTCCGTCCATCAGACCATTTCTGGGAAACCGCGACGCTGGGTGCTTTGATGTTAGGCATCCAGTCTAGAAATAAGCCCCACTACTCCCTCTTGCATGACTGCTGCAGGCACTCCGCCATCACAGCCTTGGCATACCATCCATGACAAGCAATGATCAACTCCAGAATGTCAGTAGTCATGTTGGTTACAACATCTAGAGCCGCAGATATTCACTGGCGCTTCTCAGAGGGTGGACGGGTACACATACCCGTGATATGCCACGATTGGGTCATTGATTTCCTCAGTTGTCCTGGCGCTTCTACACTTCAGACACCCGACGAAGCAAGAGAATGTTCGGTCAAGAGTCTTACTTATTGACCTCTATATCGAAACGCCGGAATTGGACCCCCATGATCCGACTCAGCAGCTAACCTTTCGAGAACGCATGAAGAGCTGGTCACGGGATTTCTGTGCCTCTTGGCCATCATGCAACTTTCAGTCACGAATCGGAAGTGATGACACTACATCAGGGTCTGCAGAACGCTTCTCGAGATCTAACGTCCACTCATACTGCCAGTCCGCCCTGTCAGACTGGTCACGGCACGAACGATCGGCGTGTGTATGCCCACGAGGTCTGCACACCATCTGAAGAAATCGTGGACTCCTCGTATATGCGGGTACGTCAAAACGGGGAACCTTTCGCCGAGCCTTGACTTGTCCCTCATAACCGATTTTGATGCGTGTTTCAACGTTCTTATGACGCAGTCAGAGGACGATAGGTGCCAAATTTCAGTGCAAACCTTACATCCGCATCCTGCGAGTCGGGCATGCAGCAATAGAATAGTGAGTTTTGTCCTTCTTCTACCAGGATTGTGAAAATGAAATTTGTGGCCAGAAGATGCGTATCCGGGACATTGGGACAAAGGACGTCCAATGGTCAGCCGTCAGCCAGCCACGGCTTGGAATTTCCCATCTGTGCAAGTTTAGAAAACCTTGTATGTGCATGGGAGGAAATTGCTGTACGTCCTTCTTTGTAAAAATAGACAAGAGCCACTAATCAACAGGATCGGATGGCCTGCAGATGCTTCGATCATAGATCTTGAACAACCTGCCCTCGATAGCATATCTTGTTCAAGTCCACTGGCCTGAGTCTAGCTTTCTCGCCCACATGTTGTCTCTCAATATTAGCTGTCTTCATAACAAGATCTTCATGTGAGGGTTTGTTGAGGTCTTTCTCGAGCACGTATGCGGAGACCTGTGATTCATGGTAGCAGCGCAAGTCAATACAATTGAAGAACAAGCAGACGGCGTTCGATGTTTCCAAACAGCATATGTAGGTCAATGCTATCATGCTTGGTCTGACGGACAAGCCGTAGATAAACTGTCGATGACTCTCTTTATCATACCTGTGATCACAAGGGTGTTAGATATTCGTAACAATTTCACGCTTTTGTGGTCAGTTGCGCACTTGGATGATACCCATCGTTTCCCCATGTTATAAAAGGAAATTCCTTTGGTAGGGTGGCAGAACAACTTCATCATCGATCTGTCATTGCTGCCAATAGATGATGCAGCCACTCGGAGATATAAGCAGGTTTGGGGGGAAGGGTGGGCAAGCTGAGTGTCTTCTGTCGCTTTGTTGCGTACTTGCGAAATTGTTTCACCCGTGATCAACCTCACTGCATGCATATTCGAAAAAAAGAGCGCGAGAGGTGTTGGCATCGTTCGGTATCGATTCAGCTCTCTGAACGAAAGCTCAAAATCCCCTTACAAGGGCGCGTGAGGCAAAATCAGTGGTGCAGGCGTGTTGAAACATGCCTCACCCACTAGCGCGAAAACTCGGCCCTGAAGCCGTCCACTCTTCCCCTCGATTGCGCCATGAATGAGTATAGACACTCACTCCTTGAGCCTCTGCCATTCACTCGTATTTGCAACACTCATTTGAAATTGTGCAAGAGCTACAGTGATGCTTTGGGTGACTCGGACTTGCCATTTGCGGTTTCGGACGAATTGAATTCGATAGAAGTATAGAACGCGTGGGTAAGCTGTGTTCAAAGGAGAAGGTCAGAAAGAGAAAGTTGCACAATTCGTTCGACACAACAACACCAGGCCAAAGAGCTAGATGTAATCTTTGGTGTTGTGCAAGTCCTTCTCGATATCCGGCAACGTGTGGAAGCCGAGACCGTTTGGCGCTTCAAAGGCGCGTTTCGCGCCAAGTCTCAAACAGAACTTCTTTTCCTACGCAATTGGTCCAAACAATATTCCTGGCCTGCAACCTTACGGTACTGAACTACCTTCAGACCACCGGGAAGGAAGCGCCCGGATCTGCCTAAGGGAATCTGGTGATACTGTTCCTGTCGCAGGACCTATGTAGCTGTCTCCGGGGATGCCTGTTAAGCTTCACATCTACCAAACCAAGCTTTCTGGACTGAATTGTCCTAAACAAGCAGCCAATCATGGGTCCTATACTACGGACTCCTAGCCAATACACCGGACTACTGATAGCTTAGCCAGCTAAGTATGAAGCTTGATTCTAATCATACTTGTCGGAACTCGTTGCGTGCCGACTAAGCCTTCGGCAGCCTCACCATCCGCCGAAGTGTGGCGCGATGTCCACATCCTCGAATAGCAACGAGGCACAGGAAAAAGATCAAATGTGAGACAACTCAGAATGTTAGGAGCAGAATATAGCGCTATTTGTAGCGCCTGTCAAGGACATGTATCACATCTTGATACTCGAAGCGCTGTCAAGTTCAAAATACAGTATGCCTGGTACGTTATATGAGCAGTCTCCCTCAGAGGAGCTCTTTTGCAAGGCTCTACGACCTCATATCGACAAAATTAGTTCACTTCTCCATACTAACCATGCGTTGGGGCACATTTCATTCAGCCGTGCTGATTGCTGGCTTCGCATCTGCAGCACCGACCAGCAAACGCCAGTCTGGCCTCTCACCAGATGGCAATTACTTCCCGCTTCAGAACGGTTTTCCGAACCCTGATAGGCAAGGCGAGATTACCATCCAAGACGGTGCGCACGGTACCCTGCCAAACGGACCACCACCCCCTCAATTGAGTGCAGAAGGCGTTACCAATCTCAAGTTGATTGCTTTGAACGAGCTGTTCGAGGTTGCGTTCTTCACAGAGCTCATCTATAATGTCACAAACAAGGTTTCTGGGTACGATCTGGGAATGGGCCATGACTATATGCTGGATTCGCTCAATGCCATCGTACACCAGGAAGAACTGCACGTGCTCAATGCCAATGGCGCTCTTGAACACTTCATGCAAGAGAAGATCCAGCCTTGCAAATACAACTGTAAGCTTCCTTACTTCACTATATGTTCGCGACTAACATTCTACTCTAGTCCCTGTCGCAGACTTCCAGTCTGCCATTACCCTAGCCGGCACATTCACCGATGTTGTGCTCGGCACACTTCAAGATGTCAACCAGGTCTTCGCTAAGAACCAAGATGACGGACTTGTGCGAGCCGTAACATCTGTCGTTGGCAATGAAGCAGAACAAGAAGGGTTCTTCAGACTAATGCAAAAGAAGAGGCCCTCGTCGCAGCCGTTCGTCACGACAGCGACACGAGATTTTGCTTTCACCGCCATCCAAGATTTCATCATTGAGGGTTCCTGCCCTAACATTGGCACCATCCCGTTGAAGAGGTTCAAGCCTCTTACCGTGGAGACGAAGAATATCGCTGCTGAGAACCAGAACATCAGGTTCTCATTCAACATGAAGGACGCCGGGATGTATGACACAAAGGATATGCGTTTGACGTATCTTAACGGTGGGAACCAGCCGATAGTCAAGAGCTTCGAAAATGTCAAGATGGAGGGCGAAAAGGTGTTTTTTGAAGCGTCCTTTCCCTACGACGACTTCCTCATGAACGGTCTGACCATCGCGGCGGTCACTATGGGAGGCGATGAGTTTGCAGACGCAGACAAGATGGCGGAGGCGGCAGTATTTGGACCAGGGCTCATTGAGGTCGATTGAATCAGGTTTAGGAGACCCTTTGTTGCATAGCGTGGGCGTTGCTGTTTTCTTTTACGCCTCTGAATGTATAATGTCTAGCGGATCGAACCTTGACGGGTTGTTGAAAGGCCCGCCGAGCGGATTGCCATCTATATCTTTGACTGGCTTGAGCTCACTGGTTGACCAAGTAGGGGGGTAATCTGGTATACTTTTGTTACGTGTCGTCAATGAAATTTTGCTCCCCATACTCTTCAAAAACAACTTGATCGAGCTTGGCCATTCGGGCTGGCTCCAGGCATCGAGGACCAGCTTCATGTACTTGAAATCCGGTATTTCGCTTTGACGCATGTACATCATGGCTACTCCAAGCGGGAAAGACAATATCGAGGGGCCGATCGCTCCATTGTCTTTCCTAAAGAGCCAAGATGCAGAGCGAGCGATCAGACGAGCGAACGGTCGACCGTGTGGTCGATTGTCATATGGTGGCAGATTGTCGTGAATGGAGTAGCGCAAAGCACGATCGAGGCATTGGTAAAGCAATGTCGCTGTTGCCCAATAACGTAAAGATACCGATGCGACACTCAAGCCGGGGAATTCGAGGGGAACAGGTGCGTCACTTTCGGGCACGCAGACCTCCAGCGAGTTTTTCTTGAACCACGCTTCGAGATTGCAATGCACAGCCCAGCACTTCGCAGCCGCCACAAGTCTCATATCTTCGAAGCGGCAATCTTCGGGCGACATCTGATCGAGGTAGTCCAATTCTTCGAGGATTTGAGGGAGCTCGAGAAGGATGTCGAGGATGGTGTCGCTTGGTGGCTTTACTCTGCCTTGCCAAGGTACAGTCTTCCACTGCTCTTCGTTGAACACAGCATGACTTCGTGTCCGCGTGCCAATGATGGCCTAGTCTCTTATCAGCTTGTTCGGTGCTCTGGATATGTACTTACAGCATTGTATCGCGAAAGCGTGAACAAAAGGTGCGCAGGACCCGTTTGAAAGGCTTCGGGTCCTCTGGATATGATCAAAGCAAGCTCTCCTTGAGCATGACTCATCCAGTTTTGAGCTTGCGTTAGATTGTCTCCTTCGGCTCCATATAGAATCTCGAAGAGGCCCATCAGTCTAGTGGTAGCGAGCAAAGCCTCGATAGTCCGCTCTCCAGGGCTTTGCAACGACGCCCCGAGCTCTCCAAGTGCTTTACCATATAAAACCCGGCCTTTTCGAAGAACTACTTTATCGTTGGATTCCTTCCCAATCGTGACCAATCCAATAGCAAAGATAGTTTGGCGAAGTGCTTCTTCTCGCATGCTCAGATTGGCAAGGAGCTTCCAGAATTGGTTAACCAGTAATGCGCCGCCCGCATCTTGGTGTGCTGGAAACAGATCGAACACGGACTCGAAGCCTTTGGCTTTGAAGGAAGTCTGTGCAAGTGAGGGAGGCATCACCTGGAAGGTAGATGCTGTAGTTGCTACCAGATCCAATGCAGGTCCCTGACGATCGACTGCCCTCGTTTTTGCTGGAGGGGAAACATATCTGCTGGTGATGAAAACGCGGTCAGTATCGTAACCCCCACAGGTTATATTTCGTTCGAGGCATTGGCTGCAGGCGGGGCGTTTAAGATCACACTACTCGTACGCGTCAGTCAATATGAACCCGCAAAGCATCGACGTCGTAAAGCTAAATTAGGACGTACACCCTTCTTCCTCTTCCTACATGTCACACAGCCTTTGGAGCGTCCTGGTACACCGACCATCGTCAGTTTCCAGTTATCTGGTGTAAGCAGTCGTGTTAGCAGCGCAGAATGGTCCGGATTCGGCAATCTTCATCTTTTAAAACCTGAGCGTCACCAAGCACAGACCTGTGCTTCTGACAAAGGCAGCAACGATGCGTTACAACCGGGGCTGTGAAGTGGTGAGGTCAACGCTCAAAGTCCGTGCTGAGCGACTGGACGAATGAGAAGATTGAGGCCCCCCACCCCGCCTTCTTGATACAGAATGAGCTAACCGCTTTGGGTCCATTTTGCGCCAGAGAATCGGAGAATCTCTAGACGCCCGAAGATGACGACTGCCCCATACGAACATCAAACTTCAGCCACGCGGTGCTTATTCGCATCTATTATCTTTCCGCAAGTAGAACCAACACTGCCGCAAAATAAGACCGGTATGCACAACGCTTAGTGTCAAAGGCGGCACGCTGAGCAATCAGATTGTCGCAATTGCGCAGATCTTGGCCACGCGCTTGATATGATGTTCTTTTAGATATCGCGATTCTAACAGTCTTGTTGAAGTTAGCATTGCGCTGAGTCTTGGTGGAACTCTTGGAAAGTCTTGGTGACGTTGCGCAGCATTCGAGATGTAGAGAAGTTATAAGTCAAGGGATGGAAGACACGAAGATTCAGACATCCCAGGGGGGTTTTGGCGATAGATCCTTCCATTACAAGCCACGACATCTTATTCATCAATTCAACAACATTACCATTTGCATTTATCCTACTCCCAACGATCGCAATGGTTGCACCTACACGCCCCCCGAAGAACGGTTTCAATGCCTGGGCCCGCAAGATGTACAACCCCCTCGGCTTCAGCAAGGCCTACAATTTCATCCTCTGGTTCATCTTCGCCGGTGCACTCTTCGGCTTCACCCTCGCCCGGTTTATGTACCTCAATTTCAGCGGCCATTTCTGCCCCAAAGTTGACTCAGGTGCAAACTCAGCTGCGCCCGGAGAATGCTACTATTACAACAACTTCACGCGCGACAAGGTCGGGATCATGATCCATCTTGGGAGCATTCTGCCTGCGAGTGTGCTCGTTTGCATTCAGTTCACGCCGTTTATCCGCCATAAATGGATCATTATTCACCGCATCTCTGGGTACCTGGCTGTGTTGCTGTACGTCGTGAGTCTCGTCGGTGCGCTGATGATCGCACATATGGCATTTGGTGGAGGTCTTGACATCCAGGGTTGGATCGGATTTGTCGGTATCGGTGTGCTCGTCTGCTTTGTTCTGTCTATCGTCAATGTCAAGAGGTTGCAGATCGAACAGCACCGGGCGTGGATGTTGAGGGGTTGGTTCTATGTGAGTAACGCTCAATTCAAGGCTCAATACCATGAGTGCTAACTATCCCAGGCTGGTTCCATCATCACCGGTCGCTTCATCATGATAATCGGTGCCATGGTCATTTCGAACAAGAACCGCTACGCGGTCTGGCCGTGCGCACAAATCGCAGACACAATAGCCGGCGACATGGACCTCGTCTCAGCGTTCCCAGCATGCGCGTCGTATGCAGATGGTAGCAACCTCAACCAGGTGTCCGCCGTCCTTGCTTCCATGGATGGTGACAGTGCTGCCAATGCAGGAGCTGCCCTACACGTGAGCTTTGGTATGGCGATCTGGTTGGCGACTGTGATTCATGCAATTGGTGTCGAAATTTACGTGAGTTGCTTTCACCATAATAACCCCGGTCTACACTAACGCACAAACAGCTGAATCTCACACCGAAAGAAGCCGAGCGCTTGAGGCAGGTCAGCTACATACGGCAGCTCGAAGCTGGCATGCGCAATCCTGGCTCTGCTGGATTGACAGCAGATCGGCTAGGAGATGCAAACAAATGGATAGCTCAGGAGAAGAGGGCAAGCAGCAATGACTCTTCGACCCCGGTGTTTGAGCATACTGCACCGAAGTAACCTATTTGCCTCTTGTATTTAGCGGACGGTAGTACAATGCTTTCCTTTCTCACGGGCGGAATAGGTCAATCACGAGACACATGATAGCCTCCAAATTATGTTTTACTTGGTCATTAATATACTCAAGTAACCTAGAATTTCTGAGCGACGTTGATCATACTGTAAATCTGCCCGCCGCTGAGCCCAATCCTCAGATCATCAACGATACTAGGGTAATGATCTGCTGACAAGTGAACGCGCAGCCCTAAGCTGCGAGGCTGCACGACCAAGGCAAGGTTATTGTAGATACTCGCATACGTTCTTCACAAACCACGATTAAGTAAAATGGAGTTTACCTACGACAGATGAATCCTGCCTGTCACTTTACTAATACCTGTCCGGTATCGGTTGAGGAAACCGCTTCCTGCGTGTCCGACGCCGCGTATCAGACAATGACATACTCCTTCAGTCCATCCTTCTCGAAATCAGACCATCGTGCATCAGGCCCAGCATCCATCAAGAAGTCATGTTCCCATTTATGGTCCGCTATGTGCGTAAGGTTGAGCATCGTATATACCTGGCTGGAGTCCTGGCCACCTGGTGCGGCTCTCAAAATGAAGGGGAAATTGATCCCGAAGAGGCCCACGACTTTATCGCCAGCGCGGATACCTTCAACTGAGTCTGAATGGTATACGATACCGACCATATCGGCGTCCGTGAAGTACACGTGGCATTCCTCGTGGCCCGACAACGCGATAAGGACGTTGAAAGACTGCGAAGGGAATGTGATCTCTTGGTCTGAGTCTAACATACTTTCGAAAATTTCGAGAAACTGGGATGATAGCCTTGGGTCCAAGACGGGTGTTTTGCGGTCTACAGTCAAGGCGTTGAGTAACGACTGTGCGGGAATCTGACGGGGTTTCATGAACGATCTGTAGATGTCACGTAATGCAGTAAGGCGTTTTTGGTATCCAGCGTAGCTGTCTATGTTTATAGCTGACGAGAATACCGCAACGATAGTCCCTAGATGCAGACCAAACGTGTGTAGGCGTTCAAGGTCACCGGATACTCGTACTCGATCAGGGATATGCCTGGTGTATGGAAGAAAGGCACCAGGATGTGTGGCATGTTCTGGTATCATCCAGTACGGACCCATCTCGCAATATGGTTTGAGGACCTGTGGAGATATGTTGAGATCCAAGACCCATGACGGCAGGTCTGGGGATCGATGGTAGAGAGAACCTAGAGAAGGATCCTTCGGTGGCTGTAAGGGTATCAGGCCGTATGGAAGATGGCAAGGCTCATTGAGCATCGCAACGGTAGCTTCATTGAAGACACGTGTTATCGTCTTTGTGTAGTCTGGTGTTATCGTCGGCGTATCGGATTCAGAGACGCATATGCCAAGTATACCATACAATTTGTCTCGTGGATCGGTCGCGAGAGCAGGTGCGGAACGGAAGATCTGTAGGTTAAGACTTGTCGTTGGCAGGGCCCGGACGCGACCAAGTCTTCGCACTCTCTCCATGCTCTCCATGTACGAAGTGATCATTGGGTGACCTTCCAAAGAGGACGGCTTCCTACCTTCCAGGCCCACGATATACTCATACATCTGTGACCAAGGGAAGGCCTTGGTGCCTATGTATACTGTAGGATCTTTCTGAGATAATGCCAACTCTTGAGCAACCCAGACTCTGCCAAACCATGGGCGTTGGCAGAAAGTTTCAACGTGAGTGAAAAGAGAATGGACATCGCTTTCCGCTTGTGGCATTTTGCTCTCTTTCATCAACGATATAAATCTTGCGTCACCCGACTCTTCGGGGCCGAGGTATATCTGCACGCGTTCTGCTAAGGAATAAATGTCCTTCATGAGCAGTACCTGAGAGCTTCTCTCTTTCAAGTCCAGTTGATCAATGCAGATCGCGTCAACCCACATTGACTTAGGCTTGTCAAGGCCACATCGTAAATGACGAAGTGCACCGTCGAGGTTGAGGCCGATGACCATGCTCTTGTGGTTCACCACCGCCAGTTGTGGAGACACTTCCTTGCCCCATGCATACGATAGTGCATGATACTCTGGAAGCTCTTGGTCAAGAGTCTTGACACGTAAAGTGATGGTGAGATTGTCCTCAAAATCTCCAGGCTCTAGCTCGAGGATCCGCACCTCGCGTCGGTTTGCATTAAGCGGAGTATATGGCGAGTCCATCTTGTTTCGATCGTTGCAATGCCCCCTTCTCGAGGTCCATTGTCAATCTTTGCATACAAACATGTACTCAGGCTGTGCGACTCGTCAGTAGAAGGCCGTAGTGGCAGTCGTGTATGGTGAAGAGACAGGCAGATGGCCGTGACGCGAAGCGAGACGCGGGTGTGGGGCTGCCCCGCGCCTTCCATCCATCGCATTCTTGATCTCACAATTACACACCATTAGCCCTAGCTAACACCTCGAATACATATGTTTGGAATGCCCATTAAACTCGCTCGGAACGACTATCCCAAAACAAACTCAATATAACCAGCGCCGCGCCCTTCCTGGAAGCCCTGTAGAACATGCTACTCAGATATCGCCAGAATACTGCATCCCGTCCCCCTTGAAAGCCCCATGAAAGCCAAAAGCAATCGACCCTGGAACCTCCGCACGCCCTAGCTCAGTCAAATCCTTCGCACTGAGAACCAAGAGATAGCTCGTCTCTTGGTACCCATCCAGCACTACGGAAAGCAAGACGCCGTCGTCTTCCTCCGTGCCCTTCGGATCAGCGATGAAGATAGGCTCACCAGGCGTGTGGCCCGTACACTCCCAGAAGATGCTCTTCTGCGTCGTGTTATCGAATTTGGCGATTCCGTCCATGAAAGAGGATTTCAGGCGGTCGGCACAACCATAGGTATAGCGGTGGCGGCGGGTGAGATAGATTGGATTGATGGTGGGGAGTTCGACTGAGACTGCCTTATCTGCGAGGAATATTTTCTCGGCTGCGCGGGGCTTGGTCGCTGAGCCTGTGCCGTTCACGTCTGCGAGACGGAACTGGGCTTGCATGGGGAGGCAGGATAGGCGCTTTGCACCTGCGTAGTTCTTACCCTTTGTTGATTGCAGAGAGGAGAGAAGGTTGTCGTAGAAGAAGCGGTGGATGACATCGGTGTTCTCGAAGAGCGAGAGCTCGGTGATGATGTCTGTTTTTGAAGGGTCGGTGAGTGATTGCTCTTCCCAGGCATTGACGGAGTGGAATGCGAAGAACGGGTCGCTCTGGTATGTGCCTACAAGGCCGCGGTCGCCTTTACGATCGACCACATACCAGGTCGCCTTGGACTGGGGATCGAACGGTGCAATGGCTTGCACCATGTTCTGGTGGTACAAAATGGTGGAGCCATAGCCCGTAAAGTGGCTGTTCCAGACGCAGAGGATGACATAGTTTTCGCTCAGGAAGAGCGAGTGGATGTAAGCTGGAACGCCAACAAAAGTCGCAAGGACATCGGTCTTGCTCGTGGATGCTGATGTTCGGAAAACGCGGTAAGTAGAGTTCTTCCCGAAGTCAAGATTAAAATTAAACAGATCGCCTGTGACCGGATCCGACTTTGCATGTGCTGCAGACATGGGCCCCTTCAGGTCTGGGTGTAAGTGCTTCTGCAGAGAGTGACCCATCGGCTCTAAGGTGACTGGGTCAATTCTCTTCAACATGTGATGATCACTCTTGGTGTGAAGAGTCTGGACGCTGTTGGTGTGACCACCGACGACAGGTTCTTTGTTGTCCTTGGTCGTGGCGCCGCCAGGCATGTTAATCGAAAGTGTCACACCGACGTTCTTATTCTGGCGACCCGGTGGCACGAATACAGACATGACCTTCTTGAAGAAAGTCTCACATGGGTCTCGCTTTGATGCGAAGGTAAGACCTTCACCTTTGCCAGTCTCATGGATGTGTTGGATGTAGTCGTCTACAACGCGTCGCGATCGGTAGCTGACTTCTGGCGGGCCCTGTGCATCGGGGAAGTCGATCTGGAATCTATGGACAGCGGAGAATCCATCGAACCAGTGGTTTGCGGCGAATTCTTTGCCATCCTTCGACGTTGCTTTGTAGCCCTGTGGCCCCGTTCGGTACAGTACGCCACCCGCGTAACGTGGAATATTGCCCTTGACTTTCAGCGAGACTGGTTCGAGTTCTTGGTAGGCTGTATCGAAGCCAACGTCATTTGGCCAGGCCACCATTATTAATGGTTCGTTCAGGAGACGGTGATGAAGCACAGTCCGGTTGATGCGATTTGCCGTTCGATGTGCGAGAGGAACAAAGGAAGGTCGTATTACGACTTTATCAGACTGTGTGAAGTTTTGTTTTCTTAATCAAGATTCAGGGGTCTGAGCGAGGTACATTTATATATTCCAACAAGTCATGGGACAGTGGAGTTGATATACACGCTCGGCTTCAAGACAGTAGCGTAACGACCGGGACCCTGCCAAGCGGGTGTAACATCAAGCCGCTGGAGTCTTTTAGACATTGTCAAGGGGGCGTACGTGCGAATCTAAGGTGTCCAAGACGGAAAGCGGCGCTCTCTAGTGCACATGCATCGCTTGTTCGCTCGGAACCTTGGCCAAAACAATCAAAGCTCAAGACGATGCGGTCTTTAATAACATACGGCCGGGTGTTGAAAAGTCTCTAGCCAGTCAGATGGAGGGCAGGTTTGCTGCTGTCAGCGAAATCAATGACGGTAGCCCATAAGGCAAGCTGCACCTCGCCCGTTGGGAAAGTTGTGCCGACTTCTCCGCAACGCTCGCTTACGGCCGTAATGTAAACACCAAGCAACACTTTAACAACATGCTATCCATAGTTCCCACTGTAGAATTCGTGTGTGCCCCTGTTTATTCGCAAGCATCAACGTAACTGTCGAAGAATCTTGTACGACAACGGGTTGTCTGCAAGCGAGGCCAATCTGAAATTCGCCAATGTTTGCCCGATACGTGCAAGTCGCCTCGTCTACGAGAATCCGACTGCTCGGGCATAGCGATTGCTCGTCGCGTCCGGAAGTCAGTTGTCACACAGAAGCCTCGCTTTCATGGCCAGGTTGTCCGTAGTTCGTGTTTTGTGGCACCTACGTGTTCTGCTACGAATATGTTGGGAGGATGCATGAGCAACAGCGTAGATCGATTGTCCTCCTGCTTACAACATACGATTCACCTGAGCAGCTGTGTATGCGCTTCTTGCGTGGACGCGATGATAGTGAAAGATTCTCTGTTATAGTCGCGGAGAACACGCCGTACTTCGTCACATAGTTGCTGTGAAGTTGCGAATATGTTCTCCAAAGAAAATGAGAACGTAACCCGATAGAAAATTAATGGACGTTTTTACTTCTACATGCGTGAGTAACAGTGTGATTTTCACGTGTAGTGAGCCACAAAGAATCCACAATCACAGAAGTAAATCTAGAGAGTGACTGTAGTGTCCAGTAAACATGTCTTCACCATGAACAACATATGCTGTGGCAGTACGCTAGACCAGAAAGAACTAGCTCAGCCCTATCATGAGCGCTCCAACTCCAATATGAAGCTCTATGCTAAAGCACATGACCGCATAACCACCCCAATCGCAGCACGAAAACCATTCCCCAACCCTGAACCAGACACTCCGGATATTCAACACCTTCTGGTCTTTTCAAAAACCTGCGCACGGCGCTCGAGCACCTCCAGTGGCAGAGAGGCCCCGCAACACAATGGGCGCCCTTCTCTCTCTCCCAATCACACTCCTAAATTTTCTTCTACCGTTCACGAAACCGGGAACCCCAATACTACAAGACCTCATACACACTGTCGTACTCTGCGGCACACTGTACTTCGCTCCGCAAATCGCAGAGTGGTACAACACACAGCAACTTGCCAGCGCACCACCGGGTGACGAGCAAACCCTCCAACCACCACCAGAGGGACAGCAAACGCAACAGCGAGTCGAAGCTCACGAAAACCTTCAACCTGCCGCCGCAGACGCACGCGCCCCTTTCCAACCCCAAATCGAAGACGAGGCCGAACAACCACACCCACAACCCGGCCCAGCCCAAGAAGCCCACGAACCCGCACAAGCACCATTCGTCCCAGCCGACGGCGACCCAGGTCCTGCCTTCCCCAACAACGCCGCCGAGCGCCCGCGCCCCACGCCAGCAAACCGCGCCATCGGCGCCAAAAAAGCCAAATCACTCGCCCGCAAAGACCAGCGTCGTGCATATCACGAATTCCATAGGCAAGAAGCAGAGCTGCGCCGTCTCGCCGATGCTGAAGGCAAGGAAGAACGGGAAGCCGCCCTCGCTGCAGAAAAGGCACGTCGTGCAGCTGCGGAAGCAGAGATCGCTGAGCGGGAGAGGAAAGAGAGAGAGGAGGTGAAGAGGGAGAGGGAGAGGGAGGCCGATGAAGAGGCGGAGAGGAGGGAGCGTGTTGTGGGGATCGTCAGGGAGGAGGTGGAGAGCAGGGGGGCGGTGGATCTGGAGGGTGTGGCTGGGAGGGAGGGGAGGGGGAGGAAGTGGATTGAGAGAGTTGTTAGGGCTAGTGGGGTGTTGGGGGCGCTTGAGCGCGAAGCGGAGGGCAAGGTGGTGGTGACGAGTAGAGGGTGGGTGGTGAGGGTGGATAGAGGCTTGATGGAGGAGGCATATAGGGAGGCCGAGGTGTACGGAGAGGAGAGGGATGGGATAGTCGATTTTGAAGCATTTGGGGAGATGTTGGAGAGGGCTGTCAGGAAGAGAGGAGGGTTGTGAGCGCAAGGCTCGTGGGTGGTGATGCGTTATGAGATATGATTTGATTTAATGCATAGCGTGGCAAGATCCAAGACAAGAAAGCATGATTCGCTACACAAAAGGCAAGATGGGACATAGACGCATGAACACTATACTATCGTTCAAAGGCATGGAAATGGAACGACCAAAATGATAACAGACATGTCTAGATTCGTCATTTCATTCTCTACTGTCATCTGCTTGAAGCTGGTAATCTTTTCATCCTGGCCGCGGAACCTCTCTCTTCCCAGACACACATCTATACATGTATAGCACGACGGACAAACAGCGGCGACCGATTGGAAGAATAATTGGTATCGAAAATTGTCCATTTTGAATCATGCAACCATGAAAGGAGGTGTTTATTCGCCTAGAGAACCCGTTTGACAGATCCCGCGTTATTTTACCATAGAACCTAACCTATGCCAGGATATAAACTCCTCCCAGACACCCACAAGTAGAACACCCCAGGCCAACAACCAAGTACTGATAATTTATCGGTTGGACTTGGCGACACGCTCGAGCTCGTCCTTCTTCTTGATGGCGTAGGAGTTGGAGGAACCCTTGGCGGCGTTGATGAGCTCCTCAGCAAGGCACTCGGCAATGGTCTTGACGTTGCGGAAGGCGGCCTCACGGGCACCGATGGTCAGGAGGGCGATAGCCTGGTTGACACGGCGGAGGGGCGAGACATCGACGGCCTGGCGACGGACGGTACCGGCGGAACCGATACGGGTGGAGTCTTCGCGGGGACCGCAGTTGACAATGGCGTCAACGGCGACCTGGAGGGGGTTCTGGTCGGTCATGATGTGGATCTGTGCGTGTTAGCACGGCGAGGGCCCTGACGAGTATGCTGGAGGGCTGCTCGTGTGTAGAGTGTGAGGACGTACGATCTCGAAGGCGTGGGCGACGATGCGGACAGCCATGAGCTTCTTTCCGTTGTTGCGGCCGTTCATCATGAGCGAGTTGGTGAGACGCTCAATGATGGGGCACTGGGCCTTCCTGAATCGCTTGACGGCATAGCGGCCGGCAGAGTGCGATGTGTAGACAGGCGAGCGGATCTGGATGTAGTCGCTGGAGCTTCAGTTAGCCGAAGGTCTTCGCAGCAAAGCTATCCCCCATTCTCCGGGTGCCAAAGTATACAGATGCAGTGCATGGGCGTGCCATTGCAAGCAGCGGATCAAAGTATTCGATGTGCGCGCGCGGACGGAAGGGGGATGCGGTTCAGGAAACGTACGTGAGCGAGATGTCGCGGACCTCGACCTCCTCGTAGGACCACTGCGCATTGTCAGCCTGGGCTCTTGTGCGTGTGCGTGCTGTGGGCTGCAATGCGCCCGCCGCGGTGCGTGTGTGCAAACCTTGTTGAACAGCTTGATGCTGCCAATCTCCTCGGTGACCTCCTTGGGCAGGACGGGGTAGCCCTGGCTCTCGACCTCGATTTCGCCGTTGTCAGACATGATTGCGGATGCTGATGTGGAAGGACGGAGGCTGCAGGTTAGTTTCTGAGGTGTCGTTCGGCGTCGAGGAACAAATTCAAGCGGTGCCAGTGTTGCTCTGTGCTAAGCCGGAGTGGAGCTAGACAGACGGTAATTTTCATTGGCTGCTGTAGCGAGCTGTGGGCCGGGCCAGTGCGCCATGACCACGTCCACCACCATCACCACTCACCCGCTGCTTGCACGATGCAGAACACCAATGTGTTGCAATCACATCAGACTGTTATTGTGCAGTACTGAATTTTGGTAGTGAAAGTTTTGGACGTGAGAGTGCAAAGATGAGCATTGAATATTTTTGGGAACAAGCCAACTCCACCCTGCCCAACCGTGGTATATGCCCAGCCGAACCCCCAAATCACAAAATACATCAACGCCGTACCCAAGACCGCTGAGGCAAAGCAGCAACCCAAAACGCCATACAATGCCGCTCAGCAAGTCGTGAAGCTAATCAAACATCAAAACCTCGTCTTATAAGAAAGCACTTCAAGATCAGCCTCAACTCTATCTGCGGCCGAGCCTAGAGACTGGTGCACTGATGTCACGCCTCTCCTTGTCCAGCATCTGCTTCATCGGTGTGCCAGTGCCCTCAGCCATGCTGCGAGCCCTGCCCCGTCGTTCGCGGATAGCCTGCAGAGCAGCCTCACGATCAAAGGGGACGTTGTTCAACTGGAGCTCACCCAACACAGGGGTGCGTCCGTTGACTGCACCATGACCGATTGTGAAAGGGCTCATTAGCTGCTTACCCGGCCGCGGTGCCGGTGTCGCTGGTGAGAATGCAATAGGAATGGTGGTAGTGGTCGTTTTGGTGATGTATGGCGTGCCAGGTCCTGCCGTAGCTGGCACTGTCACCTCCATCTCGTCATCGCTCTCATCCTCGTGAATGGCGATGTCTGCACTTCGACTCCTCTCCTCTGCATCACTGTGGGCCATGGCGGACTCAGGCTCGTACTGGAACGCTGCCTGTAGGGAAGCAGGCTCGTTACGTGCATCCGAGTGACGTTTAGAGGAGTGAGTCGATGTCCTGGCGGACTGATGAGAGAGGGAACGCTTTGGCAGTGCCTTCAGAGGAGACGGGATTGCTTTGAAGGTGCCGGTAGTAGGAGAGAAGGCAAGGACTGACTCCGGTTCCTCGTGATGCGGCTGTGTCACGACTGACGGCTCTGAGATCTGATCCTCGGGTGGTGTAATTGGTCGCTTGCTGTTCGCGGGCTCGTCATCAAGCTCCATAGCATCGTCGCCATTGTCGCTCGCTGGAGGAGTGAGAGCAGGTACAGAGGCTTTGATCGCCTCCATCTGTGCCGCACAGCTGTTGTCGTATACATATGCCCTGCTCTTGTTCTCTGCAATGCGGCATGAGCAGCACTGGAATTGGCACTCCATCTTCATGAACTCGATCTGGTCCTCCGCGCGTGCACGATAGCGTCTCTCAGCCGCCAGCTCCTGTTGCAGGAAGCGAAGGTCGACCGCAGACTTCCTAGGTGACTGGTTTTCTTTATCTTCATCATCACGCTGGAATGTATGCGGCTTCCGTGGCGAGCGGACTGGCGACCTGAAGTCGTCCTCTTCATCGTTGGTTGCTGCTGGGAGTGCAAGCTGCCCTTCCGCTGCGATACGCAAGACTTCCTCTTCCTTCAAGCTTGTCTTAAGCGCATCACGTTCGCTCTCGACCAGCTTCAGACGATCCCTTAATGTCTGAATCTCTTCTCCTAGACGTGCTGTGACGCCTTCAAGCTCGATTTCGACGTTGTAGAGCTGGCTCTGGTACTTCGCCGCCTCCTCAGTCTTGAACTTGACATCAGATTCGGCCCGCTTGATGTTGCGTTCTAGCCCTTGGATCTTAGCCTGGAGTGTTGGCACCTGGCCCGACTTCCTCAGAAGCTCCTTGTCCTTCTCCATGTATCGCTTCTTGTATTCGCGGTTCTTAGCCTCGAGGTGCTTGTTGTTGTAGTCGAGTTCACCCTGCTAATTGTCAGTAAAGAGCCGTTAAAGGACTTCGATTTATACGCACCAGCTTGGCGTTCGACACCTTCCATGCTTCTTCACGCTCCTTGAAGACCTTCTCCCACTTAGCCACGTTGGCCTTGTGCGCTTTGCGCTCTTTCTCAAAAGCATCTCTTGAGACTGCCAGTTCTAGTTCATTCTTTGTAGCCTTGAGCTCGTTCTTCAGCTCCTCGATGCGCAACTCTTTCCGGGTGGCAGACATGTTGTACTCCTTCTCGATTTTATCGAACTTCGCCTTCTCCTTGGAGAGTAAAGCAATGTATCTGTCTCGAGCTTCTCTTGGGTCCTTAACCTCCAGAGTCTCGAACATGGCGGCCAGCCCATGGACTGAACCTTCGGAATCGGTTCGTCGGTGCGATGATCGTAGGGGGGAGCCGTCCCGCAGTGGTGATCCAGATCGAGAGCCAGATCGAGTGGCTGTGGGCGATAAAACAAGCGAGTCGCCGAACGGAGGCCTTGTGCTGGCTCTTCGCTCTGGAGTTCCAGGCATTGCCGGCAGGAGGGGCGGCGACATTGCCAGCTTGGACGGCGAAGGAGGGTCCATCTTCTGGATGGGGGATTCGTTGAGGCGCGCCAGTATGACGATAGGTATAAGGGTAACTCTATTCAAAAGTTACGCGCGATCACTATATGCAATATGTGCAGACAGCTGCAGGTCGTGTAGTACCAAATGTCGTCGCGAAGTTCGGGTAGCCGCAATCAACAAACCTAAGCGAGCCGCGCGTGCCCATGGCAACCACCTGGCGCACCGACCATGACCCTTGAATCGTTCGCGACGTCATTGTCCGTGTTCTCGAAACAACTTCATATCTGATCTGGACGCAGTCCAACTAGTGTGGAGACGTATGATTCATATTCTGTATGCCGGGCTTCTCGAAACCTCAAGATTGATGGATCAATCCAGGCCATATAATAACATTCACTGCCTGTCTTATGGTGAGACCAACAAGCAAACATTGGCGCATTGGAGCGCAGATACGAATACAAAATCTAATCTCTGTTGTGTGGGGGACTCTTCAATGAGCAGTCAACGTGAGCTGCAAAGAGGTGGACTCATCTAGATGCGCTCTCTGCGATGTCAGGAAGCTTAAGCCGGGCATGAGAAGGCTGTCACCTGATTGAGCCCACTCGGTTGCCTTCACTTGGATCGCACAAATTGTTTGCCTGCTTGCTTTCTTTGAGTCTCCTGTAACCCATCCCACTTCTTTCAACCTCGCCCTCCCGCCTTCCATCCACCATGCAGTGGCAGCCGTGCCTCATCTGCAAAGAAGACACTGCAAACTATTGCAAGGTCTGCGCGCGCACAAGTAGCGATGGGTCATCAATTGACGCGCGCTTCTACTGTGACACCGACTGCCGGAACAAGGATGAGGTGCAGCACCTCAAAGTGCACATGCGCATGAAGCAGAACATGTCACCGTACATAGAACGCGCTATTAGGGCTGGCCAGATCATAGAGTCGTTATTCTATACATTTGTGGAGAATACATGGACCTACGACATGAAGCAGGTATGCATCAGGCGCGATCAAGATGGCGAGCTTGTCGAAGTCGAAGTCATTGACGGCACGGGTGTTGTGACGGCTCCAGGCGGCTACACTGACTGTCAGAGCTACGCTGGTGGATGGCTTGTCAAATTCCCACTTCAGGCATTCGACACTGGCAACGAGGATGCTAAGCACGCGCTACTGACGGACCGCAACTCAACCTGGGCATTCATAGTTATTCATGCCGCAGTGCAGGCTCTCTTCCAAGGTACGCATGATCCTTATATGGCACTTGACGTAGCTGACTTCACCATACAGATCTGGTCGATGATGTAGAGACAGATGTCAAAGAAGTTGTCCACTACCCCATCGAGAGAGTTGCGCGCATCGTACAAACTCATGGTGCGTACGGTTACGCGAGTAGGCGCCACGATCAGTTGTATCTCGACAATGACGAGCACGGCGATACCAAGAGCGTCTACGAGATCACACTTAAGTGTGGTTCAGTAGTTGCACTTGATCTTGCTGGCGCGCAGTGGGACCTGCAGGATAGCAACGGGTCACATAGGCCTGTCACATCCTGGTCAGACTACTGCTCTCGCTGGGTCGCTGCGATCAAATACCGCGTTCCATTCCGTAGCCACGCTCTCAATCACTCTGCCAAGATTTCCAGCTACCGCATGATCACGTCCCAAACCCTGATCATGGAGATCGGCCTCTACTTCAGCGTCTTCATGTCAAGCGCATGCAAGGTCGAGCTGGGTTTCCATCCGGACGAATTGCTGGCAATTGACTCAACTGCCTACCATGACGCGAAGAAGTTGTTCTTCAACAAGGTCAAGGAGTATCTTCAAAAGCGTCCCAATGACCTCGATAACGGAAACTCTCAGAATGTCTTTAATGAATTCGATATCCGCCATCCGAAAGTCATCGCGGATGCACCAAAACCAAACCGTAAGAGCAACAGTTCACTCCCACTAGATGTGGGTAACATGACACAATTCGACTGGAAGACATTCAGCCGTCTGATCCTGCAGCCAGGCTCTGACGTGTCATTTAAGGAGAAAAAGTTGGCAAAGACTCTCCAGAAGAATCGCAGCGTGTATAAAGAGCCTCACACATGGCAGTTGCTCTTTCTGGAGGATACACTTCCTGCTCCTAGGATTCCTACCGCTTGCGTCAGTGAAAACCCGGATTGGAAGTTCCGCTAAGGTGTAGACTTGGAATGAAGAAGACTGAAAGTGGAGGGCTCGAAGCTTGGTGGACAGTTGCAATCACACGAGCTGCATGTTACCTCATGGCAATACGATACTTTGGGTTCTTGGAAGGCCTCAGGCTTCTTGTGCAAACAGATCTGCATACCAGTGCCATACCACTATTGAGCGCAATACCCATTTAATACTGTGTATCATTCTGCCTAACCTTGCGTTGTGCTGACTCAGAGCTGTTGCAATATCGTAGTCTCACAATGTGACCAACGCCGTTCGAAATGGTCCCCTGAAGTTGCTCGTCGTAGTTATACACCGAGCCTCGTGGTTTGTAGTCGAACAAAGAAATTCCCACAATGCCACGTGTAATGATGCTGTCCGACTTCCACCATCATAGCTATATAATTCTCTACAAGTTACCTTGTCCACAATCCAGACCAAACGAGCCTCAACAGCTTACAACAAGACCTCCAGCACCGTCTACCACCAAGCAAAGTTCGACTGCCTTCTCAGCGCCAACAAAGCTGCAGTTGTCTCATAGCAACGATTGCTACTTCCGAGATCAACGCAAAGATCAACATGGACGTCAACATGGGCCAGGAGCCCCTTGGTCGGTATAATTACTGCACACGTTGTAGATGCTCAAAGCTTCCAAACATGTTCTTTCGTAGGGGCAAAGAGTACAAGACATGCAACTATTGCTCCGTTGTGGCGACAAACAAGCGTCATCAAGAGCAATTCGCAGCCAATGCAGCAGGCTGGTCTCCAGGTACGCTACTCCGGCGTGCAAATATTCTACAGTTGAACCAAGAACAACAGCAGGACTTGTTAGCTCAAGAGCGAGCGTTTCAGCAGCAGCAGGAGCAACAGTGGTCTCAGGCATATGCCCAGCTGGGCCAGGAGCAAGATCAGCGAGTGGCTCTTGACTACATCCTTGAAGCACCTATCACTTACTCTCCATCCCCAACGGAGATGCGGAGGACTATGGTTCAAGGTGCAGGCCACTCCCAGGAAACATGGACCCCTGAGCAGATTAAAGAGTACTTCGACAATTTAGAGTATGACCCGGAATGGGATGCCGAAGCGCTTAAAGCTCCACCGTACAACCCCAGCACCCCGGAATTGCAGACCAAATTGCTGGAGTGGAAACAGGCAGGAATACACGGAGCCATCACCCACGATGCAAACATAGGTATGCCTTTAACGTACGAGACGTATGCTACAAACGAACCTTTAGGCTTTGGATCTAAAGCCCCTGTTGACGGACAGCAGACATACGAGCCTTTCAACACAAGCGTACCTGTAGGTTTTGGACTTCACGCCTCTACTGATGAACAGCAGCTCACAATCAACTTGATTGCGCCTTTCTCTACTGATGAACAGCAAGTCACAGTCAACTCGATTGCGCCTTCCAAAGACTCCGCTTTCAATGCATACATCCAGACGGTTGTCCGCCGCGAGGCCTATCGCATAGCTGAGACTGAGGAGGTCATGTCTATACCGGAGGATTTGTTTGAAGTTTATAACGAGACCGTAGATTTCGAGGCTGAGTTTGCCGATTTCGATCACGCCGTAGATTTCGATGTCGATTTTGAGACCGGTTATGTCGACGATACCTTTGATATGCAAGCCGAGTTCCCAGATCTATACCCGCGTAAAGACTCGATCGCCCCCATTGACTTGTACGGTGGGTCTCATGTCTTCTCACCTCACCGTGCTGGAGTCTCAGACTCGATGGACGTCGACATGAACATGGTAGGTGACGAAGGGGCTATGCAGGAGCCTGCAAATCCGGCACGCAAACCTCGCAAGTTGCCGCCGGTCGAACTGAAACTTTACTTTGAGCGCTTCGACCCATCATTGGACCTGCTCAACCAGCCCGACTCGCCCCACGTTGCTCTTACTGGAGTAGCACGCTTCACGCAGCTGCTCTCAGAGCTCAGTCTCTCGCTCCGCCTCTCTGAATTGCATCGCCACCTCGGCCGCATGCGCAAGAAGAATGTATTCATGAAGGCTGTCTCCGACCTGGAGAAGCTTGAGTCGGATAATGAGTGTACACCCTGGGCTCCGCTCTCAGACTGGCTTCTTCTGTACACAAACGCAAAGGAGGAAATTCTCGATAGCTTTGACTTGAGCAAGAAGCTTGACAAGCGGGAGAACTTCTCGCTGCGTGGCCAATTGGTGAAGCTGGAGGGTTCTGTCCGCAAGGATTTGATCAAAACTGCTCACACGCGTCTCGAGGCTTCCTTGGAAGGTATGTTGGAGCTATTGATGGAGCTGACTGGGCACGAGAAGCAGGATGTTCAGACTGCGCTCGATAGGCAGATTCGGATCATGAAGAAGGCAGTCGCCGCAGACTGTCTGGCGAATGGTGTTCTGCGGGCTAAGTACCTCGACGCCAAGAAGTAGGAGTGAGTCTGCAGAGAAGGTATGGTAAGGGCATCGAGGGCTACAAATTGCTGAAGAGACCGGTTAGGGGATACAGTAGGTAAGCTTTGTTTCTGAGTGTGAGATTGGATCTGTAGACGCGCTTCAGTTAGTTCCTGGCCTCTCAATTGGTGTCTGGCATACCGACTAGAGTTTTCGGCCTTTCGTCTAGTGCTTCTTTCATTGGTCATTTCTTGTTCCCTAACTTGATATCAGCAATTCGAAAACAAGGCGAAAACAGGAATATTGTGACAACATCTCCAACTTAGTGCATCTTCGGCAAATACTCTGTCCTTCACATACTGTTCAAGGATTGGCGTTCAATGACATTGGACGTTGTTATCTGGCATGACAGACGACTGTCACTGAGCACCAAATAAGTCGAGCTTCCCTCGCCACGCCCAGTCCAGCTCACCTTTCAGCCAGCCCAGCACCGACCCAGAAACCCCCTCCTACGCCAACACACCCACTTACTCTGCGTGGCGCTAATAATCCAGCTCCCAGATCGCCGCACACCTCGCGCTGCGGCGGCCGCCAACACCACGGCACGGCACGGGCACGTTCATTCGTCTCGATACCACATGTCCATGGGTAACTTCTTACCACATTTCTCACCACATGAATTATTCCTCAGTCAGACGTGCCCAAACAGGAAATTGCCTACCCTACTTATTACCTATCGCCCAGCCCCCTGATCGGTCAACATCCTGCAGCCCTGCACACATCTCGCAATGTGCATCCTACTCGCCTCTGCGCCCCCGCCTACGTCACCAATCAGACCCCACAACACGCCCTGTCTACCTAGCGCTGATCAACGCAGCCCTGTTACCTATCTATCGCTACCTGTTATTTGTTGCTGCATTGATATGCGCGGACGCCCACGCGCCGGGTAAGATCACACCTACAATGTACAATCTACTGAGATTGAGACGATTCCCTATCGCGCAAATGCAGCATTACCTATCGCCCTTCGCGCACCGGGAAACAAAGCACTTGGCAATGAGGTGAGCAGAGCATGGTGAGCAGAGTGAGCATTCCATTGCCCGGGATTGTGGGTGTGATGTACTATGCGATGTAAGGAGAGCCCCTTGCGGTCGATCAGCGGGTTGCGGAAGATCTGCTTTTGAGGGTTTCATGGGCAGCATGGGGGATGCTGCGCGAGTCGCTCATTGCAGCTGTCTGCAAGCCATTGTGTGTGTGTCGTAGGTGGTCTCTCTTTTATTCTTTTCGAGTCAACGCATTTGGTGGTTGTGGAGAGACATTTCGGGGGGTACAGAGGGGCAATGCGGCTCTGCTTGTCTGGGGTTTGTTTTGCGCGCGTTTGCTTTTGGCACGCAAGGACGGTTAAGTTGCGTAATGTCGGGATGCTCGGTGATGTAACGAACAACACGCTGTTTATGGCAATACGAGAGTCGTTAGTGAGCCTGTTCCGTGGACAGCCGGTTCAATAACGAGGCGAAGCTGCGGCAGTTTGATGTTTGCACAAATGGTTATCGCATTCGTGCTGCGTGATTCCACCCGTTACCGGTGAGACCTCTTTTAGGCAATGAAGCGCGCGAAAAGCTACCGCGGGTCTTGTTGATACAGGCTCCTGTAGTCGCCGTTCGTATTGTGCCGCCACAAGACTGACTCCCAGCCGTGGACAACGGTTAGTGCTTTATGCGCTGGGGGTAATGCAGAGTCAGTAGGGACAGATCAGCGACCCACCAGCATGGGAAAAAAAGCAGAAGTTATTCGCCTGTGCGCCCAACACTCGATCTCCAGCCCTACACGCAGCGATAATGGCAAAGGCCACGAGACCCGCCTTGGCACCTCAACCTTCTGAACCAGAGAAGCGGTCTGGAGGCTGCTCTCCCGCCTCGCTAGCTCAGCAGTGCAGGGACCGGCCAGATTTTGCTTCAGCCCAGAACGAACTAACGCTAGGTTCTTCAGCTCTCCACAGCCCGCTAGTGGTGAATTCGAAAGCTGCGCGTGCGTTGATGTTGATAAGGTGTCAAGTCTTCGCTGGGGACATCCCTGGTCGCCGATACACGCCTCTGCATGGGTCGAGGCCGGAGCAAGCGATCAAGGCGACGATGCTTGAGAAGGGTTGGGCATGATGTCTGGACAACTTAGGCGAGAAGGGAGAGTCCAGAGCGTCTTCTGCAACATGAGCATCGACGTGGCAAACAAGGCAACGTGAATTTTGCAAGAGATAATTATTTTCTATGTAGCGAGGCCTATCGAGCCTCGAATGAAAAGCAATGCTGTGACGGGTATAGTGAAGAGGTGTAGATCCATCGGCGATGTGGCGTCCCATCGCCCCTAATGCAATGTGTCACTGCCATTCCCAAACGCCCGCGATGCCATTGTCGCACCTGCGACAGAATGCTATGCCATGTGATGCCCCCATATGTGGAGCCGATAGAAACACAAACGAAAGACCGGGGTAAGTGTATAACACGGAAGGGTCTGATACGATGCCAACCAGATTGATGCGACTTTGACGCCATGACCTACGTCTGCGGCAATGACGAGTCATTACTAGACCATAGTCGTTGTGTGAGATGTACCCAACCGAAAAGAGAAGTGTAAAGTTTTACTCCGCGCTCGCTACCCCATAGGAATGTGTGAGAATTGCTCATCGACGGAAAATGTTCAACAAGCTCTTACGCTTGGGCATAGAGTGCTTTGCTGTTTTGCTCTCAGGAATGGGCGGGGGCACCAGGTTGGTGGTATGGGTCTTGCTGAACTTAGACATAATGGGCTCCGACTGCTTGTGGTTGATACCTTTGCTTGCAAGCTCAGCAGGGGTGTTCTCCTGGAGACCCTTCTCGTTGACAGCTATTCCGGAATCGAGTGGCCCAGGGCTAGGAAGCGGAGGGGTGACTGTTCTTCCTTTGGCATTAGCCTTGGAACCTTTGCGTGAAAGCGTGATGCTACTCTTTGCCTTGGAGACACCAGATCGGCGTGAGCCCTTTGTCACGATCCGCTTCATGCCTGTCTCTTCAGCTTGAGAGCGCTCAAGGTTCTCGATCTCGCCCAGGATGGTCATGCCATTCATCGCAAAGGCCTCCTCTTGAATGGGAACAAACTTCACGATACCACGGTCCATCGAGACGCCAATCGACTCGGTCATGAAGTTTTGGATCATGGCCGCATTGCGCTTGTTGAGTGTCGGTTGCAGCTGCACAGGCAGCGCATTGATTGTAAGGACGTATGTAGGCTCAAAGGAGCCTCCAAGCAACAGGCATGCCGAGTGGTTGACTGTTATCATGATTGATGTCTCGGGCTTCTGATAACGGGTCGAGAGGTGATGTGAGAGGTCGGTGACAAGGGTGTACTCGTCCTTGATCTGTGCGGCGATTAGCATGCATGAAGTGTGGATCATCATTAGGATTAGCAACATACAATCACATTAGTCCTCAACTCTGCGACGATGGGTGCATCTTTGGTCACGCGGTCGCGAGCATTGGAGGTGGTGCCTTCCTTGTAGGAGAATTGCTCTTCGTAGTACTGGGCTCGCTGGCGGGAGTAAGGTCGTGCGATGTTGGCGCCGGCCGAGGTCGCAGGCCGTAACTTTGATTCGTCGAAGGCAGGTGCGTCGAGAACTGATCGCGGCGATGAGGTGAAGGATAGCTGTGACGGTGATGTGAGGTGCGCATCGGCGGGCTCAGGTGCAAGAAGGGTGGTGGCGCCGGCCTGTTTGGGGAAAGCATTCGCATTGGATGCCGAGTATGTTGAGGTTGAGGAAGGTCGCGACATCTTGGCTCCTGTGGATGTGGAAGTGTTGGCAGAGTGAGGCATGACAGGGTCCTTTAAGGAATATGAAAGAATTTAACCGTGTAACAACACGCTTGTTTGTTTGGTTGGTGAGGGGAGCCGCGAATTCCAAAGGACGTATCCCTAGGGTTGGGACTCGCTAGATATGGATGGGAGACGTTTCGTGCAACCTAAAACGCTGATCTCTGTTCGAATGCGTAGCCTGTGCGTAAGACGGCTCCTATCAGAGTTTGTTGGTCGGGCGGCGGCTACTCCACTCGAAGACACAAAGCCTGGAGAAGTCCTGGCTGGTGAAGGAGAGTGGTGATGCAGCGATGGTATGTAAAGGTCTCAGTTGCGTAGGACCCCGCAGGCAGAGCGAGAATGAACCACGGGAGGCAGGAGCAAGTTTACTGAGGAGCCTGTGGTAGCGCAACCAGTTTGTGATATATAGACTACATCAGAGCAATGGTCTGGTTCCAGTGAAGAGTACTGCAGCCGCTTTGGGACACAGCGAGCAGGGGTGTGTTTCCATCACGCGCCTTTCGCTTTAGAGACAGTGCATAAGATGGGCTATGCGCGGCCGCCCTTAGCTGCGTTTGCGTGTGGCTTACCAGGGTGCCGACGCCAACAGAAGCCAAGTGCCCGTCGTTTCGCTGCCATCGGGCACCCCAGACCGTCTCAGCGATGGGCGACACCGCAGCAGCCCTCGGCTCGACCAGCAGCCTCACGCTAGCTTCGAAGACCGAATCGCACTCGGGGATCAACAGCGCCCATCAGCCTCCCTTCACGCAAGCCACCTGTGCGTCGCAGCTGGCAAAGCAAAGTGCAGACACTGCTGACCACCGGCTCTCGCGGTTCCGCGGGTGCAGCGCAAGAATCGCTCTCCACTCGTCAAAGAAAAGTTGCACCTCAGTACCATCCAGCGGGCGCCTGAGTCCCACTCGTCGCTGCAAGCAGATTAACTATCGTACACCTAGAGTGCTGCCTGACTCTTCGGAGCCACGCAGCACACCGCCGAAGCCGTTTGGTAATGCTCCTAGCTTTAAACGGCGTACCCATTCCTCATACCCCGCCAATTGCTGTCAGGACTGCTCGACCTTTGAGTCGTTCGTATCCACCAGCTAGTGGAAGTCCCTGGATTTAGGCCTACCGCAGGACCGTGCTTACACTTGTAATCTCGTTGATGTTGGTTATGTTGCTTCAAGCTTTGTGTCTCAACACCAAAGAACCTGTCATTCTGCTGTTCTGGGATCTGCCAGCCTCACACAACATTGTGAGGCGCTGCTGTCCTCCGTGATCACATCTCCAGAGTGGCCGCGTTGTACATGACTGTCAATCCGGCATCGAGCCGAAGACCTGTACACAAGCAAGACCACCCTTCTACCGTGTGGTGCCACAGCTTACCACAAAGAAGCACCCAGGCACTGCTTTGAGGAAGGTCACGTCCCCACATGCGTCACCAACAAGTGATCTCGCGGTTCCGCGCATCGGTTCTGTGGACTGACCGGTGATCGTTCATCTCGCGGGTACCTGTTCATGACCATCCTCCAAGGCCTCGACCGCCAGACGGGATCGCGACGGAGACCGACATTACTAGTTCAGGTACCCACCCAAACAGGAAGCTGTGGTCATACTTGCGTCTACTGTTGCTACCGTGAATCACATGTGCTCGTGGTTCCTGAGCTGTTGTCCTCCAATGAAGCTATACGAGGTAGAGCTAGCCCAGGGTCGAAGTATCGAATATTTGCTGCCCCCTAGACTACGATAACTTGCAAGTGGTCAAGCAAGCCCACCTGTGAATCGTGATGGGTCCTATCGGAGCACTTATAGTGATATTCATGCGGGCGCGCATCCGTCACTCTCTGCTTGGTCTGTACAACCTCTCGAGTGGTACATAGGACGGCACAACGCATGTCAGAACCCTTTCGAAATGAATGTTGAGTGTGCGCTGCTGTGCAACGCTGCACCCACAGTGATACCGTACTGGCTTTGCAGTCTGGAAGCACATCGGCGTCCATAATGGTCGTCGTCATTCTGCGTCGGTTGGATTCAAGCGTTTTCATTGAAACTGCACGCCTTAGCCGTTTACGCCACAAGCGTTCACGATCGTGCAAACAAGCCTTTTGCTCCTGAATTCGTCGTCCACAAATCGCTCAGATACTACTTCTGTCGTATTCATCCGGACGGGACAGCCCGCGTGATATGGGTGCTGTGGTAATGACAGATAGCCGGCGTTGGTCGTGAAAGCTTAGCTGGTCTGCCGTCCGCGGTTCAATTGTCACTAATTCCAGGCCAGGAGTTCTATGATCCTCCCGTCATTCGACTGTAAATAGAAATCCGGATAATTAAGGGCGATAATATACCATACATAGGCATACACCGCCAACCCGCGTGATGGTTGTGTGGGTCGTGGGGGCAATGTCTGTTATCCTTGTACTTGCAGCCGCCGAAGCGGCTGTACAGAGTACCTGCATGACACCATGTGAGATAACGGCCTCTAATTAGAACCAACCAAGAATCTCAAGATGGTGCCCCGCTGGCACGATAATCTGTTTAATGTAGCTGTTCGGATAGTACATGCGCGCTGTCTATCTGAAGTCGCGGCTCCGGACGACCATCCGCTCGGTTGGTTGTGGTCATGACGTGCCCACTGTGTTTACGCGTCGATCCGCGGCTGCAAGTTGACCGTCCAATTCTCCCCACAATGCTGACAAGACCCACCACTTCAACTTTAAACTGACTGTGAGCGCAAGATGCCACCCAAAAAAGCAATCGCAAATGGGACAGCGCGCAAAGGGCCTCAATTCAAGCCCCCTCGACCAGTGACAGCGGCCACAGCAGCATCTGCATCACGCGCACTGGCCGCGTCGAAGAAGTCCGGCGCCCCCACCACCAAGTCTGGGTTTCAGCCAGCAACCACAGTCATATCCTCTGACGAGGAAGACTTCCAGGATGACGAGCTCGACGCCCTCAGCGACGATCTCATGGAAGACGCCCCTGCGCCGAACCCTCCCAGAACTGTCGAGCCTTTGACAACAGCACATCCCATCCCTGCTCCTTTGCTTGCACGCCTGCTCCATGAGAACTTCGAGGATCCGAATACGCAGATACAGAAGGGCGCGATGAACTTGACGGGTCGCTACATGGAGATCTTCGTTCGGGAGGCACTCGCTCGAGCAAAGCATGAGCGCGCTAAGTCTGCCAGGAACGATGGTATTTCGGATGGATTTTTGCAGGTCGAAGATCTGGAGAAGCTAGCACCGCAGTTGGTCTTGGACTTCTGATGACTGGCCACCACATGGTGTCAGGCAGCCTTCGCGCAGACCTCGACATGCGTCAGAGTCATACCACAAGCAGGCCCGCAGGGATATCGGTCCAGCGTTGAAGCCGAGCATCCATCAGCACGTGCTTGCTACAAAGTGCCAGAGGAGCGTCAGTGTCAGTAAGGGCCATGAGTAATGGTGAGCACCTTTCAGGCACTGTCCACCCAATACTGTCTCTGTAGCGACTACCAGATGACCGCAGTCTTACAACCGTACAACACAGAACGGAACAGGCGGAATTCCAAGCAATGCAGCATTTGGACAAGGAGTCTAGGAGACTATTGCCTGGAGCAAAAGTGGCAGATGAAAGGGAATAGAGCTTGGTAATTGGTAGCCATGTGAAAGAAGATTGGATACCGACATCTTATGTGTGCCTATTTTCGCTACCTGAGCACGATCAATTCACCGGGTGACGTTCCTCCGGCGAAACGGCCAGGCATCGTTCACACACTTTAGTTGCAGCACAAACTGTTGTGCAATGCCCACCTACTACGGTTCGTGGATTGCCGGCGCCCAGATGTTGACGTTGCTCGGCTGGTGCGTGCTCAAACACGCCTGGAACAAGGAGTGCCTCGCACACTCCACATCAACATCAACATCAACATCGCGAGAACAGCACGACCGAAGACAAGCGAAAATTGTGCAGCCATATCGCAATCAACACACTACTAATTATTACTGGAGGCTATCTCGCATAGAAGACCGCGCTCGTTTGCGCACTACAGAGTATGTTCATGATGCTTTAGTGTTGTACACTGTTCGTCTCAAGTGCATGGGTACGAGAGGCTGAAGCACGAACGGCTTCCAGCACGTCGCAGATCGCCCACGACGTGTCGGAAGAGCTGGTAACCGCCATGGCGACGTCCAAGCAAAACGCAAGCTGCCAATATTCCGGGCCAATCTTCAATGCCTTAAAGATGCTGAAATCCACTCCTCAGGCTCCCTTTTCTACTCCACATTCATCCTGCCTCACGTCTGTCGTTGCGTTTCTTTCTCTTTCTTCAACCACACTACCTTTACGGTACCTTCAATTCTTAATATCTGGCTAGTCCAGCTTTCAGAGCGCTAGTCGCCTGCACCACTCTCTCACGTATACACATATTAATAATTCGTCCCATCCATCTTCTTCAAGGACACCGTCACCATGTACTTCACGAAATCCTTCATCGTATCAGCCCTGGTTGGCTTCACCGCGGCTCAGTCTTCAGTATCGTCACAGTCTATCGCAGCCTCAGAGACCTTGTCCTCGACGGCAAACTCAACAGCATCGGCACCTCTCACATCATCCACTTCAATGCCTTCGGGCGCGGGTCTTGTCACACACACCGTCCAAGTCGGAGGGCCGAATGGATCTCTTGCCTTCTATCCCAGCAACATCCAAGCAAAGGCTGGTGACATGGTCCAGTTCCAGTTCCACCCTAAGGTGCGCCTACACAAATACACACATCTAGCCCACACTAGCAACATCTAATCTCGAACAGAACCACTCCGTCGTCCAGTCGACGTTTGACAACCCTTGCGTACCCATCACGAACATCATGCCGAACAAGACAAACGCCTTCTACTCGGGCTTCATGCCCACCGCCGCGACTGCCGGAAACAACTCGCTCCTGACCTACACTATCCGCGTCCCTGACGATAAACCCATCTGGTTCTACTGCTCGCAGGGCAAGCACTGCCAGGCCGGTATGGTTGGAGCCATAAACGCGTACGTCATCTTCCAATCTTGAATCGTTCTTAACCTCATCTGACATACTCTCAGCGCCACATCTGGTGAAAAAACCATGCAAGCATTCACCGCGCTTGCCGCCGCCGCTCCCGAGAACCTCAGCCCAGGTCAAGCATCTGGCTCTGGCTCTGGCTCTGGCACTAACGGCGGAAGTGGTACTGGCAACGGCAGCGGCAGCGGCACGGGCTCTTCGCCCTCTTCTGGCTCCTCTGGCTCTCCAACCCTCGGCGCTGGCTCATCAGGCACCACCAACAGTCCGGCACAGAACACCGCCAACGCCGCGCCTTCTCTCAACACCCAGTCAATGTTCAGCCTGGGTGCCGCTGCGGTGGCCGCTTTCGCCCTGTGGTGAAAAACTCAAGGGGAGTGACTGCTGCTCGTATGTGTACTGCGTTGCGCGGCTCCGGTTGGGGCGCGCTGAGGATAGGACGTGAGGCGAGAGGGATTTATTGTGATACCATCTACTACTGAGCTGGGCTTGAGTGTATGTTAATGAGGCGTTTCTTGATAATTAGGCAACACGACACGACGCATCTTAATGTGCGGAATCGTGCTAAAATGATGCAAGGATAATACCTACTCGACACGACATTTTCACGTGCTTTTGTTTCCCAAACTCATCCGTCCTACCTCGTGATTCGGCCATCCACATCGTACCTCGTTTGGGAAACGGAGCGTAAGCTTGTCTGACGTGCATACCCGGTTCGGTGCCCCCACACACCTGTCACCTGTCACTCACCATCGCTCATGCAGTCTTCCGGAAGAACACACTACCACATGTACTACTGGACCCTACCACACATGCTCCCGCTCTATCCGCCGCTCAAATGCCGGACCTGGCATCGCGGCAGGCAACTACCCACTCCTTGAGAGGATGCGATACCGTAGCACTCAACAGCCAACCTGCCTAACTCCTCCACTTTGAGATTATTTCTAGTAATCAGGGCGGACAGCGCCTAAGCTTCTATGCCGACCCTAAGCAGCGCGTTCTGGGGGCGAATACGGCTGAGCAAAGACGAACAGTCCCGGTGTCTGGAAACCATTCGCAGTCTCTACGCTGGGTATCGGGTGGCAGAGTTCGAGCATCAAGGGTATTGCAGTTACACACTCCTTGTCTCCTCACTGGAGTCAGAATATCTCGAGGATGGAGACGCTTCAGCCGTGGCTGGCAGTGACGATGCAGGCATCGAACTTATCATTCAACTTCGCCCTACGCAGCACAAGCTCTCCCTTCCAATTGCCCACGCAGCGCGCTCAACCTACGGCTCCCTGGTCCCTTCGCTCCGCACGGTCAACATCTACCTGCCGGGAAAGCTTGCTTTGTACGAGATGCCCAGGATGAAAGGGACGCCATTATCGCGTCTCCTGCACCTCGAATCCTGGACCGGGGCCCGCGGGCGGAAGCGAAGGGAGAGGCTTGTGGAGAGCTTTGCCAGTGTGCTTGCTCGCGCATGGCCGGTAGCTGAGCGAGCTTCAAGACATCGACGGGACAGCGTCGTTTTTCCCACATCAGGACCCTCGTGGGAAGAAGTCGAGGACTTCTCACCAAAGTGTAGAGGCAAAGTAGGCGCTCGCATGACACAAAAGCTAGCCCAACTCGCGAGCGAGTTGCCAGACCAATCAACCCGCGAGAGAGCGCGGAGTACGCTGGAACGACTGTCTGGGATACACGATTGGCCTATTGTGCTTACGCATGGCGACTTGATCCCGTCTAATGTGCTTGTGGACGAGGAGACCGGGGAGGTGGTGGGGTTGGTAGATTGGACTGAGGCAGAGTGGCTACCGTTTGGGATGTGTCTGTATGGCTTAGAGTACGTGGTCCGATCTCTGCAGCCTCAAGCTTCCGCTGGGCAAAACCCTGTAGAGGGATGGAAGTTCGTGTACCGTGAGGATGCGACACGACTTCGAGGACTCTTCTACGACACCCTACTGAGTCTTGTACCAGAACTTGGCGCCAGAAAAGAAGATCTGGAGGTGATGAGAGATACGGGAGTGCTGTTGTGGTGTGGATACGCGTGGGATGAAGGGGCGATCGACCGCGTGGTGGATGAGGTCAGTGATGGTGAAGAGTTGGCGAAGCTACGAGCATTTCTCGACATTCTCGTGTAAGCCTAGCACTCTGTGCTATATTGAGCACACTAAGACTTCATGATACGAGTACCCTACATGGCAAGGCATCGTGTTGACTCTAAATTTTTGGTGCAGATCGCGCCTTCTCAAAGCAGCTGCACCTTCCTGACGCGCTGAGCCAACCACGACGTTTCACTCAGACTGTTCATTTTCATCTTGCCCATGTTCGAACTGTCCTTCACCTCACCCGAGGTACGGAAAAGTTTTCACTGGGCGATGAGTGCGGTCGCCAACTGTATAACTCCTCATACGCTCCCGGACTACGAAGCACCCTCGACAACCGCCCAAACCTAGGTACTCGGACTGCTCAACTCTACTATTGCTCTTCAGGTGAGCAGTTCTGTCTGCAATACTAACTCAGAACTAACTTATCCAGCATCCACAACACAACATCACAGTATAGTCACCAAGCAGCAGAGCGAGACAAGCCTTCCACTACCCTCAAACTATACAATGAAGCGTACCAAGCGAAAGAGCACTACAGCTGAAGAGACGTCAGACACTACCACGAAGCAGACGCCAGCTCAAAGTCATACGCCTTCCTCAGCCTCAGCCAGCGGCACTCCAGCCTCGTCGAAGACCAGCAGTGAAGCGAGCCAGGTTAGCAACACTTCAGCCGATGTAGACGACACACCTAGCAAGAAGCGCCCTGTCAACGCTGGCCGTGCCGCACTTATACCAGTCACACCGCCATCTGTCCCAAGCGAGTCTGTCTTGCCGAGTCTTCACACGCCTGGCAGCTCTCAGAACCCGATAGTATTGTCTGTAGGCCCAGCCGATTACCAGAACCCTGTCACAGCACGAGAACCCAGCAGACCAGCACCACGTAGATTCCAAGACAGGCCCAGCGGATTTTACGCCTACAATGCTACACAATCCGTTCTGGCACCACGTCTGACATTCGGAGGCAACTTCGACGGTCACCCAAGGCAAGCCATGCACCGTATGCGGGCAGCACAGACGATGGCGCAGAGCTGGGATGGGAGTAGACCTCAGTACGCTCAGCCGAATGCTTCTTTCCAGATGCACCATCCGATGCCTCCCCATCATCCACCACAGCAACCATATGCATACCCAGGAATCCAGGACTATCCTTCGTCTCCCTTCACCCAGCCACAGAATGCAGCCCAGCGTCTGATGAACAACCGCGAGCTGCGCGCCGAACCAATGCAAGAGGTCCGAAACTCCCCACGACCAGCAGGATACAACACAGCACCGGCTAGGCCTCACCCCCAGCACCCCCACCCCACACACCCTCCAGCTACCACCTCGAACACCGTCACCAACACTCCACCAGACCCAGATCCGCAGCTCACTCAGATCATCCAGATGACCAGCCAACTCGCCTCCATCTTCCACAATTACCCGAATTCCCCCAATCAACTCCAGCTGAGACGCGATATGGCCGTCTGGTCTGCCAAGCAGCACTACCACCTCTCCATGTGGCTGATCGCGCAGTCGGTTCGCCCGCATGCCCCGCCTAGTTGGTGGGTGGGGATTCAGGGGAGTGGGAGTGGCAATGGCGCTGTCCAAGGTGCTGTCCAAGGTGCTGTCCAAGGTGCTGTTCAAACTGCTGTCCAAGGTGCTGTCCAAGGTGCTGTCCAAGGTGCTGTCCAAGGTGCTGTCCAAGGTGCTGTCGGTGGCCCTGTCGATGGCGATGGCAATGCAGGCGCGGATGCGGGTGCAAACGGACGGGGGAAGAAGAGGAAGCGAGATGGACACAACGATGACGAGATCAAGGGTCTGCTGTCTTCCAACGCGAAGCTTTGGAACGATCAGTCGGGGACGAATGTTGTGGACGTGTCTAGGGATGAATAATGTAGAACAGGCGGCAGTCGTTCGCGTCATGCGGTACGCGGTACAGTGTGATGTGGTGTGGTGGTAGATCGAGAGCGATGGCGATGGCGTGTAGGCCTGGCTGGTTGGCTGGCTAGCTGTAGCTAGACAGGTAGATGAAACTGGTTGGGAAAGCGGCCGGGGGGAGTGGGGGCAGGTGGTGAAAGATCATGTACAAGGAACGTAACGGCATCTTCTCTCATGTCACCAGTTGGAAGTGTCGACTCATAGCCTCCCACATCACCAACTCACACGAGCCAAAGCACATAGCACGTCGCAGAGCATAGCAAAGCAATACATCCAAAAAAAACCAACACATCCGTCTGCATCCAATCCGGGTATCCCATTTGCTACTTACTCAACCACCTATCTATTTATTTAATTCCCCTTATTCCCCCTCTTGCCGCCCCTCTTCTTGCGATCAATATGCCCCTGCATGCTCTTCTTCACATCGCCCAGACTCCTCTTGTTCTTGCTCTTGGCCTTGCCGAGCGTCATGAGGAAGTTCTTCTTGCGGGCCTTTTCGGCATTCGTGGTGCTCTTGCCCTCGCTCTCCTTCTTGAGCTTGCGCTTGGCGGTTGTGGACTGGTGGTTCGTCTCGCGGTCTGCCTTGGCGAGGGCGATCTTTTCTTCCTTGGTGGACTTCTTGCCGAGTTTGGCGGCGGCTTCGATGGATTCCGCGGTGATGGCTTCGTCGGCGTGGCGGGCGGCGAGGGCGGCCATGCGTTTGTGGCTGGGGAGGTGGGAGAGCGTGGCGCTGGAGGCTTGGAGTTCTTTGAGTTGTTTGAGGTCCGCCGGGGTGAGGATGGTGGTGGTGAGGAGTTTGGTGATTTGGGCTTGTTTGGCGGCGGCGGCGGCGGCGGCGTCGGCGGTGGAGTCTTTGGACGGCTCGGGCGCGGAGGAGGGGGTGAGTTTTGCTTTCTTCGCGGCGGGCTTGTCGTTCTTCTTGTCTTCGTCTTCGCTGTCGCTGATGTTGATGTCTTCGCCGTCGCTCTCGACGTTGATCCAGCCTTCGTCGTCGCTGTCGCTGTCGCTTTCCAGCTCCCACTTCTTCCAGTCCTCTTCGTCCTCATCGCCGAGCTGCGAGTCGCCGTCTGTGCCGTCGGGGTCGAGGCCAGCCGCGATGCGCTTCTTGCGGCGCTCGGCGTCTTTCCAGGCCTCGAGGAGCTCGATGCCCTCGATGCCGCCGGCGGCTTCCTCGCCGTAGCGCTGCTCCTTGATGGTGCCGGCGCGGATGCCCATGCTGGCGTCCTTGCCGCGGTCGCGCTTGTGCAGGAGCTCGGCGCCGACCTCGCGGTAGAGCGAGAGGAGGCCCTTGGCGGCCATCATGACGCCCTTGTCTTTGGATTTGCGGTACTGTGGGGTGTTAGGTGGTGTCGACATGGATGGTTGGGATAATGTGTGTGGAGGGAAAGTGTGGACGGGTTTTCATGTGAATGGGGGGGGGGGGGATTGATGTGAATGAATGGAGTCAGGGAAACGTACCAGGACGAGATCCTGCAGCAGAGTGTCGGACATGGCGAGAGGTTGGCGAACACAGATCTCACGGATAGCGTTGAGACCTGCTGAAGCCACTTCTGATGCCGAAGCCTCAGACACGAACTCGTTTGCGATCTTCTGAACCAGAGGCTCCAGCACGTCTGGTGGGACGTAGTTGTGGGTTGCCTGGGCGAGACAGGCCAGGTAGCTGGTCACTGAGGCTTGTCGCGGGGTGAGGTGCTTGAGGAAGTACGAGTACAGCGACAGCACGGTCAGCTTGTGCAGACCAACCAGGCGGGAGACGAGCTGCAATACGAGAAGCTTGGTGTCGAGCTGCAGCTTGGCCTTTGAGTTCTGAACGTGCTTGGCGAAGAGCGACTCGGCGAAGCCCTGGGGGTCGTGCAGCAAGTGCAGGGCGGAGAAGTTGAGGGGGTGCGGGGCGTTCTTCTTCTTCTCCTTGCGCTTGACGGTGGCGGCGGCCTTCTTCAGGTCACGCGCCTTCTTCTTGGTCTTCTTGTTGATGCCGGCCTGGTGGCGCAGCTTGGCCATGTCGACGTTCTCCTCGTCACTGCTCTCGTCGGCAGCCTCCTCGCGCTCCTTGTCGCCGCCGAGGAAGAACCTCACACCACCAGCGATGACCTTTTCGTTCTCGCTCAGGGCGGCCAGGCGCATGACCTCGACGGCGCGGGCGTCGGTCCATATCTGCTTCTTCCACAGCTCGCGGGTGATCTTGACGGCCCACAGGCCCTTGGGCGACTCCTTGTCGGACTCGAGCAGGTTGTAGAGGACGGTCTGGATGGTGCGGTTGAGCTTGTGGTTGGTGGCCTTGACGTTGGAGGAGCGCAGGTCGGAGAGGATCTTGGTGAAGAGCAGCTGGCGCAGCGACTTGCTCGGCGTGGCAATGAGGACGGGGAAGAGCGTGTTGAGGAGGGTGACCGAGTCGATGACATCCTTGTTGCGCAGCAGACACAGGCTGCCGACGATCTTGTCGCGCAGCTCGTACTCGAGCACCTCGTGGTGCTGCAGGAGGATCTGCTGCAGGTCGCTGGGGAATTGGGCGGTGAGGTCCGGGTAGAGGTCAGCGACGTGGGAGACGAAGTCGACGAGGTCCTTCAGGTCGGCCAGGCCTGTTCCCTGCGTCGAGGGGTTCTGCAGGAACAGGTCGCGCAGCGTCTCGTACTGCTGCCACTGGTTGTTGAAGTCGTCGCGGTAACTTTGCGGGTCGCGCTTGATCTTGAAGCGGAGGGCAGCATGATCTGCCTCGATCTTCTCGAGGGCGCCAACCTTGCGCTTCATTGTGAACGTGAGGCGTGTTGTCTACTACCGTGCAAGACGTCTTCGTCTTGCTGCAGTGCGGCGGCGGCTGCCATCGTCTCGAACTTTTTTTGGCTGGACCCTTGCTGGTCGGCGCTTGCAACCGCCGACGCAGCAGCGCGGGAGAGCTTGGACGTGGCCGTGCATTGATTCTTTTCTAGCCGCAGCCTTGACATCGACGACAGAGCTCCAAGCCCACATCCATCTGGATACCAGCCCCAGGCGCCCATTTCCTTTACCCGTCCACGGCGTTTTCTTGGTGCAGGGCCACACGGAGACGCACTCGACCCACCCATCCGCCTCTCATAGCAGCGCGCACCGGCGCTCACTGCTCCCATCCCCACGCGTCGCGTCCAATAGCCGGGGCCAGCGCCCGCCGTCGCCCACCATGACGACCTTTTCGTCCATGTCCTTATACGCCCTGACGGTGAAGCAGCCGTCAGCCACACAGGATGCCATCTCGGGCGACTTCCTCGGGAATGGCAAGCAGCAGATCCTCACAGCCAATGGCTCGCGCCTGTCCATCCTCGAGGTCTCGCGGCGGCAGAAGGGCTTCCAAGAGATATACTCACAGGATGTCTTTGGCATCGTCCGGCGCATCGCCAAGTTCCGCGTCGCCGGCGGCTCCAAAGGTATGTCCGCCCCTTCTGTACACGCTATAAGCCAGCTTAGTGATTTTCGAAAGCAGCCACCCGAGCCCGCGGCGGACTGGCCTGGCCTGTAGCGACGTGAGAGAACCTGTGCTGACGATATAGACCACATTGTAATCACCACAGACTCGGGCCGTCTACTCACCTACGAGTACCTGCCCGAGGAGCACACCTTCAAGACGGTCCACTTCGAGACGTACGGCAAGTCTGGAATACGGCGTGTCGTGCCCGGCGAGTACCTGGCTGCCGACCCGAAAGGGCGCGCCATCATGGTCGCCTCGACCGAGAAGAACAAGCTCGTCTACATCCTGACCCGCAGCGGACAGACCGACATTGCCATCTCCTCACCGCTCGAGGCGCACAAGCCGCAAACCCTGGTCTTCTGCCTCGTCGGCCTGGATGTGGGCTACGACAACCCCATGTTCGCCACGCTCGAGATCGACTATTCGGCCTCAGAATCTGACCCCACCGACGACTCTTACAACGAGACCAAGAAGGAACTGGTCTACTACGAGCTGGACCTCGGTCTTAATCACATTGTGCGCAAATGGGCAGAGCCTGTGGACCGCACAGCGAACACCCTCTTCCGCGTCCCAGGAGGGCCCAATGCACCTAGCGGAGTCCTGGTGTGTGGAGAGGACACCATCACATACCGCCGCATATTCAACAACAAGTCGAGCGTGCGCCGTCTGGCCATCCCACGCCGCGAGGGCGCCACCGAGGACCCGAACCGCAAGCGCACTATTGTCGCCGGTACCCTGTACTCGCTCAAGGGTGGTGACTTCTTCTATCTGTTGCAGACCGACGATGGCGATCTATTCAAACTTACCATCGAGTCTAATGAGGGCGCCGTGGAAAAGATCAAGATCAAATACTTTGACACTATTCCCATCGTCACAAGTATCTGCATCTTGAGGGCAGGTTTTGTCTATGCTGCTTGTGAATCCGGCGACAGGATCTTGTACGAGCTCGAGTCACTCGGTGACGAGACGGAGGACCCGCTCTTCGACAGCACACAGTTCCCCTTGGACTCAGACGCAGCCTTTGCGCCTCCGTTTTTCAAGCCTAGAGCCCTGACTAATCTGACCCCCATCGAGACCATTCCAAGTCTGAATCCAGTCATGGGCATGGAAGTCGCTAACCCAGCCCTGGAGGACGCACCGCAAATCTACACCATCAACGGCGCTGGTGGCCGCAGCACATTCCGCACCACTAGGAACGCCCTCGAAGTTCTCGACCTCATCGAGTCTCCGCTGCCGCAGAACGCCTCGGATGTGTGGACCACCAAGCTAACTTCGGAGGACGAGACCGACACACTCATTGTCATGTGTTTGCACAGCAGGACGCTCGTCCTGAAGATCGGCGACGACGTCGAAGAGGCAGCGAACACCGGCTTCCTGCCTGACACGAACACGCTGGGCGTGCAGCAGTTTGGAGAAGACTGCATCATCCAGATCCATCCCAAGGGTATTCGTCATATCCAGGGCATCTCCTTCCCCAACAACGACGCAAACGCAACACATGCTAGTCTGACGGACTGGCAACCCCCGGCTCACAGGACCATCGTTGCGTGCGCTACCAACAACCGTCAGGTTGCCATTGCGCTCAGCTCAGGCCAGATTCTGTACTTTGAGTGCGACTCTGACGGCTCGCTTGCTATGGCCGAGGAGGAGATCGCTCTGGACAGCACCATCAACTGTCTGACCATCCCTGATGTACCAGAGGGTAGCGTGCGTGCCTTCTTCATGGCCGTTGGCTGTAGTGATCAGACCGTGAGGATCTTTAACCTCAGCCCTGACATGGAAGGCAACATTCTGCGCAGCATCTCCGTACAGGCGCTGACCTCACCCCCAAGCGATCTGACCATTAACATGATGTCTGACAAGTCGCCGCGCGGATACAGTCAGTACCTCCACATTGGTCTGCGAAGTGGTGTGTACATCCGATCTGTCCTGGATGAGATGACTGGTGATATTGGCGACACCCGAAGGCGCTTCCTTGGCCCAGAACCCATCAAGTTTGCCAAGGTCACCGTCGCGGATGAGCCAGCCATCATCGCCATGACATCGAGGCCATGGCTGGGCTACACTCACCCGCGAACCGGCGTTCTGCAGCTGACGCCGTTGAACTACATCCCCTTCAAGTCTGCCTGGAACTTCGAAGGTACGCAGTTCAAGGGTATCATCTGTGTGAGCGCTGCTGAACTACGGTACGTCATCCCATCCTCACCCTTCCGTGACTGCAATGAAGATACCATGTACCCCTTAACTACCGTGTGGGCCAAACTTTAATTCCAATTGTTCCTGCTGAAATGCAGTCTGGTCTCTTTCTTGACGATAGAAACATCCTTCAAGAACCGCTAGCTGACTGTCCGCAGAATCTTCACATTCAACGACTTGACTGACAACACGACTTACGAGACAATACCTCTAAAGTACACACCTCGGAAAATGGTCGGCCAGCACGAACAAGGTCTTTTCTACGTCATCCAGAGCGAGAACAACACGCTCAACGATGCCACACGGCAGAACCTCATCGAAGACGCGAAAGCGAAGAAAGAGGACGGCGTCAAGACTGAGGACGGCGCTAACGGCGAGATGGACGTGGATGGAGAGACGGTCAGCGACGAGCTCCCGGCGGTCGACTTTGGCTACCCACGAGTGCCGGGGCGGTGGGCTTCCTGCATCCAGGTTGTTGACCCTGTCACTGAAAAGGCTGTTGCCCATACTGTCGACATCCCCGGAAACCAGTCGCTAGTCAGCCTTGCTCTTGTCTACTTCGACAGCCGCGGGGAGGACGCCTTCCTCGCTGTCGGTACCGCCACAGACCTGACCTTCACCCCTTCATACAAATTCTCCGCTGCATCGATACAGATCTACAAGATCTCCCCCACAGGACGCGAGCTCGAGTTCTTCCACGAGACAGAAGTGAGCGAGCCACCGCTGGCCCTCCTCGCCTTCAAGGGGAAGCTCCTTGCCGGCGTCGGGCGCAACCTCTGCCTCTACGACTGCGGCATGCGCTCGCTCCTCCGCAAAGCGCAAGCCACCGACTGCGTCAGCAACCGCATCACCGACATCAAAACCCAAGGCAGCCGCCTCGTCGTCTCAGACCAAGCCGAATCCGTTACCTACGTGGTCCACAAAGACCAAGTCCACCCCAACCGCCTCATCCCCTTCATCGACGACACCGTCGCGCGCCACACCTCGGCCACCGAAATGCTCGACTACGACACCACGGTCGGCGGCGACAAATTCGGCAACATCTGGGTGGTCCGGTGCCCGCAGAAAGTCTCCGAGTCCTCGGACGACTCGCCTGACGGCTCCGACCTGCTCGTCGACAAATCCTACCTCGGCGGGACCCCGAACCGCCTCGACCTCGTCACCCACTACTTCGCGAACGACATCCCCGTCGCCATCCAGAAATCCGTCCTCCTCTCCGGCGGCAACCGCGTCATCTTCTGGGCGGGTCTCCAAGGCACCCTCGCAGCCCTCATCCCCTTCGAGTCGCGCCGCCAGCAAAAAATGTTCCAGCAGCTCGAGCTCCAGCTCCGCGCTGACGACGCGCCCTTGAGCGGCCGCGACCACCTCGCCTACAGGAGCTACTTCAACCCCGTCAAGAGCACCATCGATGGCGATCTCATCGAGCGCTTCTTGGTCCTGAGCAGGGATAAGCGCGAGAGCATCGCCGGCCAGTTGACCGGTGCAGAGTGGACGCCCGGCATGATCGATGAGGCGATTTGGAATATGCGCGGCTTGTATGTGTTCTAGATAGATGATATTACTGGACCGAGTGGAGTGGAGTGGAGTGGAGTGGAGTGGAGCGGAGTGGAGTGGAGTTGAGTGAAGTGAAGTGAAGTGAAGTGCAGTGCAGTGGAAGGCGAGCTGTTCTCCTGCGACGAAGCGAAATCAGTCCAGTTCGAAGTTGTGGGTAAGATAAGATAAGATATGGTAGTGAGTAGTAGTAGTAACAGTACAAAGTAGTACAAGTAAAGCAAAGACCCCCCTTTTTGATACCCGTATCTACTACTTGTCCCCCTCCCCCTCCTTCTTTCACTTTCTCTCTCTTTCGCGCTGTATGCCCACAGTTGCCGTGTCAAGAATTTGGCGAAAGGGGAAAGGAAGGGGGGTCTATTATGCGACATTAATTCATTGAGAAGACTGGATTGTTGGATAGAGTGGATGGAACGGCTTTATGCTGTGTAACTACTAGGTATGCGAGTTTATTGTTGCAAGAGGTCCGTGTTGTACGTTTTCGTACACACACACACGACTGCGCCATGCTACACACTGCCATACCTTACCACGCTTTGCCATATCCTGACTTCATCTGGGTGAACGTATGATATCTGGAGCCCTGACTTGTTCAGCTAGCGGGACCTGCAGCACCTGCGTCATCGTCGGTGGCCTTCTCCTTGCCCTTGGCGGCAGAGGATGTGTCTGTGGAAGGAGCGACACCGACATCCGCAGACGTAGCGGCAGCCGCAGAGACGTCGTCCATGAAATCCGGGCTGAGCGTCTGTGTAGTGTTGCGGTTCAGGATGGGTTTCTCTGCGGAAGAGGAAGCGTCATGTTTCTCGCCCTGCTCGCCACTCGGCTCCGCCTCACTCGCGTCCTTCTCTCTCTGCTCAGCAGCGCTCCTCTCTTCTTCTTCGCGCCGTTCCTGCTCCTCACGCGCAGCCACGCGCTCCAGCCGCTCCCGCTCCTCCTGTGCATGCACCATGCGCTCGCCGATGCCGGGCCACAAGCTGGCGACGAAGAGGGCGACGCCGCGTTCCAGCGTGCGCATACCTTCTCGTAGCCAACCGACTTGGTTGTTGCGCTGCTGGATGAGCAGCCGGCGCGCTGCTTCCTCGGGGGTGATGTTACGACGGGGATCAGCGGCGGGAGCGGGAGCGTTGGCGTTCGGACGGTTGTTGCCTTGGGCGATGCGGTCTGCATTGGGCATCAGGGCTTCGAAGTGTTGGCGGATGACGTTAAGCTGTGCCTCAAAGACGCCCAGCTGCACAATGTACACGATAACGGCGATGCTGCCGAGCATCAGCGGCCGGTACCAACCACCGCCGCCAGCGAAGATGTAGACGAAGCAGGCGAGCTTGAAAACCAGCCAGAGATGGCCGGCGATGTTACCGACGCGATCGTTGTCTGCCGGCGCGGCGGGAGCGTTAGCTGGGGGTGCGTTCTCGGCCTGGCGCTCGTTTTGGTGCTGGATGATATTCTGGATGACACGCTGGGCTGCGGCTTGTTCTAACCCCCCAGGCTGTACTGCTTGCTGTATCACAGTGGGTTGCTGTGTTGGCGTTGGCTGAAGACCAGCTAGCTGGCCGTTCAAGTTCAAAGAGCTCTGCGTGAGTTGTTGGCCAAGACTGGCTATGAGTTGGCGGTTATGGTTGAACTGGTTATCGAACGCTTGTGACTGCAACGAGGAAGCGAAGGGTGCAGTTGTGTAGGTACCTCGCTGATCGAACAGAACGCCGACCGGCCCTTGAGGACTGGAGAGAAGAAACAGTTCTGCAGGTGCGTTAGATGGCAGCGTGCGAGAGGCAGCCGATGCTGTTGCAATCAGAGGGTCAGACGCTGCCGCGGTGGATGAGCTCGGTGAGGACGATCGTGCCAGTCCGGGGCTTACTACAGCCTCTCGCGCTGCTAGAGTGCTGCTGAACTCGTTCGCCTGTCTCCTCACCTCGCCTGCGGTCTGGCGTAGGGCCATCGCGTCTACGTTGGCTTGTGTTGACGGGTCTGAGAGCGCGGACTCTACGATATTCAAGTTGTGAGTGATTCTTCGCAGGTGTTCGCGGATACGTTCGGCGCGCCAGCTGGGGAAGGTGTACTGTCCCGATGCGCTCGACAGAGCATCCTCTACTGCAGATGGGGCGAGTAACGTCCGCACGTTGTCAACCTCACGAGCGGCCTCCTGGAGCGTCTCTCGAAGTCTCGGCAGAAGCCAACTTGAATGCAGATCGGTTGCGCTATTGAGAGGAGGTGGGACTGTAAAGGCTGGCGGTAGGGCCACCGGACGCTGCATGGTTGGCTGTCCTGGCCGCAAAGGGATATTTGCTGTGAAGTCGTTGTACGTGACGGACCATCGTGCGCCATTTGGCCCGATTCCTTCCTGCCGTACCGTTCTGACGTTTGGCGGTGGCATGCCTGCAAAGCCTGGAAGCACACCAGGAACTGCCGGTTGACCTGGAGCAGGAACGCCTTCTGCGGGCGCAGGCTGGGGTAACGCACCATCAGCTGGCTGTGCTGGCGGTGCTGGCGTACCAAGAGTTGTAGGAGTGCCAGGAGTGCCAGGAGCACCACGCTGTCCCAAAGCTCGCGCGATCTGCTGTTGCATCTGCGGTGGAAGCGGCGTGGCGCCCAAAGGCCCCAGCGGGTTCAAAGGCTGCTGCACATGGTGGTGATGGTGGACATGAGGATGGTGGGCATGATGGTGGTGGTGATGTGGTAGCGCGCCAGGTTGTGGTTGTGAGTTTGGACGCGGCTGAGGTATAGCTCGGAACGGGTTGGTGTGAAGCGGAGGGCCCGCTGCGGTAGGAGCTTGCGGTGGATTGGAAGGAATTGGAGGAGCGGTAGCTGTACGTTGAACCGGTGTGGACGATGTGGGAGAGGTTTGCGGTACTTCTCTCAGGACAAGGTGGAGGCTCTGGTCTTTGGATTCACGAAGCTGGAGCTCTGGTTAGTTCAAGGTGGCCGCAATGAAAGCTTAACTACTCACGTTCTCCACACCAAAGACAGTCTCCAGCGTGTCGGCGCCATTGGCGACAACCTTCCCTCTGTATATCAGGCGCATGCGCTCTGGGCCTGGCTTGGTGGCGACAGCATCTTGGATCTTGAGGCGGAGCTCGCTGACCGTGGTGGATGCGGGGAGGTCGTGCAGGTGGATGCCGCCCTCTATTTCGCTGGACGGCGACAGAACCCTCAAGTTGATCGTCACTGCGTCTTCTGCCATGGTGTGTCACTGTGCAGGCGAGAAGGAGTGAGTGGGTTGGCGGCGCGGCGTGCTATTGTGTTTGTATACGTTGCAGATTGCCGGTATATATGGTCAGCGCAGGCTTGCCATTTGCGACAAACAAGGCAATCGCAGTGGAAGCCGACTCAGTCGCCGTGCAGCAGAGAGTGTCACGCAGCACTGCACCCTCGGCGCTGCCAGTTTACAGTAAGTGAATGTATGTCGATTCAGGGTAGCTCCCACGCGACGACGTGACAGCTTGTCGTGGATGGCCGAGAGCACCTCCGAGGTGATCGCCGCCGCCAGCCGACGTCATCTGGTGTGATTGGCCGACGAAATCATGTCTGCGATCCCACACTGCGCCTGCGCGTCATCCGCCAGTCCGCCGTCCGCCTCAGAGCTCTCCCACACGACTGTCACGAGGGTGCAGTGAAGCACCTCAGTAGGTGAAGCAGCCATGGCCTCGACTTGCTCCCGCCAGCTCCTCCAGGGCGCTACCCGACGGCGACCTGCTACCCTTCCCAATGCATACGCCCGCGCTCCTGTGCCCTCGCGCAACTTCTCGTCCTCCCGCCCGCTCCACGAGCAACAGCACCGAAAAGAGTCTTTCCGGTCGCGGCTGGGTGCAGCACTCGGCAAGACCAAGATCAAGTGGGAGCCCATCCCAATTGCCCTTGGCGTTGGCTTCCTAGGCGCATTCCAGCTTTATCGCATCCAGAGGAGAGACAAGCACACCCAGGCCGAGCAGGACAGAGGCGAGGATGTAGACCAACAGGGACGGCCCAAGCGGCGCGAGAGGATAAGACCGAGTGGGCCATGGACGGTGCAGGTCATGTCGACGCTGCCACTGAAGGCTCTCTCTCGCCTCTGGGGCAAGTTCAACGAGATTGATATCCCATACTACTTCCGCGTGCCTGGCTTCAAGCTGTACTCGTTCATCTTTGGCGTCAAGTAAGCCTTATTGTGACATTTGATCTCTAAGCACACCACTGACTATACTGCAGCCTACACGAAGTCTCGGAGCCCGACCTCCATGTCTACCCCAACCTGGCCGCCTTCTTCTACCGCACCCTCAAGCCTGGCGCCCGCCCTCTCGATCCCAACCCGAACGCCGTTCTCTCTCCCGCGGACGGCAAGGTCATCCAGTTCGGCACCATCGAGCATGGCGAGGTTGAACAAGTCAAGGGCGTGACCTACAGCCTCGACGCTCTCCTCGGCTCGAACCGCCCCTCGAAGCCTGAAGACAACGTCGCCGACTCGCAAGTCAGAGCCTCGGAGCACATCAAGACGCCCAAAGACCAGGAAGACACGGTCCGCGCAGACGAGGAATTCGCAAACGTAAACGGCATCTCCTACACACTCCCCAACCTCTTCTCCGGCCCTTGGCCCAAAGGCGGCAAGCCTGCAGAGATGCCCACCGACCAGTCAACCCCTTCCATCCCCTCCTCTGAAGCCGAAGTCCGCGCCGACCTCGCCCTCTCCGAATCCTCCACCCCGTGGTGGGCGCCCGCATCCAAGAAAACCCCCACCGCACTCTACTACTGCGTCATCTACCTCGCCCCCGGCGACTACCACCGCTTCCACTCCCCCGTCTCCTGGGTCGTCGAGTCGCGCCGCCACTTCGCCGGCGAGCTCTACTCAGTCTCGCCTTACCTGCAACGCACCATGCCAGGCCTCTTCACCCTCAACGAGCGCGTCGTGCTCCTCGGCCGCTGGCGCTGGGGCTTCTTCAGCTACACCCCCGTCGGCGCCACGAACGTAGGCTCCATCAAGATCAACTTCGACCGCGAACTGCGCACCAACAGCCTCACCACCGACACCGCTGCCGACCGCGCCGCCGAACACGCCGCCGCCCGCGGCGAGCCTTACTCCGGCTTCGCAGAGGCGAGCTATTCAAACGCGTCGAGCGTGCTCGGCGGCCACTCGCTCAAGCGCGGCGAAGAGATGGGCGGCTTCCAGCTCGGCAGTACCATTGTGCTCGTTTTCGAGGCGCCCAAGGGGATCCGGCCGAGTCTGGACGAGGGGTACAAGGGCGAGCGGAACGGCGGGTTTGAGTGGAACATCGAGCAAGGGAAGAAGGTCAGAGTGGGCGAGGCGTTGGGCGTAGTCCATGAAGTGAAATGAGTGTGTTGAGTGGGGAGAAGGGATGGACGGAAGACCGTGTCTTGAAACAGAACGGAGTGAGGGAGATTGGAGAGATACCACGCGAAGAGCGAGTTTGAAACATGTTGTACGATACTTACTATACCGTGCTGCACCGCATTGCATTGCATTGCATTGCAACTAAATATATTCAACGCGATTAGACAACACCTACCTCACTCCCCGAGTTCAGCACCACCTGAAGCAAACCCCAGACCCGCGAAGAATCTGGAAAGTTCAATTCCTGCTAACCCGCTCACACGCTATACGGCCCACAGCTGATAGTGAGGGCATTCATGTTCAGCTGACGTGGACGTAGAGTACTAACGCTCTTCCCTTGGAAAAGGAAAGACAATCATAGAAGAGAAGGAATTCATACTAACCAACAAACACCCGTCCAAATGACAAAGACAAGAAAGAAGAAAAAACAAGAAGAAGCAAAGGGACTCCACTCGACTCAAGTAAAAGCGGGAGGCAAGGCAAGAGGGAGGGAGATTCATCTGCAACGTGTTATCAGTCTGCATCTTCGGTGTTTTTTGTTTGTCTTCTTGTTCGACTTCTTGGTCCTGGCTGGTTTGGTCCGGGCTAAAAAAAAAAGAGCAGAGGTACTCTTGTAATACTGTGTGGTCATCCCCCTGCTTTGCGACATCGCTACCACGTGCCGTGGTGTGTTGTGTGGTCGGTCGGTAGATGGGCTCGGAAGGTTCGGTCAGGCAGTAGAAGAGCAGCTTGTTGATGCTGGACGGGCTCCGGCTGCGGCCTGGATTGGTGACCTGTGATGGACGTGTCTTGGTTTGACTGTTGACTTACTTACTGCCTTGATTGTAATTATGGTGCAGCGTAGAATCTGTCTGGACAGAGCCGTGCATAGAAAATGCAGGCGTTGCCAACCTCACGCCATCACGACAGTGATGTCGTCGATACTCACTTACACGCATCACATCACGCACGCACACACGCAGGACAAACACGTGATTTGACTTGTACATTTCGCTCGCCTACACACCGCACTGAACAGCGCTTGCCTAGCACGAACTGAACTCAATCCAACACATCTATATACACAGTAAACCCCCTCCGCCCTCGCTATCGACAAAGGAAACCAGCAAACCCCAAGATACCCAGCCTAGAAAGAAAGAACAAACGCCAAAACGTCTCCAGTCCATCCCTACAAGCCGGGATATAGACAAGGCAAGATCCGACACGAGTCGGAAGGATCAAAGGAAAACTAAAGGAGGAACAAAGGGAATCGTGAAAGGGTCGTCGTGTGAAGTAGCAAGCAGTCTAGAAAGAGGAGTATGAGAGGAACCGAACGGACTTTTTGGTCTGCCCGCGGAGTCGAGGGAAGGAGATGAAGGGCCATCGATGGGACCCTAACGGTGATGAGGAATCGCTAAGCTGACACGAGAAGGATAATGACGACGACGACGACGGAGATCAATGCTTAACGATTGTTCTTACAAGTCAAGCATCGAGGTGATGGCAGCTACCCTCTGGAACGCAGGTTCCATGGCAGCCATTCTCCTCTGCAGACGCTCTGCAAGCATCTCTTCTGTCGCCTCATTTGCCACAACTAAAGTGAAGTGGCTGCTCTTCTCGGAGGTTGCCATCGCGAGCTCAGCGGGTGCAGAAGGGGCGGCAGCGGGCGCGGGCGACGAGCGGTAGAGGTCGTACTCCTCGTCCTCAGCATCGTCCTCCTCGATGGCGGCCATAGTGGGCTGCTCGGTCTGGACGGGGCGCTCGATGACAGGGTAATCGGGCTTGAGCTCCTCATCAGTGGAGGCATCGTCCTCGGCGGCGAAAATGGTGCTGTGGCCCTTGCCAGACATGGCGGAGATGTCGAGGGGGTTGACAGGGCCCTCGGGGAGCTCTGTAACGGCGAAAACGCGGGGGGTGTAACCGTTGAAGCCGTTCATGTTCCAGTTGGGGTTGTTAGCGGCGTTGTTGTTGATGTTGAGCATCGAGAAGTCGAGCTGAGTCTCGGGGACCATGGTCATGCCAACCTGGGTGGGCTCTGGCTGCGAGAATTGGAAGGGGGCGGGGGCTGGTGCCGGTGCAGCGGCAACAGGGGTCGATGTGGAGGGCATGGAAGCCATGGGCGCCTGGCCGGAAAGTGCCTCCTCTTGAGCCAAGTCGTCAAGGAAGGGAGTGAAGGCCTTGTGCCTGAGCAGACGCTCGATGAATGCACGCGAGCGAGCATTCTCCTCAGCCAGGGCACGGTTCTGGTTGCGGAGCTCGTTGTTCTCCTGGACCTTGACGGCAACCTCACCCTCAAGCTGGCCGATGTATTCTGTGCATGTTAGCATCGTTCGAACGGGCGTATGTACAATGCTTACCCTTTCTCCTCGAGCGGAAAGCGCGTGCGGAAACCTTGTTGCGGAGCTGGCGGCGCTCCTTGCTGCTGAGCTTCTTGCCCTCTTCGGAAGCAAGAAGGCGCTCGTCCTCATCCATGTCGTCCTCGTCCTTCTTAGCACGAATGATGTGGGGGAGGACATTGCCGTTGGCGTCCTGGGATGCGAGAGCAGCGTTCTGGCTCTCGGCGCGGATCTGAGCAACGACACGCTGGATAGTCTCCTCTGTGCGGGCGTCGCTGAGCGGGCTGGATGTCTTGCGGCTGCTCTGGGACGATGCGCGCTGTTGCTGCTGCTGCTGCGCTTGCAGCTGCGCCTGCTGTCTTTGGTGTGCGATTTGCTGTTGCTGACGCTGCTGTTGCGCCGCCTGCTGTGCTTGTTGCTGTGCCTTTGCAAGAGCAGCCTGCTGCTGATGCATGCCCGGGTACAGGCGGACTGCGGGGACCTCCTCTTGTGTGATGGCGCTGGGGTCCACGAAGTCATCCTGGTCGTTGTTGAAAGCCATGAAGTTGTTCTGCGAGTAGTCCATTCCCATGTTCATGTCCATGCCAATGCCGCTGTTCCATCCTTCCATCATCGAGTCGTTACCCATCATGTCAAGTCCCGACGACGAGAATACGGGATACCCGGAGTTGAAACCGGCGTTCAAGCCAGCGATGGAGCCTGTGGGGATACCAGTCTGCTGCTTGAAGCGCTCATACTCGTGGCTGGGTTTCGCAGCCTCTTGCAGTTCCTCGTCGATGGTGGTGCTGGTCGGGCTTGCGATATTAGAACCTGCGCTGGACTCGCGCTTGAGTCCGGGCTGTGTGGGCGAAGGCAGTTGGCTGAAGTCGAAGAACTCCTGGTCAGGGTCCGGGCACTGATTGTTGATGTGAGGGTTGAAGGCAGGTGCCATAATCATCGCGGGCTGGACGGCGGTGGCCATGGCTGCTTGTATCGAAAGGGTCCTGGGATGCTGTAGTAGAGCCCTGAGGCAGGCAGATGCGTGCTTTGGGTGCGGTGTTGGGGAACAACCAAGGCGGTTAGTAGGCTTCAGAAGAACGCGTAAGCTCGACTAGAGGTCCGGATTTGCCGAGAGTGGCTGAGCAGGGCCCGTTTGGTTTTGACGTTTGGTCCGAGAAACCAAGGGGTTCGAAGTCGAATATTGAGGTGCAGCGTTGATTGTAGAGATAGCGAGTGATTTGGTTGATGCCGAGTGTCGAGAGCGAGGGAGAATGGGTCGATCAAGGAGGGCCAGCAGCGGTCTTTTGCTGGGGCCGGTGAGGCGTTTCAGGGAGGCGGAGCAGTCAAGCCGCCCTATTTCGGGAATAGACAAGCCAATCCCAGCCAAGTCGATTCTTCGGTCGATCCCTTCCCTCCGCAGTCCGGCCGCTCACCAGTCGGCCTGTGGATGTGGGCACGACCATGTTGAGACCCTCGTCTCATGGCTCCACGATACAGCAGCGGTAATTTATCGCTTGTTGACATAACGCAGCAAGACCACCTTCTCCACATTGCCCGTCCTGGAAGGAGCGAAACCCTAACAGCAACAGCAATGCTCACAGCCTAGCCTGATCACCAACACAGCGGTCGCTCAAGACTCTGCCAAAGAGCCCAAGGCCTGGCATTACGACACCTACGCACACGGTGTCTACCAACTGCCGACACCGACGGTCCTCGGATACACCACCGTAGCTCAGCTGCGGCTGTGCGAGGCTCCTCGGAGACATGTTTGCGACGTTGATGCGATTCGTCAATCACTAGCATGAACACATGGAAAGCTCTTCAGCACCAGTAAGAGCCGATGGCTGTGAGTTTATCCCAAGTCACGTGGCCGCTTCGACCAGATTTGGCGGCCTCATGTATGCAACATCTTCGAACGTATATTCCAAACACACAATGATTACCACATATACCTCCACAACACCTCCTGAGTCGCGTTTTGACGATTGCTGTTTACATTCTGCAGCTTGAGGTGAAGATCAGTGTTGCTGAGTCCCAGAGCGGAGCCCATGCCGTCATATTTAGGGATTTTCCGTGGTTGACCCGCAGTCTCACCTTGATTTTGTGCCCTCTTCGGTCCGGAGAATCATTTCTTGTTCCTGGATCGATGCATGCTAACGGCTGCAATTCGGTGGGCTCCAAGATCTTGCAACGGTGTGATTGTCTTTCCATCTATAGAAACCCTGCAGAAGAAAGGTATTGACATCCGAATCGACAGGAAAGATGGCATCAATGTCCCTGTCGAATTCGTATTGTATTTTTGAAACATCTATGACAACGATACACATGCATTCCCTCCCTTCACGTAACATATGCAGTCACTTCTCAACACCAGAACATCGCAATTACGAAACGCGCGATGTCGGGTGCAAGGACGTCAGAGCTGTCACTGCACAACGGCATCTACCGTGAGGTCTCTCCGTCCACCACACCTGCACTGGGCGATCTTCGCCCATCCTGGGCGTTCGCCCAAACGAGCACCTTCAGGGGGACCAGCATACATGCCATGAGCATCGGTTCCCATGATCGGGGCAAGTCTCCCGCCCGGAGTAGGTACGTAGTCCAGCTCAATGCTGGTCAACGTGCACATGCGAATACTCACATCGGGCCAAATTCCGCAACACTACAAGACCTTCCAGCTAAACTAGCCTAACAATGTAGCCGGTCATGCACTATACCCATCGTCGGAATAGGAAGTTAAAAGGTGACCCTCGCAGGATGAGGCCGGAAGGAGTGCTATTCATGGGCTTGATCAAGCCTGTGCCCACGCAATCTTGTGCTGCGCCTGACGGTAAGCCTTACCTGAACTACAGCCTCACCGAGCGTTAGCAGATATCGGCGGGCAGAATTCGTCTTGGCCGATGTTATCAAACGATTCCACGCCGATTTCGAAGTCAGCTTTGCAGAGGTAGGAACGCTGGTGAGATGCTGAGATAAGCACAGTACTACCTTCGAGTCTTGGTGCTGCCAGAAGTACGACATTGCAGAGTCACTTCTATCTGCGTATAGCAAGGGTGAAATGGAAAGCATATTGTTAAACAACATTCATTCCATTCGCTCACTTGACCATCCACTATTCTACGGCTTCTACTGAATACCCATCTGCCTTCAACAATCTACAGCACTACCTCACTCAATATCCTCTTCCTTAGCCTCCAAATCCTGCACATTTCCTTCCCCATCACCGACCGAATCAAGCAAAGCCCATCATCCAGGTCTTACCAACATATCTGACTAGAACCTCATCACCGCCCCCACCCTCGACAAAAGGGAGCGTGCACCGACATGAAGCCTACGCGGCAGTGCGCGCTATCAGATCCCACAACTCAATACCGCAGCGCCATCACCGTGCCGGGCCATCTCACCAATAGCTCACCAAAGTCTTCAAAGTAAGGGCGGGCAAAACGCATACGCAAGCCAGGAGGCTGCGGACCTCACGACTCAGACATGCATGCTTGGGAAGGACGTGATGACCGGGTTGAGCACAGCATGGGAGCATGCACAACCTGTTGGCCTGCGCCACTACAGGATAGTGACAAGCAATGTCCATCCTACAGCTGTCATGCAAACTGAAATGCATGAGATCAACGCTCGTACATGCTACCACCCACTCGCGCGTCTGTTCGTCTGTTCGAGAACACCCAGCGACCGCGCGGCCTGAACACGTTCTGCTGGTTAGGCTCGCTAGCTAGCTAGCCTTGCACCGCCTCAGCAGCACCACCCACCACTCCTCACCATCCACACGTAATGATTCGCCAGCGCAAAGCGTTTCACAACTGCACAACGCCAGCGAAGCATTCGGTGTTAGCGCTTGAGAAAAATGCTTTTGCGTGATTGAACCGGCGAACGAGCCTGCGCCGCGACGCGCCCCGTTCGGACCGGAGGTTCATCTCAGATCTGGCGATGAGACGGGAGTCTGGAGCTTTACGCGTCAGAAGCGAGGGGTCTGCGTTTTGCGACTGCGAGTGCGATGTCGGGTGGCTCAAGCTTTCGTGAAGACGCTATCATGCGTGGAAAGGCGGAAAGGGAAAGATCATGGGTGTTGTGCAAAAGGTTGTGCGAAAAGGGGGTTGTGCTGGAATGCTTGTTGTACATTAAGTTGGAGCGGCATTGTGATGCTGGTCTAGAATATATTGTAGTATACAAGACGTGCGTGGCTTGATGGAAGCCACGAGGCCTGAGCCGAAGAGAGGGAGCGCCGCGTTGTGCTGACGAGTCCTCTATCGCCTTCTGAAGTCAGTATCAGTATTGCTGCTCAGGAAGTCGTGGATGTCTTGTTCTGGCGGGCCCAAGTCCTCCGGCCCAGCGTCACTCTGCTTGGGAGCATCTTGTGTGTGTGACTTTGAGCTCAGATGCGTAGCATCATCTGAGACCACTTGCGCACCCATCCCCTGCTCTCGAGCCTGTAGATCTGGCTGTCTCTCGACCATGTTCCGCTCCTGCATGTGTGCTTCAATCTTCTCATCCAGCATGCTAACATCTTTCCTCATCTTGAACACATCTCCCATGCGCTCTTCGTCAACTGAGATGCCTAGATTCTTAGCGACGTACAGGAACTGCTTCTCATCGTTGTAAGGGCCTGTAACACCACCAGTTGCTATCCCCTCGCCACGTTGCACGTCACGGACGATGAATCGCGCGCGATCGGTATCGCCAGCAGTAACAAGGGCTCTGATGACAGCTGTAAGGGCCTGGAAACTAGGATGCTTGCCTTGCCTAGACATCCGTGTGAGTACGCTCATCATCTTCCCTACTTCCCCATGCGCAGCATAGCCTTCGATAGTGCGGTCGAAGAAGATCTTGTCGGTATCTGCGTGAGGTGATGCAAAGATCGATTGCAGCAGAGAGTCGACGGCCGTGATCGCTGGCGGAGATTGTTGAAAGTAATACGTGAGCAGTGATGTGTAAACATGTGCGCTGGGTGAGAGATTGCGGGCTTGCATGTGCTCAATCAACGCACGAACAGCATCGTAACTACCGTAGTGCTTCAACAAGCGGTCGATCGCTGACGCATATACGTAGTTGTTTAGGCGCAGACCCTCAGCCTCGAACGCCTCGATTCTCTTCAAGAGATAGTTGGCGCGGTCACTTTCAGACAAGTTGTCAAGAGAGCCATTGTCAAAAGAAGCGGTCATGAGCATGGTGTGTGTGGACAAATCCGCCTGAACACCGCTAACCTCCATTTGCTGAAGAACCTTGATAGCTGTTGCATAATCACCGGCGTTCAGATACAACTGAATCAGAATGTTGAAAGTGCGTGTGTCTGGCTTGACGCCGAACTGAAGACCCCATTGCAGGATTTTCTGTACGTATTCGATACGTTTCGCTGAAGATACGCGAGCATTATCTGGCAGTGTTACGATGCCAGACATTGCACCATTGACGACCTCCACAGATGGCTTTGTGCAGTGGTTGACCAGCTTTGCGGTTACAGGGGTGTTCTTCGCGCCTTTGGCATTCTTGGAGTTCGACGGCTGCGCATTCACGGCGTTCTCTGCAGAGCGCCATTTCTTGCCCATGTCATCAAGAGCGCGAAGACCGAAATCGATCCGTCTGAAAGACATCAATCCGTGCACACGAGCAGTCCAGGCGTAGTTATCCGGTTCAACCCCCGCACTCAGCATGCGCTGCCACATGCCATCGAAACCTTCAAGGTCCTTTGCCTTCACGCAACCTTCAAGCATGGCTACCCACGTTGGCAGCTCAGGCTTGACACCATTTGATATCATGTGATTCCAAACCTCGACCGACCGCGAGGCTTGTCGAAGGACCAGGTATCCGGACAGGAAGGCGTTGTAGATTCTCGGCGGAATCGTGGGCTTTCCATTCTGAGTGTAATCTCGCACTACGCGCTTCCAATGACCTTCAAGCACAACAGGGGACGCTCTAGATTCGATTGCACGGGCGATGACTCGTAGATTGAACGACTCCAGATCCGCGGTAGCAGGCTTGCTGCCTGACTGGCTCGACGTCGTACTAGCATCACCTTTTCCCCGCCCAATGGCAGTCAGAGCTTTGCCGGGTGCTGCTTCGATCTCCTTGGTGATCTCAGCTTGGACATCTTGGGGAAGTTTCTGAAAGGCTATTGAGAATGCTGGGTGTTTCAAGACGGAATTGACCCTTGAGCTAGAAAGAACACGGACGAGCACATCTAGGAAGGGGCTCGCCTGGAGTCGAAGTGACTCATCCGAGTTGATAGCGTCTGAGAGGTTGAACATGTAGATAGCGCAGAAGCCTAGGGTGGAACTGCCAATCGCTTTTGGATGGAGTTCCTGCAGGCGATAGTTGAAGTCTCTTGATTGCCACATCTGTGGTAGTGCGTCAATGGAGGGCAAGTTCCACTCTGAACTGACGGCCTCCAAAGGAGCGTTACCGCTGCCTTTACATTGGAAGAACAATCGCCAGATAGAGATCAACTCAAACAGCAACGACGGCAAGTCTCGCTGTGATGCCGCGCCAGATCCGTTGGCAGCGAGCATAACCTGATATGTCAGAGGTTCGATGGCCTCCTTGACCCACAGACTTGTAGGCGCAATGCCAAGCTGCTCGTACTTAAAGAGAGCACCTGTTGGAGTGACAGCCGGCTCTCCCTGTCTCTCACAGAAGTCTTTGATAACCTGGCTTAGCATGAAGCTGAAGAAGCGCTTCTCGTTGATCTCGCGTATGTCGGCCGTAGAGGGGTTCGTGAGGGCTTCGCATTCGGCAGAAGTGTATGTCTTCTCGAACAGGACCCACGCGCTTTGTAGTCCCTTGTCTTTCAGACTCTTCCGTATTTGCCAAGTGTACTTTTTGCCCTCGTCCTCAACCGTTTTGGCCTTTTGCGACGCGGCATGCAGCGACTCAGCGGCCGGGTCTGCCTCTACCTCATCACTGAAATGCTTTGAGTATCTCCCCACCCGCTGAGGCTGTTCGCCGCCTTGATTGCTGGGCTGTGTGCCTATGCCATTGAAAAGGTTATACGATGGTCGTTGGGTGCTCTCAAGCGTGTTGGCCGTGGGATCTGGCTGCGTCTCGGTTCGAGTTTGCTCGACGTCGCTGCGTGGCTGTTTGTTGCGCAACGAAATGAAAGTGGCTCGCGGTTGCCATTGGGGTCTCCTGGGGGACAAGCGACAAGGGTTCATGCGCGTTCGGCATTGACGACAGACGTATGAGCCCAGCATGGTGAGCGCTCGATTGGTGAAGGGAGGTAACGAAGACTGCCAGCCCCGTGTCAGCATTAAAAATTGAACATCGGGACGACACCCACAGGAAAGTCCAATCTATGATCTACACATTGCCAATCCTCTGCATTCGCGTACTTGGTGCCACAGCCCGTACAACAACACCTTATGCTGGTCGTGCAAACGGGCGCGGAGCTGGCATCTCCAAAATCCAGACGCCAACCCAAAAAGGAAAGTTCCCGCGGCCCAATGACGTATCACGTGTCTGAAGCAGCAAGCGCGACTCGCTGACTCCGACATTCGATCGATGTGACGGTGATTGAACACCTATTATATATTCTCGACACGCTCACAGTGTGTCTGAATAGTTTTTCTACCATTTCGCGTTTTGACGCGACCTGTCCCTACAATGACTACCCATGTCCCTAGAGCGTCCTATACACAGGAGGAGCTTGACAAGCTCTATCCTAAAGAGCTAGAACTCCAACTTGTTCAAATCGTGAGAGAGCTGGTCGTTTTACATGAGCACGACTAAATGTTCGACAGCTTCTGCGACATGGCGAGCGCACTCCAGTTTCACCGCGATTCCAAAATGTATGCTACTCCATTACTCGCGGTGAATCAAGACACTGACTTCCTGCTAGACTGGCCTACAGCCATGTGAGTGAAACTGAATGAACTTGGGGAAAAAGCTGATCAGTTCAGACTGGCCATACTGTAACGCTGCACGGCAACTCTCCAGTGTCATCATGAGTACGAAGGACTTTACACAATGGGATCAATTGAAGTACCGTCGAAGAATCGAGACTTTTGGGGAAGATGATGATCCAGGTATAACACCATACAGATAGCTTTGCGAATCATACTAATCGAGGCCAGTGATTGCGTCTGGACCTAATAATGAGTTCGATGCTGTATGCCAGCCGGGAGAGCTCACAGACAAAGGTCGCCAAACAACTTTAGCGCTGGGCGAACGTCTCCGTCATCTCTATGTCGATCAGCTTCAATTCATGCCAAAGCTTATATCAGACAGCGACATGATCTATCTCAGGGCCACCCCCATGCCACGAGCTCTCGAGTCCGTCCAGCAAGCATTTTGGGGCTTCTACCCACCATCTGCGCGGACAGCCGACTTCCCTCCTCCCACCATCATCACCAGATCACCTGCTGACGAGACCCTCTACCCCAACGACGCCAGCTGTCGACGCTTCGGCCAGCTCAGCCGCGCATTCGCTCAACGCTGCGCTGAACGCTGGAACGACACAGAAGACATGCAGTACCTCTCCAAGCTCTTCTCAAAGTACATGCCGGACCAGGCAAAAGTAGCTGTAGATTCCCGCCCCCGCCTCTCCGGCATCATGGACACCATCAACGCCACCGACGCCCATGGCCCAGAGACCAAGCTCCCCAAAGTCTTCTATGACCCCAAAGCGCGCGCCATCATCGGCAAAATCGCCGTCGAGGAGTGGTTCAAAGGCTACACCGAGTCAACCGAGTACCGCATGCTGGGCATCGGCGGACTTCTCGGGGACATCACATCGCGGATGACGGGCAGCGTCGAAGGCAACGGGCGGGACGGGCTGCTGGAAGTAGGCGGCAACGACGGGGCCCTGGGACGCGGCCGCGGCGGGGAGACAAAGACCAAGCTCGCACTCTCAGGATGCCACGACACGACTCTGGCCGCAGCGCTGACCTCGCTCGGGGCTTTTGGCAATGAGGCCTGGCCCCCGTTCACAAGCCACATCGCGTTCGAGCTGTTCAAGGCCAAAGACCACCGCTCCTCCACCTCCTCACCACCTCTTTCACCACCCCAACGCGTCCAGACACCAGACCTCACCCACTCGGCCCCTCCCACCCCTAAATCCTGGTGGTCCTCCCTCTTCTCTTTCTCCTCCTCAACCACAACAAACCCCAACACCCCAACCACTTCCCTCTCCCCCACGGGTATCGCGCGCCAGCCCCTCTCCTCGCTCACCCCAGCCCAGCGCGAGTCTCTCCAAGGCTACTACGTGCGCATCCGGTACAACGACAAGATCATGCAGGTCCCGGCGTGCAAAGCACCGGGCAAGCATCTCGACGGGGACGAGTCGTTCTGCACGCTGGAGGCGTTCAAGGGCGTGGTGGATAAATTTACGCCTGTGAATTGGAAGGCGGCGTGTGGAGAGAGGTTGGGGGAGGGCGCGTTTCCGGGCGTTGTTGAGGAGGCGGGGTAGGAGTGAGTGAGGGAGTGAGGGAGTGAGTGAGCGCGCGAGTGGTAGATACGGGTAGGATTGAGGAAGGTAGGAGGAGGGCTGGGGGTCTTGTGGGTGATAATATTAGCGAGCCCAATTATATGGGACTCGCATCAGCCGTTGTTTAAGAAAACCCAAGAACTCTGAAAGATCTAATGAACAAGTGTGAAGACGTATAACCCAGGGTATCGTCTGCTCCCTTCACACAACATCCGCACCCCATCCCTCCCTCTAGCCCGTCTAATCCCCCTTCCATCCCCCAAACCACCCTCATCCTCCACACACACACACACACACACACACACATCTCTTCTACAACTCCTTCTTCAGAAAGTGCTCCGGTCGATGATCCGTCTCGTAATCAACGTGCACGTACGCCCTCTCCACGTCGGGCAAGCTCTCGAGTTTAATCTGCAGCTCCTCCGCGATGTCATGCGTGGCCCTGAGCGTGCTCTCTGGGTCCATGACGACGTCGACTTCGACGATCAGGCGGGGACCCGAGTGGTACGCGCGGACGGTGTCGATTTGGCGGATGGCGGGGGAGTGGGTCATGGCTGGGTAGGATGGTGTTAGCTTAGGTGCGATGGTAGGGGTGGGGAGGGTTAGGGAGAGGACTCACAGATATACGTGATGTGCTGGAGCATGTTGGTATCAGCAGTGACGCCGATGAGGAGCTGGAACTCGCTGTATGCGGTCCTGCTCCAGAGGAAGATGATCAACGTCGATAAGATCATCGCACCCATGGGGTCGATCCACCACTTCAACTTGGCGCCGCCCACACTCGTCAAGATACCGAATCCGTTGATGAACAAGTCATTCCTGTGGTCCTCCCACAGAATGCGCACCTGGCTGTACTTGTTGCGAATGGCCCAGCAGTACAGGAACAAACTGAACTTGGTGGCGAACGCAATGGCAACGGCGATCACGGACGGCAGGTGGAAGTCGTTTGTGTCGGCACCGGTGTGCTCAGCGACGGTGCGGATGGCTTCTACGATGATGACAACGGAGACGGTGATCATGAGCGCGCAGAAAGACAGATTGCCTGCGGTTTCGATGCGAGCTTTGCCAGAGGGGAACTTGCGGGCGTCGACGCGCGAGACGGCGCGTGCGCACATGATGAGGGTGAGGTTGGAAAGCGGGTCGAAGAGGGAGTCGGCCATGGTGGTGAAGAGGGAGAGCGATTTGGAACTGATGGCTGCGTAGAGCTGGAGGACGGCCAGGAGAACGTTTGCGACGAAGGAGCCGACGACGGCGATCTTGTACTTGAGGTGGTTTGCGTCGCCTTCTTCTTTGGCTGCGCGTCGGTGGTCGTCGACGGGCTTCAGCAGGCGCTCGATGTTCTCGTTCTGGGCCTCGTAGAACTCCTCGAGCTTTTTGGCGTTGCGCGCCTTCTTGTTCAGGGCTATGGGACCGCAACCATCACGCTTGCGCGAGCTGTTCGCGCGGATCTGGGCGAGCTCATCTTCCGGCTTGATGGCCGAGGCGAGATGGTACGGGTCGTTGTCAGGAGTGTATTGAGGAAGCGACTGCGATTCGACATCGCTGGAGCTGTCGGCGCGATTCAAGACATGGCTGGGGCGAGCAACCGGGTCGTGAGTGGCGGTTGTTTCGACAGCTGTGCTGTTGCCGTCGAACTTGTGACCAGCACTGTCGGAAGCGCTGACATGTTGCGAGGTCGAGGCGTGTACATGGGGGCTTGCGGTACGCTCCACGCGTTCGGGATGTTTGTGGAAAGGATGCGGTTTCATCGAGATAGCATGGTGTAGATCCGGTTCCGACATAGCGGCTGTCGGTATGCGCCCTTCAATCCAACGATATCAGACGTTAGATGAAACGTGAATCTCAGGAGTCTCCCAAAGAAGAGCTTGTTGTCAGAAACAAGAGGGGTTCAATCTAGGGAAGAAGAAGAAGTCCAGAGCTGTCATCGGGCTTGTGTAATACGATCGACCGCTGCTCAAGCCAAAGATCACCACGTGGGGATGATCATGGCAGGGAAGGCGCAAGCGTGCTGCGCCTAGTCGCCTCCATTTCCAAGAAATTCTCCACCACAAGGCAGCGGAAAGGTTGACTTTGATAGACTCGAAGCTTGGTTCCGCATGCCAATCCTGAGTCATTTTCTTAGTACAGGTCACGGTTAGTAGAACTGGCTCCGGGTGCGATCATGCTTAAGCTTGAATAAAACACAAGCTCTCATTGTCGTGACATTATAAGTTGGATCGCACTCGTTGCACCGTACTATTGTCAGAGTGACTTCTTTTAAGCTGTCACCGTCTTCAGGCATTGTTGGATGCGTAGGATATGGGACCTCGCAAGCAATTATGATTTCTACATAATAGAAACTCCGGGCGACTACTGTTGACTACTGTACAAGACGGAGAGCGGAGCCAAGCCCGCACCTGCATTAGCTCCATCTGATAACTTCACTTAGCGTCTGTCCATCATTCCAAGCTCGACGTAACCGGAGCATAACCACGCGTCATCCAGAGCTTCATTTGCAATGACGGGCATCTCTTTTGCCGAGGAGTTGTGGAAAAAATATGGATTAATCACAGCTACGAAGCAACTTTGTAAGAAGCAAAGGCGGTATATCGCTATGTGAATGAACCTAATCAATAAATTGGATATCTACTCTCCTGACGAGCAGACTACTGCTTCGTCTTACAAGACTTCTGGTGCTACATGACTTTTGCGGAGACGTGCAAGGCGTGACGATGTGAAGGCGGAGATAAGGGCGTGTAATGTCGTGATTCTGTGCCGGGGACTGGGGCGGGGATCGAACGCGCAGGGGCTGGATGGGGTCGGTTGGGGATCTGCTTCCAGGGACATAGACAGGAAGACAAGCTACAGCGTGGCGTTGTCTGGCGGCCAGTCTGAGTACAGGGAGGCGGAAGGCGATGACCCGAGACACTGTGTCGACGACGGTATTGGTGTTGGTGTACTTTTGATCAAGTGAACACCAGCAAGGTCCAGCGACCCAACCCCAGGGCCATCTTCAGGTCAATCGGGGTGTCCAGATGCGGCCTGCAGCTGTCGTACTCCGTTCGCTTGGGGACGCGGGCATCACTGAACCCTGGAGGCTCAGTCAAAAAGCTGAACGAGTGATCTTCTAGCAACGTGACTAAGCCTCATCTCGCGCCCGGGTAGTTGGGCAAGGTTCTGAACTGTGTTTCTCAAGCCATGACACCTGAGTTGCCGCCTATTCCAGAGTGGTCAGTTGGTGAAAGTTAAGATATACTGGGGATGTGTGACATGATGCAAGAGACTGCTTAGTGCCGAACACATGTACTGACTTACCAGTTTGACGCTTGATCTGTTCACGGGCCCATCGGGCAGTGTCGCGTGTGCGTCCACTGAAGTCAACGTTCGCACGGGTCTCCCTTGTCATCACGGTAAGGAATTCGTGACGGAAATAGTCTCTGATCTCGCCGTTGGGGAATGCTTCTGCCAGGTCACTTCACACCATTAGTTCCGGTACAATTTAGCACTTGCAAAGGCACTTACCCAATGACACCGCATCCAGATCGGAGGAGACCCTCGGTCCTGTTGGGGTCTTGCTGGACGGTGCGCAGCAGATCGAAGATGGAGTCAACGTAGGGGCTGAGGAGGTTCTGCTTGTTGCTCGAGTTCATCGCGACGATAGCGCCATCCCACGCATCAAGGATACCTTCCCTCAGCGAGGTGATGTAATCGATCATCTCGTAGTTGTTCTCGGTGGTCAAATTGACCTGGCCAGCTTGCTGGAGTACCTGAGCAACGACGGTCAGGTAGGTTTCGAAAGCACCGTGAATGGCGTGGGCGATGTCGCCGAAGCACTGCAGAATAGCGGGCTTGAGTTGATTGCCAAGTGCGGGGCTCTGTTGAGGAAGTTAATCAGGTTCAAGAGATGCTGTCTACAAAGTATAACTTACGCGAAGGTTGTTAAGCAAAGAGTTCATGAAGGTATCGCAGTAAGGCTGGACCTTCTCGCCAAGTGAACGCGTGATGTCAGAAACAAGTCCGATGGCGACGGAGCACAAAGCAGGTTCATCCTGATTGTTCAGGGCATTGTACAAGAAAGGAGCGAACGCGTCCATGTACTTCTGGAAGTCCTCATCAAGCGCTGTAGCAAGCGACGCAATGGCGGCAAAGACAGTGTCAGGGACACTCGACTTAGGAGGAAGCGATTGCAGGGTTCCAAGCAGGATCTGCATGATGCGGTCGGCCTGGGGCCTGACATCGCCCTCCATACGCTGGATGATTGCCATGACAACACTGGCCAAACTTGTCTGCATCTCCTCGAGGGTAAGCTTGTCTTCAACACTGACGACCTGTGACTGAAGGTTGATAGACTTCTCCAGACGCTCAAGAATGACATTGGAGAGCTCATTGACGAGAGGGACGCTGTCAGCTGCAGCATTGGTTACAAAAGAGTTGACCACTTCGTAGGCAGCGGTCCTCAATTGGTTGTCGGCATCACCCCTTTCAGTGGCCTGCAGAAGGTGCTGAATGCTTTGGGCGAAATGAGCAGAGAGAGGGTTGCTCTGGCATCCAGGCTCTCCCGCGAACCTCTCAGCCAAGTTCATGAGAGACCAACAGCAAGAGCTAGCCATCTTGGGGTTGCTGGAAAGACCGTTGAAAAGAGCACCGATCAGAGGAGGCAGATGCTGCTGGGCATCGAGGGCACCGGGTACGGCTTCGCAAATGCGTCCCAGAGCGTAAGCTGCCGAGTCCTTGACGTGGACGTTCTGGTCGTCCATCATGCCAATGAGAGTTGGCAAAGCTTGCTTGACAATAGGATCCAGGACATGCTCCTCAGGGCCCTCCATGATGGCACCGAATGCAGAGACCGATGCGTCCCTGTAGTGCCAGTCCTCCGAGCGGATGTGCTTCTCGATGAATGCAAGGACGGGAGGCATGACAGCACTACCGACACACTGCGCCCACAGCTGCAGACACTGGTACGCTGCACGCGAAGTGTTGTACTCGGTGTCATCAGCATCCTCGTCCTGCTTGGCGACAAGTTCGAGGAGAACTGGGACAACCTCTTGTGTGGCGACGCGAGCGAAGTTGAAGTACTCGCGCAGTTCAGTGGAGCCCTCAGACTGAGCCTGTGAGTTGTCATCCTCGATGGCAATTTCTTCCTCGCAGACAGTGCACCAAAATTCGATGGCAAGCTTAGCGACGTCCTCCTCGTCACTCTTCATGCCCTGGATAGTGAGACCAAACAGAGCCTTCTCCATGTAGAAACGCATCTTGTCGTAGTAAAGACCCATGATACGGTTGAGACATCCGTAAGATCCTTGCTGGATGCGTTGGTCGTCTGCCTGTGTAGCCTCGCAGACGACCTGCATAATGTAATTGCGCTCGCCTTCGTTCTCGAAGTTGGATCGAACGAACTCGATCGAATCGCTGAGAGCCTGAATAGCGGCCACTCGGACATCGTTGTTCGCCTCCTCCTTGCGAGCACCCTGCACGACAGCAGTCAAGATGGCGTTAGAGTGGTGTGCCAGCGCTTCCCTCAGATCGATGTCATCGGTATCGCAAACATAACCGATCGTAGTCAGCGACGCCTGCTTCTGGCTGTCGTTACCTTCGCCGACGTTCTGGACGAGCGTTTGCATAAGCTCCGGCCATTGGTTGCGGGGTATCTCGATGGCAGCGATGGAAGCAATAAGCTGGGCGACAGTGGTACCGACTTGCTTGTTCGGTGTGGTCAACGTGCGGAGGGCCAGCTGCTTGACTTCCTGCTTAATCTGGGGGTCCAAGCTGATCCATCGCTCCTGTACCTGACGTAATCTAGCGTACTCGCGAGCTGTGAAGGCGTTCTTCAGCGCCAGGGCAGCGGCTGTTCGAATGTGTGCTTGGGCAGCTTCGTCTGCAAGTTGTCCACCGAGAATGGAAAGGTACTGAGACTAAAGAGAGAAATGGCTGTTAGTAGCTGGGCTGGGTTGAGAGTATGCGCAGGTGCAGCCTTCTCATCACTGCGTGGGGCACTTACGAAGTCAGAGTCGGCAGCCTGGGACAGCTGCTGCTCGGCGTTCTGACGGGTGGTGGCATCTATCTGGCTGTCAGCGAACGGCTCACAGGTTCGAGTACGCTGTGGCAGAAGTCTTACCGGGAGACAGTGTCCCCTCCAACACCTGGTTGATATCCATGATTGCAGGAGGGTGCTTCAAAGAGTCAAAGAGGGGTATAGAGCAGCTAGACAACTAAGAGAGCCGCAGTAGCGGTAGGTGTGCGGGTTGGTGCGGCGAATAGGGTGAGGCCTGTGAAAGTTGCGGTGGGCGCTCGTGTAGGGAGGGAATTTGTGAAGCGAAAGAGGTCGAGGTTGCCAGGCCGATCTATTCACGTGTTTGGCTGCGCGGGAGTTTTCGTTCTTGATGGATTGTGCCCCACTACGGCGCCGGTCGACGAGGCAAAGGAGTAATTAGAAGCTAGTGCGAGCGAAAACAACAAACAAAGCAGACAAGCGATGTCTGCCGTAAGAGAGAAGTTTCTGGAAATGGTTTGCACAGACGCCCGTATTCAACTGTGCCTGGAAGGCAGCGCCAACGTCCGCCTGGCCGCATTGGCTCGCTTGAGTGTGTGCTTTCTCCAGGTCTGCGTTCCCCTCGCGGCTGCCTCGTCCCTGCGCCGGGCGTTCCCTCCTATCACAACGCAGGTGTAATTCAAGACATTTGCTGCGCAGTAGTGATAGCCTCAACCCCCTTCTGATTTCACAACGGTCGCCTGTACTGTTCTATAGCTTTTCAAGCACCAGCTACTGTTGTTACGTGCCCCTGATCCACGTCGCTAGGCGCGCGTGGCTGCTGCAATGCCAATCATGACCCTACCATTGGGTGATAGGCGCGCAGTGTCACTTTTTCGGATTGGACTCGAGTATCTTTCGGACAGAGTGCGGAGACGACGTAGAGATAATCAAGATATGTAATACGAGGTCCGCAACTGCTAGGGAATCTGTAAAAAGTATATACAATCCATGGCACGCGACAACGCCAGAGATGCAAGCAAACACGCTAAGTCTCCTATGCATCTGCTCCAACCATGCAGCTGCCACGCGTATAGCTGGAGACGTCAGAGAGCTCAAGTAGCATCCTTGTGAGAATCATGTTCTACCTCTCCGTGGATCGTTGGCCTCTTCTTTCCTCCAGTCACGCATCTCCTTTGTTCCCAAGCTGCCCAGGCCTCCCTCGCCCCGTCTCTCCCACCCACCTAGTCTCACGACTAGACCGGTGGCATTGTCTGCGCCTTCACTACCAGTAGACGTTTCAACAGCAAAGCTAGTGAGATCCCTGGCGGCTTGGTCGGGCGTCTTGGCTTCTTTCACTATGTCAACGACCTCCTGGTCAGACAGGTGACCACAGACACCATCCGAGCACAGTACCATAAACGAGTATTCTGCGGGCGAAAGCTCCACTCTACGGATCTCAGGTTCTGCAGAAACACCGATGCGCTTTGACGACATGTCGCCAAATGCTCTAGTATTGGCCAGGCCGGAGATGCGCTCTTCACCGAATGAATCGGTTACGAAGGCTGCAGCGAAGCGGCGCAAGCGTGTTGCCTCCTCTGGTAATGATGGGTGGTGGTTCGAAGTAAGGGGTACAGCGAGTCCAGTCGCAGTGTTGCAAAGTAGTATTCTTGTGTCACCAACGTGCGCGGTGATGAGTGAAGATGGTGAAGAGGGGTGCCAGAATGGCGAGGGTGTTGGTGTTGAGATGAGAGCAACACTACATGTGCTGCCGCCTTTGAAGCGCTTGGTACCGCCAATATTCTGACCTGCACGCGAGGGCTTTCCGAGGATATCGTCGTCGTTAATGGCCTTATCTGCACGTACGGGATCTTCTTCTTTCTTGCCCACTTGTGCGGCCACAAAATCATAGTCGGCCTTCAAGAAGGCATACTCCAGCACTGTCTCTATTCCCACTCCCTCGACAGTGTCGTTGGAGACCGACGAACTTGGCGAATGACGTTTCGAGATGACATCCTTCTCATGAGGGTGGCCTCGGCCACCAGCAGACATGGAGAAATGCTCAGGCTTGAAGCGTCGGAAGTAGCCTCCAACAAGCTCCTTCCAGTTCTTGACAAGCTCTCGCTCCATTTCTTCAGCCTTCCGTATGCTGTCAGACTGTGGTATAGGTGGATCGCCTGGTATCGATCCGTCTCGCTGCTTGTTGGGCAGATCGCCTCGATCTCGACCATTTGGCGGCTGCATCTTCTCCACGCCTGGCGGCGTATGGGTTTGAATAGCGTTCAAGCTTTCCTTGTCTTGCTTCTGTCGGCTCTTCGGCGCTGTGTCTGGATCTTGCATGCTGCCTGGTAACGAAGGCCCAGCCCTCTTCAAGCTACTTTGCAACTCAAACTGCCGTGTGGCCTTCTCGAGGTATTCATGCAATTGCTCCCTCAAGAAGCCTGAACAAATCGCCCCGCCGTGCCCGTCGAATACGCCAAAGTAGAAGACCTGTGGATCTCCACTGGCGCTGCCGGCGGGTGTGACCTCATTTGCAGCCCCGCCCTTCCTGGTGAGGGACATGGGGCGCCGTTTGGCAAATGCTGGTATCTCAATTGTGCCTGCCTGGAACGCATCTTCATTGTAGGGCCGCGAGCCCCGCGATAAGGAGACACCGAAATGGTGCTTTGCGCTCTTCAGCGGTATCCGCACTACTGTCATGTCGCGGTTTGCGCCCACGACAGCAGCCGGCGAGTGGCTGTCCCCCTTTGCCTCATGAGGAGTGCTCTTGTCGCGCGGGAGCTTGTGATTGAGTCTGGGCGCCGAGTCTGGGTGCAGCGAGGACGCGGGAATGTGTGTGACGAAGTACTCATGGAAGCAGCGTCGCTGGCGGGCGGGCGGAGCTACCGCAGAGGGCGTGTTCGGGGTACGATTGCAGGTGAGGCAGGCAGTAGCAGGCCTTCGGGACGCTGTAGAGAGACGAACTGACGGTTTCCACATGCTGTCCCTTGCGGCAAAGGACGCATTGTGTTGTAGACACGGTTATTATGTCATGGTAGGGGACCGAGCTAGGACGGGTGTTGGAGGAGGCGGCCAGACGTTCCGAGATCCCCCAGCTTCGGATCCCGCACTGGCAAGCCTCGAGTCTTCAGTCACGACACGTTGAAGCATCAACACCCAACTTCACATTCAGTATCATTGCATACAAAGGCTCTCCAGACCGTCGACAAGGATGTCTGATGCAGATTATATTATTTCCAGTAGGGCAGTTGAGTGCCAGCCTCTCCCTAAGTCTACGTGGCAGGGGTATACCATAACGCCAGATGTCAAATAGACATTACTTTTCCAGTTCGTTTGCCTCATGAGAGCATTCATCTCACATCCTATGTTTATCGTCTCGCCTGAGACTGAGGAGCAGGACTGCCTCTCCCATTGATCATCTGCACATTGATCACCTTTTGTACGCTCGCCTTACCCATGGTCACGGTGGGGCTCCATGGATCGTCATCTTTTCCACCACCGTAGGTGCTATCTCTATTCCATCTATCGTTCTTGCCTGCCTCCACGTCGTCCTTGTCATTGTCGCCGACGTACGTCTTGCTGGTCTCGATAGACGTCAGCGCGATGACACTATCAGTATCGGAGTCACGCGACTTGGACGACTTGTGTGTGTGAAAGGATTTGGTGAACGAAGACTTGATGATCGATTCGGGCAGTGATGCCTTCCGGCTTCTGTGCGAATTTACGCGTTGTTGAGTGTCTGACGCGATCTTACGAATCAGCGGACGCAGGACAGCTACAGATGCGGCGATGATCCCAGTCCCCGGCTCGGCGGTTGCGAATATCGTGGCCTTGACAGCGTTGGCTGTATTGAATTAGCACCGAGACTGAGATGTGGATGCAGGGGCGAACGTACGATTGAGGGTTTGGCTACGAGCGAAGAGGAGACCTTCAAGATATACCATGCGGAGGACACTCGAGACACTTCCGATAGCACCAAGGCCCATGATGATGCTGACACTGATCTTTGACCGGCGATCAATGTCGCTGTCAACAAGAATCGCAATTGGGATAAGCACAAATGTCCAGTCTGCAATGACGTTGATCACCCCATAAATATAACCAGTGCTCAGTATGAAGCCGACCGGCAGACATTTGCTGGTACCAGCAAGGCTGTCTGCCAATTTCGAGGGGTCTCCGCAGACAAACAGGGTAGTGAGAGCATAGAACAAGCCGTACACTACACCGACGCCAAGTATCGTGTGAAAGACGACAGTCTGCCAGCGCTTCGTGAGGACGCGGAGGAAAAAGAGGCCGAGGGAAACCTTGAGAAGAGTGGTTGTGAGAATGTAGAAAACTTCGCTGAGTTGGACAAGCTGTCTTGGTCAGATCAATACAGACGAATGATAATGTCTGAGCACTCACAGCCAGGCTCAAATACCTATCCTTGTTGCTAAACAATTTGCCTTGACCACTTCGCAATGTGATAGTAAGGATGAAAGCGCAGTACGTAGTGAATAAGAGCTAATCCGATCAGCCTGTGGACACCAGGCGTATGTGCCAACTTACCAGAGTAGCAACAATGGCTGCATCATCCCATCCTGGAGATTTGGTAATCCGGAATCGCACCCACAATCGAAGTCCTACCGCCAGCCATGCCCAGACGATGAGAGCGATAGACAAGGCGAAGACGATCTTGCCCAATGTGATGAGTTCCTGGATTTGAGCCATCGAGGCCATATTGTTCAACACCGTATTAAGAGAGACTAGAAGAGGGTCGAAACAGTCACAGCGAATGGGTATATTGCTGGCATTAAGAGAAGGATATGAGATCTTAGTGATCCCCGGCGATGTACAACCCGGTTCTGGTCGTCGCACGTGTGGAAATGGTCACCGAACTCTATTCTGAGTGTAGCAGTGTGACGTGCAGTGGCCATTGGTAGCTATGCTCTCCAGTAACTTGGATGGTTCCGCATGCACACCCCAGACGTTTAACGTATAGCGACACAGTCGAGCCGGGCTGTAGTCCGGCACGCTGACCTTGAGGAGATCGGTTTGCGTGACAGACCCTGTGCCACGAGGTGGCTCAAACATCGTTCCAGGTATACGCTGTCTCCCATCGACTGGGAAGACAGCTTGCGCAATTAGTGCTTAATGCAGGCCCCTCTTAGGTGTGGGGTTAATTATGGCAGTGCTAACCTCAAGCTCTCAACGAAGGGGAGTGACATCGACTGCTAAAAAGGCTGCAAAGAATGTCATCATTCTATACGATTGCATTGGAGGCTGGCACTCCGTAATCGCAGGAAGAGTCTCAAAGTGGAATAAGCAAGATGCGAAGGAACCTGAGAGGATCCTCGATTCGAGGTGCGTCGGCACACCAGCTACATTCGCCATTTGACTTTCGCCTATTGGCCCCAAAGCGGCACTGGAAGCGCAGTCAAGCCATACATTCGAAGGCCGCCATGTTTCGCCATAGGATCGAGGTGTCGTAGCTTCGCGTTTCAAGAACCCGCGAAGAAGACCTGGTGCCAAACACAGCCGAGTCATTCGTAACATACGTTTAGTCAAACATGACCCCGCGAGAACCGATCAATTGCATGACTGAGGTGCGAACTGCTGTTCAGGCAAGAAGGTGAGCAACTGTCCTACGATCCAATGCAATCGAGGTTGAGACTCTTAATCGATAAGCACAGCGGCTTAGTCATTAGCGCCCTCGGCAAATTTCTTCTCCTCTGCTATCCACGAAGCCTTTCGCTTCGTCCCAGCGTCTAAACATCACGGATATGATCATTGTGCGCAATGCATCACAGCTGCTTCAATCTGAGCAGCTATATTGACGAGCAGTTTCAGCTTCAACTTGCTCTTCTGCGCATCGCGCACACCATTCACTAACTCAGCACCGCGATTTGACACGCTTGCCGCGCTGCGACATCGTAATAGGTACGTGTAATTTGTTTTCTTAACCTCTCTTCTCTGATGAAAATCAACAAATCAATATATCACAGACCTGTTCCAAATACATCATGTGGATAACGATTGTAACATCTCCTGATCATTTCTGTTTCTCGATGCTCGTACAGCTCTATCATTAAGAACCCTGTACTAACGTTCTTGAAAGGTCTTAGCTCATCGCGTGCCTCTGGTACCCGTCGCGATCTTGCACAATGCACACCTGTAGACTTAGATCGAGTTTAACAAGAATACAAGTTCGAATTACGAACAAGGGAGCCACAAGAGGGCGCCGCCACTTCTTTATACTCTGTTTACAACCCCTGCTTGACCTTGATCTCGAGACGTGGTGCACATCGCCCCTTTGTTCTGATGCTATTCTGATCTGGTCAACTGCTTGGTCAAAGACCGTTGTCTGTTCACAGATATGTATTCCGCTCATGGCGCCTTTGCGCCCTGCTTATCGAACATCTTGCGACAGGGCACCTAATACGCAATATTTGCACGATTCATCAACGTCGCAGGTCAAAGGGCTATTCTAACACAGCATCTTTTTGCCTTCGCTCTCTTGTATCGACATACAGTACACTGGACGTGTTGAAAAAGCAAAATGACTAATGCAGATGTTGGCTGGACCGCATCTCGACGGAACAGCAATGTCTCTCTGGGCTTAGTAGGCATTCCAAGTAATCAAGAGCCAGTACAAGCAGCGAACGAGTTCGACTTCGAATTCGACTTCGACCCCTTTGCCGATCTTGACGTCAATCTGGATGCCAACGCTACGGACACAATCTTCGCGGACCCTAGCATGTTCGAGGACTCGGCGCTGAGCAACTTACAAATCGCACCGAACCTCACGCTTAATACAGACTTGGAGTCGTTCCAGCTGTATCAACCCACTCTGAACGAGCAACATGGTTCGTATCCTTACATCCCGACAGACCAACACTTCGCATACCCTGAACCTCAAAGTTACTACTCCGCCCATGGAGCGCCATACTTCGACTACAGCACTTTTGGTCTTGCTGCATTACCTGGTAACAATGCTTTCTCTGGATATGAAGATGCTCAATACGCAACACAGGCGTATACATATAACAATACGGCATTTTCAATCACAGATGCAAGCCGAGTACCCATGAACGTCTATCATGGATACCCAACGACGCAATCTGCAAGCCTCCCTGTACAGGGATCACAAGTCGCCGCCGCATCACAAATTTCCTGTGTCGAATCTGTTCCGACACCAGTCAACAACTCGCGTTTTAATGATGAAACACCAGATTCAGATGCGGGATCAGACGACGATTACCACGACAGCACAACAAAAGTAAAGAACGCCAAACGAACAATGCGAAAGAGACCCCGTAGAGATTCTGCCAACTCTGCAAGCACGTCAGCGGCGACTCCAGCTGAGCCGGTAAAGTATCACTCTGGGGAGAAGCCACAGAAGGTGGACGCAAAGCCCTGGATTCGAACCAACAACAATACTGAAGGTGACACGCGAACAGCTAAGATCAATCACTGGAAAAACAAGTATGATTACAAGCCACTGCCGCTCGGTACCTGGAGTTCTGGCAAGCACACCTTTAAGTACACACAATATGAAAATGTGGACTTCCTGACAGAAGCACCCATGCCGTCTCGAAAGATAAAGGAGTACATCTTGAACTATCCATCTGACGATGAAAAACGCCTGGTGCTTTGGATCCAGAAGATGCCCGCAGATCAGGGTCGACGCTATGGCTCAAAGCAGCACTCGAAGTGTGCTTTCAGGGACTGTCCTATCCAACGCTACGTGGAAGGCACGATTAGCACTGGTGAGTATCGTGTTGCGTTCGATGAGAAGCACCATACATATGGGAGCCAGGTGGACCCGTTCGACTGTGTAGCCTATGCTCATCTGTACTGCATGGAGCAATTTCTCGACTTCGAGCAGGTATGCCAGGCCGCTGACGTGCGCATCGATACGCGCCTTGATATGCCGCTCGAGCCGAATGGCAGAGCGGCGTTCTCTATGGTCGATGTCCCTGCCCGGTATGAGATGGAGCGCTTCGTCAAGGCAGCTTCAAGAGGTAAGCTGCGCCAGACACAACGCTGGTGCAACTATCCAGCTCACGCCGAGTTCACTCGCGATCAACAGAAGCCGCATGAGCATACTCTTACTCATCTGGCTCATTGTATGTATGAAGCTCATCAGGACGATTCACATAAGAAACAGGCTGCACTTCGACGAGTCACTGTGTCGCAGCGGCGAGTTCATCTAGGAGATCTGGAAATGAGCGTGGCGGACAAACGCATCATGGTCGAGGTCTTTGGCGGTAAGAAGAAGGGACGAAATTGCAAGACCGAGGACTACTATGATCAGCGTATCCGCCACCACATCGCCCGAGCTGAGCAGGAAGCGAAGGACTTCCTCAAGTTCAAGCGCTCAAAGAAGAGCTCTTCTCAGAGGGGCAAGAAGCGCAAGGTCGTCGAACAAGAGGAGACTGACAACGACCAATCAACACATGAGACTGCAGACCACGTCCATTCACGCAAGACACGGTCATCTCGCCAAAAGAAGCCGCGAATCAACTATGCTGAGTCGCCTGTCAAAGCGACACAATTATATGACCAAGCGACCTATATGCAGCAACCGTTCCAGCAACAGCAAGACCGGTTTGAGCAAAGTACGTCATACATGACAACAGACCTCAACTACTCGTCAGAGACAACGCAAGTGCAGCCAGCTATCGACCCTACACTTGTGACACCTTATGGTCTTTACGCGGTTCCTGCGACCCCTAAGTTCGAGTTGACTGACTTCTCGGACTTCCCGACCTGCGAGGACGACCTCCCGGACAATAATCTCGAAAAACTGCTCGCTTTAGAACGCCGGCAGTCCCATTCAACAGGGAACGGTCGAACAAGCATTCTGAAGAGCCCAAGGCTCAGTCATAGTACACGCACGCCACGATTGGCGACATTTGCACGACGTGCGATATTTGGTGCCCAGCCTGTTAGCCAGAGCAAGGAGTACCGTGCTAATGATCCGCCGAGTCTGATGTCTGGTCGTCGGAGCGCCCGCCTTGCGGCGAAGGATTCGGTTGGTGAGCGTTGCTCGGGTAAGCGCGTTCGCACCGCTCGTGAGGTCTAAGTATTTAGAACTTTGTAATTTGATTTAGTCTTGTCTTCGTAATGTAGTTATAATTAAGATTTCTCTCTCTCCATGTTGACTGTTCAAACTGCGGGATGAGACCTATAGCACATCACAAGCAAAGTGATCTGCTCCTTCGATTTTTCATATCGCAACCAGTGACAAGCACAGCATCCAGACGGTAAGGACCCTGCTCGGCACTAGCCGAGCAGACATCCAGGCACGCCAGGCACCGAATACTGCCCCCGCTTTAGAGTAGACGTGCGCTGTCACCGCATGTCACCATGAGTCTATTCCCACAGTATGAGTGCCAAGTGTGTCCTTTCTCAAGATGTGAAGGGTCACAGGCGCATCTGCGTTTCACCGCCATGTTTCGGAAGTCTTTCAGGGAAGGCGTTCGCTAAAATCTTAGACGCTCGGGGAGACTGTTCTCGCGGCCGTGGGACCACTGTTCAATCTTGCCCGACAGACGGTGAGTGTGAGTTGTTCGTAGGATGCAGGAAGACTAGCTGAGGCAGGGATGGTTGGACCCGATTCGCGGCAACTAGGCGCCCTAGCGTTCCCGTTTGGGTATCCCTGAGCAACGATGTTTACCGTCGTACACCGCTGAATTGAGGTGGCTGGCCTGCTCTGTGCACTGTGCTCTGTGCTTCCCAGCCAGCGCATAGATGTCCCGCGGTTCGCCCAAACAATGGCAGATGATATCCCTGATCCATTCCACAATTTTTGAACGTTCTTTGAACCCTGAGTGACACCCGTCTGTTGCATATGCAGTCACAGTCACACAACAAAGTCATTTGAGCAACTGCGACCATGACGACACTTGACGAGCTGCACGACCAGGGCATTACCTCATTTGCTATGCACGATGATCGAGAGTATAGTGAGCCCATGTCGCCCGGCACCATATTCGAGGGTGGTACCTCGTTCAACTCAGACCTGACCATGTCTATCAGCGGCGAAGACACGTCTAACATCGAGAGTGAGCGCGACGAGCGCGAGTTTGGTGACGAACTATTGCAGCCATACCAGAGCTCGTACACATCGAGACGAGGACCGTCACGCCGCCAGTCGGCAACAACACACTACAGCTTCATTTCCGCCATGCCGTCCGAGAATGGTGACATCGCATCGAAACCAGCATCCGCCGGCAACCCAGCCGTCGACACACGATACACTCCACGCAAGGAGCGACCGCGATTTCGCAACCCTGAGTCCGTACGCGCGATGCAGATGTCCTCTCCTGGGCCAATGTCGACCTACGAAAGTAATCGCGAGAGGATGAAGAACGCATACGGCCTTGTAACACCCAGCAGGAATGGGAGGTCAGAAACACCAGTATCGAGGCATTCTGGATCGAGGAGAGGAAGCATCAGGAGTCACCACAGCCCTAAGCCCGCACCAACACCACAACAAGCGCCTCTTGTACTCCTCCACGTCACAATCTTGCCCATGCAACTGCCTTTCTCGCACGACCTTATGGCCAGGATTGCGCCGGAGTGGCTGGCAGAGAACTTCAGGTTGCTGGAGGAGAAGCTACAGGATATCATCTTGATGCGTCGTGGTCTTCTCATTCCACATCCTCGCGATGAGTACGATCTGCTTGAGGAGCGCATCCTGGAGAGCCTGGAACTCAAGACACCGCGTCTGCTCAAATGTGGACACTTTGTTGGCGATACAGAACATGATGAGGATGATGACTCTGCAATCGGTGGCGACGATGGAGCCAGTCGTATGAGCGGAGGCACAATGACTGATGATCACGACGCCATGCACGCACGACGAGACTCGGCTATGTGTCTCGATTGTCATCGCGAGCTCAAGAGGCCGGGTCAGGGCGTTGGTGCTGGTACACGACGTTTCGACATCAGGATCTACGCCGCAAATGGCCTGATGCGATCTGAAGCCTGGACAGCAGCCTGGACCGAGATGGAGCGTTGCGATGTTGAGATCACACCGTGGATACCCGACGATGTTCGCCGGACTCTTGAGAGGAATCTCGCTGAGGAACAGGAGGCGGAGAAGCGCAAGGCAGCATACAATACCGAGCTGCAGCGTAGGATTCAGGAAGATGCCGTTCGTCAACAAAAATTGGCCGCCGAGACGGTGGCAAAGAAGCGACAAGAGGAAGAAGAACTCAAGAAGAGCTTTGAGGCTGCCACTGCCGCTCTTCAAAAGAGTATCGAAGAGAAGTCCGCAGATAAAGCGGAATTCGAGGAGACTCTAGAAGTCAAACTTGAAGAAGCCAAGGAGGCAATTCGCTTCGAGCTCGAATCGCAAGCAATGATGGAGTCAAACTCTGTCGCTGAGCGATTTCGAGCTATGGAAGAAGCTCTGAGGCAATACCAATACATGTCTTGCCCTCAGTCACCACCGCCACCTTCGTCACATACATCCTCACGCTCCCGAGCGTCGACTTACGACTTGGATCTGCGCAGTGTCTCCCGTGGCCGCCGTGGATACACTTCCAGTCGCCCACACGCAGAGCAAATCCCTCTCAGTACATTGCTGAAGAACTACCTACTGGTTCAGCTTGCAGATCCTAAGAATTGGGCAATCGTCCTGTTGACTGTCGCTGTTGGTTTCATGTCGATGAACATCACCACGCAGCAGCCTTCTATGCCGTTGATCAATGACGTACCTTCGATCGGCGTCCCTGCTGCGACAGCAACAACTACGGCGTTCGCGACGCTGACAGTGACGGAAACCCAAATGGCGAGCAGTATCTACTCAACATCGCTCTACTCGTCTTCCGCGTACCCACCCGCTGCTTCCTCGGTCGTTGCATCGGTCCTACCCACCGTGATACCGTCCGAAGCAGATGTCGTCGCAGACCCCAACGAAGCGCCCGTCTTCGAATCATCCTCCACCGTCGACGACGAGCCTCTTCGCCGCGACTCCGAGACCTCCGAAATGGATCCAGAAGAAACAGTCGTTGCAGAGGATCCAGTCGTCGAAGACCTTACAGAACCCGCAAACATCGACGCAAACTTATTTCAGCACACTTCCGAACTCCTCGGCGCAACCCATGAGGAGGCCATGGTCATGGAAGACCCTGTCACTCCGCAGGCGGAGGATTCTTCGTCCGACGCGGAAAGCATGGCAGATGCAGAGACCAACAGCGTTGCCATTGAGTCGGACGATGAGATGGAGGTTTGCTCTCTTCACGATCCGCTCCAGGACTCTGATGATACTTGCTCTGTGGATGAGAAGTAAAAGTCTTGTTTTTTTTTCTCTTTAACCCTCGTTCATACTCCCACATATTACATTGCTACGACGAAACGATAGCACTTTACCGCATTTGAGCGCACTTGAGCAGGCATTTTGTTAGCGAGGCACACAGTTCTTTATCCTTCTGATTACTTTGATACCTGGGAATATAGCCCAGTTTTGTAGATAGTGCAACGACATAGGGCAGTATTCCTGCATCATCACATCTCCACCAACATCCATTCCCAGCTCCTTCGGTACGCTTCTACAGGAGCTATTGACCACGTCTGGATTCTGAACCACATGGAATTCCTCTAAGACCGTCGCGGTCGCAAGCTTTGACGCCATACAACCGCTATTCTTATTCATCCTCCTCCCTCTCCTCGTAATCATTCCACTCGCCCACATGCTCGAACGACCCAAGGACCTCGTTCGCTTCCTCGCCGCTCAACTCCGTTTTCATTCCTTTGAACAGCTTCAGCTTCTCCTTCACCCACCTGATCTTCGTCTTGGAAACTCCTATCGTATCGTGATGCCCATTGAACTCCGGATCCGCATATATCATCCGCTCATTTAGGGCATCGTCTCGATCCCGATTGGAAAGCGATGTCCTACGTGCAACAACGTAAATCGGATCACAGTCGATATCGGTATTCCTTGGAGCGACATCAGGAAATTCAGGAACCGCCAGCGCCAGACTGTTTCGCCCTACACACACATGCTTGGCCGCGCCCTTCAACACCCTAACACCGTGGTGATGGAACCTCGCGCACAGATCCTCCTTCGACAGACCCTTCACACCAATCCCCTCTTCCTCCCCTCTCACAATCTCCAGCAGATCTTCCTTCACATCCTTAGGCCAATACCACAGCCCGATACCATCCAATCTCTCCCATCCCTTTCTACCTTCACCCGCAAGCAAGTGCAGGAAGAACGCGTATCCCTTCGGATCATTCGCCTTTAGAAAGGCGAGAAACTCTGGCCCAAACTCCAGCGCGTCGAACACGAACTCGTCCCCAAACTCATCCTGAAGCACCCTCGGTACGCGTCTCTCGACTTCCTCAACCCACCGGTCCAGCACAAGATCGCACACGCCCCACGCTCCCATGCATAAGGCGAAGACGTACAAGTCTTCCAAGTGGTCTGTAGTCCAGGGTTGCTCGAAGATACCGTAGCGCGTAGGTAGGTGTGTGGGGAGGCGAGGTGCGAGAGAGGGTGTGATGCATGCATCCAAGCGGGAGATGGTGTCCAGCGTGATCTCCGGGCCGTGGAAGATCGTTGTCAGTTCGTCTGGGATGTGTGGGAGGAGTGCGGCGATAAGTGGGCTCTGGGCGATGAGGGAGGAGAGGGGTATGGTCGGACCATTGGAGGGGCCGTAAGTGATCTTATTTCTGCGGCAGATGAAGGTTATGAGGTCGATTGATCGAGGAGGTTGACTTGGCGTGGTAACGGTGGCATATGGACACGGAGATAGGGAGGGGCTTGACATGATAGGTGATGCTGGAGAAGGGGCTGGTAGCTTGCTGAACGCATCGTGCAGCTCGAGATCCACGGGCAAGAGACGTCCTCTGGCGGACTTGTCCTCTTCTCCAGACGATGACCCCACCTCCTCGATTGCCTTGCCGCGCCGGCCCAGTGGTATGTATGCCACGCCTTTCTCGGCGTAGAAACGAGGCGCATATATATTGTAGAGCCTGAAGATATTGCTAGTAGTGCAGCTCTCACCGTCTTTGTTGCGGTACCGTTTTGCGCAATCTGTCTTGGAGACCCGTTCGACGTCGATCCAGTAGATCACTTGAATGTAGTTGGGATCGATGGTGGTACTTGTCCAGCTGGAGATCTGCCTGATGCTTTGCTGGAAGGTGTGGACTTGGGTGGAGGTGGACGTGGGTACACGCTTTTGTCGCTTCTTAGGCTTTGGCCCGTCTGCGCTGTTAACATGTGCGTCTTCGCTATCATATTCTCTGGTGACCCCATGGACTGGGGGACGCGGGGATATTGGTAGTCGCTTTTGCCGTTTCTTGGGCCGCGGGTCATCTGGGTTGCTAACATGTGTGTCTTCATGCTGACGCTTCATGGTTGATGTGCGGAGCATGGGATATGATCGTATCACGGGAAAATACTCGATAGCGGCGATAAGCTGCGGTTGATTCGAAGGGAAGAAGGCAGGGAGAAGCGAGACATAAAGAGGTCATATTGGGCAGTGACAGCATGGGAAGTGAAAGATTGCGTGCGCTTGCAGAAGTGAACAGAATAGTTCAGGCTAACCAGAACACCTCACGTATTCTTTCACTGTTTGACCATAAGATAATTTGATTTCTTTGGTTATGATGTCGTACAGAGAACTCGATGTTTTGGACTGTCAAGCAAACCCAAACAGACCAGTGGGACTAGGCTGACATTGTAAGACCATGGAGCGAATTGCCCTTCTAGCCATCAATATCATACACCATTACATCAATGATCCTAGTATTTCAGCAGAGATCTTGTATACACTGCGAGTTGATGGATGCTCATTGTGCCGGCGCTTCCTCTGGTCGGATGTTTGCATCCATGCCAGGCATCCACATGGCACCGGTGTTCAAGATTCCCTATACTTATGTGATTAGATCGGTATCAAAACCTAATAGAATCGATCTTAAGATCATTTCTGACAAGATTCGAACAGATCGTAAGCTGCGCCGACCACAACGACGTGTCGCATGGTAGATTTGTGGTGGCGGTGCGGAAAGCATCAAACAAAGCCACAACAAAGACACGACAACCGAGCAACATGTTTGACACATGCATACCAGACCTCTTTGTCTCGCACGCAATTGCAACATATATAGATGTCCTGATACTTGACTGAAGCTCGAGTTCAACGAAATCACCTCCAGCACAACAGTTCAAGTGTCCGTTCATCAGCTGAACAGAAGATATAATCGAAGCACCATGTTGACCCGCACACAACGCAAAATCAATACTAGCAGCACGAAGACCCCTAAGATGCTTCGGAAACGCGAGCTACGCCGCATGAATTCAAGAAGTGGTCGTCGAGGAGATACTAGAGCCTTTGCTACACTGTCATCGGGCGAAGAGACACTTTCTGGACTACGCATTCCCCCATCACTAAAGAAGGATATTATGGCAAAGCGCATGGAGTGGCTCGATGCAAATGCACTTGGTCGCGCAGAAGTGTCTGATCCGATCGAAGAAGAGCTGGAGGTACTGGAGCGCGAAGCTTCGTGTTTGAACGCTGGTGCTTTCAAGCTTTGGAAGCGCATGAATTACGGTTAGCCTGTGGTAAACATCGACAGTAAAGACATGTAAGGCCTTGTCGAACTGTAGCGGAATTTGGGTCATACCTGACCTCACGACAACGAGCGACAATGACAATGTCGTTGTTAGTTTGACTACTATGGCCGGAGTGCAGAGTTTTGCTTTTTACTACGAGCCAACACAGGTTGTGATTTTTGTCAGTAACTCTATGGGAAGAGCGGGAGGCCTGAACCAGGATGTGTCGACGTCTGAGCCTGCTTCTTCAGTGTGGCAATGAGCCTGCAGAGTCGGCAATGTCCTGGTGCCTAATTCGATGGGTTTATCGTGACGTTCGATGCGCCCAGCGATATGGGCCTGAGAACCACCGACTTCCTGTGTGTCACGCCGAGCGAGGCAGTAGTGGGTAGCCTGACACTATTCCCAGTTGGCTGACAGCTTTTGCCTTCTGGCATGTTAATGGCTGCCGCAGCCGGGGTACCTGCATTTCCCGGCGGCGGCCATCGAAGCCAATTACACCTCAGTTGTCACTGGAAGGACAGGTCTGACCCAGAACCCTGCGGGAAAGTGTTTCTGGCGGTATGTTCAGGTCCCACTCGTGGTCAGGGGTTTACAGCGAGGCATTGACCTCTGAAAGTGTTTGATTGTTGATATCGTCGGCATGAATACATGCATGAAGACGAAACAGAGACGACATGCCAGCCTCAAAGCGTTCGATGGATGCTGCACGTTCGGGACGAGAATGTGTTTCGATGGAATGATTGGAATTCGATCTCTATCCTGCCAGGAAAGACATTGTACGTGGTATGGCGTGGTGCCGGGTTGGTTATCTCGTTGCACCTTGGTGGACCTTCCGCTGGATTGAGTCTATCGAAGTTGATAGCAATAAAAACAACGAAGAGCCATCTTACAATGTTCTCAACTCAAGAAAAGCAACATTGTCTCCTTTGCGTCTCTGGAAACGTCCCCACTGACAGGGCCACACAATCTGAACCAAGCGGACAGTTGAGGCTGCCAGCACGGAACCGCCGTACCGGAAAGGAGTATCAATTCATTGGGTTGCCTCAGGAATCCGTCCCATTCTCGCCTAAAATGGCCTGTCCCAGACTGCAGCAGTGTGACTCGGGAAAGCTTATTCTGGCATTGAAGGAATCTTGTCGGCTGGACACACGAAGGAACCGTGTCGACGGCCTTTTCTATCGACACTTCTGAGTCGATAACATTGAGACACTGTCCTCGTTCACCCACGGCCCGTCACCCCGCACAGGAACCTTAACTCGGTCGCCAGAGGATCGCCACACGATAGCAGCCGCTATGAAGACGATTCGTGACTTCCGAAAGTTGAATCATGTCTGGCCATGTACCTAACCACTTTTTGCTCAACGATAGGCTGATAATGGGCTAGGCGTGATACAATCATGGAGCATCAAGCAAAGAAGCGTGCTGGAGTTAGCGTCTTGGCACATGCGATTCGGCAGTCTCACACTGTGTTCCGCGCCTGCTCCGTGCTAGTTGCTGGTCACCAAAGTGCGCTTTGGTTTTCGTCTTTCCCAGTTCCAGTCCAATCCATTACCCTGTCTTTCGCCTCGAGAAGTCACAAGTGCATGTATGACCTCGGGACCCCGCATGGCGCTTGCGTTCGATTATGCTTTGCATTACAGCGCTAAGGCGGAGGTCGATGGTCGTTCGCGGATAAGCAGATGACCCCTTGTCGTCCGATGAAACTCACGCCTGTTCCTGCGATGTCGTTCCACCTATACAGAGGTGCAGCTGGACGACTTGGTCGTCACGTGTCGTGCCACCCGCTCGACTGGGCAAATCATTTCTAAGGAACGGGTTTTGGGCCTCCCTTCATCTCACGACTCATTGGACCCCGGCCATGTCAGAATTGACACGGCCCGCTCGACCCCGTTCTAGTGGACAACAGATCTGCTGGCGGTCGGACCCCATGGGCCCCCCGCATTGATTCCTTGATGTATATGTTGTATCTGCAACACCGATTGGGGGAGAAGCATGGTGGCTTGTTGGCCAACGGTTGACATGCAAGCCATGATCCTCTTTCAGAGGCTCAGTACGGAACAAATCTGCAGTCTCCGTGTTCTCATGAGACTGCAACTCAGCAGCGCTTGCACTCGAATGACTTGAGGCTGCTCAAGCGCCTAGCCGCGCTTTGCCCGATGCGGTGCCGGAGTGGTGCTCTCCGCACCTGATCCCGCCCAGGCACGGTTTCTAGAACCAAGCTCCGATACAGCGTTCAGAAATGGAACGTTTACCCGGATATTGCGGGCCCCAAGGCCGGGGTCTCTGCAGTAGAATTCTAGCCTTGTACAAGCTGTAGATGTTTTATAGTCCAGTGAAGTCGCCCAGTTTGCATCCATCAGCAACAGCTCTCATCTCGAGAAACAACGCTACAATGGCTGAGCCCAAGGCCACTACCCACGAGGTCCTTCATCAGACCGGTTCAGAGAATGGCGTAGGTGGTCCAACATAGCATTGTTTCTCAAGCTAACGATTGCATAGGACCTCAAGGGCGCCGTTGCTGAAATCAAGGTCATCTCTGGCTCCGAAGCACTCGCAGAGGCCAAATCGAAGGAGCCCGTCAAGCTCTTCACATGGCATGCAATTGTGCTCTACATCTGTGCGATAGTCGGCTTCTTCTGCTCGACATGCAACGGTTTCGATGGATCTATGTTTAACTCTCTCCTCACCAACGACACCTTCAAGAGCTACTACAAGGTCGAAAGCACAGGTGCCTGGGCCGGAATTGTCACTTCCATGTACCAGATTGGTGGTGTCGTCGCTCTTCCCTTCATCGGTCCCGCTTGCGATACTTGGGGTCGCCGATATGGAATGATGATTGGAGGTGCTATTGCCAGCGCTGGTGTCATCATTCAGGCTACCACAAAACCTGGTGGCAGCGCCGTTGGTCAATTCATGGGTGGCCGTTTGTTGCTTGGTTTCGGCGTGCCCATCCTCACCACTGCTGGACCTCTCCACGTTATCGAGACGGCGCACCCCGCCCACCGTGGTATCATCACCGGTCTCTACAACACGTTCTGGTGAGTCCGCTCGGGAACATGCATCCTTAGCGTAGCTAATCTTTCCTAGGTTCGTTGGCTCTCTCCTCGCTGCTGGTGTCACCCGTGGCTCCGTCAACCTCCCTGGAAACATGAGCTGGACCGTTCCTGTCTGGCTCCAAATTCTCTTCCCCGCGTTGATTCTTCTCCTGGCTTGGTTCCTGCCGGAAAGCCCTCGCTGGCTCTACACTCGTGGCAGGCACAACGAAGCTAAGAAGGTTCTTGCCAAGTACCACGGTCTCGGCAGGGAAGACAGTGTTTGGGTAACAATGCAGATCAACGAGTACGAAGAGTATCTCAACATGGATGGTGCAGATAGACGCTGGTGGGACTACAGTGCTCTCTTCAAACACCGTGCCTCTCGCTACCGCCTTGCGTGCAACTGTACAGTGGCTATCTTCGGTCAGTGGGCAGGTAACGGCGCGGTTGACTACTTCCTCGACGGCGTGCTCGAGTCCGCTGGTATCACTGAACAGCTCAAGAAGATGAACATCAACCTGGGCAAATCCTGCATGCAGCTGTCTTTTGTAAGCAAACCGCTCTACTACAATTTGCACAGCTCGCTAATCATACACAGGCTGTGTTCGGCGCTTTCTTCGTTGACAGGCTCGGTCGTCGCCCCATGCTCATTGGCACCTTCTCCACCGTCAGCTTCATCTGGATTGCAGCCATTGTCTCGGTAGCCATGCAGAAGAAGACCGGCGCAGACTCTGCCAGCAACGCCTTCATTGCCTTCATCTTCCTCTTCAACGCAGTATTCGCTTTCGGTATCACCCCACTCCAGGCCCTGTACCCAGTCGAAGTCCTGTCTTTCGAGATGCGCGCTAAGGGCATGGCGTTCTCTAACTTGTCGCTCACAACCGCCATGTTGATCAACCAGTTCGCATACCCCATTGCGCTGGAGAAGATCGAGTGGAGGCTCTACATCGTCTTCGTTATCTGGTGTCCTATTCAGGCGTTTGTCGTCTGGATGTTCATCCCTGAGACTAAGAACCGCACTCTCGAGGTAAGATCATCGCCTCCCGAATCGGACATGATCATGAGTTCTAACGCAATTGCAGGAAATCGACGACATCTTCAACAGCCCCAACCCACGCAAGGCCTCGCTCGTCAAGAAGAAGGTCGCTACAGATGCCAATGGCAACATCCTCGAGGTCGAGAAGATTTAGATATGCTAATATCCTTGCGAGGCATGCTCGTGACCTGCTCCGTTTGGGACAGGCCGTGCATACGCTCTGGACGATGGACTGATGGTCGATGATAATGCCCTGAGTCAAATGAAGCTGATACCCCCTCTGAATGTACCTGTGCCTCTGATCACATCCCTTACCCTGAATCAACTTCTCGCCTGGGATCGATCCCAGATGAGTGTATAAAGCTGTACACTTTCCTTATCTTCCATGCTCGGCATGCTGTGGTTCGTGATTAGACCGGCATGCTTCGCTCACGCGTGAAGAGGAACATTGAGCCTCTTCTGAGCCAAGACAACGGCTGTGAAAGTTTGAGGTATCATTTGCGAAGCCCGTCCGTCGCTCTGCAGTAGGCAAAGACAATTGTTAATGTTAGGGATTCAAAGGCTTCAAGTTGAAAGAGACGAGCGCATGGCAACACACGAGGAGGTTTGAAAGTGAATTTGAGGCTGTTAAGGAACATTAGGTTAATTGATAACAGTGTGTTGAGAAAGAGAATCATCGAAAGTATCGAAGGTGGTGATTGTTTAGCGTACGGTGCAGTGACTCGCATCTTCCGGTATGACCCACATCGAAGAACAAACAGCTAAACAAACTTCACAGCACCTGTCACATAAACTCAAGCGGCAAAGAGAACGTATTGTAATGAACATGGATTCGTCACACTGCTACGGAGCTAGTCATGTAACACTATCAGATGCACCCAACGTGCATGCATCTCTTCCAATCTCATCTCTACTTGCCACCAAACTCCTGCGCGAGCTTACTCCTCGCCCTCAACTGATGCCCGTACTTGAACATGACGAACGGAATCAGACTGAGAAGGGTGCCGAACAGCGCCAGAATGAGTCCTGCGTACTGACTCCCCACATTGTGAAAGAATGCACTGGCGAACAGCGGCGTCACCGCACCAAGCGTGTTCCTCATAAGACCCTGGCCCGCGATCGCAGAGGAAGATGACTCGCCGTAGCAATCCGCAGTGTAGCTGTACGTCGACTCGAAGACGAAGAAGATGCCGAAAGCGATGGGAGCGAGCCCGATAACGGGAGCAATCCAGTGGATGTTTCCATACTGCGTGAACGAGTAGATGAACAGACCGACGGGGAGCCAGACAGCGCCAAACATGGCACCGTAGAGGCGGTGCTCAGGGACGACTTGGACGGTGGGATCGGCTTGCAGAGCGTTGTACTTACGCATCTGCAGGTGGTGTGCCGCCCAGCCGAGGAATGTGCCGATGGCCAGCGAGATGTACGGCAGGCCGGAGACGCCCTCGTTCCAGCCGCGCTTTTCGCTGAAGGTGATTGGGATCACGGACAGGAAGAGGAAGACGACGGCCCAGCAGAAGGCAATCCAGAGGCCGAAGGCGAAGACGACGGGTTCGGTGACGAGCATGCGGATGGCTTTTACCGAGGAGGCCTTGAGCATGGACTTGACGTCGGGGGTGTAGATGTCGTCTTCGGCGACGTAGCGGTCGTCGCCGGTGGCTTTGCGGAGCTGGACTGCGCGTTTGTGCAGGGCGACGCCGCCGCGGGTTTCGGGGAAGAAGAGGAAGATGGCGATGAGGAGGGGCACGTTGGCGATTCCCTGGACGCCTTCGATCCAGCGCCAGCCGATGGCCTGGTCGATGAAGCCGGCGTAGATAGGCGCGGAGACGGTGCCGAAGATGGCGACGAAGGAGAACATGGCCATGGGGCGGCCGCGCTTGTGCGCTGGGTACATGTCGTCGAAGGTTCCGCCGACGAGGATGGTGCCGACGCAGCCGAAGAGACCGAGCAGGAGACGCAGGCCGATGATGGTGTTGATGCCAGGAGCGAGCGCGAGGCCGATGAAGAGAAGCGAGAAGCAGAGGTATGCGGATGCGTAGACGATCTTGCGGCCGACCAGCTCGCAGAAGGGAGCCAGGACCATGGGCGCGACGGCGCAGGCCATGTTGAAGGTGAACAGACCCCATTGACCTTGAATACTGCCGACGTTGAACTCCTCACACATGCTGTTGATACCGGATGAGTAGGCAGTAGTGGCAAGACCGATGAACAGTGTCATCAGGTTCAGCATAGTGGTGATGGATCGCTTGTACCAGGGGTTCCAGTTGAATGGGTTCTCCTTATCGCCAGTCGCGAATGTGAGAACAATGTACTCCTTGTCGTTGTGCTTGACGGTTTCGGTGAGGGTCAATGGCATGTCAATATCAACAGTGTTGATGGGACCGCAGTCCGCATCAATATCGTTGTTGTCTTCATTGACATACTTTCCGCCGACGACCCTCCCGATCATAGGCTCGCCCTTCTCATTGCGAACGATCTCAGAGTTGTAGTCTGGTGTGTCTGCTCCGCTGTCATCCTTGCTGTTGGCTCGGGACAGGTAGGCTTGAGGTGTGGTGGCAGCAGTAGATTGCGCCCTCGCTGTAGCGGGTGTGGCGGCGACGAAAGAGTTGTTCCGCGATTGCACAATAGAGTTTTGGCGGGACTGGACGTAGGAGTTGGCTCTTGAGGCCGCCAACGAGCCAGGCCTTGAAGAAGGCCTAGAGAAAGAGGGACCGTAGTAGCCTGACATGGTGGTGTGAAGTGAGGAGGTGGCTACAGCGTGGATGCGTATAAGAGGCAAGGGATCATGGGCATTTTGTTTGTTGCCAGCAGGCAGATTCTCGGCGTCCCAAGCTCGCTGTCCTTGCTCAGCATGCTGCTGGCTAGCGGTCAGTGTGGACCTCAACACCGTTATCAGGTCCACATAAAATCTGGCCGTGACGATGCCGACAGGTGAGCTCGTAACTGTGCTGACCACACGAGGCTCGCTACAAGGCTGTTTGACGAACACGTCATATCCTGATGTTAGCAACCTCCATCAGATGTCTCATGACAGTGTCGTTTGAAGCAGGTACAGACTGCAATCACCACAAGAACCGTGATCATTGCAATCGCCGCTCGTGTCACCTCACTGCCAAGGCCACATTAAGGTGAGGCTCTGCGGGATCTGGACAGGGGTTAGACTCAGCAAGGGGATCCACCCAACCTACGGTCCGTCCGGCAAGATCAGACGAATGATGTATGGGTCACGGCATGACGTCGCTGAGCCGTGCTAAAAACCTCTTCACGCTGCGACTTTGGCCCAACGAACACCGCACGATCCCTAGCCTGGCCGATGTTTTGCCTTCAAAGTTTCGAAAACTTTTTCTGTTGAAGTCGCGGACGCACGCTCGTGATTCGTGACTTGGCGTTTAGCCTTTTCTTATCAGCGCTTGCCAATGATGTCAGCCAGCATATGCAGGGCGATTGCACGCCCCCTTCTCGGATCAATCTTCGTCTGTTCTAAAGCCAAAAAACCTATTTTGACAGACACTAGACGCTGTCTAGGTTCGTTGTTATTCAGCGTTGTCGGTGTTGTTGGCCGGTGGACGAGATCACAGCACATTCGTGTTCGACCCGCGCCACCAGGATCGGCATGAGGCTCTAGGTGGGTCTGCGGGTCTGCACGGATCACGGTACAATCGTGATACCCAGACGTCTCGGCCAGGACGTACGTATGTACACCGCGTTTCGTGCGAGACATGCGGTTTTCGACATCGGAAAGTTGCGGCTTTGGGACTATGATCTCACACAAGGAAGAGTGGTGTTATGACGTCGATGTTATGTGAGCTTCGCGCATGGGTCAGACCGCGAATCTGTCACTATGCCAGTGCATGTCCACGTTTCGTTGAGACACATTTCATTGGCGGCACTACGTCCGCTTGCACAAGCTGTGACATTCAACGTGACTCCAGAAAACAAGAAAGTGGTATCATTCGCGTGAGCCTTGCATACGCCACCCGTCCGCGGGCTGAGATCCGTTAACATAGTACCTGAGATGAAAAACGCCGTATATGCACGATCCTTTGCATGCTTCATCGTTCTTGCATGCTATTGTGCGCCCCCCATTCCGTTAGCGCCAAAAGTGCCGTCGCCAAAATAAAGCATGTCATGTGGGAGATACTCTAGATCCCAAGGCATCATGTCAGCCCCAAGCACTGACATGTCTACATCCTGGGTGTCGATGACCATGTCGCCGAATGTGTTATCGGATGGTGTAGCGTACATGCCAAATGTGGGCGAGAATTCGTTGGACGGTACCTGCTGAGATTGATTACTCTGCAAGGATGCAGATCGAACATAGGAGGTAGTGTTCTGCAGGGATGCTTGACTGGGGGATGCGTTGTTGAAGGGTGAGTGGAGGTTCAGCAAGAGATCAGCATCGGACACTAGCGCTGGGTCAGGCGTAGGTGCCATGCCGTACGGAATAGTCGCCGGAGGTGGAGGCATGGATGCGGGGTCGAACGGTGGGTATATGGATGGAGATGGCATGGGCTGCTGAGACGGCTCGAACTTGACAGGAGGGTTCGATATGAGCGAGGCGATCGACGGGTGCGTACTAGCGGGTGACCGTTTTGATGTCGTCTGTTTCGGCTCGCGGCCATTATTATTTTCAGATGTGTACATGACGGCTACGTTTGTTGAAGGGGAGTCCATAGTGCCGGTGAGCGACCATCCAATGGCTGCGGGAGTGTCAATAGTTATCGTAAAAAATCTAGCTCTGACCATACCTTGACTAGAGAGGCCCATTGGTGAGCCGGGTATGGTTGGCGTTCGCGCACCCTTCCTAAGTGCCGCCGGCATGTTGGCCATGTCACCGTCCGGATTTTGCGCTGTCAGGTACGTGCCCCAACTAAGCTTCCTCCGCCACCCAGGACTCGTAAATGATGGCTCAGGGCGAGGTACCTCTAATGCACTCTCCATCTCTTCTCTTGTGTATAGCAAAGGATTGTCGATGCCCTTCGCTTTCTGGTCAAGTACAGTTATGATGTATTTGACACCCTCCCAATATACCTCAAGCGATTTGAGAGCACGGTGGCAACGCTGGTAATTCTGATTTGCCGCCGAAGCAAGCAAGGTGTGCTTCGCAGCCTGCTTCTGGTCACGGTCTTGCAGGCTGCTCAATCTTTCGCCGTTCGATATGGACTTTTCAATGTTCACCTGTGAGAAGTGGGGCCTAGAATTTCTCTGCTCGCTGCGAGACCCTGGCGAGGAAGGTCGAGATTGCGGTCGAGATTGTGGCTGGGACGAAGCCGAATGCATCGCTGACTCTTGAAGGAAGGCGCATGCGGCTATGTAGATTGGCTGACTATACTGTTGTTAGAGATGGCGCATCGTGAGATTGTTGTGAGAGCAGTTCTTACCTCGTGAAAGGATTGCCGACTCCTGTCTTTGCGTCGATGAGCTCGGTGAATGACAAGATGTCGGCAATTGTCTTGGCCGAAGACATGGACAGCTCCCTGCTGTTCGCTGAGAGAGACTGAGGACTTCCCTCAAAAGGCTTTAGCAGTGTTGGCTGGTGCAACAAAACGATCAAAGTGTGGAACCAGCAATGAAGTAGCAGGAAGTTTGTTCCCTGATTGAACTTCACATACTGCTGGAAGTTGACAGCATTGAAATGCAATTTGGGTGACAGGTTCTGGTATATTTCCGTCAGACGATTCTCCAGAGCGTCGAGCTGTTTCTGGAGATCTTTCGTGATATCTGAGACATGTCTCACTCTGTTCAAGAGGTCGGTCACACGCCCATAAAGGTGGATTATTCGGATGAGAGCAGGAAAAGGTAGCGGCCAACCCGACGACTGATCAACTTCGTCCAACGAAGGAAAGCTGATTTCAATATCACGATCACGAATAGTCACCGGTCGTCCAGTGCCTGAAGAGATGACGCGATCCAGGAAGAAGATTGACCAAAAGGTGTCTAAGCGTTCGCGCTCGACAGCTCTTTGCTCCTGTTCGTCAGATGTCATATCCCTACTTTGACGCTGGTCTTGTACCTGCAGCGCATGTGCGTTGGCACTGTTCGGGTCCGTCTTGACTAGCTTAGGCGTGATGCCGTTTCGACCCTCGTATTTGAGGCCTTCCAATGTTTGCATACCCAGATCCTGTGCCATTCGTATGGCAATACCGAGATACATCCATAGCCCACTGTCGCGACTTGCGCCGAACTCATCGTAGGCCAACAGGAGCGCTGCTTGAACGACAGCCACGTTTGGACAGGGAAAGGCGTCTGGGATGTTTGACTTGGCTCTTTGAGCGAAAGCCTGTCCAGCTTCAGGATGGCTAGTCTTGGCCTTGTCGTCGGTTTGCTCTTTCTGGTGAGTGCCGCCTCGAGTCAGCATGGGATGAGTGGAAAACCTGGCGGCCAATGCACAAACTGCGTCAACGAGAATAGCATCGACTTGCTTCTCCTCGAGATCCCTCATGAAGCGCTCGCGTTGCAGGAACGGGAAGCAGCAGCCCAGGTTGACGAAGAACAGCTTGCATAAGTGGGTTATTAGAGGACTTGGCGACATGTCCGAGTTATCGTAGACGGGTATCTCGAGAGGTGTACGTGCTTCCTGGCCAGTTGGAGAGCCCAGGGCTTCGGCAGGGGATGACTCGACCACTTGATGGTCGGAGAGTGTCTGGTTGCTTCCATGTCGCTGACCTCTGACCTTGACAACCATCTGCCTGAAGCCAGGCATGATGGCAGTGGGGCCGAAGTAGCGGAAGTAGGGCATCCTGTTGCGCGTATTGAGAGTGAGCGAAGCCTGCTCATCGTCGACCTCTTGCTTCGGTATGTTGTTGGCAGACGAGTCAGAGAGCTGCGAGAAGGTTGACGAGGGCATATGCTGCAACTTCGGGCGAACGGGCTGGATAGGATGTTCGTTGGGAGGATCTTTCATAGAGGGCTCACTCTGTCGAGAAGCAGCGCTGTTAGCTGAAACATTGCTCTCTCTGCGGACTGCCTTCTTGTTGTCACGACTGGGGTCGGTGGACCCATTGTCGTCGCCGTAACCAGCGCACTCGTGCTTGTTCTGGGTGCATGTGCCACAGACCGGGCGTTCGCCTGCGCAAAGTCAGCATGGGTTGATGGCGCAGGGCAGGGACAGCGGGCATGACGCACCAGAACAGCGCGTCTTCTTGCGGCGACAGGTCAGGCAGGCTGAGTTGATCCTGCGCCGCTTCGCGTAGGGCCCATCGTGGTTGGTAACAAAGCGAATGGGCTTCACAGCGGGAGCAGGACCTTGTGCAGCAGCCGTTGACGTAGCTCCTCGATTCATTGATGAAGCTGCATCGAAGGCTCCGCTGGGGTGGTGCTGTCGATGTGGGGAGCGCAAGCGGGGCGCAATGCTTGCGAGCAACAAAGTCAATCTGGCAGCAGAAGCGTATTCACACAAGCTTAGGGCGGATGAGGAGACGGAGGAAGAGGCGCATGATCAGCAAGCAGCAACGCTCCGGTGGGCGAGGATTGGTGGGCCAGACTTCGGACGGCAGTGCTGGGGCGGGAGTCCTGCGGAGAGTCTGGGGTGAACGCCACGCCGCGCCCGCAAGGCGACCCGAGCGTCTGGAAAAGTTGCGGCCAGTGCCAGGCGGTTGCAGTGGCCGGCGGCAGCTGGCAGCGCGACACGGCGAGTGCATCTACGCAGCATCACTGGATCTTTGGTGGTGAGTAGCTCCCAACTGATGAGCGAGGTTCCTCGAGCCTTCCATTAGATAAGCCTAGGCTTGAAAGGATGCAATGGAGCACCGATGGGGCTCTAGCGACGTTTAGAACCCTGCTAACTGCTGCTGCTGCTGCTTCTACCAGCCCTTCCTACCATCTCAGTCCCATCCGCAATGGATTCGATCCGCCCAGCCCTTACGAATGCCCGCCTGGCAGCTCCTCGCCGCGCATACCGCCCTTTCTACCACTGCCTCCACACATCAGCGACGCGATGCGCCACACCGCTGCCGCACCCCTCGGTCCCGGGGCCGCCGCCAGAGACACCTACGCCTTCGGCCTCTGATGCGCTCGACCGGGTGGCACGCAAGAAGCGCCAGGCTGAGATGCTGCAGCAGGCCAAAGGCGCCCGTACCAGCGCCGCAAAGCCCACCAGCGCATTGAAGAAGCGCTTCTGGAACGACGTCCTCGTCAAGGAGAGCGACAAGGGCCTGCAGGTCTTCCTCGACTCCCGCCCCGTTCGCACCCCCAACAAGGAGACCCTCACTGTACCGTCCTCGAAGCACCAGCTCGCTACTGCAATTGCTCTCGAGTGGGACCTTCTCGTCAGCGCACAGCAGGCCCTCAAGACCCACTACATCCCCATGACCTCGCTCGCTGCTCGCGCCAATGACATCGTCCTTGCCGATGCTAAGGGCGACGAGCGTATCCGCGAGTCCATCGTGCAGCTGTGCATGCGCTACCTCTCTACTGACACGCTACTTTGCTGGGCGCCCGAGCAGGTCCTGAACGACGTCAAGCAGGACGGCAAGACACTGCGTGAGCTGCAGGAGGAGGTCGCGACTGGCATCATCGCATACCTGACAAGCCATGTCTGGCCTGGTGTGCAGATCAAACCCATTCTTGATGCCGACAGTATTATGCCCATCGATCAGCCAGCCAACACAAAGGACGTCATTCGCGGCTGGATCTCGGCCCTGCCCGCTTACGAGCTCGCCGGCTTCGAGCGCGCAGTCCTCGCCAGCAAGAGCGTACTGATTGCCGCACGTCTCCTCCACGAGTGGTCTGAAGGTCTGGCTACATCTCGCCAGCCAGGCGCCAAGAAGGCTTTTGGCATCGAGGAAGCCGCTCAGGCTGCGAGCTTGGAAGTCAGGTGGCAGATCAGAGCTTGGGGAGAGGTTGAGGACACACACGACGTAGAGAGGGAAGACATGAAGCGCCAGCTTGGCAGTGTCATCTTGCTTGTAGGTGGCGACTCCGCATAGACACGTTGGTTCATTGTATGTCATGATAGAGTGTAGAATAGTCAGTAGCCAAAGCTGCTCTGTATGTATGAGAGAATGGTATATGTAATGATATCGTTGCTATCTATCATACTGACCCAGTACCAAGCGTAGTGAATATGTGCTTGCAGAGCACATGATCGATCTGCAATCCTGCTACAAAAGTGCCTGTTACCCAATCTCGGAAGACCCAAGCATCTATCTCGGGTCTGTGTGGTTGGCCTCATCGTGCATCGGAAGGAAAGACCCTTCAACCAGTAGCACAATCACACCCGAACCTCGAAGCTCAGTACGTACAGCAACAATTGCACAAACACACAGTATGTAATATGTAATACCAATCTACCGTCACTCCGTCGCAACCCCGCCGATCCCTACCACGCGCATCGCACCGCACAGAACTTGCCCAAACCCAACCCCGTGGATCCAACCCGCCCAGGAGCGCCCAGCACGCCCAGCACCATGTACACCATCCAAAAGCTTGTGCAACCACTTTCGAATCCCAAACCTCCAATCTCTCCTTCCCCAGAAGAAACCCACAGGATCTTACTCGCCAACCCACCGCCTCCACACTCCCATGCTCCTCGCGTGCGCCTCGGACACAGATCTATCTCCCGTTCTCCAGCGTCGGCTTGCGATGTGCACAACGGCCTACTCGATTTGGTCAAGCACAAGCCGGTGCGACCGCGCCGCTTGCCCGTTGTAGAGAAGCGGGTGGTAAGCTTTGCCGAGGCGAGCTTAGCCGTTGATTAGCGGAGGACTTGACCCCACGGGGTCGGGCTGACTGATGGGTGGGTGACGTTGAGACTGGTCTCGGTTGCGAAGTGCCGGGAGGGCAGATAAAGGGAGCGTGGGCCGCGAGCTGTTGTGGGAGGAAGGGATAGGATCTTGTGTTGCTAGATCTTCATTTTCTCGATTCTTTCCTTCCTTTCTTCCAAATCGGGTCGTGGAGATTGAACACCTACCAATTCCCACTCGCAGAACAAAGCATGGACACAGACAAGATGCCCGACGAGAAGTATGAGCATCGCAAGGCGAGCACGGTCGAAGACGGGTTCGGCGAAGTGGACGACGCGGTGGTCAAGAAGGCGCTGTGGAAGATGGATGTTCGGTTCGTGTCTCCTCTACACAAAGGTGCAATGGCAGCAAGAGACTATATGCTAATGCGACGCTCAGAATTCTGCCCGTTCTCGCGCTTCTCTTTCTCTGCTCCTTCATCGACCGCACCAATGTTGGAAATGCGAAGATTCTCGGCCTCGAGGCTGACATCCACATCAATGATCATCAGTATGCGATTGGGTTGTGTGTGTTTTACGCCACGTACATCGCTAGCGAGCTGCCGAGTAATCTGGTATTGAAGAAGGTGTCGCCCAAGATATGGCTTCCTGGTAGGTCAAACCTCGTCTGGGCCGATGTTGTGGATGAATCTGGCTAATATGTGCTCAGCTTTGACTGCTGTATGGGGTATCCTGACTATGTGTTTGGGCTTCGTGACAGGGTTTGCTTCGTTTGCGGCTGTGCGTGCACTGCTTGGTATTGCTGAGGGTGGTCTTTTGCCTGGCATGGTAAGTATCTCTTGCATTTATGACTTCACACGAATCTAACACACTTCTAGGTGCTCTACCTCTCCCACTTCTACAAGCGCACTGAGCTTGCCCTGCGAATCGGTATCTTCTACACAGCCGCCTCGCTCTCTGGTGCTTTCGGCGGTCTCCTCGCTCGTGGCCTGAATGCGATCGGCCCTGCTGGCGGTCTCGAGGGCTGGAGGGTACGTCTTTTACAATCCCAACCCCACACTCATTCACTAACACCTACCCCAGTGGATCTTTATCATCGAAGGCATCCTCACCTTTCTCGTTGGCGTCGCATCCGCCGTCTTCCTCCCCAACTCCATCGAATCCGCCAGCTTCCTTACCATCCCGGAGAAGCAGACCGCCCGCATCCGCCTCAACACCTCCTCAACCCATGAGCCCTTCTCCTGGTCCGAAGTCCGCCGCGGCGTCTTCAACCTACAGGTCTGGCTCAGCGCAACCGCTTACTTCTGCATCCTGTGCGGTCTTTACTCTTTCGGCCTCTTTCTGCCCACTATCGTCAAAGGCGGCTTCTCCACCGACCCCAACGAAGCACAACTCTGGACCGTAATCCCCTACGCCGTCGCCGCTCTCTTCACCGTCATCACAGCCTTCATGTCCGACCGCCTGGCCCTGCGCGGACCCGTCATGCTCGCCACCCTCCCTATTGCCATTGTCGGCTATGCCGTCATCAGCGTCACTACCTCCCCCAAAGTCCAGTACGGGATGACCTTCCTCATGGCCACGGGCATGTACGCCTCGGTCCCGTGTATTCTGTCCTGGAACTCGAACAACTCTGCAGGCCACTACAAGCGCGCGACTACCACCGCGTTGCAGCTCGCAATCGCCAACTCAGGCGGGTTTGTGGCCAGTTTCGTGTATCCGAAGAAGCAAGGGCCGAATTTCCACGAGAGTCACCGAATCATGCTGGGTTTGTTGTGTGCGGCGTGGGTTTTGATTGCGGCGAATGTTGCGTGGGTCGCCAAGTTGAATCGCGACAAAGCAGCAGGGAAGATGGCGCAGTTTGAAGGGTGTGGTGATGATCGCGATCCGGAATTCAAGATGGTGTTGTAGAAGACAGGGTAGTGGCGTAGTGATGAATTATGAATACAAGAACTTTCTACCAACGATGAGAAATCCCCTCGCTTGCTGTCGCCAGTAGGAGAACACTTACTATCCTGACAGTTTTGATGTGTCGCAAATGGTTGTTTCGGGCCCACTAAACGGATGTCCGGTGCGTGGTTGGGGGCCAGCACGAAGTGTGGCGCGCCTGACGGTAGCGGACTTCAGTAAGGAGAGTATCAGAGGTGGGACTTCGGACGTCCGGATTCGAACGCAAGACCCAAAAGTCCGCAAGCAAAGACAATGGATGTGATAAAGTTGCGGTCTGGTCGTGGGGTGAGTGAAGTACTCACCTTGTTCATAAATCAACCTCGCATTGCATATTGCCAGTTGTGCCTCCTTTGTCCCAGAGTCATTGCCAACATATCTACCGTGCAAGAACGTCCAGATTGCAGAAACTTATAGACTGCACGATCGACCGGATCACATCGTCACCCATATCACAGGGCCGAATAAACATCAGATTCCATTGCGGATCCAACATCCACACATCCACACTTACCATGGCCCGCCTCAGCCGCCGCATAAGCCGATACTTCAGCTTCCCCAAGCGCAGCACACAACAACAACAAGAGCCCTCCTCTCCAAGGATCAGCAAAGCACAGATCTCGAAACCCATCCCCACCGGCCCCGAAGACACCCACGGGCTCCTCTCTTCCTCGCCACAACTTGGCTCCCACGCGCACGCGCACGCGCACACGCACACCTCCTCACAATACACCATCTCAGACGCGGAACTACGACAGCTAGAAAATACCCAGCTATCGCGCAGGATAGAAGACGACATCGACATGATCCTCGCACAATACGCATCTTCCACTCCTCCCATGCCCTCGCAGCCTTCCTTCCCTCCCTACACCCCTTCCTCCTCCTTCACCTCTTCCCCGCCAGCACAACACACTATCGGCACCTCCCCCTTCGCCGACCCGCAGATCCACATCCGCGCCACCGCAGCAGGCAGCGCGAGTCCCACACCGTCGTCAAACTACTCCAGTCCGCCGGCCAGTCCGCCGACTATTTCGGCCAAGCTGCAGAGGTTCAAGGATACTCCGCCGCCGGCGCCCGGGTGGGAGAAGACGAGTTTCGGGAGGCAGACGAGGTTGTTTGGGCCGGAGGGGTTTGTGGATCTGGGTGGTGGGGGGAGGGGGAAGGATTGGAGAGGGGAGTTTGGGAGGAGGGGGTACGGGGTGTTGTAGGCGAGGGGTGGAAAGGGGAAAGGGTGGTCGAGGGATCTTGCAGGTTGGGAGTCTTGTCCGATGGTTGTGCGTGTGGAAAGAGAAAAGTGCATCTGTTCGACATCTTGTTTAGGATTCTTGGCTCAGGAGCTCGGCAGTCTATCTTTTGGTTTTACACATACGGCTGGTAAGTCCTTGCTTAGTGAATTGTCCCACTGAGTCAAAGTCAGTGTAGTTAGTGCCTGACCAAATACGATGTGTGTTTGTGTTATGACAGTTAGACGGTCGTGCTTGCAGGTGGATCGGGCGCAAACTCGTGATACCATTGCTTCGGCCATGTTGGGAAACACCAGAGCGTCGTGAATTGCTCGGCGTATCTGCTCTGTAGTTGTACGAGAGGGTACCGCCCGTATTACACATCTATTTCTTAGAATCAGCGGCGCCTGCGAGTTGGACTCGTTGGGCTCGGAGATGATAAATCCAACATATACCGAGACAGGTGCTTCCCTATGTTGGAAGCACAGGATAGTCTCAACCCATTTTTCGTCATTAAGCATAGTGAATCGGTTTGAATCATAGGGATCTGGCAGCCATTCGGTCGGCTTCAGGAACTGGAATGGGTAGTCCTCGATCTCGTCTATCTTGACGACCAGAGTACGGTTGAGCTTGCTGCCATCTATCGCCTTCTGCGACAATTGGTTCTCCCTTGTGTTTATCTTGACAGTTTTTTCGACAACCTTGACCAAGTGTTCACTGCGTACCAGACAACTATAAACATCACCTTTGATACAATAGCGCATGCTGCCTTGAGAGTTGTGATGATACCTCCTTAGCAGAATCCCCACTAAGGCGTGTGGGGAGCGTGGTATTATGCATGGAAGAAGTGCGAGCGACCACTCTTGCGATATGGTGTAGTTTTGAAAAGGAGCCTCCAAAGCAAACCACGATATGACCATCGTCTTCAGACTCTGTATGCCACGACTCTCGTCGCAGCCGAGGTCGCCAATGTCGCACGCGTGATGCGTGATATCCTGCGTGTTTGAAAAGCGTCGAGGACTGTCGGCATAGATTCCGTACTTAGAGGTTTGTCCAGGATCGCTTTGTTGGCTGAGAACAGCCAGATTCGGGAACATTGCTGCAGCGTTGAGATCACCACTGCAGATATCCTCCAAATACCTTGGACTGAACCCCCATGCGAATACAGACATATCGGCGGTCGTCCTCGTAATCTCTTCTTGAAGTCGTACAAAAGCTCTCTCACCTTCGCCATACTGCATGGTCATGTTGATATTGAAGATACCAAGTAGCGAGTATGCAAGGTCTTCTTCACGTGTAGCTTGCCGGTGCGCGGCCCAGGACATCCTCTGTGCGACGGTCTTCGAGTACATGACTTTCGCATCGCGCAACGTTTCTTCGTCTATGCTCATCCTTTTAGCAATGTCGTCGGCCATGTTCGATTTGGTGCTAATCTCCTCCCAATGAGCGTCGAAGAATCGGACGCATTCTGGAGCCACGAGCTCTTGTAGCGTCCACGCGCGAGTCCACCACCGACTAACAAAGAGGTCTTCATGTCGATAGATATCGTAATCGGACAAGTATACGTAACATACATCCAATCTTTGATACCATCTGAACATGGAATTGATAGCTTCGGATAGCTCGGCGTTGTTCGTCTTGTCAATACAGCACGTGTCGATCCATGCCCAAGTGTGGCCATCATTAGCCGCCTGCTGACAAGTGAACTGGATTTTTTTCGCACCAGGAAGATGACTCCAGTCCTCAGGCTGATGTGCCTGCAGATGGGCGAAAGTCACCTCCGCATCATCGGCGAGCCAAGTATGGGATAGAATTGCATATGGCGGTATCGAGTCTCCATAGAATGTGTGCAGCTGTTTGGTAGACACGTTGAGCAGTCGCATCGTTCTGTCTCTGGATTTCTAGACAAACGAGAGGGCGCGTAGAGAGTGTGTTTCAAGATGCAGGCTGAAGGAAAGGAGTTGGCAACCGAGATCTCGTAGTCGCGGCTGTTTGAAGGATTAGGGGGCTACTGCAGCATGTTCTCAAGCTAACCAGATTAGAACAACATGCACAGCCCGTTTGACAGCATGACTTCGCACCGGAACCATTATGAAGCCCCATCATTGCTAGTATCTTTCAAGGTGATGTGGCCTTCTGTAGCGATCGCTAATAAAATTGGTGGAAATACGGGGGTATAGGAAACACTGCTGCAATCTCGACACAACAAGGCACATGATAGAAGAACATCTCCCAGCCCCGACGTCAGGATTGTAGTTGTCCAAGGAAAGTAGTTGGTCCAAATACAGGCGCTACTCGACTGCAAGCATCTCTAACGATTCTTCTCCCTTCCCGTGCCAAGCTTCTCCGAACATAATACCCTGCACATAACATTCGCCAACAAACACATAGTGATCACCTTGCTGTCTGAACAAGAAGGGTACAGATGCACCAGGTAGCAGAAAAATGATGTCGTCGACTCTAGTTTGTACAGGTACTAGGCTCAGCATGCCATTCTTTAGGACGGCAAGTCGGCGTCTGTCACAGCTACGGAGCAGACTGAAGATCTGATAAAGGTAGCTGGGGCAATACTGGCGACCGGTAAACCGTTCGACAAGCACGCCCCTGGCAGAATCTTTCTCCCAATTGAGGATGCAATGTATGGCTTGTTTGAGGACATGGGCGTAGACAACATTATTGTGTGTAAGAAGTTGGTGAAATGATTTCCGGCGTGTTCGCTCGTCTTTGATACGCTCACTTGTCTTCTCAGGGCCCTGGTTTTCGAGAATTGCCAATTCAGGTCCCAAACCAACATTACACCACTGAGTGAGTGGGAAAGAATTTCTGTTCAAGTCACATTCGTCTAAGACAGTGACCAGGACATCGAAACGCAAACCCTTGCAATTCAACCGTCGGACTTTAGATCCGGGTGCTGGCTGGCTGGCTGATGTATGGACGGGTCTGAGGTATCCGTTTGTGTCCCGCCTGGAATCGTCTAGATGCAGCTTGAACAGAAGTGCAAGTCCAGTCAGGCACCCAAGTTGGCAAAGAATCCAGTCTGCCCCCCGAGCAATCCATGGATGCTTCTCTGAAGATATCGTACCCAAGACGATCGTAGAAGAAAACGGCAAGATCCGTGAACAGTTCCTCTACAGAACATCGATAGTCAGGCCTCAGTAGGGGAAGGTCTTCAACACGTCCAAGCATAGGGACTACACCATAGATCTTGTCTCTGGAGTCGGAGCTCAGACACCACCGTGTTCTTCTCAGAATTTCCAGAAGCCTCAAGGCTGTGTCGTCACTATTGTGTCTTCGAATCCACTTGATGAAAAGCATCGCCTGGTGCCCCGCAGGTGCGTGAAACGCATTTCGGGTAGCCCTGCTGCCTAGGTTGTCGTAGTAGTCTTCCAGCGCCTCCCAAGGAACTGAGATGGATCCACAACGCACTTCGACCTTTTGTGCACTGCTTAACTCCTGCAGGACCCACGTTCGAGTGAACCAAGGGCGGGAACAAAACTTTCGCCATGCCTCGGCACTAGGCGGCGGAACGCTGACTCCTGTCGTCCTCGGAAAGTCGACAGACTCGTGCTGGTCGTGAGCATATTGTAGAACGGATTCGCTTTCGTCGTCGCTCTCCCCAAGGTACACCACGACTCGAGAAGCATTACTGTAAATTGATCGCATCATAGCCACCTGAGCTCCACGCTCTTGTATGTCATCTTGGTTGATGCAAATTGCATCAATCCAGAGGATGCGCGTGGCTCCTGGTAGACGGAGACTTTTAAGAGCATCGTAGCAATTGGCAGTCACGGCCATTGAGCATGTGATGCCAGATCTGCTGTCCTTACAGAATATTTCACACACAGCTCTTGGATTACCCCAGGTGTACGACAGAGCCTCGTAATGGTCTTCTAATACCGTTTCAAACGTTGTGGCCTGAAGGGAGAATTGAATAGGGTCGTTTGCGGTACCAGCCCAGAGATGCATCACCCTGAAGCTTCGAAATTCTGATAACGGGGCGACGGGATACATTCTGGTACATTGTTAGAGCGAGGGCTTCGCCTGGGACATAGGACACGCTGGCATGCGGCCCATCTTAAATACATCCTCTGCCAGACAGCCCCATCCGCACCCTGGTCATCTCACGCGTGTACGTAGCATAGCCGCCAGCCAGAACATGCTAAGCCCCCAAAGTCACGCTCTTCCTGAAGCTCGACAAAACGTTGACCTTCAGTCGGGCCATGCCAGAATGACATTATGATACGTTGCTCGAGAATATACTCAGCACTTGCAATCCTGGTAATTATAAGAAGACAACGCGAGAACGCGTGGGGGCTACACCTGCAAGCGCGGCTACGTCATGCGGACATCGAACTTGCCCGCACTAGCCACCATTATCAACACCAAGGCTGGTCGTTCATTGAAGCGCTGGCAACCAGAGCATCTGCGTAGAGCGCACTACGGGAATTATGCCTCTTGCCAGGAAACTCCTCATATTTGCGGCTGTTGATGGGCTCGTGCTTCAGCCCCGCTCTCATCCTCACGCGCAGCAGCAACAGGCTATCAAGATCGACTACAAGGGCAACGTCGGGCCCCTGCTTAATAGCAACCATAATGACGACAGCGTAGCTCCCTCTTTCGAATCGCATGGTGTTATAGGTATGTTCTATGCGGCGCAAGTTTAATAGCATGGAATCTAACATGACTTAGGGCTCCTCAAAGTAGCTACATCGATCTTCTTAATAGCCATCTGTGGTCGCGAACAGGTTGCACAAGTGCGCGGCAAACCCGTATATAAGATTACCGACGTTACGCTCATCCCCCTCGCCTCGCATTCGGAGGCTGACATAGCCGTCACTTCTACGCGCGAACACCTTCATCGCCATAACAAGGCACGAACGGCAGAAGACGATACGGATAGTGGGAGTGATGATGATGCACCAAGTGTCACAGACTCGCTGGTAGAAGATGGGACACACACACCAACTGAGGTCAAAGACCCAGTCACAGGCCAAAGAAGCCCCACAGACAAGCGATCCAGCGTTGCTGAAGACGTGATACAGAACAAAGGCGTGTACGGGAGATTCGCCAATAAGTGGTTCTCTCGTAAGGGATGGAGCGCCGACAAACGACGGACCCAGGGTCTCAGTTCAGAAGAGGACCTTGCCTCTAGGAACGTCCCAAAGAACGTAGACTCTACAGGCCCTACTGAGGAGGCAGACGCTTCGCAATCTGACAAACTGCCGAGCGATGAGCAGTCGACGCCAGATTCAGTGAATCCAGAGGATATCCCCAAGGCCCTGGAGGGAGAGAAGAATGCGACAACAGTAGCCCTGCTACCACGTGTATTGCAGACCACTAAGATGTACTTTTCGTCGGGCAATTTCTTCTTCTCTTACGACTATGACTTGTCGCATGGAGTTGCAGGCCAACCCGTGAATGCGAATGTTCCGCTTTTCAAGCAATACGATCCTCTAGTCAGTTGTAGCTGTCAAATCTTCAGGCCCCCGCTAACACCCTGCAGTTCTTCTGGAATCAACACATAACAACGCCCTTCATCGATGCAGGTCAGCACTCGTTCGTCTTGCCGATTATACAAGGCTTCGTTGGGCAACGACCATTTACGATCAAGATGGCCAATGACAAGTCTGAGAGCTTGATCATCGATGAAGATGCGACGCCAGATGATATACAACTGCGATCTTGGCACGAGAAGCAGGTGGCAGAAGATGCGTCATCGACCGGTTCTGTCAACGAAGTCAACTCGCCAGAAAACCTTGGGGATGGCAAGGACTTCCTCCTCACACTGATTTCCAGACGTTCCGTCAAGCGCGCCGGCCTACGTTATCTCCGCCGTGGAACAGACGACGAGGGTTTCACTGCAAACACAGTCGAGACAGAGCAGATCCTCTCATCGCCAACGTGGAACACATCGCAAGATAAGATCTACTCATTCACACAACTCCGCGGCTCCATCCCACTTTTCTTCTCGCAGTCACCATATAGCTTGAAACCACAGGTGAGCACATGGGGCTCCTTCGAGACCAATGGTAAAGCTTTCAGACGGCACTTTGGCGACCTTGCCGAACGTTACAGCGAAGTATATGTCGCCTCGCTCATCGACAAACACGGGACAGAAGCTAAGATCGGTGAGCTCTACGAGGAACATGCCAAGGACCTCAACGAACATGGAGGTATAGATGGTAAAGGCAAGAAGCTCGGATTCGAGTGGTTTGACTTCCATAACGTCTGTCGCGGCATGCACTTCGAAAATGTCTCTAAGCTCATGGACACCCTCGATCCGTTCCTCAAATCGACAGGCTGGACCGAGATAGCGGGTGACGAGGTTAAGCACAAGCAGTCTGGCATCCTGCGCACAAATTGCATGGATTGTCTTGACCGTACCAATGTGGTGCAAAGTGCTACCGCTCGAGGCGCTCTCGAACAACAGCTCTCGGCTGGCGAATATACCATTGACTTGCAAAACGACCCTTCTACATCGTGGTTTAACACTCTCTGGGCTGATAACGGCGACAACATCAGTCGGCAATATGCTGGCACTGCTGCGCTCAAAGGCGACTTTACGCGCACTCGCAAAAGGCAAATCACTGGCGCGCTTACAGACTTTGGTCTCACCTTGACTCGCTACTATAACAACATTGTGAACGATTACTTCGCACAAGCGGTGATCGACTACCTCTTAGGTCGAGCGACAGACACCATATTTGCTGAGTTCGAAGCCGACATGAAAAGCAGCGACTACTTCATTGACGTCCGCAAAGTACGACAAGCAGCGATCGAGCGCTGCGCAGCTCGCGTCATCGAAGACGAGGATGAGGATCTCATACACGGATGGACTCTCAGCGTGCCTACTTCTGTGAACCACGTCAAAACGAGTACGTTCGAGGAAGCCATTCTCCTGCTTACAGAGAAAGCGCTGTATTTCTGCCGCCTCGACTGGGGCACAGAGAAGGTCCGTGAGTTCGAGCGCGTTGCACTGGAGAACCTCCAAGGCTTGATGCGAGGCGTGTACATCACCAGTACCCTTGCGCAGCGGCACATGGATGCCGACAAGAACGTAGGCTTCATCATACGTTACAGAGCAGACCCAGAGGGCGAATTGATCAGGCGAAATACACGAGCATTAGACTCAGGTGGCGCAAATGACGAGGAGAAGAAAGACGCGAAGAAGGTCAAGACTGAAGAAGGTCGCTTCTTAGCTTTCAAGGCTCTACCACCACGGACCAGTGTTCCAAGCGAAGGCGAGAAGGCCGAGAGCGAGGGTGAAGTGGTTAAGGAGATCTGCGAGGAGGTTGTTAGAATCGCTAACAAAGCGAAGAAGGCGACATCGGGCACTGAGAGTGAGAGAAGCACTGCTGACGACCAGGTGCTGGAGATCGAGGAGAAGGATATCATCAGTCTTGCTGATGCGAGGAAGAGCACAGGGTATCTGGAGCAGATTGGATACTCGTTGAAGAAGCTTGTCTGGTAAGAGATGATTTCGCACTACCTTTACCTATAAAGACACACGTATGTATTAACACTTGCTCTAATAATCATCTAATTTCGACACCACATCAGCATTTTTCGAGTTCAGTGCCTCGTATGAGTTTAACGTGGAATGGCATCAATCACTTACGAGCGTACGCAGGCTACGTGCAAAGCTTTGAGAGCCTATCGAACTTGCCTGTTTCTCAACGTATCATCTCATCCTGCTGCCTTGGCAGACCAGGCATGTGCTAGCTCGCAGGTCTATATCGATCGAAAAAATTGTCGTGTCCCTTGCCGTCCTCTCTTGTATACATTGAAGCCGATCGGCTTGTGAAGTACGGTACGAAGCTCTGCCAAGGGACGACAGGGGCCGTTGCCGTGCAAAAGGCTCCACCGTCCCAGCACAATTACAGTGGAGAATACTTGTGACGTTTCCGAGTCTCGGAAACAACGCGTGAAGACGGTTGGTATGGCACTTGCGCATGCGGCTGACATCGATCGGCAGTGACGGTTCCCCATCAGGAAATCTATCCGCCAACATGTCTACCTCCTCGTGCTTACTTTCTGGAACGATATGGAGGTTGAATCCTTTTGTTGGGGTGTTGGGGTTGTTGAGCGACGCCTTTCTATGCGGGGCATGCGAAACTATAATCTGGAGAACACTGAGTAGACCCTATGTTTGCTAGAGTTGTGTCGTTGTGATCCTTCTTCGCGTTGCGCGAAGATGGCAGTTCTTTGTGGCAAGTAGACTCAGATCGAGGATGACTGGCAATCGCCCCTAGCTTCATTAAACTCGTGTCGTACCATGCTCAGACGACACGCGCCTGGACGGAACAATTCTCCAGATTATCTTCCGTTATGGTAGGATTGCTGAAGGCGTGTTTTCTGGAGGCCTGACTCTGCTTAAGGCAAGCTCATGATTTACCCCGCGAAACCGCGTACACAGCCATCCGGACCATCCGAACTGCTGAGCGAGGATGATTGACGTGTCGTTGATTGTCGGGATGCGAATGTGTATTCGATCGTCGGTAGTCGGCAAGGTCAAGCTTTCAAGCGGACGGGAGGCGTCGTTGACGCTAACGAGATGTTGTTACATGGCGCAAATAAGAACAGTGGGCCGACGTCAGCGGCGGAAGCATTTGGTTGGTCGAAGCTAGGTAAGTTGAATTGCTCTCTCCGTGCGTGACGTCTGCTTTGTGGAGTCTCCAGCGGAGTCGAATCTTGGAGTCGAAAAATCTGCATTTGGGGAAGGCGGGCGCAAACGTGGGCGGGCGTCTGGGGACTGGACGGCTGGAGATTCTATGTGGAGAAGCATGTGTGAGTGAGACGAAGATTGCGCGACCGTGAGACAGTAAACGTTAACGACATATTTCCTGACTATCTGCAGATCTACAGCACTACCTCTCAGCGGTATGTCGTTCCGCAGCATGCCCGTTTTCGGTGGCTTGCTACCGAGCCGTGGTGTCGTCGGCGCGGTCGCCTTCTCTGCCACGACTCGAGCTTAAGCACCACTTGCTCTCGACCTTGTCAAAGCTTATTTGCAGGGCCTACTATTACCACGACCCACTTGAAATTACCAATCATATCATTCAATTTCGGAGGCTTTACCATAGCTGGAAATGTAGCAGCTCCATCCGATGGACAATTCGTGTCAGGCACAGCAAAGAGCGCGGTGTGGGGTTCCCACAAGCCCCCACGTTACTCTCCTGATCATGGGAAGCCAAAGATACTTTTCACATATTCTCCGGGCGTAGATATAAGCCCATCTACTGCCCCGTCTGGCTTGAGGACTCCAGGTCCTTTTTTGGGTTCTTTGCTTCACTCACCTCAGAATCAGGCAAAGCCAGCCAGGATGTATCAAATTGGTAACATCTACGGTATTACCGCTATTGCGGTCATTGGTGGTGGTTTATTTGGATTCGATATTTCTTCCATGAGTGCTATGTGAGTTTCATGGACATTCACAGTACCAAAGCCAATCTAATCCAATGCAGCCTGCCCACACAACAGTATCGCTGCTACTTCAACCAAGGCCCAAATGGCCCGGAATACTCTGGAGACCCAGACGAAAAATGCTCTGGACCTAGAGCCGATGTCCAGGGCGGTATCACTGCTGCCATGCCTGGCGGTTCCTTCCTTGGCGCTCTGATATCCGGGTACCTTACCGACAAGCTTGGTCGTCGTCGAGCAATTCAGATTGGATGTTTTATATGGATCGTCGGATCCATCATTTCATGTGCTGCTCAGAATATCGGTATGCTGATCGTTGGTCGGTTCATCAACGGTCTCAGTGTCGGTATCTGCAGCGCCCAAGTACCCGTCTATGTCACCGAGCTCGCTCCTCCCTCCAAACGCGGGAGAATTGTGGGGAGTCAGCAATGGGCAATTACGTGGGGCATACTAATCATGTATTACATCTCCTACGGTTGCACATTCCTCGAAGGAGAGAAAGCCTTCCGTGTTCCGTGGGGTATCCAGATGCTTCCTGCCGTCCTTCTCGCGATTGGCCTCACTTTCCTCCCCGAAAGTCCCCGCTGGCTGGCTCGGAAAGATCGATGGGAGGAGTGTCACCAAGTTCTTACGCTCGTGCATGGTAAAGGCGACCCGGACTCACCGTTCGTTTCACTAGAAATGGCTGAGATCAAGCAAATGATCGAATTCGAGCGACAAAATGCCGACGTTTCGATCAAAGAACTATTCAAGCCGAACATGCTGCACCGCCTCCATATCGGTGTATTTACACAGGTATGGTCTCAGTTGTGCGGCATGAATGTAAGTTACACTGATCCGATGCTTCATCTCCTTCCTCTTCTCCTTCCTCTGCTTCATCTTTCGTCTTCTCCTTGCTAACTTAACGTACAGGTGATGATGTACTATATTACGTATGTATTTGGAATGGCGGGCTTGCAAGGTAACAACAATTTGATCGCGTCGTCGATTCAATATGTCATCAATGTTTGCATGACAGTTCCGGCACTGATCTGGATGGATCGCTGGGGACGCCGTCCTATGTTCGTAATAGGTGCTGTCCTTATGATGACTTGGATGTTCGCGAATGCCGGTCTCATGGCGTCTTATGGTCGCCCAGCCCCCCCTGGTGGACTCGACAACATTGCCGAGCAATCTTGGCAGATTGAAGGCGCCCCTGCCCGAGCAGTTATTGCTTGTACATACCTCTTTGTCGCCTCTTACGCACCGACTTGGGGACCTTCATCCTGGGTTTATCCTCCGGAAATTTTCCCTCTTCGCGTTCGCGGCAAAGCCGTTGCAATCACCACTTCATGTAATTGGATATTTGTGAGTCAATTTAACACTCACCGTGCACTCCTGACTTGAAACTAACTTACTTATAGAACTTTGCGTTATCATACTTCGTACCCCCAGCGTTTGTCAACATTCAGTGGAAGGTCTACCTTATTTTCGGAGTGTTCTGCGCAGCTATGGCACTCCACACTTTTTTCCTATTCCCTGAGACGGCTGGAAAGACACTGGAAGATATCGAGGAGATGTTCATGCAAGGAACCCCCGCTTGGAAGACCAGGGTCGACTTCAGTAACTCTCAGCGCGCTGAGCAGGGTATCATTGATCCAGAGAAGATCGGTGGCTTCGACCAGAGCTCCATCAAAATGGAGAATGCCGATTTGACAGCTAAAGCTTAGAATTCTAGCCCCTATAATCTGAGGTCATTACCAGCCACATCGTCAAGTTTCACGGTTTGGTAATGCATCTCATAGTATTTTAGCAGAATGCATCCTATTTCGTTCTCAGCCGAGAAAGACGAATTTTCATACCACTCGCGACCGCTATAAACATTCTCTGGCTATCTCAAATCCATGAATTTCAATGAACTGGTTTTGCCAAAAGACATTTCAAGTCCCGTAACCAGACCCGCAGCTCACGACTTTATAATATTGAGCGGGCACCGCCAACCTTGCAAATAGCAACACCCGTCAATGATTGCTAGGCTTACAGCGCATATCTTACATGTCACCCCCTGCGATCTGTCAGTCTGGAGATAACATCTTACTGCTTTATCGCGAGCAATAGGGGTAGCATTCTGCTACAGCCGGTGACAGACGAGAGTCTTCCCTCCATCATTGAGTGTAGTACATCCCCTGGGTATCAATCAAGATTTTTACAAGTGCCGACTGCTGCGTTTCTCATGTAAGGACAATTACAGCCTTATGCATGCGAAAGGCTGTCTGGTGCTCGGACAAAGCAAGGCATCGAATTGCCTAAGTTAGCCACCTAGATCATCGTCAAATATCAGCATTGGAGATCTCAATGAAGCCTTTGATAAGTCGCGCATAATTTTTCAGGGTCTGGGAGATCAGCAAGCGGTTGTGGGCAATTCGCGTCATGGCGGATGCATGTTGCGAGGGTTCAGGCATCCTGCACCGCACCTAGTTACACAGTACCGGTAATGACAGATCGGCCTTAACGCCGTTAACGGCGGACTGGGAGTTGGTACAATAAAAAGCTACACGCCACAATCAGTGACCGCAGTACTTCAAGTAGCTCAGCGCGTGTCACGTTGGAGTATAACCGGACTTAAGCAAACTAAATCCGCCACGTCCGGTCTATCAGGCTGTGTATTGAGGATAGTAGTACGTCGGAGTTGGATCACTAACATGTTATGAAGAGACGCATAAAGCCGGATCACGTCCCCTTCTGTCTGTTTTCTAGACATTGGTCTAACAGGAGCATCCCCAAACTCCGCTCAAGGTCATCCCTTTCGAAGATGCCGTCCACCACCGCAGAACGCCAGATTATCCTCGTCACGGGTATCAATAGCTCACAGTCGTTTACATGTTCATACACTGACATCATCAGGTGCCAATGGCGGTATTGGCTTCGACACGGCGGCGCTGCTCGCTTCTGTCTCCTCCGACAATCATGTTTTGTTAGGATCTCGCAATATCACGAAAGGCGAAGCTGCGATCAGCAAAATTCACGACCGAAAGCCAAAAGGCACAGTTAGTCTGGTTCAGCTTGATGCTGATGACGATGCGTCTATCAACGCTGCAGTGCAGCATATTGAGCAAGAATACGGGCGTCTTGATGTCCTCATCAACAACGCTGGAATCTGCAAAGAGACATACGACGGCCAGTGGCCATCTCGGAGCGATCTGCGTGCAGAGTTCGAGACAAACGTCTTCGGCCCTACAATCTTGAGCGCTGCTGTGCTCCCTCTCATGAGGCAATCCAAATCTCCAAAGATCATCAATGTCTCCTCCGGCCTTGGAAGTATATCTCGCTGTGTCTCGACTCCTGGCAAGGACCCCTCTGGGTTCATTGTTCGTGTACCTGGATATCGAATGACCAAGTCCGCCCTCAACATGCTCACTGCGTATCAGCACCAGCAGCTCAAGGATGAAGGCTTCAAAGTCTGGTGCTACTGCCCTGGGTTTGTTACTACTGATCTTGCTGGAGACAGAGAGAAAAGGGAGAAGATGTCAACGTGTGACAGCTCAGAGACGAGCGCGCAAGGTATTTTGGAGATTTTGGAGGGCCAAAGAGACGCAGAGGTTGGTCAATTTCTGCAGAGGTATGGCAAGCGTTATGACTGGTAGATAATCATTCCGCAAAAGCAATAAGATACAACCAATTCTACTACAACCGCAAGATCGATTCTAGAGTGACTGATGGTTCATTTTTATGCAAAAGATGAGGTCGTAGTCCGGACTTAGCGGTTGTAAGTACCCCGCTTTTCCTTGCACCATCTCGAAGACTCCAAACTTCCTATTCGCAACCATCAACCAACAAACAGCATCGATTCGGAAATTTAGTATCAAACTATTCGCATCGCACGTGGTCGATCCCGAACCACAGGTTATCCTGATAAGCAGGCTTTGGGGGAATACCGGCATCCAGGCAACATGTGAGCAACCAATGACCTGCAGTCATTAGTGCATGTGCCCTTGGCTTCCGAGGTATGCGTAATTGGCTTCACCTGTCGCGACCTAGTACACGGGATATTCATTCAACTGAACATGGGTACAGTTGTACATAAGTTACGCTTCTTGCTACTTGCTGTGGTACTGTGCGTGGTTAGCTACTCAATTCTGACTGTGCATTTCGAGGTCGTAAGGGAAAGCAGTATGTTCGGTCAACAGGTAGGTCCAGGTACGATTGCGATGTCGAAGTCTTCAAGCTGATAGACAAAGGGATTCACGAGCTTTATGCTCATCGCACGTATGCCGATTCCAACCAATTGGTGGCGAGGACACTGACGATTAGTAGAGAGCGCCCTCGTTGCAAGCAAAACCACCAACTCAGATGTCCGCATGAACCACATCCAGGTCATCGGAACACACAACTCCTACCACCGCGAGGTGTCGCTTGCAGAGCGTGCTATATTTGAGAAATATGTACCTTCTCCGGAGGACTACTACTACTCACACGCTTCCCTTCCAAACCAGCTAGAGCACCAAGCCGTCCGCTCATTCGAGCTGGATCTGCACTCCGACGAGAAAGGCGGCCTGTACTACCCTCCTGCTATCTGGACACTCTCTAATTTGACCAACACCTCAACACCCTTCGACGGCGCCGTGCTCCAGAAGCCCGGCATCAAAGTCTTCCATGTGACCGACTTCGACCCAGACTCCGTGTGCCACACTTTCATCGACTGCCTCCAGCAGCTCAAAACCTGGTCCGATGCAAACAAGAATCATGTCCCCGTCGTCATCGACCTAGAACTTAAGACCGACGCGCCTGCCTGTGCAATTGGTGGCGTCTGTCCTGGCGAAGCGACAAACTGGACGCTCCCACGCCTCCTGAACGTCGACGCGGAGATTCTCTCCGTCTTCCCCAAAAAGCAGCTCATCCGCCCTGACGACGTACGTCACGACAATCTGACGCTCGAGCAGAGTGTGCTGCACAAGGGATGGCCGCTACTGTCTGACGCGCGCGGCAAGTTCATGTTCTTTTTCGACAACGACCCGAAGCCATCCGACCCCAACTCACCGCGCGAGTTGTACAAGTCTGGCGGCCACGAGTCGCTCCAGAACCGCACTGTGTTCACCAACTCGCTGGAGGGCTCGTCTGATGGCGCGGTGATCAAGCACAACGAGCCCCGCGGTAACGATACGGCTGAGATCCAGCGGCTTGTGAAGAAGGGCTACATCGTGAGGACTAGGAGTGATGTGCCGCTTGACACGGTACTGAACAAGACTACGGAGATGCGAGACGCGGCGTTCAAGTCTGGTGCTCATATTGTGTCTACTGATTTCCCTTCCTGGGGCATGACTGCACGATGGGGTTGGGATTATGTTGTGCAGCTAAAGGATGGACGAGTTGCAAGGTGCAACCCTGTTAATGCGCCGAAGGGATGCAAGGATGCCAAGTTGGAGTAAGATTTGTATTTTTGCTGACCTTGAATCCATGTACAAGCGCACCAGTTCTGTAACTACGTAAGACGTGGCGCTGATACTTAACAGTGGTCATAGGAAGAATTGAAAACAAGAACTCGTATCTCAAGCCATCGGACATCAAATCGCAAAGACAATCAGCGGATTAGACATACTGACCCCGTTCAATCTTGCATCTCCTCGTCTTCATCCTTCGGACTCTGTTCAGCTGCACGTGTTCCACGCCAGTATTCATCGTCTTCTGCTTGCATTGCAAGAGCTCTATTCTTCAGATCGACGTAAATCTCGGAATTGAGGTACGCCTCCTCCATCATGTAAGGGTGCGATTGGGCGTACTTGAAATGCTCAAGTGCACCGAGTGTGCCCTGCTTCCGAGTCATTGGCGGATGAGCAACACTTACGTCAATCTCAAGACCCAGACCGTACGGGTTTGGCCCAGGAATTTGATCGTTCAAGCCTGGAAGAGCAGCCTCGATATCGTGTTTTGTCAGCTGCAACTTGTGGTCTTTAGGCTTTCCCGTTACCTGTTCCTGTGCTTTTGCTTGATCAACGAACTCGCGCTCAATACGGCAGTGCTCACAGAGAAGTGTGCCCCATCGAGCTTTACCCTTGTCTGATCTATCCAGGCAAGCATAGTGGTACCATTGAAACCGGCAGTCGGAGTTTGTGCACTGTGCTATCTGGACCTCTCCGCTTTTCTCGGCTTTGCTTTTTGACTTTTTGTTCTCGTTAGAGACAAACCAGTTGGCAGGCCTAACACAGAAGCAGATTTTCGCAGTATCTGGCGGGCGCATACTAAGGAAGTCTTGATATGCCTCTTCAGCGATCCCAGCAGGGACGCTCATAGTGACCGGTCGTCTCGCGTAATACATCGTGACTTCGGGTAGTGGAGGTGGAAATTCTGGTTCTGGCTTGGTCGCCAGTTGACTATCGATCTCTGAGTTGTTGACAGTAGTCAGCCGGCAAGTTTTAGAATTTGTGAAAGTTGTGACGCGTGCTATGTTCTGTTCAGCCGGCCCTTTCACTAGGTCTGCAGGCTTGCATTTCTTTGCCTCTTTCACCAGTTCATTTGTCTTCGCGCCCGCAATCAAAGGCTTGATGGGTCTTACTCTTGTCAGAGATATTTCCCCCTCTGTCGGGGTGGCACTTTTGTTGTTACTCCGTAGGATCTTTCTCATCGGCGATTGCAAGAGAGCTCTGGTGTTCACGTCCAGCTCGTGACCGAACACACGCTCGCGAGACCGAGGGGGGGTAATCAGGTCTACGATCTCACTATCGCAATTATTGTCCATTTCAGCGGACCCCTGGGATTTCCTCTTGTCGCTGAACGCATTTTCGGTGACTTCTATCATGGTTAGAGTCTTCGAGAGTAGTGGCGGACCGGAGTACTTGGGAATGATGGACGTAGACCGCAATGGCACAGTGAAAGAAGTCCTGCGTCTTGTTGAACAATGCACAGACTCGTCACTATTGCGATTGGTCGATTTGGCCGCCCAGACTGACGAATATACAGACTCTTCACTATCTGAACTGATCCAGATGGCGTCTTGGCTCTCCTTACTGACGGATGCGGAAGGTGAGTGAGTACCATCGTACTGTGGAAGCGGCTACAAATCTGTCAGTCGATCTCCAAGAAGGTCTAATCACAACTATGTACTGACCTTCTCAACATATTCCAGTAGTTGTTCTGGTGATTGGGACCAATTTTCCTCTGAGTTAATAGAGCTGATAGGAGTTGATGAAGCGGCATGCGTCGTCGAAGACTGAAATCTCTGGAGCAGCAGAATAGTATCTCTTGCCTCAGAGCGCTGATGCCAGAGGTGTTCCAAACAGTCTGTGCAGTAAGCTGGCACTCCTGTCGTTGACCTTCTGACGAGCTGGTAGTACTCTGGTTGCTCCATGAGCTCGCCATTACGACGAAAGATGAGAGCATAATCTGACTTTGCAACAGGTGTAACTGTGCCCCAATGAACTAGCGGCGCAATCTCGACAGTCTGGGAACTACACTGGTGCTCCATAGTAACCAATAGATCGTCCATGTAGTGACAAGTCCTGGTTGCATCTTTGCTGAAAACAAAGACATGATCGTCTGTAGATGTTAGGTGCCTGATCTACTGAGGGTCTTCAACTACTTACTTCGCAACAGCTGTGTCATTCCAGCAATATGACCAGCAGCCACAACCTGCCTCCTGGAAAGGTGCGAAGCTGCCATAACCGCCGAAGGTTCTGGGTTTTGAGCTGCATCCCAAACATCTGCTTGTAAGAGAGCCAGATGGTTAGTGGGAACTTCGTGTACATTGCACTCATTGCCGTACATGTCAACAATCTGATGAGGCTGCAGATTTCCAGCAAGGTAAGCACGAAGTGCGTTTGCACTCGCCAGGCCGGGCATTTTAAAGCCGTCTTCTGTACCGGGCGGGTCCTGTTGTAGTTTGTAGCCATTGTAGTCAGGATCAGTTGTGTCAACATGTTTGCGGCCTTGCATATCCAGTTCCAACTCTGTATCATCCGTATCGACAATTAAGCTCGGCGTCGCGAGGCTGCGTGTGGCAGGCCATGTGCTAGTATTTTCGAAGTTGCTAACAAGGTCTGGTGGGTCCGTAAATACGCAACGCGGCATGTTGGCAGGTGCGAAGCTGGTTGAATTTAGTGGGGAAGGAAGCAATGAGACAGTGAGAGATGCACGGCCAGTGTCATGGACGAAGATTCGGAGGTAGAATTGTCGCTAGATGTCACAGGTGACTGCCAAAAGACAGGATCTAGCAGCGTTGGCGACTTGTTTACAGCCAGATACAGCTGAAAGTGAAAGAGAGATCACTGTCACGTGTACGCGACGCGTTGGCGACGAAGACGCGGCTAGGAAACGACGTCGTGTTCTTCAGGCCACATAGCAACTGCGCTGTATTCTCCAATCTGTCTTTTCAGTCAGTCTGAGATTACCAGTTGTCATGATAGTAGTCACACACTGTAGAGTTAAAATCGCAGCAAGAGACACACCTTCACGTAGAGACAGTAGTGGTCAACTTCACGCCGAGAGAAGCGTCCTGCAAAATGGAAGCTTGATTGGAGGAAATCATGTGAATCTTCAACCTTATTGGATTATGATATCAACATACTCGTCGTAGGTGCAATACAAAGCGCTTTACCTAACCTGGTCAGGCTCCATCTCCTCTGCCGGAGGACCACCAGTGTTCCCCCTTGTGCCAGCTGCATCCACTTTCAAGTTCCTCTGCTTAGCGTGCTTAGGGTCATCCTTAAGATCCGCAACATTGCCCTGAGGGTGGTTCTCCTTCAAACCGACAAGACCGCCGCTACCGCCGCTGTGTGTCGAGTTGTCGTGGAGCTCGGAGCTAGTCTGACCCTGGCCTGGGTGACCGAGACCGGTGTGGACGGAGCCGGAGTCTGCACCAACGAGGGTGGAGGATGCGCTCGTGAAGGTCTTCTGGTTGTTGAGGTCGGGGTTGGGTGTGAATGTCTTGTCTGAGGGAGCGCTGCCTGCTGGGACTGTATGGGCATGGAACTCAGGTGCGTGGTCGGCTGCCGAGACTTTCTTTCCGGGTTGGTGCTGCGATATGTTAGCTTCTTTATGTCGATCCATTGTGCCATTTGCATCCATTGAAGCAAAAGAGCACAAGATCAAATGAACCGCGGCGGTTCCTCGATCTTCTGCGTCGCTCAAGGTTGGATCTGACGTACCCCGCCCGTCATGAGAGGCTCGCTAGGCTTGACATGGCCGGCGAATTCGCCCTGGTTGGAGACGGCCTCTGGGTTCTGGGACATATTCGAGAGAGTTGAGCTGTGTAGAAGGTCTGAACGTGCAAGAGTGTATGAACTTGGTTGAAGCAAGCTTGTATGTGTCTTAGAACAAGTCTTGTTTGAAAAGCTATAGTACTTTTATCGAAGGTTTTATGACAGCGTCATGTACTTTGACATCGAAAAGACGTCATCTGAAAACCAAAACACAGCTCACTATGAGCGCATGAGACGGGCTGAACGTCACTTAGGTACCCCATCAGTCGGTCGCGTGATATCACTCCTCAACCAGGGCCCTTGCACGCTTGTTAAATATGTGGGTTAGTCGTGAAGGACAAGTGATGGACCGAACACGTGACTCTTGGCACTGTCTAAGAGGGAGGGTACACGATGGCATCTGAGGAGCCAGGAGAGGCTCAGCTTTGCTGTTGTGAATGCAAACACACGAAAATCATTTATTCCCATTGGACTTACAAGTGAGACATCTAGATGCTTACGATCGCGGCTCATTAGCGTGTACCGGGTCAAGAATTATATTTGACACTCACTACTGATGGGCTGGCTTGCTTCTGGAATCCGATCATGAGTGCGCACATGATGCTTCGTTATCTTGATTGAAGAGCTTCCCCGTACGAGGTAAGGATCATAGGCGATACTACGTGGCGAGGTCATATTATAAGGATCCGGACCAAATCAACAAGACGGGACTGTGGAGGTTTTTTTGATGCTCTGTATTACTCGTGTAAAGCACACGCTGAACCCATGTACAATGAGTAGGCCTACGCCTCTGGTGGCCTGACGCCTATTATGGTTCCAGAAAGCTTCCGTTGAGTGGACTCTGACCAAGGTTTGCGCGATCACTAAACCTTATGGTGTCTCCTCCTAAGCCCACATTTCCGGTGTTGTTCCATTGTCCAATAATACCTTTAGGTAGCTCTTCAAGCGCACGAATCTGAGCTTCTCTCCGCGCCAGGTAGGTGCTGACACCTGACCACGCCAATCCAACCCGCGTCGAATGGCCCAAGGACAAACAGCGACCTTACGAGGCCAAACAAAGTACTCACGCGCAGAGGCATCCGGGAAAGGGAAAAGTCTTTGGCATGACTTTGATTGAACTTACCATTTTAACAAAGCATATGACTTTTAGAACTTGCTGGCGGCGGCACCCCAGAGGGAGTTGTAGATCTTGTCGACGACGTATGAGGCCATGATCGTGCGGTGGTTGAAACTGCGACCGTTAAGACCTTGAAGAGCTTTCTCACCACCAGAGACAGAATCGAATTTTACGTAAATGTCGCCTTCGGTGTTCGGGTCAACAGCAATGTGAACGACCTTGCCATATTTCTTGTCGCACTCAGTTCTTACTTCGAGTTCGAGATCTTTGACCCAGCTGTTGCCCCAGTTCTTCTGCTCTCTAATCATCGCGTCAGTCTGCGTAACTTCAAAAGTAAACGAAGGTCACTTACTCGTCAGGATCAAAAGCGTTCTCGATCTTGACGCACTTCGAGGCCATAGGCTTGTCGACAACAGGAGCGCGAGGCTTGCTGACGACCGGTGCAGTACCCAACTTGGTGGGCTCTGCTGGATCACGACGAGCTAGCGCGTCCATTAGCTTGGAACGATCGTAGGTCTTGAAGTTAACACCAGCGACATCGGTGTCGTCTAGGGCAGAAGCGCCGCTAACGCCGCGGTCGTCCTTGCTGTGAGTGCGATCGAAGACACCACCAGAACCACCGGCATATGCACCGCGTCCACCAGCACCGCTAAATGCAGATCCTTGGTAGCTTTGTGCCTGCTGGTTAAAAGTGCGTAACAATGTCGCTGTGGATTCGGGCGTAAACTTGTCGTTGCCTAGACCGACTCGGATTTGACGGCCCGCGAGCTCGAAGCCGTTCATCTCTGCTAGAGCATCTTTAGCGTTGCTAGGATCAACAAACCTGGGCAACATTAGCACTTGCGGGTAAGAAGTATCAGAGTGTTCTTACTGTACGAAACCGTAGCCCTTCGATCGACCAGGGACCAGGTCGTCACGCTGAAGGATGACCTGCTCCAGCTCACCATAGGGCTCGAAGATCTCTTGAAGATCCTTCTCGGTGACGCTAAAGTGGATGTTGCCGACATAGAGGCGGTGGAATGGAGCGCCATTAGCCCCAGGTGCAGCCCCTCCTTCAGACGGTCGAGCCGCACGGTTCTTCTCGGCTTCTGTGAGCTGTGCAATGATCGGAACACCTTTCAGCCTCTGCCCAGTCAGCTCCAGAGCCTTTGGGACAGATTCTTCGTCTTTGAACTCAACGTAACCAACACTAGTCACACATCAGTATGGATTCTTCGCGTTCGCCAGGAACGACTCACCCTTTTGAGCGGCCAGTAACCCTGTCTTTTACGATCTGTGCTTCAACAACAGGCCCGATGACCTCGAAGAATGCGCGAAGGTGGCGTGTCTCGGCACGCTGGGAGATCTGCTGAACGAAGATAGTACGCTTGTCACGATCGTCTTCTGTGGTTTCTGGGGTAGTGGTTTTCTCACGGCGGCCCCCTTTGCGCTCCTCACCGCCACGGCGGTCGCCAGATCTATCCCTCTCACGACGTGACCTGTCACCACGGGGAGAGCGCGAACGGGCGCGACCTCCGCCACTGTAATAATCGCCGCCACGGTCCCTTCGTCCTCCGCGGTATCGGTCGCGCGAGCTGCTGCGTGGAAACCTGTCATCAGCATCTCTGCCAGAACGCGGGCGACTGTCGTCACGTCTGCGTTCGCGGCTCCTGCGTCGGTCACCTCGGCGGTCACCGCGATCCCTACTATGGTCTCGACGGTCGCTGTTTCGGTCTCGACGTCTGTCGTCTGTGCGTGCTTCGGAATTGTCGTTATTTGCCAGTTGCTCGCGGGTCTTCTCAACTTCGAGCGCAGCTTCCTCGAGGAGCGCATCGACGTCCATGGCGCCTGATGTCATATCTGTAACGCGGTGGTCCTAGCTTTCGATAAGTGTGACTGTCCTTTGTGAGGGGCGCAATCACGGGGCAGGCGCAGTGTGTTGTACGATAGTTTGCGGCAAGCCTCTTGGCTGATATTTATTCTGTCTGAGCGTGTGCGAAAAGCGGCTGGTACTCTGTGCGATCTTAAAGACGACAAGAAATTGTTTGAAGTCTCGTCGCGGGCGAGTATAGCTTGTTGTCGCGCGCAAACCTGCAGATGGTGGTGAGGTGCAGGGGAACGGCTGGGAAAGTATTTAGACTTGGCGTCCTGAGCGTTCGCGCTAACTGGGTGGCGGCAAAACCTGGAACGAGACAAACGGGCGCCCACCAGGCAGATGTGACCACGTGATCATCACCCGGGCACCTGGGCACCTACCACCTACAAGGAGATCTGGAGCAGGTATGATAATCAACCCATGGGTGCTGGACGGCACCTTGCCAGCTCCGAGTAGCCACTTGGCCGATGCGGAACACCCTTCGCATACACGTACAATAGAAGAAAGTCGAGGCCTTCAGCGCATCTCAACAGGTTGACTAGTCTGTACTTTTGTAGTTTGAGTTCTTCGGTACACTCGTGCGAACATTACATTAATACTGGGATCTACTTGAAGTCGTTAAAGAATTTGTCTTGGCCAGCATTGCCTACCAAGCATGTCATGAATAAGCTTTCAAAACCGCGACGCCTACCCAATGCTGTCTATACACTTGTCCTATCGCCTCCTGCATATGGAAACGCACATTAAGATGTCTTTACGACCTTGGGAGGACCCATCTCTAATTCGGTACCGAAGATGCGATCCCAGAAGCGGCTGGTGACACCGAAACCATTCTGGTAATCGGCAAAGTGGTGCTTGAGGTGGTACTTCTTGAGCTCTTGGTACCAGGGAGGAAGCTTTTGGTGGTGCAGGAAGTAATGGGTCATGTCGTACAGGGTATAGCCGAAGACACCTCCAGCGTAAGCAGCTGTCGCAGCGTACCAGTTGTGGAAGAGGACAAAGTGTGCAAACTTCCAGAACGGTGCTGCGAGCGCAGCGAATAGTGTGGGAGGCATCACCAACCTGTACTTATCCATAGGGAGGTAGTGGTGGATGCCGTGGAGCAGGAAATGTAAAGTGAGGGCAACACGGTTATTCGGAAGGTGGCTGTTTAGGTCAGGGAAGAATTCGACATTGCTACGAAGGCACTTACTCATCGAGATGGAAGAGGCATCGGTGGAGTACGTATTCAATGATGGTCCAGAATCCAAGTCCGAATACCCAGTAGCCTGCAAGGGCCGAAGCGCTCAAGCCTTGAGAGGCAATGTAGGTTACACCTGTAATTACAGGCCACCAAAGCGAAGGAACCACCCACCAGGGTGTCAAACTCAGAGGCTCCAGGAAGTTGCCGAACAAAGGAGCTGAGTCGCCACCCTTGTAGTGGCGCGGTCGGTGGACTTGCTCGAGGTAGAAATCCTTCTCAAATCCACCATTCCAGACTTGCATGAGCAAAGGCTTGTTGAGGTCGAGAAACTTGTGCTGCTTGTAATCGAGGCTAGGGTCGGTTTCACGAGATAGATCCTCGGCGGTCGACATGCCAGTCGCAGCGTAGAGAGGCTTCTGAGATTGCTTCAATCCTGTCAACTCGATCTTGCCTACTTCCGAAGGTGGCAGAGGCACAATTTCGTGAGGCTTGCTGCTCTTGGTGACAGCGTCCATGATCTCCTCTCCAGCTACGAAGCCAATCAAGCACTCGTCAAGAATCTCGTAGGCTGAGTCTGAGTGTGCGTGCGAAACCTCATCCTTAAGAATCTCGGTGATATCCTTGCCTCCATACTCGAGTATAAGCTCGCCGCCACCCGGGTGGCCATCGAGGAAGTCTGTAACATCGTAGACCTTGGTACCGATCGTAACGTAGCAGGACTTTTCGTTGTTGTGCGCCGCGACATCGGCCGTCGGAATGGTCGGAAGGGTGAGGCCTGGCATAGTGGCGGTGGTAGACATGGGATCGATAGGCTGGAGCCTAAATATTGTCGATTTCGTTGCCAAAAGATGTTTTGAAGTCAGGGCGTCTTGCGGGGAGGCGATTAACTCTTTAGGAAGATTACTGCTACAACAAGGAACCAGGAACCAGGAACAAGTAGCCCAAAGGTGCAATTAATCGCAATTCCTGCTCAAACAAGAAGTAGTAAGGAGTGGAAAGCAGTGCGAAGGTCTGCGTTGTAAAGACTCGTAAGATTGCGCGCAAAGGAGAGCAACGGCTATCGATAATTGTCAGGAGAGCCAAGCCGATCGGTCGCGGCAGGCAGGCAGATCAGCGCAGCGTGGCGAGACATTTGCCCGGACCCTGGAACCCAGCGCTCTCCGACCGCCGAGGCACACCTCATTGGTTGAGACACGAGTTCGACAACAGATACAATTTCGGATTAAGAATGACGTGTACATCTATCTATCTTCTTGAAACGCATGGTGAGTTCGAACTCTAAAAGCGATGAATTACCTCTGAAATGTCTGTAGCGGGCGCTACTCGAGCTGTCACTTTCCAAGTCCCGCCGCGGCTAGGGGAATTATCGAGAATACGCGATATGTAGATTTTGACCGAGCAACTTACCAAGGTTCGAGAATGTTGCTCGCAAGGAGACTTTAGCGGACTTGCGCTCCAAGATCATCAATTTCAATGTTAAGTGATTGCTATTGAGAGCCATGCTTCATGCTTCATGCTATTCTCATGCGCTTGATTTGTCAAGAAAACCTCATGTTTCCTCCACGTTCGCAATACCATGGTCTTCTTTATATTTATACTGTTCTCTCTTATAGCAAAGACGTCTAATCAAAGTTGCTTTGTCCAGGTTGTATCAGGGCATAAGATGTACGAGTGCGACACAAATCCTAGCCTCATCGCAAGCCGAGCATCCTGCTATCAAGCTTGCTATCGATTCCCTTTACATCCTAATGGGCACATATCATACGGTTGGATACCAAGAAAAAGAATGCAAGTAGCAAACGTGGGTTTTGGGGATGTGAATGCCACAACAGTCGATCGCTGCCACTGCTCCAGAGGTTGTAGTGGATTGGCTTCTCGACACTTTTGCAGTTTCTGTTGACACCCTGTCAACCCTCCGCAGTTCATCTACCAACTGCCAATGAAGGTGGAGGACGAAGCTCATGTCTACCTACCCTATGGCATGCTGCCGATGGAGATACGCCTGCTGGTCTTAGAGATTGGAATCAGCAACAACCCTATACCAGCGCCTAAATCTACCAACTACTGTACAGGAACCCATCATACCCCACTTGGATTCGAGTTCGCGCCCCTGAGACCTGCAAGACTGTATATCTGGAGACCCTCAGTCTGCCTACCTTGGAACGGAACTCAAGGGAGAGTCTTCTCATTAACAATACTGTCACTATACGTACTACTTACGATGCGAATCAATCATCTCAACTATCGCTCAGGCTACCTGCCACATCGCATTAATCGTCGCTCTTGCTCAAATTGTTAATCTTTGAGCTTGTTCTCTCCCCTATCTTGTCTGCTCTCGCTACTGATCAAGTCAATAGCGGCAGTACGCGTGAATCCAAAGAGGCACTGACTGACTGGTGAATCTGGGCCCACGGACCAGACACCAATGTTGCTGAGAAGCAGTTAGCCCTCTTTCTGGTCTACGGCAGAGTAGCGAGGCCTGTTTTGATCGATGTGATCACCTCGGAAGGTTCAAGGCGTGCAGGGCGGCATCCTGCACGATGCATTCTTAGTCCTTAGGAACGAACATCGGGAGAACGCAGAGCCTTGATAGATCTGATCTCATACTGGAGGAATCCCTGGTGTGAATGTAACACTACTCGATACCCTCACGGACAGAAACAGGCAACGGCTTTCAAATTGAGAGGGTGATCGTGAAAGCCCCGTGGAGAAGGGCCGACTAGCGCGGAAGTCAAGGCAATTGAGTTACGCTTTTCTACCGGTGGATGCGAAACTCTAAAGGAAGCCTTTATAGCTTATCCAGACGTCTTGAGATGGCTTCAACTAGTTGACCTTGCTATTCGTCGTCTATAAGCCGCTAATATTTGGGTGGGCAGTTGTTAGCATAACGGCAGGCGACTTACGTCTATTCACACTATCTGTTCACCTTGTGGAGTAGATGGAGTTGAATTGTCAATTATGTATTGAGTAAGGATTTACAGTATTGAGGAGAAGAAGATGGATGACGAGAGTAGCCGAAAGTGCAAGACACATAGCTCCAAGCGTTTATCAACCTAAGCGTCCAGTGATGTACTCAGTGCCCAGATTCTGAGTAGGCGAATCATTGGGATAACGGAGATGCGCAGCATTGATTCCGTAGCCATGCGTCGTATCACACACGCCATCGCCCTGCGCTCATGGTTAGCCAGCAGTTCTGCCAAGAATGAACAATCACTTACGTAGATGCACACATCCAATGTCTTCGGCACCCAGTTGCTCGGAATGCCTGCCGCAAACCTTCCCGACAAGCCGTTCACGTTCCTAGTGGTCGTGCCGCCGTTGTTGTCGACATTACACGCCAGCCCGCTCTTGTGCGCTGGGTTACCGATCAGGAACACGCCCTTCACAGCATCAAAGCTAGCTCCCGTCAACTGCGACATGGCATTGACAGTGGCCTGTGCACCCTGGGAGTAGCCTTCCAGGATGAAGCACTCGTTAGGGTTTGTGCGTAGCGTAGAAGTGATCTTGTCTACGATGTCTCTGGTACCGGCGGCGGAGTTCTGGGAGGCGCCTGCGGCGTACACAGTGTTGTAGATCTTGCCGCCTGAGACCGCGGATTGGATGCGGCTGTTCATGGTGCGAAAACCGCTGGATTGGCCTTGGGGCTCACCGGTGCCGCGTGTGTTGATGATAGTGTAGGAAGGGCATGTTGCTGAGGCGGCACGTTGAGTGATTGAGTCTATAGGGGACGCAAGGGCGGTCGCGAAAAGGACGGGAAGGGTAAGAGCCGTGAAGTGCATCGTGAAAAGGAGGTGGTGCGTATATGCTTGTATTGGTCTTGGACGAGCTGTTGAGCTGATGGGGACGTTCAAGGTGCGACTGCCTGGATTTATAGTCCAGTGAACAGCATACCATACCAAGCTCGGTGTAGAAAAGTAAGTTCGCCTTCTGCTCAGACGCGATTGTGATCAACATGCTCCGCGGATGTACCTTACTGTGATAGGTAGTGGCATGGACCGGTGCGAGCCTCGAGTCATGGACTACGGCTGTTCTGCTGTGTTCCATACCCGTAGTCAGAGTACTACACCATAGCTTCACACCATCATGGGCAACGTCGAATCGACACTCGCCCAATAGAGACAGAGTGAGTTTCTTTTCTGAACCGTGTGGGTGGTTGATCACTGGATACAGCAAGACTGACTGTCGCTTTCTCGCCGTTCTCGCCGTTCTTCGCGGAGGTCGTCAATGCATTGAGCCCTGACCTTGTCTAAAACTGCCACGCACCCTCACGCCGAGGTTACCTAGACGTGGCTACACCAGGCCCGCGCACTGATCTGCAGGAGTTGCCGCAAAACAAGTCCGGAGTGTCTACAGTGGTGGACAGAACACGGGTACCCCAGGCACTAGCTCGCGCCGTCGTGTGATCTCTATGGGCAAAGAGGGAAGAATCGGCCAACTTCCCTCGTTGTAGTGAAGTCATGATAGGATGTGTCCACTAGTCCGGGGTGACATGCAGCCGTCGAGCGGCACATCAGGCACGCCTGAAGATGGGTGCCGAAACGGAGCTACCTTAGCGGCCTCGGCACCCAAAGTCCACGCTGAACCAACGGCGCGGTCCTCCAATAAGAGCTCCAAGAGCGTCGACATGTCGATCTGGAAATGCATGGAGCAAAGCCAGTAATTGTCATTACTAGTTAGGCTGGGTGGAAGTGACACTGACACCGGCACCTGCCACATGCTTTCCACATTGGGTCACCTACACCTAAGCTTCAGACCTCGGTATGAAGTTGACGGCCGATGCTAGGTGAGACATTCCACATCATCTGTTATCGTCGTGCCGTTGGAGTTGATATGAACAGGAGCGTTTACAAAGCCACTGCACGGACGCTCGTACGATACAGCAAAAGCAATGCTTCTGCAAGTTGTAGAAGAGCCAATTGCCGCACACATGTTTTGATAGCGGGCCGTCGCCGATATTGCCTGACTAATATTTGTTCATTGGCGAAGTGATGGTAGAAATATCCACCAAGGGCAGAAGACAAACACTGTTCGCCTAGCTGGTTTTGGTCGTCCACAGTGGGCCCATACTCCATCCTTCATCTGTTACATTGAACAAGCCAAGCTGGATCTGCAATTCGAATGCAGTCAAGTCACAGAGTCGCGTCATTGCCCACCGGGAATGTTGTTTGTTTGGCACTTCCTGGATGCCTCGAGCGGTTCGACCAGAAACCTACAGCGTCTTGCATCCTTGAAAACTCGAGATGTTCTTCACTATTTGGGTCGAACAGGTATAATACTATAGAGGGAGTTACTTGACCATGAATCGTATGCTATCAATTGCTGACCTGGTGTATCGCTGCGCGATGCTGACTTCGTGTTGTTCTGCTGGCGCTCCCAGCACCTGCAATGTCTTCGTTGCCGCCAATTGCGCCGCTTACCACTCAGGAACAAGAAGCGCGACATCTGATCGACACGATTCGAATCAAACATGGCGCAGTTGCGTATGAAGAGTTAAGGCAGATTGTGACCAGCCTGCTGTATCTGTAAGACCTTTTTGCACCTCGAATCTAATCCTATTCTGGTCATGTACATAGGACTTCATCGTAGCTATACGATCGCTCGACACACCACATCTTGGAAATCTTGCAAAGACTTTGGCTGAGCTAATCCACGGGGAGTCTTACGAAGATCGTAGAGTAGGCCGCCGCGGCCAGCCTAGTTGCGTCGACGTCTGCGGCATACCATCTGCTGTCAAAGCGTCTGAGGATGAGAAAACTGCGAAGTACAAGGCTCATTTCATGGCCGAGATCGCCGCGAGAGAGATTTCTACAGGGTAGCAAGAAAATTTGGCACTTGTGGCCTTGATGTTACTTTTTACGTACGCGACGCTCAGATGCCGTATGTATCCTTTTCGCGGGACAATTTGGGCTCAATCATTACTGAAGCCATTAGTGCGCTATGCAATAGGCATCACAAAATCGACGCCAGGAGCTTGCAAGCTCATAGCACACATCCTTGTGGAAGCGAAAAGAGTAAATTCGGTTATAAATAGACACACTCTACGAAGTCAGGTTCTCAGACCACGATGCCGAGCTGCTACTACAAGTGAGAGTACATATCAAAGACTCTATCAGGTACACCTGTTGATCTCGCATTTCTGTGCGATAGGCTAATAGTATGATTGTTCTTGACGACCAATTTGTGATGACCTATGTATCACTCCCTAGCATAGCTATTCTCAGTCTACCGCTGATTTGATCTTGGTTCAAAATGACCCAAATGCCACAGCGTCTGACCCACAACCCATGATTCTGGACTATTTTTATCTGTCAGTCCGCGCCACCAGTCGTTGCCATTGAAAATCAAATCAATAATAGCCCATATTGCGTTCAACGTGATCAAGAAATCGACGCGTTATGACAGGGAGAGCAAGATCCTGTTATCCAACACTTACACAAGAACAGGAACAATTATACCTTGGACAAATGTTCGTATCAATTGATGAAGATACAGAGTCGTTTGTTCACGTCACGGTAACCTAAAGGCTTTCGTTCGTGACAGCCACTAGCAATCGGACACAACCATACGTCATTTGCTGTCCCAGCAAGGAAACTGGTCGCACAATCTCCGTCCGAGTTGCTTATATGAGCTGTTTCGATCGTTTTCGGTTTCGGAAATGAATCCACCACACCTGCGATTTAATTCCCAACAAGATTGGAAAGCAGTAAATTCTGCAAAGTGCGTTGCTCACAGACGTCGAGATGCGATCAAAAGCGATATCTCAACGAGTTCACGCCAGATTCAGACTGCTGAAAGACTTCAGCGTACAAATAACCACGGCGCGCAGAGAAGAAGATCTAAACGAGTGTCTTCCCGAAAATAAGTATCTTAAACGGCCTCTTACACATCCTGCCAAGCTTTAACTACATTCTTTGCATCAAATAGCTTATCCTAGCTCTGTTGGTTTGTTAAACATCCGGAAAGTGTTGCTATTTCTTCGTGCTCCATCAATGTGCGGTCGAGGTGTATCGCTGTGCATATCGATACCGTGAGGCAACTCCCGCGACGGGGCACTTGTAATACAGACTTTAAACGAGGCAGGCAAGATTTACTGGCACTACCAAACGCCAGTTGTGGAATCGTCTTGATGCATGACGCTTTACTTTTTGCTTAGTACCTCAAAACCAAATACCTAAGAACCACTCCAAACCCTCACGGCCTTGCTGGGTCCCTCCCATCACCACCTAGCTCCTCCCAGTTGTACGGAACAAGAGTAAAGCTTCTTGGTACCAAATACGACACGCAAACGCGTAGCGAGCCCTCATCCGGATCCCGCGACAACAGTCGCACCCACGCTAACCCGTCGTCGTCGAACTCGTCGAGCGTCTCATCTTTCTCTTCCAATAACTCCGCGACCGCGTTCACATCGATCAGGCAATCGTGGTCTACCACGATGCACGCGCGGAAGCCGCGCGCTGTTGTCTATGGGCTCGTCGCCAGAGTCGGCCCATTCAACGAACCGACTCCAGCATTGGGTCAGTGTGGCGAAGGATAGCAAGTTGTATTAGGCGGGCGACGTACCGGCGGATCTCTTCCTCAGAGGCACGGGCCAATTCAGGCGAGGACTCTACCGCCCAGTCGATATTAGGGATTTCATGGACAAGATTCTCCTCTTCCATTCGTGCCTGGGTCTGCGCGTTCAGGTAGGTCATGAAGCGGTGCCATTCATTCTCATCGCTGTAGTCGGTGCGGTAGATCTTGAATCCATATTTTGCCTCGGAGATTGTGGAGGACTCGCTGTCGTTCAGTTGGGTGTCTTCCAATCTCCTAGACGGAGGGGAAGGGGGTGGCGAAGACTGGGGCGTGGCGTGCTCATGCTAGACGTTCGGCCTCCTCGTATGGAGTGATGCACTGGGATGATGCAAGATCGCAAACACGTGACCACAGTGGACCACGGCGGAGGACGATGAAATCGCCGTGGCAAGGAAATGCGCGCGATAGGCCGCGTTCTCACAGGCGACAAGCTACTTTTCAGAGCAATGGTGAGAGGTAATACGGAGTATGTGGGAATTAGGTAGTGGGTCGGTGGTTCGTACTTGATACCAATCGGCCAATCACGGACTTCCTCAACTGCACTTCCTACCAGGGCTTCAATTCTTGCTCAGACCTCTCGGGTCACGAGCGTACAGGGGGGTGTTGACCAAAGGTCGATTGACGGCACTGACGAAACGATGGATAGCAAGGCCAGCTTTACAGCAGTCCGTGCTGGAGACTAATGTATTGATAGAGAAGCTTTTAGTGTATTGTAGAGATAGGCAGGAGAGCAAACAGGAGAGAACCTTACGTAGATATACTTAAATGGTCTGGTATTTATTCTCAATACAGTATTAGGTTGTGAGTTGGCAAATTGGCCTGAATTGGCTAGCGGTGTTAGTAGTGTTCGTTATGCAGACTAGTTCCTGTATCCCGTAAACGCGACCCAAAACACTCAAAACAGTATCTTGACAGAAGGCGGATCGGACAGGAGAACTTGTTTTCAACGTCCTATGGTCTTATGTGAAAGAATGGTTCCAATAGCTCCAATATTAAAAATACACGTAGTCATTTTGTGTCACACTCATGAGGCTCCTACTCGTTCAGCTTGCCTAGATGAGTACCCATAAAATTAAGCAATAAGACTACTACAAGGGCACATAAATGTAGAGAGAAGTTAAGTGTGGCATGTTGGCTGTTATGATCGAAGTTTCTTGTATGCTTCAACGTAGAGATACTAGCCAGCTGCGAGACCTCTATTTACACTGAAGGCCTCCAGGTCATAGCCATCGATTCCACCCCCCCCCCCCCTCTCTTCCCGAAAGAACAGCCCGTCTACCGCCCTCCCATGAACTCAGGCTTATACGCCTTCACTCCACCAGCCTTCATCAACTCCCTCAACGCCATCGTGGCATACTGGCTACTCCCCAACTGCAACTTCACCACGACCGCGATCTTCTTCTCCTCTTCCGCCTCTCCCTCTTCCTTCATCGTAATATCACCACCTTCCCTCTCCCCCTCCTTCGCGCCTCCGCGCGCCTTCTTGATCTTGTCCAGATCCGTCTCGACAAACTGCTGGTCCTCCTTGGTATAGCTATGCACCTCGAACTCCAGCGGCTGCAGCGGCTGGGCGAGGAACTTCCTGTACCCGCCGCTGAGACTGACCTCGCGCCACGCGCGACGCATGTTGTGGGGGTCGAGACCGCCGCCGCGCTCGCTGGCCATGAACTCCTTGTAGAACGACCCGAGCGCGTTGGCAGGATACTCAACGTCGTAACCGGGCTGGGGAAGGACGATGTCGTAGATGGTGTAGAGACCCGAGGCGGCTTCAGCAGCAGTGAGGGGACGGGCGCGCTCGAAGTCTTCAACTGCGGCGTTGGCATTCTCAGTGCCGGACGGGTTGATGATGAATTCACCGTCTTGGTCGATGGTGGTCTTGACGGTGGCTGCGGTGCCGGTCTTGTCGAGGTGCTCGTGGACGAGAACCAGGTCGCCTTCGACGACTTGGGAACCGTGCATGCTCCATCGCTTGCCTGCTACGACGTTCCAGACGAGTGACTGGTAGGCGTGGACGTACATGAGGCGGAGGGTGCGGGGGATGGTCATCAATGCGCCCTGCCAATCTGTCCTGCGGTCGTGTTTGCCGGACTTGGAGTTGCGGGAGCTCAAGTGTTGGATGATGTTACGTTCCGCGGTGAACTTGCGCGGGAGGAGCTCCAGGGCGGCGGGGCCCTTGGCTTCGGTCCTCCAGATGTGTAAAGCTTTGGCGCGGTTGCGGTCGTCCTGAGAGACCAAGATGTTGCTCTCACCTGTACCTTCTGCTGCAGCAAGTGCTACCTCGCTGTAGTTGAGAAGATCCTCGACCGCACCCTTCAAGTCATCCTGCAGCATCTTGCGGCCAACTTGATCTGTGCTAGCAGCGAACGATCCAAAGCGCTGAAGACCGTAGTAGTTGATGAATCCCTTTTCAGAGAAATCTTTGATGGCCTTGCCAACCACCTCTTCGGCAAACACCTGTCTTTGGACACTGTTCATGCCCTCCTCATTTTGGAACCTACAGTCTCGGAGTGTAATGGTGAACTCATTGCCCATTAGATCGCCAAGCTTCAGATCGTTCTTGCGATACTCGAAGTCACCGACCGCGGCATTGAACAGGTGTCTGTTGAAGTTTGCAATGCGCTCTGCGGTCTGACGCTTAATGCAGACGCGCTGAACGGTACAAGCACGCCTGTCCTTGGTACCTGCAAAAGCAAACGCTTTCGCGCCGCTGTTGAGCTTGCTACCAAGGTAACCGACAACCTCCATTGTGTCCTTGTTCTCCTTGTACAGGGAGAAATGGAGGTACTCTCCACCAAGCTCTTCCCAGCCCAGCTGGCCACCTCTGTGCTTGGCGTGATCTCCATTCGCCTTGTCACCTCTTCCGCCCTTGTTTTTACGCTCAGCCGGAGGGTTCGCCTTGATACGAATCGACTGGTCGTTCTCCATGGATGTCTCGAGAAGGTTCGGGAAGATGCGACGGAGCGACTTGTGTGCGTTTGTGCGAGTATCTTTGTCGAGGATAGGCGCCGACGTAACCGCTTTGAAGCTTCTAGCTTTTGCGTCTTCGCGATTCCGTATGCTCTGGACGAGTGTGATGATTTGGGTCGTGGTATCTTCACCGAAGATCGAATGCAGCAACTTTGTATCTTCCTCGGAAAGCTGGCGAGTGTCAGCATAGCCTTCTCGCGGGTGTATGGGGCAAACTCACCTCCTCCTTGACCTCCTTCTTCGGCGCAGCAGCAATGGCAAACGTCTCCTCTCCATCGTTCGCTGCTTCAACCTTGACAGACTGAGGGACTTCCGCCGGCTTCTCTTCCTTTGGCGCGACCGGGGCAGCACTTGCCTCAGTCTCCTCCTTGATCTCAATCTTCTCTTCCTTCTTGACCTCCTCCACTTTTACCTCCTCTTCCTTAACCTCTCCAGCCTCTACCGACGCCTCGCTCTTGACCTCCCTTCTCTTCTTCTCCACATGCGTGCTCTTCAAGTGCAACACCTGCCCATCAAGCCCAATCTCATTGACCAGGAAGTCCGTGTAACGCTGCTTCAGCACGCCAGTAAACCCCAGATTGTCTGGGCAAATGTACTCTGTGATTCCCGCACGAGCTTCTTTCTCATACTCGGTCTCAATTTGTGACGGCGCATTCAGTGCTGAGCCTGGTACGGCCTGTGGTGTCGCGGCGGCGGAGGGAGTGTGGGTGGCGCTGTCGTCGAGACGTGCGCGTTTCGCGGGGCGTGTATCAATTTCGCGCTCGGAGGACATGGTGAGAACGTGTGTGTGCGGCGTTGTGAGGTGTGACGTGCGAGGCCCTGGATGTATATTTTTTGGAGGATGCGCTCTTAGCGGGGAAATTTTCCGCGGTCTGCGGCTGCATGCATGTCACTATCGTTACATGGTCAATAGACTCTACTTTGACGAATTCAACTTTTGTGGAGTGTAAAGTTAGAGACGAATTATGAACCTTTAGTTGCGTCAAGGTCTTGTCGAGAATACGGATTTTATGTTTCACGGCAAACGTGGTGCAATGCAACATTTTGTTCAGATCTCAGATCGATTGATCATCTATGTATACTAAAATCAAACTCCAGCCCAGGGTATAAGATATGCTCAGCGATCCATCGCTGCCCCGTCCCTCTATCACTCTCGGCTAATGCTGAGGTATGAGGACAAAAGTCCATGCTAAAGAAGGCCCACTATGATGGGAAAGAAACGAACAACTACTCAAACAACACCAAAACCATCAACTGCTTTCTATGCCTGCGCGAAAATAGCAAGCGTAGCGCAGAAGTTGCTGCGGTTGTCCTCGTCCTTGACAAGACCCTGTCCGTTGGAAGAGATCATGTTGACAGAAGCCTTGGATGACAGACCGAACCAGTTGACGTTGGACGAGTTCGTGATCTCGTTGATGTGCTCCTGGCAGTTCTGGCCGGGAACGCACTTCTGGTCGTAGTTGCTGAAGAAAGAGTAGGTGCCCGCGCCGTAGCTCCAGATGCTGGAGCTGTCAATGACACGAACAGCCCAGGCAGATGTCATACCACCGGAGAAGTCGGGGTCGAAGTACTTGTCATTCTTGGTGAAGGGGACATCGGCCTTGGGGTTGGGCTGGTAGTAGGGAGTCTCGGTTTGGATGGCGCCGTACCAGATGTCCTTGGCGCCCTGGAAGTGGTACTGGGACATTTGGGAGTGCTCAGAGGCGGTGCCGACAAGCCAGACGGGACCCTGCGACTCGACGAGCATACCGCGACCATTGTAGATGTCGATCTGACCGTGATCGGCCTGGTCAAGCTCGTGATCGGCAGTCCACAGCCAGACGTTCTCGAAGTAACCGTTGGACTGCTTGGTGATGTGGAGCTGCATGAAGGAGCCAATGCACTCGGGGTTGGCCTCGTGGGTGGCGTTGGGGTTCTTAGCACAGTTGGACGACTGGAGCTTGGTACCTTCGTAACCACCGACACGGAAGTGAACATCCCAGAGACCAGCCTTGCCAGCCTCAGCGTTAATGTTCCACTCCATCAAGATACCGCCAGGAGCAGGGCCTTGAGTACCGATGATAGCGTCGTTCATCTCGAAAGAACCCTTGTCGCCAGACTTGGCTCCAACCTGGAAGCCAGGCTTGGGGTCGTCCATGTTGCTGAAGAAGTCGCCGGTGATGAAGAACATAGGGTAGACCTCACCCTGGATCTTGACATTCTTCTCGGCAGGGATGACAATGGTCTTCTTGATGAGGTAAGCACCGTGGTCAACGTAGAGAATCTCGCCGTCCTGGAGACCATCGATAGCAGCCTGGATAGCGGCAGTGTCGTCGGTGTTGCCATCGCCCTTAGCACCCTTGGACTTGAGGCTGACGAACTTGGAGGCATCAACCTCACCGTACTGTGGCTTGCTGCGCTCGAACCAACCGTTCTCGCCCTGGAGATTGGCAGGCTTGGTAGGAGCGTTGTTAATGTCGCCCTGAACGCGGCCTTGAGCGGAGCCAGCAGCCATAGCGTTACCTTGAGCCCAAGCATCGACCTTGCGGCCACCCTTGACCAGGACATCGCCAGAAGCACCGATGACAGCGGATTCAGAGCCAGTGAAGTCGACGTTCTCGAGGATCAGAGTACCGCCGGTTGTGGGGATGCTGTCCTGGGTGAAGGAGGTGTTGACACCAATGGGAGTGTTGACGAGCTTGCTGTCAAGCATAAGGACAGAGCCGACCGTCTGGTTGGAGGGGCTGTTGGCCATGTCGAGACCAACCTTGCAGTTGTTGATGAAGATGCTCTTCATGGTCCAAAGCCAGTTCCAGTTCATGTAGATAGCAGTACCGCAGTCGTTGAAAGTCATGTTGCGAGTAGTGAACTGCTGGGAGCCGAGGAAAGCACCAATGCCACCACCGTTGAAGGTGAGATCAGTCATGAAGCCACCAGAGCCGTTGTCTTGGAAGATACCCTTCTGGTCCTTACCGGCTTCGCCCTTGGCCATCTCGAAGCGAATGTTCTGCAGAGATGTAGCCTGAGAGACCTGCCAGTGAATACCAGCGGTTGCCTTAGCAGCCGTGATGTCAATGACGAAGTTGCGGATTTGACGGTAAAAGTTGTTCTGGTTGGTGAACCAGTTGGCACCATCACCTCCTATGAAATCATTAGCACTCGAACATGCAAAATTCGTATCAGAAGATAGACAAACCCGGGATATACGGATCGGCATCAATGACAGCCATGCCCTCGAAGGCAGCTGTGGCCTTGATGGTGGGGAGGTTGTTGATGTCACCCACAAACTGGGTGTAGTAGTACTGGATCAACGGCGCGCTGACAGCATAGGTACCAGCAGGGAAATAAACGAGAGCAGGAGTCGTAGTCGAAGAGTCGCAACCCTCTCCGCAGCGGTCACCATCAGAGACAGCCTTGTTGATGGCCTCGGTGTCGTCGGTAGTACCATCACCCTTGGCACCATAGTCCTTGACATTGCGGAAAATCTTGTACGAATCTTTCTGAGGATTGTACGGCGCAACACCCTGACGCTTGATGTCTGCAAGCCAGTACCCAGACCCTGCGGCCGGCGCAGGAGCCTGTGGTGCCGCCACGGGGGCGGCTGTGGAGGGAGCAGCGGTGATGAGGACGCGCAGCGCCAACAGGAGCGCACCAGCGCTAAAAGCCACCATGGTTGCTATGAGAAATTTGTTTTTGGATAGTCTGAATGATCGATTTGAGCGCGGAGGCTACAGCTATGTCGTCAGTTGGCCGGCAAGAGACGCGTGGCAGAGATCTGCAGGAATGAGAGAAGGTGGGTATAAGTATGTGAAGGAGTTGCGCAGCAACGTTATAATGATGGAAGGGAAGTGTATGGAAAGGTTGTTCTTCAATAAAGAGTGATGAAGAACAATACAGAATTGAAGCAACACAATGGTGCAAGCTGACAATGCGGCTGCGTGGGGAGGTGAATACGGGAGGGCGACATTGTATAAGTAGCCATGTCGAGAGTAGAGACTTACAATAGTAACGTTAAGGTCGCGCCAATCAAGTTCGTCAGAGCTCCTTGTTTCAAGTTTCGAATAGACGGGTCGACTTCCTCGCTCTGCGCTGCTCGACTCGCTGTGCCCAGCCGATAATGCCCACTTTATACCAGCCTGGATGGGTCCGTACCATCGCTTTGCTGTCGCTTCTTCATTGTACGGCTGCGCTGTGCGCAAACCGAGTGCCTCCTCGTCACTATCTTCAGCCTCATGATGAGGAGGCCCAGCGGCCATGTTGGCGAGCCGCATGCCTATTGCCCGTAAGGGGCTTCCTGAGGCAAACCTGGGAATGCGCCCTTGTGTGACTTCGCGCCACAGTACAAATTGCCCAAGGGTCGCTGCTAGCAGGGAACACAAGACGTGTTTGTTCAGAACTCACCTGCGCGCGTGAAACAGCAGGCTGTCGTGGGCCAGTCAGTGAATGCAACAGTGCTGGAGTTGACGGTCTTGTGCCTGGCGCGACAGGGGTTTGGTTGGTGTTCGATCTCGCAGCCACATCCGCATCCGCACAAGCGAGACCACGCTTGAAACAGCAAGACTGTTTCGAATCTTCTGCGATAAGTCGGCTATTGGCTGTGAATCGCTGCGCGCCTTTTAGCCTGCTCTGCGAGCGCTTCAGCGGTGAATTTTGTGAACGCTGGCCGCCAGCCAAGGGCCAGCGAACACGGCTACGGCCCGCGGGAGATCGAGCTTGAGTACACTGCGAATCGCCACAGAAGCAGGGCGTCTGCAGGTGTCACTCGGCCGCATCAGATACGCCAACATCTCAACCACTGTGGCTTTGGATATCACACGTCGCTCGAGTGTCCACTTGGCTGCTCTAACAAATGCAATCTACACAAGGCAAGAAGCAGCGAATAGATCCGTAGCCAACATAGATGGCTCGTTATAATAAGAGACAGCTCCAATATCGTGCGTAGATGCCGAAATTTGAGGGTCCGTAGTATTTACCAATCGGTGCCTGACGAGGCTGTTGAGATCAAGTGCAAACGCACAGTTGTTTCACAGGTCTGGGTTGCCGCTTGTTGTCAAGCCGTGTCATGATCGCCTCCCCTCATTGCATGTGGAGGACATCGGCATAAATTTGAGGAAGCTCGACCTTGTAGATCAGTTATGCTTAACGCCATGTTTAATCCTCATCTGTCCAATCAGAGTGCGAAACCGTCAAGTACAAGTCTTTATATCGCGACGTATTGCGGGGATGAGCTGTCGGCGAATGCCTTCTGAGGCTATATGTAGTAACTCCTGCGATTCAGCGGTCAGGAACACGAAGGGTCTGTCTTATCGTAGCGCATGGTGGTCGACTAGTTGACATAGAGTAGTGCATGTTGGTCGGAAGATTCACATAGATAGTCTCTATGCGAGTGGTTCGTCCAAAGAGTGGATTTGAGAATTATAAGTCTTACTGCGCCCTACTGGCAGCGACGGGCCTCCACAGCACTTTTGGAGAATTCAATCACACAGTCTCTAGACAAAACAACTGCTTTAAAATCTTGAGGACCTCCGCACATCTACGACCAGCACCGATGGGTGATCCGGCATTGAGTGACCCGGCAGTGTTAAATCTTGCCAAGTGGATGCTCTGGCTCGTGAGGAACAACAGTGTGCTTGCTGCAGGCGCTCACCAGAAGTTTTTCGCATCTTCCTCCACCTGAAGTCGAATCTTGTAGTTGCCGGTAGTGTTCTTTTCGTATTGCATAGTGCGGATCACCGTTGCAAGACGCTCGATCCCTTCGATCAGAGCATCCTCGTCTTCCCACTATAGACATGTGAGTTTCCAATTGCGCACACAGAGGGGAAGGCTTACTGCAAAGCAAACACGTATGTCGTTCTTGAAGGAGATCCTTGGATCATCGCTATCCCCCGGGATCTGGAGATGTTAGCTAGGCACTCACGACCGATGAGTAAGCGCTTACCTCAAACAGCTCGCCCTGGACGTGTGTTACTATTAGCAGTTCCAATTTTTGTGTATTTCGGGTACTTGCCTGTGCTACGACCACATTCTCGTCTTCTCTAGCACGTTCAACAAGAGCACCACCTTCCATACCATCCGGTAGAGTAAGCCAGATAAAGTACCCACCGACGATGTCTCGATCCGTCTGCGGCAGGCGGACGCCAAGTGGAACTAATAGTTCGTTGATGGCTTTGATCATCGACCGGTATCGCTTGCCATATACTGGCTGGAGTTGCTCTAGCACGCGACGCTGGAGCTCGCCATTTTCCATGGCCTCAGCGAGAATATTGGAAGCGAACTGGCTAGGGTTACCACCCGAATGGGTTGATCCCCTGGTAAGACATTAGTCCTGTGTTACAATGCGGCTGAGAGACGACTTTTAGTCAGCTGTAGCGATAGCCGTAGTAAGCTCGGGTCGACCCGACCGCACCTCGTATCTGATCTTCAGGGTCCTCACGACACGGGGAGCTGAAGGCGATCATACGACTCATACAACACAGCTTTGTTCGGATCGAGCACTTACACTTCTGCAACACCCGACGCAAATCTTGGTGTACCCTCGCACCATCCACATCTCAAACCGGGACTAGAGATCTTGGAGAAACTCATGTTGGAGACTGCATTGCCGAAGCCGTCGGCACCAGCTCTATCAGCTCCGCCTTCGAAGTACCTGTCAATGTCCACGATTCTCGGCAAATGGGCTTGCTTCACCGCTGTTGCTTCGGTCTCGGAAGCCACCTTGGACGGCCACTGGAGGAAATCATAGACATCATCCGTAATGATGAGTGCGTCATATTCTCGGGCAACCTGTAGTAGCTCTTGACGGCGCTTCAGGCTCATTGTCTTGGAGGATGGATTCGAGAACGTGGGCACGGCATACACTATATGCTTGTATACCTTGGCCCAAGGCCGTGACACCGGTTTATGCTTCTGAGAGCACCGTCAGCAATTCAGTCTCCAGGCATGGGATGCTCAAGACCAGTTGCTGGCGCGGACTTGATCACGAATCTTTGAAGCATGTCCACATTGCAAGATCACAACTCACCGGCTCCAAGATACCCTGGCTCACTGCCAGCTCTTCAACTTTCTTGATTTCTCTCTTGAAATAATCAATATCTATACCTTCGTCGTCCTCTGGAATAGCACGAAACTTGTCGTGAAACCCAGCATCTTGAACAACTCTGAAGGAAAGATGATAAGCTGGAGCCACGAACCATACTCGACGGGTGTATGATGGATCAGTGAACACATTCAATAGCACTGCAAGGTTCTGCGAGGCTCCTCCAGAAATTGCAATTCGATCATCGGTAATAGGGTCTTTAGGCTTGTAGAAATCCGTCAGCCACGACGCAAGGTGCTTGCGCAAACGTGGGTCACCGTGATCCGGACCATACTCTAAGGCCGGAAAAGCTACAGAGTGGTTGGTGAGCACTTTATGGGTAGATTTATCAAGTAGTTGCGTTGGCAACAATGAGTGGTGAGGCCACCTGTGTTGGTGTCGTTAGCAGCGAACATGCCAGCGATAGTGGGCCGCGTAATATTGAAAGAGGGTCTGATAGTGCTATGCAGGGAGATCGTAGCTTGCAATTGACAGGTGCTATGTGGAGTGAAGCTGACGTGCCCTCTTAGAAGATTGATTAGCTTCTTCTTGCTTGTAGTTGACCCGGCAATGTTATGTGGCGAAAAGGCAGTCATAATGGAGAGCTGCAGCTACCGACCCGATGGCCTGGGGTTGGCAATTCTTTCTGAACGGAGATTGTTGACTATTGGGTGTCGCGTCGACTTGCTCGTCTACCACATGGGTCTTACGGGGGCGTCGTGGCTGGTGCGCAGTGCGGTGTCGGGCGCCCACGGTAATGCTGGCAGGGAGAGTAAGAGTGAGAACTCAAAGTGCGCTGTCACTAGACGCAGTTTCAGCTGCGCAGCTTATATCAGATGGAATGGAAACGTGGTGTGAGTCTCACAAGCCATAGGAATGGAATATCAAAAGCACACAGTAAGTAATGCTCATTATGGCGCAATAAAACACGCCCTGCGATTCGACAAGAGCTACGAGGCGGCTAAGGCCACAAGCGCATACGTCACCTCCGTCCGCTCGTTTGTTGGGTGGAAGGGTAAAAAAAGTAACAGTGACACGACTTTTCAGCCCTATGTACGTCGTAGCCTCGTACAAAGAATATTGGGTGCGCAAACCATCTACGGACTCTGACTGCACTGAGGTATGAAGGCAATTGGAGATGATCAGGTGGTTTTGATTCAAGTGTCAGGCGAAACACCGCAAACCTGATTCCGTGGGTCCGCTGTGCTGCGACCCTTGCGGGGCACAATCGTATGCTGAAGCGAGGCGCAGGCTTCAATGTAACGAGCCATGACTTTCCGGGGGAGATCGTCCCCTGGAAAGCCCGTCAGAAAGGCCGTCAGGAGGCCTTCAAGATGTCCTGCAAATACGAAGCCAAAAAAGCTGAGCATTCGACCAATTGAATTGTGAGCTCAGGGTGAAAGTCCGCATGTGACAGGCGGACAGGCGGACGCGTTGTGGCAACGAACGAGGCCAACCATGCTTAGTGCAGCTCCGACTGGGACAAGGGCCTATGACGATTTTGGCCTGCCTGCGACACCGCCGGCTCTGCGACGGCATTGAGAGATCAAATATAGCATTTTAGGCCCTCTTCTAGTCTGACCATTCTTTCTTCTCCGTACATGTATCCACATTGATCGCGCAGTCTTTAGATTTCTTGTCTGTTGTTTCGCATTGCTCGATAGCCCGCATGCTGCGCTTTCAATAGCATACTGTAGGAACTCCACCGGCAGCCCGCATAGCCGTCCACCCTTTCCCTCCTTGTATCGTCCCACCGTTGGACGAGTCCTCCAAGCATGAGTGACAAGAAGAAGGCAAGCCGCCGGCTCTCGAGCTTGTTCTCGCTAGGCGGCCCTTCAGAGCCACAGCAGAGCAATTCTGCGGCCTCGTCGGAATCCAGCGGCCGACTCAGTAAGGTCAAGAATCGCATCTCTTCAGTAGCATCCTCGTCGACAGCGCAGTCTGCCACCCACCTTACCGCGCCCGAATACCCCCCGCCATCGCCTCAGCGCCGACAGTCTCCTCCCAACCAGCTCACCATCCAACCTGTAGGACCCCCGTCATTTGAGCCCCTCGAGCCCCCTCCACACCTCGATGTCCCATCGCGCAGCTCCTCTCCTGGCGGCTTCGGTAGCCGACCAGGTACACCGAACTTGGACCCGGGTAATGAAGGGAAATTAAAGAAGCTGAGACGGAAGAGCGGCTTGTTCGGAGGTAGCAATAGCAGCGTGACAGACATTAGCCATGGAGGTGTTGTTGGTGACAACCCACTTGCATGGATTATTGGACACAAGGGCAAGGTGCCATACAGCCTAACAATGCTGTTGAACGGCGAGAGGGTATGTTGTGCTTATTGATTGCACTTTCTAATCGCATGTAGAAGATGCTGACAAGGAGCACAGGTTCCTGAATTATGGGACGACCAAGCCGATACATTCGTTTACCTCTTCCCGCGCACATCGGGCAAGGGCCCCTCCTTCCGCATAGACTCGTCTGTTTACGCAGCTTCGCAAATGCTCACTCGTCTTGTCCATGGCTCTCTATACAGTGACGACGTCGCTACACAGCCCCCTGAAGTACAATTCCGTTCGTCGCGCCCAGTCTCGACCGAAATAGGCCAGGAACAGTCGCGCACTGCGTCTCCCGATCAAAGCCAGATTGACAGCTCAGATGGGTCGAAAGGTTCCAGAGCCCTCAGCGACGCAACCGAGGACGACCATACTGAGAAGCACCTCTACATGCCAATTGCCCTCAGCTCCGACGATGCGGTAACACCACATGAGCCGCGTCTAAGCCAGGAAGATATCGATACATTGGTGACATACCGCAATTTCTTTGCCTTCCTGATTGGGCAGTCGTTGGTTGCTACAACAAGGCATTCAGACATCTTCGACATCTTCCTGCGTATCGGTGACATCCTGTCTCATTACGCTTTCTCAAATGTGGACGGATCCACTTTTGGTGAAGTAGCTGCAGCCAGCTTCGACAGTTATGTTGATGAGCTGAACATGGCCGATGTCAGGCAAAGTCGCGAGAAGACGATCGAGGCCATCGTCCTTGGCGAAAAAATGCGCTCCATGACCTTGTATACCGAGGGATTCGTGCACGCAGTCGGCAAGTACGAGGACGTCAAAGGACTGCAATCGCCCAAGTGGGAGATGGTTAGTCCGAAGACGGGAACTCGAATGGCTCGGGCTGCGCTTGACTTGGACAGTCGTGAGGCCAACATCAATCACAAGCTCAAAGATTTCGAGTTTGCTGCTATCTTCTCCGGTATCATGAACAGCGCTATGGCAGACGAGGGCAAAACTATCAACTTCAAGAGATGGAGATCCGCATTCATGAGCATCCGAAGCTGGATGATGGATTACTACAAGCACAAATACGGTTCATGGTTGCCAAAAGCGCGAAGCAAGAAGAACAACCTTACCACCAATGGTCTGAACCGATTGGTCTTGCGGGACATGTATCGTGATCTGTCAAGCCTGTACGATTTACTCGTGGACCGGACAGACTTGACAAACAGAACCGCAGATGGCTTCATTATCGAAGACGAAGGCCTGCAATTTGCTGACGTCAATGCCCGCGCAATGCGCAAAGCACTCAGCGAGTACGACCGTAGCACACCGCCCGTGCAGCCGCCGATACCGTTCGATTTGCCATTATACCCTACACTGAAAGGCATACGACCAGACTATCCCACCGGGGATGAGAAGAAGGATGCTAAAACACGAGGCAAAAAGCTAAAGAGCGACGAGGTAGCCAAGATGCTGCAGAATGCCACTAACGCAGATGCCCGACAATTAACGCCTTTCCTCGAGTCCTTCCTTGCCTTTGAGAAGAAGCAAGGATCTGGGTCAACAATGGACGAGCTGTGGGAGATTCGAAGTGGACAATGGCTGTTCGCGTACGCGGTCATACAGTCATTGCCCATGCTGGTAGTCGATGCACCAGGCATCCGGTTTACCGAAGGCGTAGAGTACTTCCTGTGCGAGGTACCACGTAGTGGCGTGCCTTGGGTTCGTGAAGACACAACGAGAGCACGAACTTGGTTCGGTGTCCAGGGTGGCGCTCAGGTTGTCAGCCTGCCAACTGATATTGTCGAGCACGGCGTTGAGGGTGTTTTCCGTCGCTCTCATTGTTGGAAGAAGGCGCAAGAATGGGCTGCACATGATACACTACTCAATGCGGCCATGCAGGAACTCAATGGCACTGCTTCGCCTCTACCGCCGCCGCCAAACATGCTCGACCCATCCTCTGCCCAGATGCGACCTCGCTCGCAAAGCCCCCACGACCAGAACAAGCGTAACAGTGTTATGAACCTTGGATTGGAGGCTTTGCCTTTGCCACCAGGCATTGCTCCTCCCACCGCGGCACCAGTTGCTCGACCACAGTCAAGCAGTGATCCCAGCAGGACATTCGATGCCATTCTGGGAGCGCCGCCACCCAACCCCAAGGACAAGAAAAAGAAGAGGTGATCATTCCAACGAAACGACACTGACGGTTCTGTGAATGAAAAGTACTTGGCTCTGGTTTCTTTTTGACATTTTGCGCGCATCTGCATTCACCATCCATATCGCACTGTACTGTTTCTAGACGATAAGCGACATCGCATGCACGCGACACCATTGAGCGTCACCATTGGACATGGAATTTGGATAGGGGGTTAATATCAAGATACCTATAGATAAGATGTATGGTAGCGAATTTAACACGAATGTTATAACAACATGTCTGTACACACGGCTGCAGCTCCCGAAGCTTAACGGCCAGCCTCGGGATAGCTTGTATTTCGAAGTTCAACGCCGACCTCGCCGATATCTTTTATCGGGTTCGCGTGCGACGCACCTTTATCGTACGCAACGCTGCACTCGTCGCCCAGTCTCAGTCAAGATCCCTCTGTGACTTCCGTGAGGCAGTGATTTTGCCTCTCTCCAGTAACTCGCAGTCATGACTTCTTCCCTGCCAGGAACGCGCGACCTCCCCAACTCCCAGTTCGATCTCACGACATACTGGGGTCGCGTGCAGCATGCCGCCAACATTTCAGACCCGAGGTGAGACAGTTGCGCATTGATTGCTATGACTTTGGACAGGGAAGTGGTGAGTCCACGACCTTTGGCATGTTTCTGTAGTGCTTTGTGTGCTCTTCCAATATACTTAATGCGCATGCTATGACTGTTCAGCAGCTTCTTATGAGCACACCACTAATCATACACGGTTTGTAGGACTCTACTCACCTCGTCTGCCGGCCTCGAGAATGCGAAACAGCTTGTCACTTCTTACAAGACGGGCAAGATCCGGGAAATGACGCCTGAGCTTTGGAACGCAAAGAAGGTCATCGACTCGACAATACACCCCGGTATGCGCAACAGGCATTGAAGACACAGGATGGAAGGCTGATTGCAGACAAGATACCGGCGAGCCGGTGCTCCTGCCGTTCCGTATGTCATGCTTTGTGCTCTCCAACTTGGTCGTCACAGGTGGCATGCTCACGCCCAACCTTACGGTACGCAGCGAGTATACGAGAAGAAGAATTCAGGGACTAAGAAGCGGCAGACAGCAGGAACACTCGGCTGGCAGGTGGCTAACCAGTCGCTCAACGTCGCCATCAACTACTCCAACGCCAACAAGGCTACGCCGCTCTCTACCGCAACCATTGCCAAATCCTACTTCCTCGCCGTCAGCGCATCCTGTGGTGTTGCGTACGGGCTGAACGCTGCGGTCCCCCGTCTCAAGAGCCTTTCGCCCAACGCTAAGCTCATCGCCGGTCGCCTTGTTCCCTTCGCAGCCGTCGCATTCGCCGGTGTTCTGAACGTCTTCCTGATGCGCGGCGAGGAGATCAAGCACGGCATACCCGTCTTCCCCGTCCTGACAGATGAGGAGAAGAAGCGCGTGGAGGCTGGTGAAATGGAGGTCACGCCTCTTGGCAAGAGCAAGAAGGCGGCAACAATTGCTGTGGGCGAGACAGCTGTCAGTCGTGTGCTGAACGCAACACCCATTATGGTTCTGCCGCCTCTGATCTTGGTCAAGCTTCAGAAGACCGAATGGCTCAAGCAGAGGCCGAGGATGACTATGCCGATCAATGTTGGACTGATCTTCGCGACAAGCATCTTTGCGCTGCCGCTTGCTCTTGGTGCATTCCCTCAGAGGGAGAGCGTGAATGCTGCTTCTTTAGAGCCTGAGTTTCACGCGCGCGGTGGTAAGAACGGCATGGTTGAGTTCAACCGCGGAATCTGAGCGCAGTGCTTCAAATCATACGTGATCACTGACTACAATCAAGCGAAGCAGCTGCAGCGACAGTCGGTTGTTCTCACGTCTACCGACTTCATCTTGCATCGAAGCTTGCGTGCAGGTGCAGCGCTGAGATGCTGGTACCCGTCCGCTGCGGCGAAGCGAGACCACCGATTGGTCGAGGGACTCGAGGGTACGCAGGAAGCAGCAGGAGCTCGATAGACTTGGAATAGACTAGAAGGCGCTGGCCGGCAGGCTGCTACAGGCACCGGCAATTACAGCAATCTAAACCTGACAAGCATTGATGCAATTTGCTTCTGTGACTCGTGAGGGTTGGCACTCTGGCCGCTGTCAATGTGGCCTTTCACCGACGTTGGAGCCAGCGTGTCATAAAGAGCCGACGATCATTTAAGCTACCGCTCGCCGAAACACGTTGTTCCCTCACGCTGCATGTACCACAGTACTGCACACCTCACCACCTTCCTACATTCTCTCCTGGGATAGATTCCCTTCGCTTATTCTTTGACGCCCAGCATCTCGAGCCTTTTGCTAGCGTTCGATAGATACCTGTGCACCCATCTCCCCGCGCTATTCGCGACGTCCCACCAAGAGCTCCATCCACCTGAGCGTCCACACCGCATCCTCCTTCATTGCGCCTCACGCACAACCGCACAACATGGCGCCTCCAGGACGCCGGCGAAACAGCTTGTCGCCCGCAGCAATGCTGCTGGGCCTCTTCTTTCTCTTCTCATCGACCGCCTCCGCCGCCTCGGCGGTCATAGGCGTGGACATGGGCACCGAGTACATCAAGGCTGCCCTCGTCAAGCCCGGTGTGCCGCTCGATGTCGTCCTCACCAAGGACTCGCGCCGCAAAGAGACGTCCGCCGTCGCCTTCAAGCCCGCCAAGAGCGGTGCTCTCCCCCAGGGCTCCTACCCCGAGCGATTCTACGGCGCCGACGCTATTGCCCTCCAGGCCCGCTTCCCCGGCGACGTATATCCTAATTTGAAGCACCTTCTTGGTGCTGCCATCGACAGCGATGAGGTCAAGGTCTACAACGGACGGTACCCAGCTATTGAGCTCACGGGCACCACTGGCCGCAAGACGGTCAGCTTTAAGAGCAACATCTTCTCGGCCGCCGAGGAGCAGAACTTCTCCGTCGAGGAGGTGCTCGCCATGATCCTAAAGAATGTGCGTGAAAACGCAAAGGCTATGGCTGGTACTGGCTACGACGTCCAGGACGTCGTCTTCACAGTCCCTCCCTTCTACACCGTGGAGGAGAGGCGCGCGCTGGAGGTCTCCGCGAAATTGGCTGGCTTGAAGGTCCTTAGCATCGTCAGTGATGGCGTCGCTGTCGGTATCAACTACGCCACCAGCAGGACTTTCCCTACTGTCAACGGCAAGAAGCCTGGCAAGGCTGAGGTTAACCTGGTCTTTGACATGGGCGCTGGATCCGCAGCTGCGACTGTCCTGCAATTCCAGGGCAAGGAGGTCAAGGACATTGGCAAGCGCAACAAGACTATCCAGGAAGTCAACGTCCTCGGCGCCAGCTGGGACAGGACACTTGGAGGTGACGCGCTGAACTCGCTCATCGTTGACGATATTGTCAAGAGCTTCCTCGAACTGCCAGCCGCTAAGAGCGCCTCCATCACCGCCGAGAAGGTCAATAAGCACGGTCGTACCGCTGCAAAGATGTTCAAGGAGGCCGAGAAGCTCCGCCAGGTTCTCAGCGCCAACCAGGCTTCTTCAGTTTTCTTCGAGTCATTCTTCGAGGACATTGACTTCAGGTACAAGCTCGACCGTACCAAGTTCGAGCAACTTGCAGCCGAGCTCTCTGCGCGTGTTGACGTTCCCATCAAGAAGGCTCTCGAGTCTGCGGGCTTGACCATCGCTGATATCGACTCTGTTATTGTCCACGGCGGTGCCACCCGCACTCCCTTTGTGCAGGCTCGTCTTGAGGCTCTGGCTGGAAAGGAGAAGATCAGGGCCAACGTCAACTCTGATGAGGCCGCTGTCTTCGGCGCTGCCTTCAAGGCTGCCGGTCTGAGCCCCTCGTTCCGTGTCAAGGAGATCCGCGACTCGGACACTCAGGGTTATGAGCACAGCATCGAATATATGTACAACCTCAAGAACGTGAAGCAGAAGATATTCACCCCCAACACCAAGCTCGGCGTTGTCAAGGACCTGCCTTTCGACATGATGGGTGAATTCGAGTTCACCGCCATGCAGTCCGTCCCTGGAGCCAACGGCAAGGACGTCAAGGTCCCGACTCTTCACTTCAAGAGTCTTAACCTGACCGGTACCATCACCAACATGATCGACGTCGATGGCTGTGACCGTGAGTCTTTCAGCAACTACGTCCAGGTCAGACTTAGCCCCGTTACTGGTACCCCTGAAGTCACATCGGCCTGGGTCCAGTGCGAGGCCATTGACGAGACCAAGGGTGGCATCGTCGATGGAGTCAAGAACTTGTTCGGCATGGGCGGAAAGAAGGACCAGGAGGCGCTAAAGGAGGGCGAGAGCTCTTCGGAGTCTGCCTCTGCCTCTTCTTCGTCCTCGTCGAAGGGTTCGAAGTCCTCATCTGCCGCGGCTGCTGAGGCTTCCGACGATGGTAAGCCCAAGAAGAAGACCGTCAAATCGAACATCACCTGGCACACCAAGCAGCTCGGTTACGAGAAACACGCGACCAAGGATTTCAAGAAGATGCAGGACAGGTGAGTGACGAAATTTAAAGTTTCTACAATTTACATACTGACGTCGTACAGACTCGCCGCTTTCGACGCCTCTGACAAGGCTCGCCGCACCCGCGAAGAAGTCCTCAACTCTCTTGAGGCTTTCACCTACCGCGCTCGTGACTACTTTGACGACGCTGACTTCCTGGCCGTCTCCACTGCGGCTGTTCGCACCGAGCTCGAAAGCAAGCTTGACAGTGCTTCCGAGTGGGTCTACTCTGAGGGCCCCAACGCCGACGAGAAGACTCTCCGCGCTAAACTCAAGGAGCTCGAGGACATCGTCAACCCTATCCTCCGCCGCAGGCGTGAGACCTGGAAGCGTCCCGGCGCCATCACTGAGCTCGAGGAGACCGTTGCGCACATGAAGGACGTGTCCGATCTTGTCGCCAACCAGATCAAGGAGCGTGCAACATACCTCACAAAGAGCGCTGAAGCAGCATCTTCGTCTACCGCCTCGCCCTCTCCCTCTGCATCCGCTGATCCACTTGATGAGCTCGAGGAAGGCGATCTCGAAGCCGCACCCTCCGCCTCCGCTGCCCCCGAGCTCGAGGAGGTCCCGGAGATCTACACCGAAGCCGACCAGACCAAGATCAAGGACATCACAGAGAAAGCCCAGACCTGGCTCGCCGAGACTCGCGCTAAGCAGGACAAGCTGCAAGGCCACGAGGAGCCCGTCTTGACCGTCGACGAACTCACAAAATACAAGAAGCAACTCGACGACGTCGTCATGGACATGATGATGAAGAAGATGAAGCACTTCAAGCCGCCCAAGGCCAAGCCCACTACCAAGCCCAAAGCCAAGAAGTCCGCTTCCAAGAGCAAGAAGGCAAAGGCCAGCGAGACTCCCGTTGCGCCCAAGGCAGGCGAGGCTCGAACCGAGGCTGAGGCCGAGGCTGATGCCGCTGAGGACGTCAAGAAGGCTGGTGGGCCCGATATCGGGTCTCAGGCTGGCAGGAAGCCAACAGAGGAGGAGCTCAAGGCTGCGCTGGAGGCAGCGGGTGTTGAGTGGGATGCGGAGAAGTATAAGAGCTACTTCAAGGCCGAGGGGGGAAGCGGGCATGATGAATTGTAGTATCTAACTACGCGCAATGAAGAGTGATCGATAGAGTGGAGGTGTAGTGTTGATAGTTGCACGATATAAAAAGAGATCTCTTGTATGTTCCATCCAAGTCCAGATTCGCTGTATGTGTGGTGTGATGGGACGAGCTGGTATGACTTCGTGGACTCGTGTGCCCCTCTCATACGGCGTTGCACTTACATCTCCCATGAGTCTATGTTCCCGAGATTATCACCAAACATCCATTGTCATCTGACATTCTGTAGTTGCCGAAAGATCTGTTCATCGCTAGTAGAGGGAGCGCTGTTGTGACCCGTTAATACCAATGTATAGACGACAAACTGGGCAGATCTTACATATGTGAAGATCCTCACTACAGCCCATATATCCTTTGTAATGCTACCATAGGGTCAGTGTGAGCCTGTAGTCCTTACAGCGGCGGAGATGTGGTGCTCACCAGATATCAGTCGTTCCGGATCTTGGAACTTAACGCAAAGTTTGGAAACGTGAGACAGCTCAGACGTGGCTGGAAAAGATATGCATGATGGCATGAGACAGATGGATTGAGCTCTAGTATTGCACAACAATCCTCTGCGATAAGCAAGCCAGTTTGAAATACCATGATACGACAATACGAGCTCCAAATTCATCTGCAGTTGCACTTCCAGGCAAACCGAGCGTTGCGCAGAACGTGCTCACACTGACAGCCTTTGGATTGTGTACACGAGTGCATTGGCTTCAATGGTTTGCCTTACCGCTCAGAATGTTCGCAATTTGTGCGAAACCAATGGCGTTTTGCAAACACGCCTGCCAAATTGTCTCAGCAACCCCGAACAAGTACCTCATGTTTGGATGAGCATAACCAAGATACAGAAAGCAGACGCATCCGCGCAACACAGACCTCTCCACTAGAGCCCTGCAAAACATATACACGCCCGCTGTCAGGAAATTCCTCTCAAGCAAGTATGTGCCACGCGCGCCAGAACCTCCCGCAATAAAGCCGATCCACCATTAAGCGCGCCCAGAACGTGCTGACACCGGAAACAGCCCTTCGACGGCATACATCACAGCCGTTATCCAGACGTGTCAAGTAAGCCACCTTGCCCTGGTCGTGCATCGTAGTTCGTATGGGCTGAGTGGTTGGACAGCTACCGGGTGATACTCTGCACGTTAAGTGTCGCACCAAGAGCGGGGGCACGCTATTACAGTTTGACTGACAGAACGTGATGATGGATTGTGGATACTGCAGGATGGTGCCGTATTGAGGATTGAGGTTCCGATCTGGGTGGGGTCTGTTGGTGATTGAGATGGGATGTGGGCATGTGTGGGTTTCCTGTAGGATCAGATCGGGTTCCAGTGCCGTGGGGCCGGTGTGGATAGGTGGTTGGGAGGCATTGGGTGCACCTGGGTGTCGAATGGTATAGTTTCAGTGATCAGATCTCATCGTGCTGTGCTGGTATGGTCTGCGGATGTCGTAGTAGTGGGATGTAATGGGCATGCGCTCGGAGTGCTACGCCGCGTCACCTGACTCTGCTTGTGAGGTTTGTCGCACGGAAACAGTCAGGATCCGGTGTGATGGCTCAATACATGGTGGGCGGGGCGTCCTACTCTCAACATTTGTCGAGGGTGCTGCTGTTGGCGAGTTCATTGGTCTTTAGCATTAGCAGCCCGTAGAATCGGACAAGTTCACCTCTCGCTGTGAGGTCAATGCAGAGGAAAGGGGTCATGAACCAATGAAGACAGGACTGAACAGCTGATTTCTGCTGGATTGCCACCGCGGCCGATATAATGTGGGGCCTTGTGCGATGTCTCGGTGAAAGGGTCCTGACAGATGGTTGCTCAGTCGGGTCATTGCCGATTCGATCCGCAGAAGGATCCAGCGCGTGCACAGCGCACCGCTGCGCTCTTGATCGATCTTTGCTGACCCTGGACAGCGCAAGTGATGCAACCTGCCACGGCTGGAAAGCTTTGAGCTCCCTGCTGGCCTGATACCGCCACATCGAAAGGTGTCTCACTGCATAGCTTCCCCACATCATTTTCTAGCATCCGATCAGAGACTTTCTGTAGCAGACGGAGGAGGCGTGGTGTGCATTCCTGATCAGTGTCTGAGAGCAAAGTACAATACCAAATGCGGACGTCGTATCCGCACTGTTAAGGTTTGACACCCACGTTGACGCTTGCTCGACAGGAACGAGGCAAAGCAACCAGCTTCTAGAAAACTGGACGTGAAACCTTTCCAAAGTGACAGGAGGGCGAAACGTAAGGCGACGTTCCTCCTTCAGCCCAAGCTTGAGGGCGAAGATGCACGGGCTGCATGAACGCATGATCACCGCTGGCAGAAGATACGGTCCCACACAGAACTGAAACGACATCAGTGCATGTACGTGCCGGCAGCTGGTGATTCCCGCTGTGAAGAAGAATTGGCTGAGGAAGCGCTCGGGCTTAGGGTGGTCTGGTGGGTGGAGGACTAGCTGGAGCAGAGCTGAGAGCTGTACCTGCGTCCGAGCCCAACGCCTTCGGGAGACACGGCCAGCAAGATGCAGGAACTCCCATCTGGGTGAGGTAGTGCTTGGTATGCGCCCTAACGCGGTGTGTCGTGTTCGGTGAGGTTGCTCTGACGCGCCGATCGAAACCCAATCTGTCTGGACGACGGGAAGGAGCGGCCATTCAGCGGCCCGCGCACGCACATCAACCGCTCATCCTCGAGCTGCTATCCCAACTTCACGTTCCAACATTGACACTTCCATTGACTGCATGCTGGCTGTCAAGTTTCGAAGCAACAGCTGATCCTTCCATGGAAGCAGTATAATCGCGTTTGCTATGGGTATTGCAAGGTTGCAGTCTGTGTACCGGTGGCTGCGCCTGTGACACAGCTCTCCGCCATGGCGCTCCAGTTCACGCGTCCTCCTCCCTGGGGTGAACGCTCCCTTCACGTTGCACAGGGTTCACCCCTCCCCAAAAATGGGTGATACAACTGGTCGGATGCTGCCGATTTGCTATTTACCCTCCCTTGCCGCTCATCATCTTGGGTCGCGCCTGAACTGATTCTTGCCTACTCTCTTTCCCGGACGCCCCAGTCCATGTGCAAGTTTCCATCTTGCTTCATCTGGTCCTGTCATCAGTCTACTCCCTGGCAGGTGTACTCCTCTCCTTTCGCTTATGTGACATCTGCTTGACCGTTCCACACCCCCGGTACCAGCTGTCTTCCACTCCTTCTATCATTCTTCCCCCACACCTTCGTTGCATTAAGAGGTGGAGCTCAACTGACATATCTTCCTATCCTTTTTCACTTATCGTCGGTGGCTTGCTTCTTCCGGAGGTCACTTGCAATTCTCTTGTAAGCTATCAGGATAACGCCGCCTAGTGGAGGGCCACACCAATATAAGCCAGCCGAGTCGCATTCACATAGGATCTGGCACTCCGAGACCTTGACACCACCACACCATGGGCAGGATGGCGCCTGTTATGACACCAAGAATGCTTAACGGCGAGGAAAGCAACACTGATGCTCTCGGTATCACATACGTCGTTGTTGCTATCACATACACAATCATCTTGGCTACGGAGCTTACACTACTGTACCGGAAGCGAGATGCATTCTGTATACGAATCAGAAATATCAAGATTGTGTTCGCTGCAGTCTCGATGCTCCATGTGTACCTGACGCTTGTCTTATTAGCGTATCCATGGAACGGGTTGTATCCATGCTCTGCAGAGTTCTGGGTTATGTCTATCTTCCTGCCCGCAGGAATGGCTTTCTTCCAAGGTGAGTCGTTTCCGGTAGATGTACAGTACTTGTACTGACTCCAACAGCGTGTAATGCCAGGGTCCTCACAGCCTACGAGAGCCAGCGGCGAATGACACGGAACTTCCTCGAGGGCGCAAGGAGAGAGCGGATCACATACACACCTGCGGGATTATGGAAGGCCTGGAAGAAACTCGACGCAGCATCGAAAGTCTATGTGCTCACGCTTGTGGGCCTAATCGTCACAGTAGGTCAAAGTCCACTGATAGGGTCATTGGATACTGACGTACACAGTTCGTCCCCGCCATCATCCTTTACTTCGGATCACGTCGATTTCACGCCTCGTACGGCTTCTTTGGCAAGGTTGCTGGATTTATGGAGTGCCGCAAAGGTGCTGAATGGTGCGTAACGGAGACAGACGCCCTGTCCCTTCTTTGCTGACTGCATGATAGGATACCATCAATCTTCGTACAGCTTTTCTGGACAGCAATAGTCGGACCCTGGATCTTGTGGAAGATCCGCCACATCCAAGACGTCCACTCATGGGCATGGCAAACCAGGCTCGCCATCATTGCAGGGTATGTATACCCCCTCACTTCCCTTCAACACTCGTTAACATGACCAACAGCCTCCCCGGCACGCCTCTCTGGATCGCCTTCACCTACTCTGACATGCCGGAAGTCGAACGCATTCGCAACTACTTCGCACCCGCCGGCTGGTTCATACCATCCCTAATCGTGTGCCAACAAGTCCTGATTCTGATCCCGCTCTCCTCCGCCTTGAAAACCAAACCGCACCCACGCCCGCTTTCCACAACCACTGAAACCGCCTCCCTCACGTCTACAATCTCGGCAACCTCCCAGAAATCCGCCGCCGAACTCTTCCGTGACCTCAAACCCAAAGCCTCCATGCAAGCTCTCGAACTCAGCATCGAGTCCAACATCGAGCCCCTCATAGTGTGGGCCGCAACTAAAGAATTCACCGCCGAAAACACAATCTTCCTGCGCGAAGTGCGCAACTGGAAAAAGAAATGGAGCGCCCTCAAAATCGTCACTACCGCGCAGCGCCGCCAAATGTACACGGAAGCCTCGCTTATCTACTTCACACTCATCAACCCCTTCACCGCCGAGACGCCCATCAACATCGAGTACAAGATCTTCAAAACCCTTCAGAACCTGTTCGCCGGCTTGGAGTACGATCCCTTCATGCCGCTTTCGTCGGAACGCAGCAGGACGCCGGATGATGTCCGCTCGCCCATTGTAAGGGAGAATGTGATTTGTCCCTGGGAAGAGACGCTGTCCCGCCCTGCGAGTATTCAGTCCGAGGGCTCGGTGGGGAGTACCGCGAGTGAGAGGGCAGTCGTGCCGAGTGAGTTCGGGGAGGAGGCGTTTGATGCCGCGTATGAGAGTATCAAGTATCTTGTTTTCACGAACACGTGGCCGAGGTTTGTAGATGCGGAGATGGGCAAGGCGACGTCGCCGTAGATCAGTGGTGTTGCGATGAGAGGGGGGCTAGAGGGAAAACGGATGTTGTGCACTCGTGCATCGTCGACGATGCAGTGCTAGTACATGCGTGGCTTGGAGCGAAGGTGGTCGCTGCTATAGCCCATCTGATGGTTGGGCGGGTTCTTGCTATCAGTCGCTTCTGACTCTGGACGAACAACAAGCTGGACAGGAAAGACAGCAGGCAGTGTATATGACAGTTGGGTAGACGCCGTGTATGGTTTCCCGGTACTGGTGCTGGTGGCGGATTATACCCCTAATGACATGTTTTGCGTTCTTTCAGTGTTCTCTGCTGCTTCTATCCTTCACCCTCACCTTCTCACCGCCGTTGCGGCCACCGCCACCGCCTCACCTGCATCCTCTCCCTCGAACCCATCTGATCTCACCCTTCCCTGTTCTCTTACAGAGACCGTGCCCACCCATGAGGTCCCCGCCCTACAACCCGCGCATCTCCCGCACGCGTCGCACAGATCTGCAACGCATAGCGTCGCGACCCGAACTTGGTAACCTGGGACCAGGGACGGGCGGAACGGAATCGCATGTCTGTCGTGGGTACAAGTCATGTTCAAGCTTCTCATGCAATGCGCATGGCGAGCGGTTCTCCCTCGCTACCTCGAAAAGGGGCATTGGGATAGATAGTGATGCAGTTGGAGTGCGATCTGGACGCAATTGGACACTGCGCCTTCACCTGTTCTAGTCCGCTGTAAGCTTCCTCATTAGCTGGGCTGCAATACAGCGGAATGCCTCAAACAATGTGTGATGTCACTTGTCATCTTGATGTGAAGTGTGCTGACGGCACTGCATCCGAGCGAGTCACTATGTCATCACCAGCTCTTACGTCAAGTCACTTGAGGAAGTTCGACACGTGTTTTGATGTCTTGAATTACTATGTCTCTCGAGCGCCCTCGCCCTTTCGCTCCTCGGAAGTTCCTGCGGCTATATGCCATGCCCTAGTCTTTAAGCAAACGAACAAGAAGAAAGCGCATAGCGTCCGCATTTGGGCGCATATTGCCAAAAATTTTTGAGAAGTAAGTACGAAGAAAGTGGGAATTGAAGCGAAGTGGAAAAGCAACAGCGCAGCTCGGCCAAATGTGGAGCGGGCTGAGAGGTTGTCTGAAAATGTGATCGACGCGCTAAGGGTTGCGGAATTGCTCATGTGTTGGCGTGAAGAAGCAAGCGGTGCTTGTGGTGGCCAGACTACACCTCATTGGTGTAGCGCTGATGCGACTAGCAACCGACATAAAGTGTCGAGGTCGACGAATGCCACACCAGCTTACTGCGTCTTCTTCGAAGCCTTCCTGGGCAGACCCTGAGCCTTCCTCGCGGCCCTGTCACCCTCCGCGAGCCACGAAGCGGCCTTCTTCATCTGCACGACATTGATGATCTGCTTGCCCAGCATGATGGGCGCGCTGATGATCATGCAGATCCAGGGCACTGTCGAGTCCATCTTGTTCGCGCGCGCGGCCTCCATGGCGCCGGCCGAGAAAGGCGAGGGGAAGAACAGGCTGGGCTTGGGCGCGGCGGGGGATCCAGGGGTCAGGGTGGATGGATTGGCAGGGTCGGCGAAGAGCGTGGGGCTCAGGTATGGCGAAGAGAAGGAGAGCAGGTATAGCGCGATGAAGAAGGCTTCATTGAGAGCGCAGAAAGTGAAGAGAACCCACTGGTCATTGTTAGCGGACTATTCCGGGAGAAATTGACCGTGTTTGAGACACAGCACATGAAGGACATACCTTGTTGGAGTAGTACTGCCTCAGAATCCAGCTGCGGCTTGCAGACACATCCTTGTGGCTCTGCGAGCTGCCGCCCATGCTCAAGGTCGCGTACATGTGCATGTAGTGGCTGGCCAAGTCCAAGGAGATCAGGCCCTGGAAGACGATGCTCCACCTGGGGAAGGCCTGCGCGAGGAACACGAGCAGACAGGATGTGGTGCAGCGGTCGGTGACCATGTCCAGCACGGCGCCGAACTTGGTGCTCTGCTCGTAGGCGCGGGCTGCGTAGCCGTCGAGGGCGTCTAGCAGACACGAGATGGTGTACAGGGCTGTGCATGTGCGCGGGTGGAGGGGCATGTAGTAGAGGGAGGTGAGGGCGAGGATGACGCGGCCATAGCCTGAGATGTGTCAGTAAGCTTCTCCATTGCGGCTGCTTGGTGTTGGAGGGACGTACCGATCAGGTTGGGCACGAAGAGGAAGATGTTCTCCTCGTTCTCGTCGTCTTGCGCGGGGCGAACAGCTGCGCCATTGCCGTTGATGGGCTGCTGCGAAGAAGCCATGGTGGTCTGGTATCACGCGCTGGCAGATCCACTCACGCAAAGACAATACGCGATTCGAAGTGCTCACGGTTTGGCGGGTGAGACAAGAAAGTTGTCAAAGTCGCAGCGCCGATAAGCGATAACGAGCTCTAGCTCCGCAAGGATGGTCGACAGGGGCAGCCTCGGTGGTACTCGCGGGGTGCTGGTACTGGAAGCGCGGACGATTGTATAGCGTTTGTGAAAGAGGGAGTAGTGAAGCAAGCCTTAACGTGAACAGCTACCAAGTAAGATGTAATGCCTGGAACCTGGATGCCAGAAGCTTCAATGGCTTTTCGTCCGCCCGGCTACACCGGCTAGGCTTGAAAGGGGCTTTCTTGGCAGTCGTCTCCGCGCCTCCGCTGACGTTACGTATCTCGCTGCCAGCACTGACGACAGCCTGGATCCTCTCTCACCCGTTTGCAGCCGCTCATTACAACGTGTAACTTTGTACATTGCTCGCCTTACGCGAGTTGGTTGGTGCAGATCTGGCAACTATAGCCGTATGGTGCTACCTACCCGCTACCTAACATCCGCCGGTTCTGGTTGGCTTAGAGCTTCCTCTTTCCATGAACCGCCTTCTTCGTCTTAGCCTTGATATGCGCATTCTTCTCCTTTGACTTCGCTGTAGTCAACCCACGGTCTGCTTTCCCCTTCTTCCACTGCTTGCCTTCCATGCGGTCGTCCTTCGCCTCCAACTTCTTCTTGTCCTTGTGACTGAGCTTCTGCTTCTTCTTGACCGAGCCACCTACAGTGTTGTTGAGCGCTTGGGCACCCTTCTCCCTCTCTGCCGCCTTCTCCTTCTCCGTCTCGAACCATGTGCGTTTGGGTCTCGACTTGATCTCATCCTCGTGTCTGATGAGATTCTCACCGCGCTTGAGGTCACGCTCAGTGATGCTGAGGACGCGCTCCTCCTTCTCCTCCTTGAGTACCTCCTCAATCTCATCCTCGAGGTCCTTGATCTTCGTGAGCCACTTGTCCGTCTCCTCGGCTGGCACCTGTCGGCTGACAACCTTTGCGCCTTGTTCGCGGCTGGTCTTGACTGCCTGCTTCACGACCTTGCGGTCAGGCTCGGCAGCAAGTGTACAGGCACGACCACTGCGTCCAGCACGAGCTGTACGACCGACACGGTGAAGGTAGATCTCGTGGCTTTGAGGGGCTTCGTAGTTGATGACTGTTGCGACGTTCTTGATATCGAGACCACGGGAAGCGACGTCGGTGGCGAGCAAATATGACGACGCGCCTGAACGGAAAGCCTCTACAGCTTGGATACGCTGGGTTATTGTCAGTAGCTGTTCGCGAAGTATTGAATGGAGAAGAACGTACCTGTTCCTGGCTCATGTTACCGTGCAATTCGCTTGCCTTCAACCCACATAGTGCGAACACTACTCGGACCCTGTGTGCCTCCTTCTTTTGCCTGAAGAAGATAATAACACGCTCAGTATAGATCTTGTCGCAAAGATACATGAGATACGCCAGACGCCTGTCCTCCTTGCCTAACCTCAGACGAATAAACTCTTGCGTCAGACCAGCGACAGTCTGCTTCTTCGCGTCGACCATCAAGCGCACAGGCTTGTCCATACCGACGCGGACCAGCTTGTCGACGGAGCTCGTCATGGTAGCGGAGAACAACATGGTCTGCCTAGACTTGGGGATCGTGGTAAGGATCTCGTTCAGTTGGCTCTCGAAACCCTCTTCGAGCATGCGATCAGCCTCGTCAAGGACGAGGATCTCGAGATGCTCAACCTGGAATGAAGCCGAATTGGTCATGTGGTCGATGAAACGACCCGGTGTTGCAATGACTACGTCCGGTCTTGTCTTGAGAACCGCTTCCTGGTCGCGCATAGAGAAACCACCAACCATCTGTGCGAATGTAATGTCGGTAAACGACGCGATCTTGGTGGCAACGTTGAAACATTGAACAGCCAATTCACGAGTGGGCATGAGGATGGCAACGCGGGTAGTCGGCACCTTCTTGGGTCGGTAGAGCAGACGTTCGAGGATAGGAATCAGGAAGGCAGCAGTTTTTCCGGAACCGGTTTCTGCACCTCCGACCAGATCCCTACCAGCGACGGCAATGGGAATGGTCTTCGATTGAATCGGTGTTGGCTCTGTGAAGCCAACAGCAGCGAGACCGCGTAGAATAGGCCTGGACAGTGACATGGACTGGAAAGAACCGGTAGACTTGCTGCCCTTCTTGCCCTTCCTGACAGGTTCAGTCTCTTCGGGCGCAAAGAAGGCTGCCGCTTTCTTCGCCTCTTCCGCATCTTCCTTGTCGCTCTCCTCATCATCCTCGTCCTGCTGTACATCGTCTGGGTGCACTGTTTCCGATGCGACAGACTCGGCGTCAGAATCGTTCTCTGCTGCATCCTCATCCTCAGAATCGTTTGCCGCTTTGTCTGAAGGCTCGTCCTCTTCTTCCTCCTCCTCGTCCTCAGCTTCCGACTCGGTGTCGCTACCGGCACCCATACCGAAGCCGTCGTCTGCCAGCAGTTCATCGTCATCGCCAAAACCTGTAAAGTCTCCCTCCTGTTCACTGGCCTCAGCAGCCTCCTCCTTAGCCCTTTTGGCGTCGTTGCTCTTCTTGTTCCGCCGCCTCTCGATAATCTCATCAACGTCAACAGCGTTGGAAGTGCGCGCAGCAGCCTCCTGCTTCTCCGCACTCAAGCCCCAGCCATCAAAATCGTCCACGACGCCTGTATCGATGTCGCCGACCGCGAATTCAAAGTCTGAAGCGATGTCGTCGTTGCCGTCAATGTCCTCTCCCGGCTTGATCATCTCAGGCTCGTCCTCTTCAGGCTCTGGGGTCGCTTCCTTCCCCTTCTTGCCCTTCTTCTTGTCCTTCTTAGCTTTCTTTGCCGTTACGCCTTTGGGCTGTACGTGCAGATCGGGGTCTTCGGTATATTTGCGCTTCTGGCCCTTGCCTGCCAACTTTGCGATTTCCTGGAGGTCTTCGGCACCGCCATCGTCGGAAACGACATCGTCGTCGTCGATCGTGAAAACGAAGTCGTCGTCCTTGGGAGCCATGGTGTTGTATGGCTAGCCTACGTAGAATCCTAAAGTGCGCAGAAGCTTGAGAGTATCACCCAAGAGCAGTCTTCGAAATTCGCGGCAGAAAAAAGTTCGGGCGGAGACTAGCGTTGGCGGTGAAGACCACCCCTGTCTAGCGCGTCGCGACGGCATCTACGAGCATAACTCACACATTATATCATGGACAATACACTCAGGCACCGTAGACAAACGAATTATTGCGATTCATTGAACTGACCATGATGATCTAACGGTCTGGAGGAATGGTGCTCGCCCGCTGTAGCCTCAGCACAGCCGACTGGCAGCCTGGCTGCAGCCTCCACGCTTCTGCCTGAATGTGTGGTTCACCAAGACATAAACCAAAAGTTGTAAGCTTTCTACGTGAAAGTTAACGGATTACCTACCTGCTTCCCAGGTTGAGTGTAACCTCTTCTCATGGCTGCGCTCTTTCCTTCTCTGTGCCTCACTCTGCTTTACATCTACTCACGGCAAGCACCATCGCCCCTTTAAACTCCATTTCAACTGTGATCCACAATCTCCATTGCGCTCATGGCTCGCACACGCAGCACACGCAATACAGACAGCACACGAGTCTTGCGCTCTCATACTGCAAAACTTGCACAAAGCACACCAGCTTTTCCCTCTCCCAATACACACGGCACTCAGACAACAATAAAGCGCCGCAAGCGCCTCGACCCATGGACTCCCAAACGCAAGGTCAACAAGAATCCCAAACCTCGCGCTCCACCACCAACTCACTTCAGCTGCCGAATCTGCATTTCCTACCTCCCAGCTTCATCCTTCATCCGCTGGGTCTCTCCGCGACGCACCTATGGCAAGCTCCTTGACGTCCCCGCAGAATGCATCCCACACCTCGCTCGCGACCCATCCCGGCGCAATCTTCCTGTTTGCAAGACATGCGTGGGCGCCTTCATGGCGTCGCGACTGGACACCCACGGTGTCAAGAGCGTTAGCGCAGGATGCCTGGCGCCTGGATGCACGACCCCGTGGCCCTGGGAGAAAGTCATGGAGTACTTCCCCGCCGACAGACTCGAAGCCTTCAACCTGGCCTCTTTTGAAACCTGGCGCGCTGATGCGGACCTGTATGTGTGCCCAGCACCTACCTGTGGCGTCACCGCGCTCATCGATCCGTTTGCCCCGGGCTACCCGCACGTCGAGTGCCCTGTACAGAGCTGCAAGGTTCGGTCCTGCGCAACTTGCCGCACTCCCTGGCACGCCGGCCAGACCTGCGCTGAGATCCGCGCTGCAGAAGTGATGTCGCACATTACAGACTCAGAGAAAGAGACCCTTACCCTCATGCAGGCCAGAGACGCAAAGCGGTGTCCGAATTGTCAGCTGGTGATTGAGAAAGACGGGGGCTGTCCTAGTATGTTCTGCGTGGGGTGTAGGAAGTACTTCAACTGGGATGCGGCGGCGAGCGCGGTGCCGGGGGCGAAGAAGGCGCTGCCGGTGGCGAGCGCTGGGCAGGCGTATTGGCAGGGGGCTGGCAGGGTGGCGTGTGAGGCTGATGGACCGGCACCGGCACGGTCTGGGGAGGTGCATGAGTCGTGGTATCTTGCTGGTTGTCAAGTTGAGATTGCTGAGATAGCGAGTTGGGTCCAGATGCCGCTGCCAGATGAGGACGATGCAGACTTGTAGATAGACTGACTTTCAGACCTAAGGAAGAGGCTGGAGTCGGAGTCACTGCGGTTGTGCGGAGCCCCAGGGCTCCAAATTGTAGTGGATTGTTGTGTCTGGCTGGTTTGACTGATCTTATATACACAATCCCAGTTACGAACATTCTGAAAAAAGAGTAGCGCCCACCCGTCCCCTGTCGTACGCATGAAGTGCTTGCACATCAAAACATCGAAGCTGTTATAGCTTTGCCATTCCATTATGCCGTTCGCCGAAAGATGCAAGTTGCCGCAAAGAACCGCGTCCGAAGAGTCTCCTGATAAGTTGTGAAACTGACGAGGTGGAGCAGTGCCGAGAAGAAGTGAAGTGCGTGCGTCGTATTCGACGCCGTTTATACAGACCTTTTGTGTTTGGTAGGTGGCACAAGCCTGTTGCCGTTTTTACCTTTTTTTGTGGGATACACTGTACCGACGCTCGGTGTGCGATACTGAGGGGGTCGCGGTATGTTCGGCGACGACGGGAAGGGTCGCATTGGCAGCGCGAACGACGGCAAGTGATTGTTGGATGATTACAGTAATCGTCAAGGGGGTGGTCTGAGGATTTTGGGATATGTAGTGAGGTACAATCGTGACTGAATGGCAGTGTCAGATGACCCGTGTCCTCATCGCACAAGCATGGCTGGGAAGGGAGGATATCGAACATGTGCAAGCTTAGCTGAGAGAGAGCCTATGCTGCCGTTGATAGGGATGCTCCGTTGGTGGTGGATTTGTTCTGTTGACGCTTTGCCGCGGCATGTTCGCTGTCCTAAATTAGCACCATTGTCAGCATTAAAGTGTGAGATACTCCTGAGCCGCGAGGGTCCGTCTCGGAGTCTTGATGTTTCGTGTACTACGCACGTCTAGCCCTGTCTCGGCAAATTGGCGCTTAGCTGCCCTGTTCGCGTCTCTCTTCTTCTCCTTCTTAGGGGGTTTCTGAGGCCGTGTCTCGCCTTCACCGAATAGATCATCGGGGAGTGCAAAGCTAGATCATCAGTCGGGTCATGTCGGACTAAGAAGTGGAGCTCTTACTTGCGGGTATGAACCACACGGACCGACATGGTCTTTCCGTCGAACCCGCTGTTGCCTGTGACGAGGGTCCTGAATTCGCTCACAGGATATGAAATGTCCAGTGATTTGTTCCCATCTAGATATCTTGTCAGTCACAATTCGTCCCAGTAGGTCACAAGGACAAGTACCAGGCTTCAGCTTGAGACCAATATAAAACGTGGTGGTATACAGAATGCCTGCAGGGGGTTCCTCGCCGGACGATGTAGCAGGAACTTCGGATGCCGGAATTTGATACTCGACGTTACCCTGAATGATCTTGTCTGCCTGTTCCTCATTTTCGTATCGGTGAACTCTGTTGATGCCCTTCATCCAGGGCCTTGCGCGGTCGATACCGCATCCGCCTTCCTCAATGCTCTTGCAGAGGATACGGAACTTAGATTGCACGAGTCCAGAGAATGCAGAGTGCGCTTTCTCTGTACGACTTGCCGCTACAACACTCAAGTAGTACTTGTGGTCCTTGGTAAAGAAAGTATGCTTCTGGAAAAGGTCTTTCCACTGCTTCTTGCCATCAAGAATGCCATTCTCGCTATTGATAAGCTGATCGGCGCGATCGAACTCCTCTCTCATAATATCCATTGTCGAACGCATAATTGTATGCGTAGCGCACATGGACGGAAACGCGGGTGTGATGATGGGCATCATGTGAGCCCTGTCTCCGGAGTACTGAGTGGGATTCCACACGCGAAGACCCAGGGTGCCTTCCTCAATGTTCTTCAGCATGACAGGTCGCGGAAATGGCCACTTGCCCATGAGTCTGAAAAACTTCGTGAGGATAGTCGCGCCACATGCCATGGGGTACAGCTGGCAGATGCGAGCAACCATGATGGCCCAGGCGATTCCTCCTGGGAATCCAAACACAGCTCCGTATATGCCTCGTTGGCTACTCCACAGCTTTATTGCGCGCAACGCATGCCTGAAGCTCTTGATTTGAGGGATGGACTGCATGAGCTCCAATGTCACACGTGTGCCGTTCACGCTGCGCATAGCCGTATCGTCAAGACCGCGCAGCATGTTCTTATCCACGCCTTCTAGGTCTTTCGGTATTTGCGTCATGGACGGGAGCGACACGAAGAGAAGATCGATGCTGACTCCAGAGTATTCCATCTTGATAAGTGGGACGAATGCTTCTGGTACGGGATTCAACTCGGTGATGAGCTTTTCGTCGGACATGTTCCTGAAAATTGTTTCGAAATGATCGAAGTAGTCGTTGAGGGAGACCTGCTTGGGGGCGACAATGAGGGTATCGATATCAGACGCTGAATGCAGGTGTTAGCTTCCTTGGTGCTTCCGGTGTTGTAGTGTGCGCACTCACAAGGACCATGTACACCAAGCGCGTAGCTGCCAAAGCAGAAGATCTTGCCGCTCATAGTGTCGATGGTTGATTGCGGAAGGCCTTTCAGCTTCCCAACGTGGGCGCAGAACTTGTTGACAACTTCCTGAAGATGCCTAAGGACCTTTACTCTGTGTTCTGTCAGCTGACTGCCGTGCAAGCCTCTGGCACTGCTCATACCTCATGTCAGAACCCTCAGGGCTCTCGAAGACATTCTGACGCTTGAGCTCCTCAACAAGCTCGTCGTTCAGCTTCAAATCAGACGCAGTGGGTGCCTGCGTCGAAATGGGCGCTGTGACGCCCCATTGTTTGGGTTGTGTTTCTGCCATGACGGCGACGTGATGTTGCTGCAAAGGAAGGACGTTCTCGAGGCGCACTCGCGCGGAGGCGATGCGCGCGGACTCGGTGCGCAAAGAAGAAGAGCAGCGGACAGGGAATGCGTGGACGAGAGATCGGTTGGTTACAGTGCCTTAGTGCTGACGGTATGAGTGCTCCCACATTGTGACGTGACCTGCAGGCCTAAGTGCAGCGAGTGGATGTCAATGAGGTGTAGAGCTGCTTCCGTCTTTGGTACAATCGTCAAACCTGCCAAGCTTGCACGCGCCACAGCGCCTCATCGCTCATCGCGTACATACGTCAGTGGTCATCGAGTATAGACCACCATCAAAGTCATACTATCGGATATGGCCCTTAAACTTCCAGCGCATCTCACTTACAAGACTGCCATTGCTCTGATTCCACCAGCTAGCATCACTCCTCCAATAGAAGCAGTGCGATCTGTACACGACAAGAGCTTCAGAAGGTGGCCGCCTCATATCAACTTGATATATCCTTTTCTTGCAACGCCTTTGGAAACATCCGATAGTACCTCGCCTCGCTTGAGCCAAGCCATCAAGGCTCGTCTCGAAAAAGCTACTTCAAAGATTCGGGCTTTCCATGTCTCACTCGATGTTAACGCACCTGGTGTCTTCACTCATAGCAAAAGCAGCAAAACTGTGTGGCTTGGACCCACTCCGAGCGAATACGCCATAAAGCTACAGGCCGCATTACAAGCCGAATTTGCTGAATGCAATACCGATTCAAGACCATTCACACCTCATCTTTCGCTCGGCCAAGCACGTACGGACAAGGCGGTGCATCAGCTGAGCAGGGAAATCAGCAATAGTGTGGCGGGTTTCCACCGCCGACAGGAAGATGTTGCAAACAGTTTAGACTGGCTTGTTGATAAAGTCTACGTGATTGAAAGAAAAGGCTTCCATGGCAGGTTCACAGTTGTTGGCTCAGTCGATTTGAAGCAACAACAACGTCAACATGAATCTTCGCCATAAGACCAGACTCCCAGTGTATACGCACTTCTCAGTTGTTTGCAAAGAATTCTTTCAGATTCTCGTCAAGCCATTTGACATCTTCCGTACTTTGGCCAGGACCTGGGTTATTTAGCCAAAGTCTTCGCATGTGCAGAAGCTGGATGAGCACTCACCACCAGCCCAGTGGCCCCAAATACTCGGGAACACCTTCAACGTTCCAATACTGGATCTCATTGCCCCGACCTCGATCTCTGAATCTTCCGGAGGGAAGTAGAGGTCTGTCTTCGCCGGCAACACCAAAGTCTTGGCCTTTATGCCTTGCATTGCCTTCTTGAAGTCACCATTGTACGGTTCCTGCTGCGAGCAATCTCCGGCCTGCCAAGTATGCGCCATGACGAGCATGTTCTCTGGGTCTTTTGACAAAGCCCAAGCCTCCCAGAAGTTGACGAGGAAGTCGTCCAGATCCTTGTAGCCAAGCAAGGGCGCCGTCTCGTACAACTTCTCACGGTAGAACGCCTGCGAAAACCCCCACCCAGCATATACACGGCCCAAGGCCTTCAAACCGGTCTTCGTGTTTTCTTCTGAAAATCCAGTGTACGACTTCAAACGCGCCCCTTGCGCGTTCGCAGTGTCAACGTCTGGCTTCGCTATGCCTGCGGAGCTTGACCCCTTGGCAGCATAAAGCGCGCTCTTGACGCCCTCAAGAAACACTTGATTATGCAAACTCGTCTTTGCACTACCACAAAATGGTACTCCAATGTCCATGAAGTCAGGGTACTGTGTCATCCACTGGTACGTTTGACCTGCACCCATGCTCCAGCCCAGCACTGCGCGTGCATGCTTGACTCCAAGGTGCTTGGTGACAAGTTCATGCTGTGCGCGCACATTATCGTAGAAGAGAACCTCTGGGAAAGGGCGCAGTCCAGGGGTGTTTGATGGTGATGAGGATTGGGAGTTACCGAAAAGTGCAGGGATGATGATATAGTACTTTGAGGGGTCGAGCGTCTTGTCTGAACCGGTGAGCCAGAGATTGTCCGAGATCACTAAGGTGGTTAGCCATTGAAGAAGGGGTCTGATAATAGGGTTACGAACAGCCAGAGTACCAGGTTGGATAGACTATGGCAGGCAGAGAAGGGTCGCCTAGTGTCTTGTATGCAATGAGGGCATCCGGAATTTCACCGCCCGACTTGAGCTTGAAGTTTCCAAGCTTGTAGGTCTCGTAGTCGGTCATTGTTGCCGTGGTATGAATGAAAACGCTTCTTCCGCTGCTTCTTATACGGTCAGCTCAACTTCATGTTGACGATGCTTAGCCAAGGAGTTGCATACATCTCCCACAATTTGCAAGCAGATTTACAGTCCCTCACGATGTCCGAATGATATCCGGATGTCAAAGCAATTACACAAAGGTTTCGAGGACAGGTTATCCAAGAAGGAGTTTTTCAAGATGCCCAGCGGATCAATTGCGCATCCACCCCTCAGGGCCTACAGTGGTTACATATCAAATACCTGCTTCGGTATCTTGGATGCAGACGCGCTGTCTCCTCATTCGACCGTAGAGCTGATAGAGAGCTGAGCTCATAGCGCGGGGTAGCTCCGTGCTTGGTGGGGCACACGCGTAGTTTCGGCTACTTGAAGATACCGGATCTAAGCGCACTGCATTGTTGAAAGTAGCATGCCCAGTAACTTTGCATGTGTAAACAGACCTTTGGGACGTGTCTCTTGCAAGAGCTGAACAAGATGATCGCCCCTACTCATCCGATCAGACTTTCCTATTTCAGCCTTGATCCATCTAATAAGCAGATATGCCGCACTCGGCAGCAGTGATGATCAGTGATGATGTCTTCGGAATTATATCCGCCGTCGCTTTCCGCACCCTTCAAACTACCGTGATATTCCCACCATGCCGCCCCAAGTGTCTTGCAGACAGATTCTGAGTAGTCGTATAAGAGTCTCGGCCGCCATACAACGATCTATCGCCCTCTGCACCTTCCGAACGAGCTCGCCTATCATGTCTGCCAAAGATTACGACGCCGCCACCAAGAAGTACGATGCGGAGAAGGAAATCAAGCGCAATCCCCATGGCGACTTCAAAGCCGTAGAAGCCTCTCGCGCGCCGTTCGATCAGTCGACAACGTTCCACTACACGCAAACACCGAAGCCGGATTGGAAGACCGGTTCAGGTGCCAACAATGCCTCTGGCCTCTCCAAGCAACATCGTTCGATCGACCCGTATGAGGAAGGGCGCCCAGTGGTACACAACTATAAGATGCTCATCAGCGCCATTGTACCTCGTCCAATTGGTTTCACGAGCACGATCAGTGGAGATGGGAAGAGCACGAATCTTGCGCCGTTCAGCTATTTCAACATGGTGAACCACGACCCACCGATCTTCGTATTAGGCTTCGCAGGTGGTATGGACCGCGCGAAGGACACGCTCAAGAACCTGTTGGAGACTAAGGAGGCGGTGGTCAACATAATCAGCGAAGACTACGTGGAGGCCGCAAACTACACATCCGTTAATGCCCCTGAAGGCGTATCTGAGTGGTCATTCGCCGGATTGACGCCAGAGAAGAGCAAGATCGTCAGGCCGGACAGGGTCAAGGAGGCGGTATTCAGCATCGAAGCAAAGCTGGTCGAAACGAGGGAGTGGACTAGCAAGAGCCCCAACACGCCAGGCAAGAAGACTGGTGTCACGGCGTTCCTTGAGGGCGTCAACTTCTGGGCGCGCGAAGACGCTATCGATGAGCAGGGTGTGCTGCTTGACCCGGCGGTCCTCAAGCCGGTTAGTAGACTGGGAGGTATCACCTATGCGAGGACGACGCAGGCTTTTGAGCTGCCGAGACCCGACTATGAAGAAGCTTTGAAGGACCCTGAAGTTGGGGAGTTGGCGCAACCGAAGGGAAAGGGGCAGGAGTAGGTGATGTCCTAGGTTCTGTAGTTGGAAGCTCTCTGATTTGCGCAAGGTCACGGGGCAGGCTGTGAGATATTACTGTTTGCGTTTGCGATACATAGATGGCCGATTGTATAGAGACATAGAGACTGGGGACCTTTCATTCTGAAGTACTGGATACATTTGTTGCACAAGGAATGAGATCGCTGCCGGAAGCGAACGAGCATTGACTAGGTGCTGGTTGCACAACGACACCAGCTTCGACAGAGAAGCAGCAACATGAACATATCTAAAGACCTCGAATTTCTGATGCTCTAAGTCTGACCGAGCTGGGATCTGTAGTACTGTAAATTGGAGAGCGACTATTGCGTTACGGAGAAGGTGTGCAGCTGATTGTTAACTCTCCCATTGACCGAGGGCTGGCTCCTCCCACGCCAATTAAACGACGTCGGTTCTGTGCAAGTAAGCGGCCGCTCAGCACGCAATACGGCTCGAGAGATCCAAAGTTTAGCATGCGCAACGGGCATCATCGTTGCTGCAGGCTTGCGATAAGAACCCTGAGCGCAAGCGGCCGCTCCACATCCGGAGATGAACGGCCACAGTGGCAGCTGCTTGCCCAACTTCCTTCCTTCGCTGGACTCTCAACCTCCTTCAGGATAAACAACAACAGCTCCAGCAGAAGAGCGGAGAAATGGGCGTCCACTAATCCACTGCGCTTTACTGCAAGTTTCCTAAGCGTGCTGTCGCCATGCGCCAATGTGGGCCCCGTTCCGCACCTGTCCCGGGCGGTGATACGCCCAGAACCCAGCCAGCACCTCTATCATCAGATGCGCGTGCCGCCTCCGACATCGAGACGGGTTGCAAGAACGAAGCCACGTACAATGAACATCATACCGACCTCTCCAGTTTAGCACTCAACTTCGTACCTTGTCCTTTCGTTTCTAGCTGCCCTAGTATTGGCAAGTCGAAGAAGAAGAGAAGGAAGATGGATGCGAGTGCGGGGCCCAGACGCTTTTCGGCCAGCGGAGAAGAAAGAGTTGGATTGTTGTCCGAGGCTGCGAAGTTGAGCCAGCAGTATGGAACACTGCCGGATGCCAGCGATTTGGAGAGATTGATCAGCCCGAATGGAACAGTCGAGCTGCATACAACGACAGGCACAGAAGCAAAGGTTCTGTTCAAGAGCAGTATACCGCTCATGCTCACGTACTTGCTGCAGTACAATTTCAGCCTCGTGACGATATTCGTGGTAGGGCACATTGGAACCGATGAGCTGGGCGCTGTAAGCCTGGCCAGCATGACAGCAAATATCACCGGACTCGCTGTGTACGAGGGGTTGGCGACGAGCTTAGACACGCTGTGTGCGCAGGCGTATGGAAGTGGGAGGAAGACATTGGTTGGTCTGCACCTGCAGCGCATGTGTCTGTTTATGTTGCTGGTGACCATTCCTATCGGAGCACTCTGGCTGACTTCGGGATGGGTACTCGCAGCGCTAGTTCCAGAGAAAGAACTGGCGCATCTTGCTGGAAAGTACTTGGCACTACTCTTGGCTGGTGCCCCGGGATATGCCATCTTTGAGGCTGGGAAACGTTTCACGCAAGCGCAAGGCCTCTTCAACGCCTCCCTCTTCGTCCTCGTCATCGCGACACCTATCAACATCGTTCTCAACTACGTATTCGTCTTCGTATTGAACTGGGATTTGACCGGCGCCGCCCTTGCGACTGTGGTTTCCAACAATCTTCTTCCGTTCTTACTCTGGGTATACGTTTACTTCATCAACCCCTCTTCCCTCGAATGCTGGGGCGGGTTCTCCAAGTCTGCTTTCTCGAACTGGGGCCCGATGGCTAAGCTCGCCATCCCAGGTATCGTCATGGTTGAGACAGAATGGCTAGCCTTTGACATCCTGACATTCTCTTCCTCATACCTCTCTGTCGCGCACCTCGCCGCGCAAAGCATCGTCATGACCATGGCCGTTGCCATATACCACGTCCCCTTCTCCGTGGGTGTCGCCGTTTCAACACGCTTGGGCAACCTCATCGGTGCTGGAAGCCTCAAAGCAGCCCGGATCGCAACCAAATGCTACATCCTTACCTTCCTTGCCATCGGCCTCGTCGATTTCATCGTCCTCGCAGCATGCAAGAACGTTCTCCCGAAGGCCTTCACCACAGACCCTGTCGTCCGAGATATCGTCTCCACCGTCTTACCATTGCTGGCCGTCTTCCAGTTCTGCGACTCTACGACAGCGCTGGTCAATGCGCTGCTAAGAGGTCTCGGTAAGCAAGCAATAGGCGGCTGGTGCAATCTCTTCGTCTACTACGTTATCGCTGTACCTCTCGCGTTGGCGTTGTGTTTTCCTGCGGATTTGAAGTTGGTGGGCTTATGGGCTGGGTGTGCGGTGGGGAGCAGCTGTATTAGTATCACGGAGGGTGTATATATGAAGTTTTATGACTGGGAGAAGGCTATCGAGGAGGCTAGAGGGAGAGAGGAGTGGTAGCAGTACTTCATGTTAGCTTGTGATCTCACTCTTGGTTGGAGACGCGTTAGTTGCATCGGATTGGGCGTGGAGATCAGTGTACCGCTTAAGGTGCATAGAGGCTACTCACATTTACAGGATCAATACTTTCGCAATACTCGATTAGCACTGCAACCGAACCTGTTTTCTCAATGGCATTGTGGATTGAACGTGCGATATTCGTGTATTCTTGCTTCTTGGGGAACATTGCTGTTGATACGTGTTGCATCGTACCAGCTCGAAGTGGCTATTCAGGACATCCAGAGGATTCGCTTTTCGGCAAGACGGGGTAGTTACATTGTCCCCTTGACCCTGCTCAGTTTTGCGTTGTGTCAAGTGGTTACTCGGAGCTGGTAAGATGCACTATTACGATAGTCCCTATATACTGACAATAGATGACAAACATCCAAGCACCTCCCAGATATTTGGGTTTTGGATCGCGAAATTCTCCTTTTTTGTCCACACGGTAACGCTTGTGAAGCGGTGTGCTTGCTTTTGGTAAATTGATTAGCAAAGAAGTCACGAGAAGACTGGCCTTGGCGGCGTCTTCAGATGATCAGCAAACAAGAGATGACTGCACTCGGGGCAACCGTCTATTGAGGACGCGTGCAACTTAGCTATGATCAGGGGTTGATCGGTCTGTGCTTGGAGTCGTCGTGACACCCGCGGTGGTTGTCGCGGACATCCGTCTACAAGGATAGTTGACGCAAGACTGGCGTTTGGAAAGTTTAAAAGGACCAAGAACTCGAAGGCCTCGGAAGATAGTGTGCATACTGCGACTGGTTAGCTTTGTTGAGCAACTTGGCAACTGTTGGACTATGTCAAACTCAAATCTCTTATCCTTGTTCAGCGCAGATATCTGGAGCCCTCCAGGGTATTTAACCACCTCTTTTGTGTACGGTTCTTGCGGCTCGTCGGAACAGGTGAAGCGCGCGTCACTCATACTACACGAGTACCCATCATGATCAGTGTCCACTGTCCGGGCTAACGCGGCTAATATTCTCACACAGAATTGCCGATGTCTCTGTGCAATCTATCGCAGACCTGATGGTAAGACCAAGAGCAAGATAGCCGTTGGTTAAGGTGAGCAACGCGGTATGTGGGACTTGTGTTGAATCATGTTTCATTTTTCTCACGGTGGTGTTCTGGCCCATTTACCGACGGACAATCGGCCTTGCGATGCTGGACCTGAGATCGATGTTCTTGTGAGACGTGACAGCCACCGATCTGAGTGAACGGTACGGATTACACCGATGTTCACATGGTACTGAGCTTTTGTTTGTGTACTCAGCTCCGTCCTTTTCAGCCGTTTTTGATGGTGTTGCTGAGTCTATTGAGGATGAGATATGGCAGACATTGAACGTAAAGCTAGTAAAGTGGAGACTTCCTGCAGTGGCATATCCAGTCGGACGGCTAAGATGGAGTGCATGTATACGGATAGAGTGGGGAAAAGATGGCGCAATGCCCCATTTGGGCGGTAAAGTGAGCAGCAGAGCGCCTTGTCTACCATAGAATGGCAGGCACGGTGGAGACGAGGCAATCGAATGGTCAGTGTATCTGCGAGCTCTTAGACCCCGAGATGCTGCATCGTCCCGTGCCTGCAGTGCCTCCTGATCAAACGCTAGTACCAATGCGGCCTTAGCGATGTAACCGCTCTTCAACGTCGATCCATCACTCACGTTCCACAGCTTGCAGCGTCTGTAACTTCACGCACGTCCCCACTTCTTATGCCTCTCGGGAATGCTGAAACGCAATTCGACAAGGGTCTCAACGATTAGGACAATCGGCTATGCAGATCACGAACACATGCGTTAGGGTAGGTTGGACAATGTAGCTCGTTAATCATTACCTCATACATTACGTGCATAGATACAAACAAACTAGAGTACATGAAAGACGAAAGACTGATAGAGTGCCTAGGCAAATGCAGTGCAATCGCGAGAATGCAAGTCAAAGATCCACCCTAACAAACCGAGATGCTAGTTTTGTACAACAGCGACAAGGCGATCACTCACTGGCCAGAAGAACGACCAATTCCAAGCGCTGAGGTGGTTGACAGTGAGCGCTCAAAGCTTGCAGCGGAACTTGACACGGTCGTCATCGCTGTCGCTTGCGTAGTTGTCCCCGCACTGCCTGCGGAAGGCCTTCTCCAGGAATTCGATGTGCTTATTATCGTCGGCGTACTTGATCATCTCAGAGAAAGGCAGACGAGGATTGCGGCCGTCCTTCTTGCCAGGGATGCGGATGTGAGTAGTTCCGTGTTGCCAGTAGTTATCGCGACGATCGAAGACCTTCGGGCAGCCTTCGACTCTGCATTCGTGCTCCTTGATGCCGAGATGGATGCGCTGGTGTCGCTTGAGGTGCTCAGGCCTCTTGAACCTGCTGCTGCAACCAGCCCAGTCGCAGTACTTCCACTCGACGGTAGGTCCACCGATAGGCTCCCGCTTACCAGTAATCGGGTTGAGCTCGTAGCCTTCCACATCAATGTGGCCATCGTGTGTACGTCTCACAACCAGCTGTGATTTGGACTTGGATCCCCTTCTCTTGGACACGCCATTGGGTCGGCGCTCCTTCTTGACTGTCTTTCCACCTTTTGGTGAGACGCCAATTGAGCGTGTGAAGTTCTCCTCGACTTCGGAAGCCTCCAACTCCTGCTTGACTTGGACTTCCTGTGGCGAGGGAGAGATTGCCATGGGAGCATTGTCGTGGGGCGATGCCGCGAATGCCATGGGGGCATTGTCGAAAGCCTCGGTCTCCATGAAGGGACTGGAACCGTCGGCCTCGCCGAAACCATAGTCTTCGTCGCCAACCATAGCGTCAGTGGGGGCAATAGTCTGACCGACCATTGAGTGTGTGCTTGATACTTGTTGCTGCCAGAAGGGTTGCTGGAAGGCAATGCCAGAGCCCATCTCTGAGTGTTCAGGAGCTGTGGAGAAACTCCAGTTCGAAGTACTCGTTGCCGGAGTGAGGTTCTCGCCCTCAGGGTAGTTACCCATCTGAGACGAAAGGTAGCCTGCACCCGCGTCCTGCATCCGAAGGGACATGTCAAGGTTACCAGCGGTCATACCCCAGTCATTGCAGAAGGCTTCCGTGGTCGAGTTTTTCATGGGAAGTCCCACAGTTCCCAAAGGCAGAGGGTTGCGGAGTCCAGACATCGACTGCGTCTGGAAGCCTCCGAATGGAGTGCCATGTGGCCAAGTTGGAAGAGCTTCGGGGAATGGGCTTCGCTCGGCGGTGGGCGTGGGCACCGAGTACTCTGAGGCTGACAGCGAGACGATGGAGCATCGGCGTTCGTCCATACCGCTGTAAGGAGATGGAGGTGTCAGGAAGCCAGTGTATGGGCTGAATGACGGGGACATCTGAGGTGTATCTCTTGATACTCCTCGGCGGAATCTACCAGGTCCAGAATTCATCATGTTTTGAGGAATGCTGTATTCTGTTCAGCCATGGGCTTTGTATAAGGGGCAGGAGTACTCACTCTGGACGTATTTGGTCACGGAGAGAATGGATGATGAAATCTCGTGGTCTCGGAAGATGACTGCTCTGATAAGAAGATGGGACGTTGAGCGGGTTTATGAATCAGGGTCCAAAGTCGAAAGACTGAGATCATATGCCGGCGGAAATACGGGATCTTCTCACCAACGTCCAGCTTGTGGCACCTTCACACAAGACTAGAGGCGCGGTCGCGAACGCGGTGGAGGCAGGGCTTTGGAATGGCGCTCAGTCTTGCCTCGACCGTGCCCGCGGAATTTTTAGGTGAACAACACCACAGAAGCTTTCGACTGGATTGTGGTACGACTGCAAGGGGTCTGAGCGCATATCCTGGTCCTCTTAGCCGCAAAACAGCCGATCTGAGTTTGGCTGGTGTAAGAGCACAACAGTACTGCGACGGGAGCGGTTGAAGTGGAGTATACAGGCACACAGACAATCAGCCTTGCAGAGCGCTAAACGGACCCATGGGCACAGCGGTCGACGTGCGGGTTTGTCGCGCACTGTAACCTGACAAACTGGCAAACGCCCCCGTCGCTAGGATGGAACCTCAGAACCCTACCATGGGGAATGCGCCATCGAGTTCAGTCGTCAGCTCGCTTCGACTTCCATAGTCCCCAGCACACCCAAGCCTGCCGGCCCACAACTTTCTCTACAGACCCGCGTAAAACTACGTTCTCGAGCGTCAACACTGCCTCATGAACACTGCGCCAGTTGTTACGCGACTCGTCTGTCGGAAGCTGCAAACCTATCCGCAGAGGAATGTTTCTGCTGTTTGCCTCTGGCCTTATCTAGACTAGCCGGTGGAGTCTTGACCATGTTGTACAACGAAGTCGCCCCGATCAGGCCGATTTCACTGGTCGACTTCTCACTGCGAGGTCAAATTGCTGCAAGCTATACGGCTTCTCCATATCCTGATGGCACCTTGTCACCATCTTACGAGTCCAGCATGTACTTCACACCATGTTTTGTGGAATCCGTGCTGCTACGAAGACGGGTTTCTTCATCATGCTTGCTGCACCAAAATCACTCCAGATCTCACCATCATCAACGTTGGTCGCATCGAAATGAGTGAGACTGTTTGACTACTTGTTGTTATTTGTTTTCTGTAAAGGAAGCGACGGGCATGCGTAGACTGGGTTCTCAAGTTACACAGCATCAAAGACGGCAGAGCTACCAAGCTCACCTCAACGATTCACCGTCGCAAAGAGAACGCCACTTGCCGCGGTGGTGTCATAGGCTGCCTCAGGATCTGCAACTTCTACCGCGCATCGTAGAGAATGTGGAGACATAATCGGTAGGTGCTGGTCAACATAACTCATTGCCCGCTCTGTGGAGCCAGCAATATGTCAGTAGTACACGACGCTTCTAGCAGCAGCATTAACTGTCACGAAACAAAGGATCGAGACGTCTTCTCGTCCAAAATGTCAGCGGTTCGCTTATGCCAGCTCGCGGTACGTTTACTGGCTATTGCTGGTACCTCAATTGGTACCTCGCTATCAGCGCTTGGATCGAATTCAGACTGCTCATAGTAAGATTTTAGACCTCACATGACTTCAAAATCACTCTTATGATGCTTGACACAAGCTCATTCAGGACGAAGCAGTCGCATCGGATGTGTTCCAATACACGGTCAGCTGAAGCCTTCAAGTGTTGCTGAATATGGCTGAACGGCAAAGTCGAGCGATACGCTCAACGTCCGCGGATATGGAACATTGACTATCGATGTCTGTGCAACGAACGTTGCCAGCTCTCCAGACTCTACTTGCGCGCTACCTTGAACGGCAAGACGAGCCCCACACTCCTGATGACGTGCATGACAGCCATGGAAAGCACTGGTCATTCTGACAGTAGCACTGCATCGATTTTCAAGCCAATGTTCAGCATTGATCAAAACCCGGCCTGTACAACCCGCACCAGTGCCGAATAAGGATACCGCGCGCAAAAAAGCAGACTTTCCAGACAATAGTTACCGGTTTGGTTCAGGGACAGGACTGTAGCCTGGATCTGTTAGACTTCAGTTCTCGGTCTGTGGGCTGAGATCCTGCGGGTTCGAGCGGATTGATGCACACAGTTGCGGTCGTGGTCAAAACCAACCTCACTTGTGGCGCAAAGAATCGCTGTCAAGAGACCTCTCCACTGACATTCTTTGCCGAGAATCGACACGATTCACTTTCTCGCATTGTGTATGCATGTAATTCGAAACGAGTTACCCAGATTGACGAACGATAAGCACACATAAGGAAGGTTACGAGCACTGAACCTCGATCTTTGCCCGCAACGCTAGTGTACCAACACGGTGCGTCTGTCAGGGCTATCGTTCGAGACTCTCGACGCGTCGAATCCGCGCTTCCCGTTACTTACGTATCCCAGCATGACACAGCATGAGAATACTGAACGGTCGGATCCGCATCCTTCGACCTCGCTTGAGATCATCTCCATTCCAATGTTTCCATGCGAGGCGTGGACGAGTGGAGAGATTGTTTCGTCTCGAGATCGAGATAGAGATACATGAGAAGATGACACGATAAATTCAAAGCCCATCATAAATCGCTGGATCCTGGAAATGTCGCCATGCGGAAAGTCCGTGACATTATCCTCCACAAAGTGACATACTCGTGAGGCAGCGTGCTTCATGACTCGCGTCACGGTTGTACTCATTCATGCACGCTGCTTTCACAAATCGTAAAGATCGTCGAACACGGTACCTGCGACGAAACTTAGTTATTCCTTCCCATTGTTTCTGACCACACGAAAGCTTATGCACGACATAGCGTGCATACATGACAGCAAGGGCATCTGGTGAACAGTGAGTTCGCATCGACCTAACCACATAGACTGAGGTACTGTACACATACTCCAGTGCCTAGGCTATGGCAAGGATCAGCAACACTGTTGGGGATTTGATTGACTCTCGGCTTTGGTGCGGGTATGAGTGGGCGTCCGCCGTTGGGAATGGTATGTGCGTCCCGTGAAGCTACCGCAGGTACCTGTCACAGCGACAACTAGTGTCGCATGCGGGATGATGTGGAGACATCATGCCATTGTTTCGCAGCGCGCCACTGTTCAAGCGGGTAGTCAGGATGTGCTCGGTCCCCACACGAAATGCGACTCGGAGGTGCCTCTCGGCGCTCTCAGACAGCACCCCAATTTTTCCAGTGTTCTCATCATATTCTGTCGTCTTCTTCGTCGCTGCTTAGATACATTCCTCGCTTCATTTTCCACGAGTCCAAGCTACACCTTTCTTTGCATTCTTCTGACGTTGACGGCAAGCACACGAGCCTGTCAGAACTCATGTCATACAAGATCTCTGCCCATCAAATTCAAGTAAATTCACACTAACCAACGGTGCGTACTGCTGGCGACCGCGCTCTTCGTCGACTCAGGCTCTGCTACCCAGAATACGTGCAGCTGTAGTGCGTTCTATCTCCACAGCTCTGAGGTTCTGTGAGAATTCCTCAGTCCTCAGTAGACGATCTGGAGAAAGTCATCAACCATGTGTCGGTATTTGCACGTACCGGCTATCCAAATCCGCAAAACCCTTGAGACCCTGTTCAAGTACCACGAGCAGCTCGAGGCCGGGTTCCCGAAGGGTTCAAAATGGGGTTATGGGAAATCTCTGTTTCCCATCCTTCTCTTTTTGGGATGCGGAGTTGTGTCCGCAAGTGCACATACAAAAGCCGTTGATTGTGTGACATGGTGAAAGAAAGGCCCGATATCAACCAGCCATACGGCGCAAGAAGGATCATTCAATGCAGCCTTCTACTTTGAGAAAGCTCTCACGGCTATTTTCTTGGCTTTAGCCTATCATCAGCGTTGCCATGTCTCCGCGGTACTTCAGTTGATGGCTCTGAGCCATGTGACGTGGCGAACGACACGGCTATGCACGACATACTTGCCTTGTGCTCTGGGGTAAGAGGGCACATGCTGAGGTGCTGTCATGGTCACTCCAGCTGACACCTTTTGAGATCGATCGGTATGGCTTGAGTGGAAAGACACTGAGCAGGCTGTGGCTGACCGGTCAACTTCCTCGTAATCGATCGTTCGATCTCAGCCTTCCTCTCACATCTCAACCCGCCCAGCAGCCACCTCCGAGAATTCTCCCATTACCACCTTGGCTTCTCTCGCCGATGATCCACCATTTCGAAGTCGTCCATGCCCCCCCGGGCCGACTGATACTCCACTACTCCACTTACGCCGATGCTCACACATTCTAGTAATGCAGTGCGACTTCATCGAGATCACGAAACCACAACTTCGCCAATTTTGGAGCGGGAGCTGCTCCTAGTCCTACTCTGATGCGGCGAAATTGCCCGCGGCCCAATGCCGCGGATTTGAAGTATGTATTGGAGAAGCATGTCAACATGATACATTTGCGACGCAAGCCTCAGTTCGGGAAGATTGACTGATTATGATAGACCTCCTGTACAAGCGTTGTTTCCCGCTGGTGATGAGGCTGCAAGCTGGAGTCAGGGAGCAATTGCGCCGTTAGTATGTTCGACAACCGGTACCTTGCGCCTCAACATAGCTTTTCTACTAATCGCCACGCTTCCGTAACGACGACTAAATTTTAGTTTGCATTGATTGCTTACGATTTCGTTGAGCGACCTCACCTCAAGCATGATCTTTAACGGCCTCGACCAGAGTCCGTGTACCACAACTTCATTACGTATCATCGTTACAATGGCGCCCACCTGATTGGAAGCGACGAGCTAAGTCTTCAAATCGATTGTCGTACCTTTTGCAATGGTGGGCAAAGTCCATCTCATCCGCCGCTAGCTTCGGCCAGTATGTCTGGCATGAACTACGGAGAATTTATTGCGCACATACACACTGGGTTGTCCCCTGCACAGTCGCGGGAAGGTTAACATGGACTCCCAAAGCGCACTGATCACGAACTCCAGTGACATGCTGCCTTTGAATTTGCAGGAGATTGTGCTGGGCAACCCCGCTTTCCAGGCTACTTACCATCTTGTTGTGTCGATCACACATACCTTTAGGTGGTATATTCAATGACCACACCGATGATACGTTCCTGCCTTTGCCATGGCAATTCAGAGCTGTTTCTCGCAAAGAAACGTAGATATGGTTTGCGAAGTGACAGAATGTAACGCAGGCAGTGCAGAATGGCGCGTCCGCTACCTGAGGCATGGGACAGTCAATGGTTTGCTCCCATGTACCAGTCTGTCTGTCTTTCACCTACCGATATGCAGACAGATTTGCTTCAAATGTTGTAAAGCGTACACTCAATTTCACCGGCTTCTATTGAATCACCTAGCATGATGTAGTCAGTTAAAGCAGCCATTTTCAGGGTCGCCTCTCTTTATTGGTGATACATGACTTCCATGCTGGATCCAGTCATTGGAGATCTGGAATGCCATGAAATGTTCTGGACAGGTGATATGCAGTATCTGACCGATTGCTTACTGTGATATGAGATCACACATGTTGTGACCTCGAAAGATTCGGTCTCGTAGACTATGACGAAATCTGAAGAAGGCTTGTGGAACAAGATGTTGTACTTACGGACACCGTTGGCATCATCCTTGTTAACTTATCTCAGTCTGTTGTCACCTGTGTACAATGTGCTCGCTATCCCACGTCAAAAAATTAAGCACAATTCATAACTGGTAATAGACATGTAATGCATTACTTTGACAGTAAAGCATAGAATGCCACCTTGTGGTCACGCTGTGTCGTAGCATTGAAGTTACTATTTGTAACCACAGCAATATTGGAGTCATGAACTGTGAGCAGACGATGATGTTCGTGATTGTGACGAAGAATCTCGGTGATGAATCGACAAAGGCACCAATAATGGAGGTCTTCAAAACATTCTTGCGCTTTTTTGGTGAGTTTACCGCTGCTTCAACGCCTGCACTGCTTGTGCTAAGAAATATGATCACGCAGTAACTCGCTGAAGATCTCCTGGCCCTGCAACAGATTCCAGACATTGAGATTGACTACAGATCACCGAAAGGTGGATTAGGATAGGAATTCGTATCCATCAAGCCATCCTAGTGGCTGCACTGGATAACGCGACTCGAGAGAAAACAATCTTTTTTCTGAACCCACGCAGTGTGGTGCCAATTGACAAGAGCTACATACTCTGATGTAAGAGAATTTTAGGCACTAGATGAACTTCGCAAGAGGTAAAGATGGTGTCTGTATCGACTGAACATAGAGAGCCCGAGGTGTATTGTGCAGTGTGATTACTTACTTCTTTGGAACGATCATGCTGCGCGTCAGATGCCTACATTACATATGATGAGTTCTATCTGGTACCCCGAGCAGCATACTATACAGTCTGGCTGTGATTATTCCATTATCGCGTTCCTGATATCTATCTACAGCTTCTATAGCGCTGGCCATATGTTCCCACATAACGTGCAGCCTAGAGCGTTTCTGTCTTTACCACCTCCAATGAGACAGCGTAACTGTTGGTACACTTCTGCAAAACGATCATGATCTTCTTGCCACCCAGAACACTGGTCTATACGTGTTTTGAAGCATACTTCTAGCGTTTGAGATATAGCCGGTCTCCAATGCGCCAGATTCTTGCTTCTCGATTGTAAATCCCATGTGTTCGACGAGAGCCAGCACCTCATCGTGCGTCAGTTCAACTGAGCCGGGATCGGCAATCCCCATATCGTGAGCATGTATATGTTCATGCTTTTGATTGGCATCATCGTTGCCACTAGACCCCCGTGGTGCTTGATGCCAAAGTAGAGGTCCAAGATTGACCCAAACACCACCTGACTTCAAACAATTGCGCACGGCCTCTACATACCGTATCACATTGGGTGCAGTATCGACGAAGAAGATAGTCGCGACAGCATCGAATGTGGTCTCATAGTCCGGCGAGCTATATAGGACGCAAAAGTCGCCTGTGGACATGCTCATTCGTTCATGTGCAGGAGCTTTTGATGACGTCTCTGTCGACAGCGCGGTGCCCGGATGTATATCAGGAATCGAAAAGGTCTGAAATTGGTCGGCACGTGAGAGATGGTTGGAACAGCTGAGAGCGAAAGGAGCAATGGTGAACTGCTCAGCCTTTTCAGTATGATTCAGCACCAGAGAACTTGCCATCAGTTCATGATATGAAATTTCGTTGCCTTCAACGCTGAAGCCAGCTTGACAAATGTCGAACACAGATCGACCCAGACCAGCACCTGGTACTAGGACTCGCATGTCTGATCGACTCAGATCTGGTGCGGACTGTAGCTTACTCTCGTGCTCTGCACACAAGGCCACCAAAACAGGACCAAAGCAGCGGTCCCTTTCAGCGCTGCCTGCGTCACTCCAGTCTCGGTAGAATTGATTGATACAACTTCGCGCTTTATCCATATCACCTTGTGATGTCTGAACCTGCAAGTGATCCATGACGATGGAGTAGATTTGGAATTCGTCGCGAGCGTATTTCTCAGGTACTATAGAAGCCACCCAGTCACTATCGATGGTCGGAGCAATGAATCCCTTGAAACCGGCCTTGAATATGGCTTCGGCAAGCTCAGCGTTGCTGTCAATAAGATCGTCTAATCTGTTCAAGGAGTCCAGGACTGAGAAGGGCGGCTTTGACAACATCATCCAGTGTTCTTGAGGTAGAGAGTAAAAAGCTTGTCGTCTCACATGGGTACCGTTGAAATGAGCCAAGCGACGATATGATCTTTCAAAAGTTAATTATGACTTCGTATATCATTATAGAGCCCACTGACCGAAAAGAGTCCAGAACTGAAAGTAGATGTCGCTTTTCGTCTGGGTCCAACAGAGGGTCAAAGTCACCCTCCCATTCTTTTGAATCCATGGCAGAGTCCTCCATGGTGACCTTACGAGGATTTGACAGCTTTTGGTCTGAGCTTGGAGTGAAAAGATGAATGACGGGTAGAAGAAGGGAAGCGTGGGTTACACTGCGTCCGTGCGGACTTTGGTGGGGTTAAGCTCACCAACATCAGCAACACAGCAACACAGCACGATTACACGACGCGATGGTCACCACAGCTACGAATGATGACGCGTCACACGCGCCTATCGAGGTCTCCGTACCGCTTCCCAAAGCTCCAAGAACAGACATTAACGTTAGGCTGCACGACAACGGCCCAAACATCACACTCTTTCTCACAACATCAACACCTGATGCGGCATCTTCGGTGCCCCTCGGTTCGCTCGTATATGCCATGCCAAATGTACGTACAGACAGCAACATCAACAGTAGTTCTCCATAAGCTGATAGCGTACGTAGAAGGTCACACCTAGCCAGCCTCTCAGCACGCCGCTCTTCACCCACAACGCCACCCTCGACTTTACCACACGACTCTCGAAGGTCCTCGCACGAAGGACCGGCAAGCCAATCTATGTCAGTAGCTCAATGAGCTTCGTCAACGCCGGTATGGGTGGTACTGTTGAGGAGGAAATGGAAGGGTTCAAGCTCGTAGTTCAAGTCGTGATGGACTTGTTGAACAAACAAGAAGCTTGAAGAAACGGATGTAGCGACCCATGTTGCATGAAAAGGAGCAGGGGTGGGCCATGAGATCACTAGACCGTTGAAGTAACGCCTGTCAGTCCGAACGCTCATTGCAGACGGAATATCCGTCCTCTGCGAGGCTCTGCGAGGGAGAGTGTCTTCATGGGCCAGACGTTGCCTGCTGAACTCTCCTGGCACACTACCACAACAGAGAACAGCACAACATACACATCACATTGGGACTTTCAAGGGCACGAAACATTCTCGAGACGTATGTTATTGGATACTGTCTACCCATTCTCCACCACGCTCGGACCATATTACATTACCTCCTCTTCCTATGTTAGACTGGGCTCATATTCCTGCATGACCCTTACATGCCCTCGAGGCGCTCCTTGGCGGACTGCTTAGCCTCCTCGGAGTTGTTGGGGTTGTTAATGGTAGCCTTGAGACCACCAGCGACGTTGTTGGGGTTCTTGTCGGCATCGTCCTTGCCAGCAGTGTCGAAGTTGCCGTTATCGAGAACCTTTAAAAGTCAACGGGCATGCTGGGGAATTGTCGATTCACAGTAGACATACCTCGCGGCTGTGCTGCTTGGACTCCTCCGAAGTGTTGGGGTTGTTGATGTTGGCCTTGTGGCCACCGGCAATCTGAGCGTCTGTAGGCATGATGTTTGGAAGGGTTGGATTAAGGTTTAAAAGAGTTTGCTGTTTGATTGATGTGTTGGAAGTTGATGAGTTGCTGTGATGATAGTGAAATAGAGGCAGGGGAATCCTGCCGTACTTATACACCTCCTGGCAACTTCAGATGTCATTTCGCACAGCCCATCACCCTCTGTTACTACGTCAATGATCGAGCGTCTCCCATCAATCGTGAAGACACAACAAGCGCGACCCAGCGATCAGTCTGCCATGCCGTCTCTACGACCCTTCCCGAGCCTGTGCTTCGACAAAGGCAAGCAACTATGCTAGCCCATTGTAGCATATGGAGGAATCACTGCAGAGTGGCTGCCGAGGGTTGTCCAAGCAACGATCTAAATGACAGCCAATTAACGTGGCCTCAGGCTCATAGCATGGGAAAGCCAGACGCTGCTAGATCGCACATGGACAAACAGCATTGCCCATGAGACGTCACAGTGCCCTGTGCCTGACAGATCGGCACTTTGTGTGGATCTATCTAGATGTCGAGATCGCGCTAGAATCTTGCACACGAGGCATCCGGTTTGATGGTTAATGATTTGCATCGTCATTCACAGCTTACCGGACGTCTTACATACGCAGAACGTATGCCCTGAGGCATCATCCAGTTAACCGATGATGCTATACTACGCTGCTGCATTGTGATAAGGCAGTAAACATATATGGGCGAGCTTGTTGCGACTGGAAGTACATGATGTCACGTTAATTACTGGAGTAATAAAAGCGTGACTTCGTGACGACGCGTTTCGCGACTAGCGCGACTGACGACTTGGTTCCAAAGATTGACCCTCAGATCACTTTCAGGGCGGGGCTACGGCTCACTTGACAAGTGATTGACACGTCTTTCAGCTACCACGTCGATTTCTCGCAAACGTCATGACACTTTGCGACAAGGCATCCCTTGCACAAGGTACAAACGTGTCGGCAGCTTCGGAATAGACACAACATGAACACGGTCCACACTTGCCGCTACAGGCAATGGTATGTCAGTACTCCGTTCAGTCCAACCAACTTCATGCCGAGGTCAGAAGCCCCTGGGTTCTCTGGTAGAAGCACTAAACAAGGCAGATCACACGACTATAGCGTAATCAAGTAGATAAGTAGTTGTATGTCGCATTGCTGCTTTGAGAGTTGAGTCTCTTTGTCTCTAAGTTGAGTGGGTATCTTCCGTTCCAATGTTCCTCCTTGGTTGATGTGCCTCAAGGCAACCGACACCCGTGCCGTGTCATACTGCGACATCTTACTCAGATGTGTTGACTCCTTCGCCGAAACGCGCCCTCCGTTCACCAATTCTCTAGGCAGCGACGCTCAAGCCAATGATCCCACTGTGCGAGCCGATAGCTCAAGCACGGCAAGGCCTGTCAGCGTGCATCGAGCTCCCTCAAATTGCCTCTTCCACCTTCCGTCCGTCCGTGCGTAAACCAGAGTCCTAGGGCTGAGATGTATTGGACCATGAAGTATCACTTGCAAGACACCGATCCGGGGAGTGTCACAAGGTTACGTTCACTGCTTCGAGTCCTGGCCCAGTATGTCCCACGCCTCTGGCTAGCTCTCAAAGTCATCATGTGAGTGCTGTCTGTGCAGCGGTGATCGCCAAAAGCAGAATAGTGTTGCATCGGTTATGCGAATAGCGATACGTGGAGCAGGGCAGCTGAGCAGAAATAAGGCAGCAGCCGGGCACCCAGCAGAAATAGTAGTCATAATGCGTAACTTCGTGATGATTGCAGTCTCATAGCGGCGGGTGATTGAGAGGAGAGAAGAAAGCGCAAGACGAAGTGGAGAGATGTGCTTTGAAGGCATGAGAAGAGAGACCATCATGGATATCCAAAGTCATCGTAACCATCGAAGAGGTCCGTGACCACCTTCATCATTGGCTCGAAGAGGCTCACTTCGTCGCCCGGCTCGCCTCCAAAGACACGAAGCTGGTGCGACTCCACTGCCTTTGCTCTCTCCTGCTCGAATCGGAGTCGGTTCTGCCATGCGAGATATGTTTGCTGCCAGTGGTCTAAGGGAAGGCTTGCGACAGACGCAAACGATGGCTGACAAGGAGATATGACTGTCGACTGCGAAGAAAGGGTATCGATCGAATTACTCCGGAAATGCTGGATATTCTGATTTGTATTGCTGCCGTCTCGATGGCGAGGGCGACTCCTTGTGCGCTTCCTGTTGTGGCGTTTCCCCATTTTTTGATATATTTGTGTTTAGATGTTCCGAAAATGCAGCAAGATGAAATACGACGAAAGACAACGAAAAGTCGCCTCGCAAAGCGAAGACTCCTGATAGTGGAGTGACCGACAGGAGGCATGTTTACCTTATATAACGGGTGGACACGGAAGACGCAATATCTTGCGGTGCCCGATCATGCCTACAACGGTCAGGAGGCTGCAGTGACTCAGACCCCAGAATGGTGCAAGACAGGAAATGCTGGCGTGACAGATCCGCTTGCGGTCCGTGTCGGCGCGTGATTCGTCAGAGCAGCTGAGTGATGTGGCGAAGCCGATTTCGCTCCTTCGGGAGTCAGAACATCAGCCATCAGCCCAACTTCGCTTCCAACAAATTTGCCTTTGTTTCGACTCACAGCGATGACATTTTTGCGCTTTGCGACGGAAGGGCGCAATCTCGACTTTCTCGTACTGCTATGGTGGTCTGCCAACTGAAGCCCTTCTGCGCATCTTCAGATCCTTCTCGCACGTTCCACAGTGTTGCACGGGTCATCGATTGCTGAGATGTCAAACGTCAAACACCGGAACACGTCAAGTCAGGCTTCACCTCCTCGAGTGTAGGGCTTCTGCAATTTTTCAGGAAAGCAATTACATCATCTGGTACTCCAAGGTACTCACGAAAACTGGAATGCTGCCTGATAGGGTCACGAAGTACTCCCCACCTAGTTGTTGCGCAGTACTTTTGGCACCAAGATGGGCTGTCAACCTGCAATAGTTTGTGGACCTTTGCAAGTGCAAGGCGTAGTCCAATTGTTCGTGTGATGTTCCTAGGGGCCCACAGCGATCGCAGATTTGGTCACAACGAGCACATCATGCACGCACGTGGTCCCTGCCGCCTGGACAGGGTGTTCAAGCAGTTCATGCAGGCACCCGCAATCGTGCTCTGATCGAAGTGGGCATCATGTCCGAGTCTGCGCAAGGCTGCCGCCTCACGGAGACGGCAGGTAGCGGCTACCTCGCGTACATCATGAAAGGCGCGACCGCCTGGGCAGGTGCGCTTACACGAAGTCACGTGTCAACACAGCTTTTGGTGTGCAGCTGCCTATCATTGCTCGAACTCTTGAGCCGCCAGTCATTGCACATCTTGTAGCCTCAGGCAGAAGCTGGTCGACGTCATCGCAGCCATCAGAAGTTGATCATCCCATTCACCGACACTGCTGAGGTCGGCTCTCCACCATCTTTATCCCGGCCCTGGTTTTGGCAGCGAGCAACCAGTCCCATCAGTCGTAATTGTGTCGGAACGCGTAAGCTGGGCAGCCTTTTGCTGCACGGAGCGTCATTTGTATCAGTAAAGCCCCGCGTCAGACTTGCGATCACCACTCGGATGCGCATTGGGTGCTGTACCATGAACCGAGTTCCGTGAGTAGGAATGAGTGGTTAAGTAAGGTTATTCCCACCTTTCACTTTTGTGATCGCGTTCTTCTGTCTTTCTGTGCAGGTCCAACCCTCTGATTTTAACTATAATGCCGTCCGTATCGAGGGCAAGTTTGCTACTTTTAGGTACCTGATCATTGAACAAGCTTCACCGTCACAACTAACAATCAGCAACAGCAGCTACGACCGTCTCAGCACAGTATGGTCCCGGTGGTCAATATGGCCCAGGTGGGTCGGACAACAACGGAAACAATGGCGGCAGTAACAACTTTGGGGGATTTGGCAATGGACAAGGCGGCCCGTCGCAGTCGTTCATCGACAGCCGGCGACAAGCCCTCATTGCGCATGGAGTGCTAGCCTCATTGGCCTTCGTGATCCTATTCCCTCTCGGCAGCATTCTCATCCGTCTCGGCTCCTTCCGTGGTGCATGGCTCATCCATGGCCTGTTCCAAATTTTCACCTACTTGATCTTCACAGCGGCGGTCGGTATCGGTATCTGGCTGGCCCAGCAAGCTCCTGCTCAAGTCGGTCTACTCAGTCGGTACCATCCTGTGATCGGCTTGGTTCTCTTCGCGCTGTTATTCTTTCAACCCTTCATGGGTTACATACACCATTTGAAGTTTAAGAAGCATCATCGCCGCACGCTCTGGTCCTTTGGACACCTGTGGCTTGGAAGAATCGCCATTACCTTGGGCATGATCAACGGAGGTCTCGGGCTACTCCTTGCATACGATGCACCTCTGGGCTTCGCGCCAAGTCAAGGGCAGGTCATTGCGTATGGCGTTGTCGCCGCGATCATGTGGCTTCTTTATGTCGTTGCAGCCATCGTTGGGGAGCGGCGAAGAGCCATCGCTGGGCGAAGGATCGATGATGAGACTGGGAAGGGCGCAGGTTACGGAAACTCGCCTACCAGTTCGTTGGCGCCGCGTAAAGAGCGTCCCGGGTATGTCTGCGAGTACGAATAATGCCGATCGTTATGCTAATATGGTATCAGACACCGCTACAAATAGGCCGGCATACCTCGTTTGTCGAGCTACATCTGGATGCTTTGTGTTTGTATCGAAATGTACGCGTCTCAACTCTTCAGCTGTCAAATATTCAAAAATACATGATTTCACCCTCGCTCTGCCGCTCACTCATCGTTTACCTATTGGTTCTACCATAGATAGAAAACCACCTGCTTCTTAGAGAGGTTCACAATCAAACAGCTCCGAAGTTGAAAGAGTATCGCGACCAAGGGCCATGCTAACGTAAAATTGTGCTCTCCTGCAGTTGTGATACCTCCGTCTATCCCGTCGAGAGTTCCCACTACTTCAACTGCCAGAAACAATGACTTTGTCTTTCAGTGCCATACTGTATCCAGCGCGGCTATGTATTTTGCAACCCCTTGAGTGTCCCTTAGAAAATGCTCGTCCCAGTATGCGGGTCACATTAACGATCAGCGAATTTACTTCTGCAACGCCTCTCAGGTTGTCATGGTGCTGGGTTTGGGAGCGGAGAAGAACGTTGGGGATATGGTGAGTGGCGGCGAGGAACCTCTTGTAGGCAGTGTTGTGTACAAACTCGTAGCCAGCCTAGTGAATTTACTGCGAAAGAAAGCAAGCCTTCGTTTCTGGTAATATACTAAGTAATACCGCATTGAACTAGTGTCCATCCGGGCGTCAGTCCCCTCGCCACAGCCAGCTTCGAGGTCAGAGGAAGTCGCAAAGCAAGACTTCACTCTGGTCAGGCCAACCTGCCTCTGCGCCATCGTTCCTTCTTCTAGACTCGCCTCGAATTCCCACCTCTTCTCTTTGATCAGCAGTCGCCGGCTGCATCGTTCCATATGCAGCCGTGGCGGATGTGCCCTAGTATGGACCGGTGGCCTATCTTCTTCCACGTAAGGTATCGGTCGGGTTCAACTATGATCATTGCTATCAAGACAGCCGAACATTCTTTATGTCATAGCCATCTCGACACCACCGTACTCCTTCAGCTATATGTTGAGTAGCCTGGAGGCGGCTGCTCCCACACTCCATCGTAGCTAGGCGGGACAATAGGCGCGGGCTCTTCGTCTACAACGCTTTGATCCTGGCTTGCATTTTGCGAGGTGGTGAGTGGACACACTACCGTATACGCCATCTCATCCATTTTTCGGTTCACCAGGTCGCCTGATGCTTCATCGAAGACGTCCTCTCCGATTCGCAGCCAGATATGCAACTTGTACTCGAGGTATGCCGCGAATCTCTTTTGTGGCATGTCATTGCCTACAGGTGAGTCGGAAGATAGCACGGTGTGGAGAACATGGCCGCCAGCCACACTGAGAGCGGTGCTGTCTCCAAGCGCGGCGTCTCTGGGAGCAAGCACGCGGAAGGGGATCTGCATGCCGGTGTTGTCGGGCAGCATCATGACCTGGGTGTTTCCAGATCTCATGAAGGGGTATCTGAGTTTCATCTTCTCCTTTCCAGTTGCGAGTGCGCGCTTCCTAAGCGTGCGCTGCGCGGTCGACATTGGGATGTGGCCGGTGATATCGGGGATACCGGTGACGATAACGGCTGTTTCTTCGAGTTCCCATTTTATCTCACGCGGTACCAGCCAGCGCGTCTCTGTGATGCGCATGGAGTCATTAATGGGTAGTTGTAAACCGTTGAGTTGCAAGGTGGTCGGTATGGAGGTGTATTTACTGCAAGACTCTGGTGTGTCAAAGCTGGCTCGCACTGCAAATGATGTCTCAGGGAAAGACACTGTTCGTGATGGTTCCAGGCGGACTGGACCTGCGTTTTTGCGGATGATCTGTAAGTCTTGTTTGGTCTGGGTGATCTTTCCACCTGGCGAAGTGTACGTTGCGAAGACCGCATACGAGATATCGACCGATGGGAGCGTGGTCGTCGCAGCCAGGTACGAAGGTATCAATAGGTCAAAGTCGCATCTGACAGCCTTCGACCCAACCTGTGGGGTGATCAGGCACCCTGAAAGCTTCTCCGCATTCTCGTAGTTGAACTGTTCCCGCTTCTGCTCTTTCTGAGGTCCCATGAAGCCTAGCTCGCTCAGAAGTCTTTTTGACGACACGTCATTTTTGCCCTCCGACTTTTGGTTCAGCCTCCCAAGTCTTGCCAGAGTAATCTGAATGCTACACTGCGGAGAAGCATTACTGACCGTCAACTGCCCACAGATTATCGAATCCTCAGCGTGCCCGGCAGGGCTAGTTGTAATGGTCTGATTGGCAGGAATCCGCAGGGCGAGCTTGAGCTTCCCCATCACGAAGTGTCTCTGGGGTTTGATCGATCGCCGAAAGACAATGGAAGATTCGCACCTGGGGAAAGAACCCCTTTCGCGTAATCGGGATACCTCCCGACGCAATGCGGCTGAATCATTTTTCGCGATGCATTGATTGCATACAGAAACGCGTGCGCACAGATTGATAATCAGCTGTTCGGTGCTCAAACAGGCAGCCAAGACTCAATCCCTGCTGTGTGGGGCTTAGCGTTGTTGACGGCGATGAAGCTTGATTGGGTGTATGAACCGCGCGGTTCTCCGCACTCGCCCTGAGAGAACATCATGTCCTGGTTGCTCGCTGCTAGATCAGGAGGCATGCTTAGGAAGAATTGATTAGCTAGAATGACGAACGTCAAACAGGTCAACGTAAGCTGCAGTAATTCAGCCGGGTTTTTTGCTCAAGGCCAGCTTTGCAACCTTGTTTGTAGTCCTAAGGATGTCATCAGTGGCTACAATGACTGCAGAGGCTCACGATTGATAGTAACAGGGTAGAAAGATGGCTTCATTTCCTGGGACGTGACTTGCTCTCACTGGATAAGTTGAAAGCGATACAGGAGGCTGATCAGAAAAGAAGAACCTGATCGCTAGACCAAGGCTGCCCTGCACTCCCTATCTCCTTGTTCAAGACCGTGACCTAGACATTCTTCTTCTCGCCAATAGGCTTGAGACCATACCACGCGATCACAGCCATGCCCAAGAATGCACTCAAGCAGCTGAACACCAGCGCTACAATACCGCGAGCCGTAAATCCTGCCGGCAGTTCTCCAGGGCTCTTGTTCTCGCCTGTCAGGTCGAGCAAATCGACTGTGTTACCCGCTGCGTTACCAGCTGTGGGTATGTTTCCTGCTTTACATGCGTCCCAGTGATCTTGTGGGATCTTACCCCCAAGCTGTGCTTGTATAGAAAGAGGCGCTTCGACGATTGTGATAGCGAGACCGGAAGCCATATGCCACTCAAGATGGCAGTGCTGCAAGCATGTTAGCGTATTGTCATCTAGTTAGGTGGGATGGCAATGGTGTTCACATACGAAGAGCCAGACTCCGGGGTTGTTGGAACGGAAACGCAGGACCATATGTCCGTTTGGTCTCACAAGGACAGTGTCTCTTCGCATCGGTGTCGTGGCGAACGCAGTTTGTGTGCTGTTGTTCGGATCGAACGCGCCTGCCTCTTCCTCCGAGCGGGCGACAAGCTGAAAGGCATGCCCGTGGAGATGGAAAGGGTGTTTTCCAGGATCGTCATTATTAAGAATGATCTCTACCACTTGCTTGTGGTCAAGGACGAAGGGACTGGTGTTGTGACCGTAGATAAGAGGGTCAGTAGCATTGGCCCCGGTCGAGAGGACAGTATAAAGTGTCGGCACCTTGGGGGCAACGTAAGTGACCCCGTTGAAGAAGGCGTAATTGGCCCCATCATCGAGGTTGTCCATCTTCATATCAAGCGTAATTGTGTGGTCGACGTTGGAATAGATGGGTTCTCCGTCATAAGGGACGAGTGTGAAATCGTCGAACTGAGCATCGAACGAGTCTACCGGTTTTGCCTCAGGCTTTGGCTTAGTGTCGTCATAAACAAGCCATCCCGTTACGTTTGGGTTCAGGCCGTCAGGAACGACGTCGAAGAGATCCTGTATCAGTTGATTAGCCACGTGGAATTGACAACGCCAGGATTGAACCAACCTCATCCATAGAACCAACGAACGCAAAGTTCGAAATCGTGTCATTTTTCGCTGTGACCAGTACACTATAACGCTGAGCCGCAGTAACATACAGCATCTCGGCGTCCATAGGCTCGGTGTAGATACCATCAACCTCAACAACGCGCATAGTATGGTCTTCGAACCACACGTACTGCGCCGCAAAGGCTCCAATGTTCACCATCCGGAACATGTAAGTCTTACCAGGCTCGATCTTGACAGTGAGATTTTGTGTGTCGTTCATCAGCGCAGCCTGGGGTACGGGCTCCGCTCCAGAGGGGTTCGCAATGCTGATGAAGCCAGACATGAGCTTGGGCATAGACTCATGATACCAATCCGAGAATGTGAGAACAACTTCTTCGTCATATTGATCTTTGAAAGGATTCTCTGGATCATGCACAATGAGCGGCCCACGAAGGCCGTCTGGGTACTGACCTCGCGTATGGCTGTGGTACCAGTATGTGCCTGGCTGATCAACAGTGAAGTTGTATGTGAATGATGACCCAGGCTGGATCCCGCATTGTGTGACATCAGGCGGTCCGTCCATGTGGGTTGTGCCGTTCATGTACAGTCCATGGAAATGTAGACTTGTAGTCTCGTTGCCCAGAGAGTTCTTGACGTTGACGATGACCTGGTCGCCCTTGGTTGCGACAATGGGAGGGATAGGCCATTGTCCGTTGATGCCAATGACCGGACGATCGTACTGGCCATCTGGGTTGGCATGTGTCCATGCCACATCGAAGTCATAAGTAACGGTAGCTGCTTGCGCTGCCGAGACCAATAGAGACAGTGGAAGGAGGCAGTTGGACAGAGAGATAGCCATAGTGACGATGAGGTGCCTCGTAAGAGGCAAAGTGGAGAGCCCGAGAACCAGAAAGACGCAAGAGCGACGAGCAACAATCTTGCTCTCAGGAACAGGTCAGACCAGATGTAAAAGATAAGATGATCTGCTTGAATCGCAAAAGGCGCGATCAGATAAGCCCGAGGTGCAAGAAGTCCCTGCTCTCGCTACACATAAAAATCTCAGCTTGTCTGTCTGATCAGTTCGGTGTCCCGGTTATCAGATCATCTGGAGATAACTCCATTTTGAGGGCCGCCATCGGTCGACGCCTCTTCGCGATTCGCTCTCAGCACTCACCCCACCAGGATCGACGCCGTAACTGTCGCACTACTCATCATACAAAAGCCTCTCTCTCGGTGCAGTGGCTGGCATCTGATTCGCCGAAACACGAAGATTTTGCCGCGGCGTGATGAAGTGTATGATTATCGGGCCATCTGATAATTCTGGACCACGATCGCCCCAGGCGGAGGGTAAGCGAACTGCTTGTTTGCGTCTCAAGACCGCACTAACCATGATAGCGCGAGGCTTGATTGGATTTGGCGCCCTTGGCAGGCCGCAGACCTTGAATTCGAAGTGCCTCAGGAGCGGGAATATGGTCGTTAGGGGTGTTGATGGCTTCAGGCTGAACTCAAATTTGCTGCGCATGTGGTGAGATCTAGCGAAGTCCGGCGATAGTGCGTTGGGAAGGGCCGTCCACGGAGAGTGCAACGGTTGAGGTTTTCAGCGACGCCCTCCTCGCTTTTGATTAGATTAGATGGTCTGATTTCCTGTCGTCCTTTTCTTATCTGATCAAGTCACTCTCACTTGAGAACCAAGTCCTCTCTGCGTTCTCAGAATGCCGAACGTATTTGCTGTCCCTGGTACGCTACATTGGATCTGTTCCTATCGGGACCGTGTTTCGTAGTCGCCAACACTAGGTTGGGCCAATTTCCTCGCTGACACCAAGAACAGTATTCTTCATCTGCTTCCGAGAATGCCTAGAATGCAGCATTATCGTCTCTGTATTGCTGGCTTTCTTGAAGCAGACCCTCGGCCCTGAGCACGATGCTGCCGTACGCAAAAGACTTGTCCGTCAGGTTTGGGCTGGCGTAGGGCTGGGTGTCCTAATCTGTCTGATCATCTGCGCTGGCGTTATCGGCACTTGTAAGTTTTGCTTCCCTTCAACTGTGGCCGGCGGCTAACAACTTTACAGTCTACACTGCAGGGGGGAATGCATGGGAGAAATCCGAGAACATCTGGGAAGGTGTTTTCGCACTCGTAGCAAGCGTCATCATCACCATCCTTGGTGCTGCGCTCCTCCGCGTCAGCAAACTGCAGAACAAGTGGCGGAACAAGATCCGCAAGGTGCTCGAGGACAAAGACACCAAGCCAGTAGGCGGCCGCTTCAAGCGATGGTCCGAGAAATACGCCATGTTCATCCTGCCTTTCATCACTGTCCTGCGCGAGGGCATCGAGGCCGTGCTGTTCATTGCCGGTGTCGGCATAGGACTCCCCGCGACATCTATTCCTCTCGCAGCTATCTGCGGTCTCGGTGCCGGAGCACTGATCGGTTACCTAATCTACAAGGGCGGCAACAAGACTTCCCTCCAAATCTTCCTGGTCATCTCGACGTGCTTCTTGTACCTCGTAGCCGCAGGATTATTTTCAAAAGGAGTCTGGAGCCTTGAGCAGGATGCATGGGTTAAGATTGCAGGCGAGGGCGCTGCCGAAGCTGGTGCTGGCCCTGGAAGCTACGACATCAGGAAGAGCGTGTGGCACGTCAACGTAAGTAGTGTCCTGTCTCGTCCGTACCCTCACATCTGCTAATATGACGTAGTTCGGTTCCCCCCTTGAGAACGGTTCTGGCGGCTGGGGCATCTTTAACTCGCTGTTCGGATGGCAGAACAGTGCAACCTACGGCTCCGTCATCTCGTACAATCTGTACTGGGGCGCCGTTATGGCGGGTTTTGTGTACCTGGGATGGAAGGAGCGCAGGGAGGTTGTGTCTGAGCAGCATGAGGATTTGAGCGAAACGTCTAGCGAACATGCAGAAATTGCGGGGAAGAAAACCAGCGGCGAGGGACATGTTGTGGAGTCGAATGTGAGGGAGATCAGCGCATAGGTTGAGGAAGAGCCTTGCTTGGGGTTGTGGGACGACGCGCGAGCGACGCGCAAGCTTGGACGGTGGTGCAATCTCCTACGGTTCCCGCTTCAGAGTGTTGACTGAAGAAGAAATGCATCTCAATGGCGTTCACTCAAGCCAACCATGGCATTCTTCCTAACATGCGCGAAATGTGAGATGCAGTTAGCTTTGACCTCGGGCGTGCAACAGCAGGGAGCTGAGATCCCAGTCTAATTCTAAGAATAGATCCTGTAGCGTTTATATCTAGTACTGATGACTCTCAAACTTGCGAATAACTGCTTTGGATATCTCATCAGATCGCCTACCAAGCAGTTGGCAGAAAAAGTCGTATCGTCGCAGGCCCCTGCTCAGGCACAGCACGACTAGCGTCCCAAAAACGGAGCCTCGTCCCCCTGCAAGCCAAACCCGAAACATCACGACACTCAGGCCGTTACCAACGCCGCTCATAATCTCCAGCGCTCCACAATCTCCGCTTGTAACGGGCGCTCGCTGTAGTGAATCTAGACCATTTCCTTTATCCCCATAGACTGTTGCTCGCTGATTGAAAACGGTCTTCGCAGTGTAGTTAGACGGAGCACGTCATGGGTGGATCGTTGAGCTCAGGCATCCGACACTACTCGCCAACAGGGACAGTCAGCTCGTAAGCCGCGAGATGAGCTGTGGCTGTGACAGAGTTGTGCTGTACATAGATGGTATAAGACTAGGGTGTCGCTGTTTGTAGACCTTACGCGTTTGGAGCTGTGTTTCGGCTACTTCACTCCTATTACTTTCTTCTGGCCACCCAACTCCCATCTGTATCTACAACCAACACGACAGCCTCACTACACACTCAAACACCCAATTCCTCTTCAATATGAAGTTCACCCTCATCGCCGCGGCCCTTGCCGCCGCCACCGCCGCAGACTTTGTAGTCGTAACCCAAATCCCCAAGCCAACCAACCTGAACGTCCTCCTTAATGTAATACTGGCCCCACCTCCCCTCACAATCTCAGTCCTCTAACCCAATCCCTATAGCTCGAATCTTACACTTCCTCTCTCGCCGGCTACATCAAGACCGAATTGGCCTCCCTCACCGCCGCCGCGGGCCCCAGCGCTGTGTCCGAGAAAGCCAAGATCCAAAAAGAACTCGCCTCCTTCGCCGCCACAGCCAGCTACAGCATCCCGTCTGGCGTGACAGCGCTGAATGCGATCGAAACATTCACGAGCGTGCCGGCATGGTATAGCGCGTTGCCGAGCGATGTGAAGAGCTACTATGATAAGAACAACAAGGCGGTCGAGAGTGTGTTGTTTCAGGCGGTGGGCGTAAACCAGACGACAGCCAGCGGGAGTGCGGGTGCGAGTCCGACAAAGTCTGGCGACGGGGCGAAGGCGACACAAAGTGGTGCTGCAGGGAGAGTAGGTGTTGTTGGTGCGGGAATGGCAGCAGCGTTTTTGGGGGTTGTTGCTTTGTAGATGGGTCTTTTCTTTCCTCGTTGGGCAGGAACTTGGTAGTTTGGTGTTTCGAGATACCTTGTAATTCATCCTTTGAAAACGGTCAATAGACTTGAGCAACTCTTCACAGCTTCTCGCTCTGACCCTCTTCATCCCAGTAATAACTCCACATGTTCAACCCCCGGAAGTCATCCGCGTACTTTCTTCCCACTGTCTCGCCGCCCGCACCAGCGCACACGATCAGCGGCAAGAAGTGCTCTGCGCCGCCCTTTGGATGCATGGTATACGTATGAGGCCAGTTCCTCCACCCCTCGAACTTCTTCTCCCTCTCCGCCAAGTCGCCTGCTGTCGCAGCATCGCTGACCGCATCGCTCCACTCGATGTTCGCACGCTTGAAGTCAGGTGTGGACGAGACGCCTGAGAACATAAGGCGCAGGTTGTGGAACGTCGCGAAGCCGGATCCAATGACCGCAATATTCTGCGCGCGCAGGGACGAGAGGGCACGTCCGATTGCGAAGGACTGAGAGGGCGATTCGGACGCAAGTACACTGACTTGGACGATGGGCACGGAGGCTGCGGGGTCGATGAGCATCATGGGAATGAAGACGCCATGGTCCCATTCTGGCTTCGTTAGCAACTGCCTCGCACTATGAATGGGGACTATCAGATGGCATACCTCGTTCTGCATCTTTCAAACAATCGATTCCCGCATCTTTCAACACTCTTTCCACCTCGCCCGCAACCTCAGGGCTACCAGGCGCATTGTGCTTCAGCTTGTACGCCTCGTCTGGGAACCCATAGTAGTCGTACAACAGCTCGTGTCTTGCGCCACTCGAGATATGCACCTTGTTCGTCGACCAGTGCGCTGTAACCAAGACAATCGCCTTCGGTGCCTCTGGCGTGCCCAGCTTGAGAATTTGAGGCACCTTCGTCTGCAGTGACTTTGTAATTTGAGCGTGCGAAGGGTCGCCGAGGACAGGCATGGGGCCACCGCCATGCGAGATGGAGAGCACAGGTGCGAGACGCGTCATATTGCCGTTGTAGGAGGATATGGGAAACTGCTGAATGCCTGCGAAGGGGTTGAAAGATGTATTGTCTGCTGCTGCTGGTCTTTGTGCAATGCCAAACGTTACAAAAGACAGTAGTTTACGGCTGAGGTTCATGTTCCAGGTCAAGTCTTGATATGAGTCTCAGCGCCTGGCTTTCTAAGGAGGGACCGCATCACGCCTGCTGACAATCAGATTTATGTCGTGCCCGAAGCCGCCAGACAGTCGTGGTGATTTAGTCAGGATGCTTTGGCAGCGCGGAAACGCTCCGCTGGAGCTCCTCGGATGCCGGGTTGAGCTGCCGCCGATCACATGATATGTGTGTATCCAGACGCCCAGCAAGCAGCTCTTGCTCACGGATGTTGCAGAGAGACCTGTGCGGAGATGTTTCGGCGGGGCTTAAACTCCACGGAGATGCTCACCGCGGTGCTGCGCGTAGTTCGTACGATGCCAGCTCGGATGGCAACATCCGCAATCTACGAAGCACGGTATGTGTAGACTCCTTCATACCTGAAGGCCTCCAGCACCTGAGTAACGATTGGTAGGACTAACAAAAAGTACGATCGCCTCCTCCAATAAGAACATGACAACGACCACGAAGCCTTGCACACCAACGCTGGGCGTAGTACCACCGCCCATCAATACAGTATCTGGGCCGTCATACACTCAAGGCGCCCAGCATCGTCGCTGCGCCTCGAACCTCCCTCCACACCACGGACCACCGCGCCCGCAAACAGGTTAGCCCGCCAGCACACACGCCTCGGCTGAGCCCTCATGCACCCAGCACCCGTACCTGCATGGCCTCGTCCAATAAGCCGCTCAGTGTTGTATCACCGCCAAGGCCTGCTTACTCGGACGCCTTACGAAAAGCCTGTCTTCTCCAAGGCGATCCACCAATAAGCTTAAATTTGGTCGCTAAGGCTGAAGGATTGAGGCTGTAAACTCGCGAGATGTATGGGGCGCTGCTCACCGGTGAGAGTGTAGAGTGCTCTTTTGGGGGCCAGAGATCGGCACACAAGTCATTTTCGCGAGTGCTTGCTGGATGCCTGGGGCTGATACGAGAGGAAGTGGGTCTAAGTATAGACGGTGGATGGGGAGGTGGTGACTGGTAAGTCAAAGGGCAGTGGTACATAAGGTGGATTGTATGCTCTGTCTCTGCTTTCTATCATCACTACAGCAAGACCTCACATCCCTTGAATCATCAGACATCTTCTCAGACCGCCTTTGCAACCGCACTATCATACACCTACAACAATGCAGTTCACAACTCTCCTCACCGTGGCCTTCGCCTCCGTCGCTGCAGCAGTCCCCGACTTCGCTATTGGCGTGACCAGCATCTCAGCCAAGGACTCATCCCAGCTAGCTGCCTTCACAAAGGCTTTCGTCGAAGCTGAAGAGGCATGGCAAGCCTCCGTAACCGCGAAGCCAGAATGGTCGTCCGCCATCTCTGGACTCATCGAGTACCAGAAGACCGGCAAGGACGTGCCCAAGGCCGTAACTGCTACGGACAAGGTCTTGACCTACTACACCACACCCGACTGGTAAGTCTTTCTAGTCATTCAAACGTGAGGATTATACTGACTGTGCGCTAGGTACGCTGCCATGCCCACTGAGCTGAAGAGCTACTTCGACAAGAACCAGAAGGAGCAGCAGGAGCTCATTGCAAGTGTTGTCAAGAAGACAATCGGTGATGCATCGCAACCAATTGCCAAGAGTATCTATGTGAGCGGAGCACTCGCTGCTCTGGTCGGTGCTCTTGCTATTGCGCTGTAGACATCGAGCGGTTCGAGTAGTCTAGTAATGGTTTGACGAAAGGCGTTTGTGATTTCGATACCCTGCTTTAGCATGAAACAGCAATATGATACATTAATTCTGCAATTGTATGCCATCTCTGGACTGAGCAGTCCTTTGTCTCCCAAGCCCCCTCAAAACCCAAATACATTCTCGTCCTCCTTGAACCCCCAATCCCTCAATGCCGGCAATGCTGCCTTCTGAATCATCCCTGGTGGCCCACACAGGAAAACCCCAGTCTTCTCACCAGGCTCGAACAGCGTCTCCTTAATTAATCCAGCGTCCACATGTCCCTTCTTTCCCGTCCAACTATCTGATGGATGACTCAAGATATGCGTGATCTTCAACCTCCCTCTGCTCTCCTTCTCAAACGCATCAAGTTGATCCTTGAGCAAGATGTCGCTCTCGCTCTTGTTAGCGTCCACCACGCGAATTTCCGTCTTATCGTCCGCCGATAGCATCGCGCGCGCAAGCAGCGCATAGCCGGGTGTGATGCCGCTGCCGCCGAGAACGAGATTGATGCGGGAAAAGGTGTATTCTTTGTTGCCGATGGTGAAGGAGCCGTTGCCATTGTACTCGATCTCGCCGGTGGGACCGCGGATCTCGATCTCCTCGCCCATTGGCATGCAGTCGAGGACGTTGGACATGGCGCCGCCGGGCTGTGATGTAGTTGGGAAATACGTTTTCACAGTGAGTTCGAAGGTGCCGTTGCCGTCGCGGTACTCGGCATTATTGGTGTTGTTGGACGAGAGATCTGGGAGCAGCGGCTTGGTGGGTGTGTAGGAGCGGATTAGCATGCGGTCTTTTAGATGGAAACCCAGTTGGACGTGCTGGCATGTACCGAGGCCGAGGTCGGGCTTGCCGTCTGGGAGTTGGAAGGTGTAGGCTCGTGTGTCGTCTGAAAGGGATTTGCGGTCGACGAGCTTGACTGGAACCCATCTGTGTTTCTGTAATGTGATCTTGTCTGAGCCCTGCGATGATTTGGCTTTCTCTTCTGCCGCAGCTTCTGCGCTTTGTTTGATGAAATCCGCAGCCTTGTCTGTGACCGTGCCGAGAACGCATTCTGTAGTGGTCAGTATCTCGCTTTTACCGTCCAGGGAGTGAGCTTACCCTTCAACTTCTGATATGCATATCCATCGTGAATACTCTCGAACTCGCTGCTTGTCTCAGCATGTACCTTCCCGGCATGGCTCATCACTGCTGCTTTGCCTCCAGGGTGCCAAGCGAGCACACTTGTCGCATCATACACCTTGTTGTCAACTACGATCCAGCAGTCATTCTCCTTATCGTGTTTCTCTATCTCCTCCCTTGTGAACTGCTTCGACGGAGCACCAGCTTCTTGTTTCGCAGCCGCAATCTGGTTCTCGGTGCTGGGTTTCATCCAGCCACCATCACCCGTGCCAGGCTCAACAGGATGCTTGTACAGAATAGAAGGTGCTTCAGCGTCGTCGTCCTGTACGATGGAAGGCTTGACAATGTACCAGCCGTTGTTCATCATGCCCATGACATTCCAATTGGGGTCCCGAGGTTGTGTGTTCTTGAAGACATTAAAGCAGCGTACAGTGATGCTCTTGGCGCGCAGGAGATGCGTGAAATCCACGTCTACATGCCAATGCAGCCAGGTCCAGAACTTCTTGCCGTGGCGGATAGGCGCATCGGGAAATTTTCGAATGCAGTAGAGCCATGTCTCCCCATCGTCCAGAGATACTTCAACACGTTGAACTTCATGACCTCCACCATCGTACGCATAGCCTTCTATACGATACGTCTCGCCCTTCTTCGCAGCCGACAATGGAATCTTCTCGCCTTGTGCTGGCTTCACGATGACCGAGTTGAGATTCTGCTCGTTGCAGGCCGTGTCAGGATGGCTGAACAACGTCTCTGCGAAGGGACCGTCCTTTTCTGTGACAAACGATGGTAGCACGCGATTATCCCAGATATGGTAGTACGAGTCATTCTCCTTCTCCGAAACCCAGATCCGCTTGAGCCACTTGACACAGCGACCACCGACATATCCCGGAATCATTAATCGCACAGGGTAACCGTGATCTGGAGGCAACGGAGTGTCGTTCATCTCGTAGGCCAGTATCACGTCATTGGTTGCATCCAGTGCATAATCCAGTGGGATACTGGTCGCGTACTTGCCCTCGCTCGGCTCGTCTGCGCCCTCGAAATTGACCCAGCGGCGCTTCCCGTCGGGCATTGAACTATCAATTCCAGCCTTGAGTAGGATATCCCTTAATAATGGGCCCTTCCAGTATGCACAGCTGACTGCTCCTGCGCCCCAGTTGAAGCCCTTTGACTTCTTGATTAAGTTCAATTCCTTGCGGCGGTTGCCGTCACAAGCAAGTGCCACAGCGATGTTGACCGGTTCGAAGTCGTTCTTTAATTCATCCATGGACAGTGTGACTTTGCCATTCTCGATATCCAGCTCGTGAAACTCCCAAAGCAGGCGAGGCACCGCGCCATGGTTGCGAACATAGTGCAACTCGTTCGGCGTTATCAGACCTGCTTCGAAGAGATGTGTAAGGTTCGCCTCTGCGTTCAATGGATGCTTTCCGGTCAGTCGAATCAGATCTGATGAGCGGGGAAGCCAATTGTCAGGCGAGAACTGATCTGCCTCATCGATTGAGATCGTGCTGCGGTTGTTGTGTTGTGGACTCTGACGCTTCCCGTCATTCTGCTCAAGTTTCGCGATGTAGTCCTTCTCGTGTTGTAGCGCTCGCAACAAGGCTATTTCCTGGGGAGAGTAGCGTTCTCGTAGCTTCTCATATTCGGTCTTGTGCTTCGAAGAGTCTTCACTTGAATAGCCCGAGTCGGAATCACTCTTGTCAGCATAAGCGTCGTGATGTTTGCCATCCTGTCCGGTTTCTCGCTTCCATTTCTCTTCGTCTTGATTTCCTTGATTTTGACCCTGACTCTTGTCGTCTTTTGAATCCTGGGCATCTGTCCCTTCCCCGTCCCCTGACTCGTTCTTCTTCTTTTCTTCCTCCTCCTGCTGTCTCTTCTGGACATTCGCGGGCCACTCCTCCTTATTCCTGACCCAATCCTCAGTAAACTGAAGCACATATCTCCACCCCAAACTTCTATTTTCAGGATGCCTTAGGTGCAAATCTTTCTCTCTCTCAATGATATCGCGCCAATTAATCAGTCCTCCCTTCTCAGCCTTCTGCACCAACTGCTGGTACTCCCTTTTCGCCTCCTCGCTCACCTCCTCCTCATCATCCTCATGCTCATCACTGGCGTGAGTGAGGCCAGGTAAACGATCACCCTGGTTGTTGCGGAACCCAACGCGGTGACCATGGCCGTGCAGCTTCGCCCAGTCAGGCTCGGACGCGATATCCGCGGCGCTGGAGCCGGGGTGGTCTGCAACGAGAACGCGCCAGGGGACGTGGTGTGGCATGATGTAATATATTGCAATTGGAGGCTAGGGTCCACCACGCTGCGAGATCAATGCGGAGAACAATGCGGTCAGGAGGAGAGAGGGATGTGGATGTAGCGTCTCCGACACCATGGACATGTATCTGTGTATTAACAGCGGAACTTTGAAGCGAGCCAAAGCCATTTCATCACCGCTGTTGCTTTTGAGTGTCGTCATGGGCCTGCGACAATGCGCTGGCCGCATTGGTTCGCGCCTGGTTCCGGACTACACTGGCTCTGGGTACTGGTACGTCTGCTAGCGACCGATCGGATGCATCTAGTAGCAGAGAGATTTTGAGGGAGGCTTGGAGCATCTTCTGTGCAAGCAATGACCCTTGTAGACGTTTGAGCACTCGAGTCAATACGCGGCTCCACATACATCTTTCCAAACCACGCTTGTTCGATACTCTCCAGGACAGACGTACGTCGATGATCCTGGGTACGTGGTACTGTGAGTAGCTGAATTCCCGATCCCCTCGGCGGCCGCTAGTCGCCCGCCCCAGCCTTAATGTAGCTTGTTTGTCATTGTAATTCTATCTCCGCGGATGCGCCGGACACTACTGGAGTGGATTCGTATCCAAATTCAATTCAGCGCAGATAGGAGCACCGAAACCTGATAGTAATCGATGTCGACTGCTAGATTCGCAGGTTTTCTTGTTTTGATGACTTTTGGAGTGTGGAGATCAAGATGGCGCGAGGTTGGGCGAGGAATGGAGCTATCGACGGGTGCAGGACGCCAGAACGCCAGGATGCGAATGCGGGGTCTTAGCGTGATTCACGGGTTGGATTGCCGAATTATTGCGGTGAAAGTGTTCAGTTCGTTCAACTTGGGGACGGAAAGGAGGATGGTAAGTGATATACGGTAGTAGGTAGTGCACACGATTACAATGATACGTAAATTAACAAAATTGTAGCTATCATCATGATCATTCCAAACCAAGAAGCCCTCTTCGTTGTAGGGCCCATCAGCTCATGCTTCATCGTAAACGCATGTCCTTCATATTTGCTTAGGAGTATCCAACTCACTCAACACCTTGACAACAGCCTGGCTGCGACCTCTTTTCACTTTCTCCATAACACCAACGCCATCATCAATCCACCCAGCACCAAGAGCGCCATAACAACAGCCATTGCCACCATCTTCTCCACCTCAAAGCTTACATCATCCGCAGTAATCCTCTCAAGCAAAGCCTCCTCGTCTCTGTACGCTCCCACTGGGTACGATTGGCGCACCACAGTTGAATATGCAGGCGGTTCGTCACGAGGAAGGACGACTAGACGCGCAAGCGGGACGTTCTCATCATCATCTTCAGAGTCGGTATTGGGTGTTTCGCAGTAGGTGGACCGCTCTGAAGAGATGTGTGGTAAGTTGTGACCGGGCGAGATAGGGATGTGGAAGACAAAAGGCCGCGGCTGTAATTGGGGGCATGACGTGCTAAGGAACGCCGGTGCATTGCCGTGAGAGGACGGTGGGCTGTCGAGGTATGGGGCGCGCGTGTAAGCTGGTGGCTCTATACGGGCTTCCTTGGTAGTAGTGGTCTCTGAGTATGCTGAGGGAGATGGTGCGATGCGCTGAGGTGTCTGGAGACTGTGGATCTGCAAGCCCAGCGCCGAGACACATGTCTCATGTTTTGTAGTCTGCCATTGTTAGCATCTAGCTCGACTCTGTCTGCTTTGATAAAGAAGAGGCATCGTGGTACCTGCATACTGAGCGCTTCGCCCGCTAAAGCTGCTATCGCCACCGAGTAACAGAATTAGTATCCAAGCATTAATTGTAAGCCTCTATGCTGAATTGTATGCTGAAGTGTAGACGTGTATGCAGAGCCGTGGAAGCTGTATGACGCGGAGTCGTATACCGTCTTTATTACTGTACTCTTGTGTTGGCCATTACAGTAACCACGCCCCGCCGGATCCGTCCGTCACTCTTGCAGCAAGCACTCAAAGAATGGAAGTTCGCAGCTGCACTTGGGTGATTGCAAACAGGAAGAAAAGAAGGAAGCAGTCACGACAAGCAGGCCAGAGCGAGTGGGTCGCTCGCCGCACGACTGCCATGGTGCGTGGAGGGCTGGGGCGTCGCCGTGCGGGTGGGTTGATGTGGTGATGCCTGCAAGTACATGCAGCTCGCTTGTGGCTGGGCTGTGTCGATCACCTGCATCTCGTTCACCAGGTCTGAACGAGCAGCGGTAAATACTCATCAGTGAGGTGAGCTGTGTACGGTGAACTTCGTGTTTTTGTCTCTCCTCTGCACAATTCCTATTTACACATCTTTGTTGAACGCGACAAGACCTTCGTGGTAATAGCATCGAAGCGTCCCGCTGTGTTACCTGTACCAACTCAACAAATCCAGCCGCAACGGTGTTACACAGTAGCCCTACCAATATGATTGGCTGGGATGGCGTTCCTGGCATGTTGGTCCCGCTGTAATTCCGAACCTAAATAGAGTTGAGCAGGGTATGATGTTGGCAGTATCCTGATAAAGACGTCGGCCTTTCTCACCTGAAGTCTTGCGTAGGGTATGGCAAATTGAGGGTCTTCGAAATGGGTCGACGCAATGTCTCTTAAGCGAGCAACTACTTTGACGCCTACACTTTCTCGGGAATTCCCTATGTCATGATCAGCTGAACATCTCCCGGGTTTACTGTAGGCAAATTCCCAACATGAGATGTTGCGCAATCTCGGCGACACAGTACATCACGGCGAATCATACATCGCTACCATCCCAAAACCACCAAATCAAGATTGTACGGTGGCCTCACTTGTGCGTTTCAGACGGCGTACCTTGAGCTCATCGTTATCAATTAGTCGCCATAGAGCAGGTGTTGGAGTTCCAAAGCTGACAAGATGCAGTAGGTTCTGGATATGGACAGTGTGCGAGCGAGGATGGTAATGTGTTGCGATGTAGACCTTGTTTCTGCTGTATGGGTAACCTCGGAGACAAAATATCAATTTCGGATTCCTGCTGAGGTAAAGTGGCTGTCTACTATCAGATGGAGACGAGCAACCCGCCAGGGACGACCTGGGTTTATCAGCGCCCTGAAACAATCTGGATTGCATCATCTAGTCTGCCTAAACTGGACCATATAGTGAGAAGTTCGTAATCGGATCAGTAGGTTTTACAGAATAACGCAGACGGATATCTTCCTGAGTAGCGCAAGGACTTGCTTCGATAAAGAATACATACACGGCAGGGCTATAGCCTGAGTGAACCTGATCAATGCTGACGTCCCCTTTCAACGCTATCATGAAGTAGATGTTATATTGCAGAAAGCGACGCTACCTATTTGTAATTCTCACCAGTCAACTTCGGATCTGGATCGTTCGAAACAGTCGGCTCATTTGTTTTCATAGCTTCCAGGACCTCCAAACTCAATTCGGCCCGTGGGCCGGTAAAGTTCTTGCGTCCGTCGACGAACCACTGGATGGTGCTGATTAGGAGGATGATACCGAAAGCCACGATGCAATAGTCTGAAGCTGTTAGTATGCTACTTTAATCATGGACGAGGTTTAACATACTCATGTTGCTGCCAGTAACAGGAAGCTCCGGTGGGAAAACGAAGAGTACAGTAGTTACAATGGCATACGCCAGACCGATCAAGTTCGCCAGCCAGCCGAGCCAATTGGGCAAGGCGAAAGCTCGTTCAGGCAATAGATTTCTCCCACGACAGACGTGAACCGCCACAGGGCACGCGTAACTGACACCTAGCGCGACTACAGAGGCTGCAATCAAGGCATTGAATGCGCTGCTTGACCCAATCATGATCAATCCGAATAGTAACGCCAAGCCAGCGGACAGCATCAGAGCGTTGAGAGGCACCCCCAGTCGTGTGTTCACCTTCTTGAAAATCTTAGAAGCTGGAAGACCGCCATCTCTGGCAAAGGCATAAGACATCCTGGAAGAGGTTGTCATGATGGCAATCTCTGCGAAAAGGATGCAGATGAGAGGAAACATCAACAGGCAGACAGCTCCAGCACGGCTACCGGTCGCCTTGTTGAGGATGTATACCAAGGGTCCAGACGCGGATTCAATGATTGAGTTTGCATCGCCGCCAGAGACGAAGAGGAGGACCATCAGGAACAGGAAGCCGGTGCATGTGCCAATACAAACGCAATAGATCATGATCTTAGGGCCCTGCACACTGGCGTTCGGAATCTCTTCGATCATGTGTGCCACGGCATCGTACCCAGTGATACCAAAGCCTCCTTGTAATAACCCAAGTAGCCACGAAATACCATCAGGCCAGCCGGTTGTGTTGACGAACTCGGTGAAGACGAATTCCGCAGAAGCGAAATCGGGAGAGGCGCAGGCCAATACTGTGATGCAGATGATTGCAAAGCCACCGATCGACCAGATGAAAGCGCCGCGGTTGAGGTATGGGAGGATTCTGTTGAGGAACGCATTAACGATGAAGGCAATTACTGTCCATGCAAGGTAAATGAGATATTGCTGCCATGGCTTGATGACAAAGTCAGGGTGGAACAGTGAGATCACACCAGCGATGAGCTGGGAGGCCAAGAGACCTCCAGAAGTGGTCAACGCGATCCATCCTGAGACGTTGATCCAGCCTGTGATCCAAGAGAATAGAGGCACCCATTTCTTGGGTGAGATGACGGCCACCCAATGATATCTATCCTGGTCAGTATGCACCCACAGCACATTCATCGAGGGTACTCACTGTCCACCAGCAGTAGGGTAGGCTGATAGAAATTCTGCAAGAGATGCAGCCAGTGCCAGATTGCAAATACCGGCGGTCAACAATCCCCAGATGACTGAAGTGGAACCGCCGCTAGGAAGGGCAAGCGATAGTGAAGATGAAAGGGCGGTCCAGGAATTGAGAATAGCAAAGGCCAGACCAAGCATCGATAACAGGGAGAAGTTGCGCTGCAGCTCACCCTTGTGGCCAAGAGCTTGGAGCTGAAGCTCGTCATCGGTGCGGTGAACGGATCCCATGGCGAGGGCAATGATGACGGTACGCTACAATAGTGACAAGGCACTGCTGTCTTATGTACACCAGATGGGAGTTAAGACCATGCCACGACTAAGTTGATACTAGATATGTCGCGGCATTAAGAAGAGATGCGTGGAGCAGTTCCGCTTCCGTCAGCGGGTCTACGGCTGACGTCGCCACACCAGATAGGGCATGTCCAACAGGAAGCGAATGCTTGTGAATGCTTGTGTCCAGCGTCGGCTGTGAGCGAGTGATTTACAGCGCCGTTATCTCGCAAGATGGGGAAGTGACCAACGAGAGTTCAGCTTGTTGCATTGGCGTCACAGCCTACGGATGGCGACAGCGATCCAGAAGCGCACATATGGATGGCATGGCACGCAGCGGTCTCACACGAGACATCCGACACCGACCAGCCGCTTGGTGAAGGACTACAAAAGGGATACCAGACCCGGACCCGGCGTCAAGCGCGTATCTGTTCGATATGACTGAGGAAATGACCACTCCAGGGCCAACCCCACAATCTGGAGGCCTCAAGCTCGGATGCGACACGCTAACCCCGTAATAGCGGACCGCTTCGGAACCTCTCGAAACGAACACCATGATGGCTGACGACGTCGGGGTATCGCAGGATTGCTGCTTGGAGGTGCTCTGTAGTGACTCCATTCTCAGTTCAGGGTGAAGTCTCGTGTGTCTGGCACACTGCTTCTCTATACCTCAGTACTCAGGGGAGATCGACTCCACAGCTTACGTCACAGGTTGGAGCTTGACTACCAGGCGCAGTCGAGCCTACCCAAGCCGTCCATCCTAAACACCATCAGCATGATGACGCGCGCATGGAATAGGATGCGTGGCAACCGCTCGCATGAGTATACGCCTCTCCCACTAAGCGAGAAGGAATCATACCCAGAGTTCAAGCAGCGTAACCGGGAGCGTTCGCATTTCACAGTCCTTGGACTAGTTTTGTGCATAGGCGGCTGCTTATTTGCTCTATATGGCCTTGTCAGGTATGATGTGCACTGCCTTTACTTTGACTCCAAATTAACTTTCGCAGTTCCCTGGTGGCACCGACAAACAAATCCTGCGACACGATCAACGAAGGCTATCGCTGTAGCCCAAAGACAACCCACTTCTGGGGCCAGTACTCTCTATGGTATTCGGTGCCGTCCGAGATCAAGGCTTCGCCTCCGAGGGGCTGCCATGTCACGTTTGCCAACGTTCTCTCCCGCCACGGCGGCCGCGACCCGACGGCGGGCAAGTCTTTCGCCTACGCATTGCTGATCGCCGAGATCCAGAATACGAGCACGGCATTTCCCGACGAGTTCGCCTTTCTCAAGGACTATGAATACAGGTTGGGGGCAGACGAGTTGACAGACGCTGGACGTCAGGAGATGGTCAACTCGGGCGCACACTTCTTCCGCCGCTACCAAAAGCTTGTCGAGAAGCATACTCCTTTCGTGCGCGCAGGAGGCCAGCATCGTGTGATTGAATCTGCTGAGATGTGGCTTGCGGGCGTTGCACAATCACTGGATACAAATCCTAATGACGTCGATGTCATCATCCCAGAAGGAAATGAATGGAACAACACGCTTTCCCACGACGTCTGTCCCGCTTTTGAAAATGGGCCCAACCGTGGTCTCGGTGAGAGGGCAATGCGAATTTGGGCCTCCAAATTTATTCCTCCGATCCAGAAACGTGTCAACTCAAAGCTGGGCACCAATCTTAGTGCAACATTCATTGTCTACCTGATGGATATGTGCCCATTCGACACCCTTGCGCATCCTTCAGCGAAGGTATCTCCTTTCTGTCACCTATTTACTGAGCACGAGTGGCATCAGTATGACTATCTTCAGACTCTCGGCAAATGGTACGGCTATAACGCTGGCAACCCGTTAGGTGCTACTCAAGGTGTAGGTTACGTGAACGAGCTGTTGGCCAGGCTTCAAAACAAGCCAGTCCAAGATAACACAAACACGAACCGCACTCTTGACTCTGACCCTGCCACCTTTCCACTAGATCGAAAGGTGTACGCAGACTTCAGCCACGACAACGATATCAGCGGTGTGCTTGCCGCGTTGGGACTCTACAACCAGACGAAGCCCCTCTCGAACACTACCATACAGGGGAGCTATGAGACTCATGGCTACTCGGCTGCGTGGACAGTACCTTTCGCATCCAGGCTGTACGTCGAGAAGCTCCAGTGCAGTGGCGCCAACGAAGAGTTCGTCCGCGTCATTGTCAACGACCGCGTCCATCCTCTAGAGTTCTGTGACGCAGACAAGCACGGGAGATGCACGTTGAGCAAGTTTGTGGAGAGCCAGAGCTTCTCCAGAAGTGGTGGACTGTGGAACCAATGCTACGAGTAGAAACGTCCATGAAATATTGTGCATCTACGGAGTTCATAGACCAAGCTCGTTTGCCGAAGACCCGCGTTTGCGGTTCGACTTGACTGTCATTCTTTCTGAGAGAGCATGTTGTGGATTGGGGCAGCAACGAGGTTCACTATCATGCCACCAGCGGGTAGGCAGGCAAGTGACACGCGAAGCAGGCAATAGCGACATTGAAGTACTATAACAGTAGACCATTAGCAACCCTGACTCGCATTGCTAGCAGGTAGGTAGTCAGGTAAAGCAGAAAGCAGGAAACATGCGAAAAGAGGCAACAACGACTGTCAGGCGCGGCACAGCGGGGGCTGACACAAACAGCTTTTCTTCACTCCGATCTTGTCAACAAGGTGCAATTAAGAGCAAGCTGCTCCACACTTGGCTCGCATCTAGCTGTCTTGCCCACCTTTTATGATGCCTAAAAAGTGAGCCATAGTCAACCTCAGTAGAACTGACAAGGAGCTCTTTAGCGTATTTAGGCAAAGATTCATTTGCTGGTCAGGATTAATGTAGCCAGCAAAGTGATTGTTGATTTCTAGCACAAGTGTCTCACATCTTTCAAAGACCTCCCTTGAGCCTGCTTACCACGCCTACATCGCTCGGAGGCCCCAGTGGGACGACACAGACTATGCGTACTGGTTGGGTCGTCACTGAGAGTCTTTCAATCATTTTGGGTCGCTTGGTCCTGGAGAGGCGCAAGTCGTCGCTCACCGTCTTCGTGACACGGTCACGCACGACGGCAACACGAATATGACTCAATCTCCAGTGCCAGAGCACGTTCGGTATCTCTTCTGGATGCCCCACATTGTAAGTGTTTTGTGCAATCACGTCTGCATGAAAATACTGATTGCTTCGTTAGCAGTGACACTGCTCGTGGCGTTACCTACACCAATTCTTTGGCTGGGGATCACGAAGCCTGGACTAATGCCTACGCAAAAGACGCATCCTTAGTTATCCCTGCACCGTAGTAACTCGGACATGTGTCTTCGCGATGGAGGTTTCACACCAACTCCTCACGACATCAGCTCATGGTGGACAAGTATTGACGAGCATATCATCTGCTGTGTCTTTCCAAGCCATTAAAGACCAAAGCTCAGAAGTCCCTTCAGAATTGAAACCTTCAGCAGGACCCCTGCTCATTGCTGGTTCCAGCGAACAGCAAAGTCAATCGTGCACCCTTTGTCGTACAGACTGTTCATGGGTCCGCTTTGTGGACTTGCACACTACTGTCGAACCGACAAAGAAGGTGTCTGCACCAAACAAAGCAGTTCAGGATGAAAGTTCACAACAATGAAAGCTTTCGGGACGATTCCATTCAGGTCCAACAAACATCTAATTCCCACATGGTCGCTATTTTGGCGCGATAATGCCGTCGACTACAAACCGTCTGACTGCCAGCAAGCCAGCAGCAAACACGCTCTCAAGACACCACTACTTAGCCAGACTCATTACACATGTCTCAACAACGTTCAACCCGCGCCAGCAAGCTCAGAGCCGCATACGAAATAGCTCTCATGGCCAAAGATCCACCACCGACCTCTTCTCAGCGCGTCAAAAAGAAGATGACGCTCAAGTTTCCGGCACATATCTGGAACGCCTATGACCCAACAACATCAGCTCCCCCACAACAACCCCTGAACCCAACATCAGTCACTGCACCGAACCCTGCATCTGACAATACCAACCCACGACGATCCAAAAGCACAAGCTCCTCACCAAAACGCCCCCGTCAATGCAAGGTCAAGCTCACACACTTCCAATATGGCGGTCCTAAAGCCCGAGTCGACGGCAACGACATGGACCAGATCACCTTTGAGACCCCGTGTCTAGAGCCGACGTGTGTGAACTGCTGGAAGTACCGTCGGCATTTGATGGAAGGCCCGCTAGGGGGGGGACGAGATGGAGAATGTTGAGCAGACGGGTGCGGCGATGAAGGAGCAGAAAGAGGAGAAGGAGGCGCTGAAGCGGTGTGATAGCGTTATAGGATGGTGTGATGGAGTTGATGGAGTTGATGGGATGGGTGGGGTAGGATACCAGCGGCGTGATGTGGTATGTCTCACGTTTTCCAGTGCGGAGGGCAGGGAAAGGTTCAAAAATAGTCTACGGGTGCGTAATCACAAGGGATGGAGGCAGGAGAAGGCGCGTTTGAAGAGTCCAAGGGGAGAAACTAAACCAAGGAGGAGGCATCGACTTCGGCTGGTGTTCAAGAGTAAGGTTGGGAAGAAAGAGTATGCGAGAGTACTTGAGAAAGTCTGTATTGAGAAGAAACAGGCTGCCTGTAGTACTTGGTAGAAATATTTCGTAGACGTCCCTGACAGGAAAGTTGACGGTAGAGCATAGAAGCGAACAAATTCAATGAAATGTGAGCTTTCGACTAACATGGTTCTACGTAGTATGAACTGACTCTCTTGTCGTGACTGCACTCGCTACGTCTATGATATATCAAAGTCGAACGAACATCTGTAGAAAAGTTGATTACCTGCTGGTGTGAACTCGGAGGCCCTGCTCGGGCCCGGGGAGCGAGCGGAGGCCGCCCGGAAGTCAACTGCTATCAACGGTTTAGACTGGAACTTGCCTCATTGGGAAGGTACAGACACGTGATGACAACAACGTCGAGTAGAAGTTCCAAGCACGATGCGGACATAGGAACAGCGCCGGTGTCGCTGAAGGCTAAGCTGACATAGTTTTGAAGCAGGTTTGCTTACTTATGAGGGTCGAGTCCTATGGTAGGCTCGGTAGTGAGTGTTACTAAACGTTATCTATGCTCATGCCAGAGCGCATGAGATAGATGTGACGTAGCAGTTACATTATCACGGTTACTTTTCAGCACAGCAGCTTACTCAAGCCTAGCAAGACCGGTCAAGGGCTCTGAGCGGAGTGCAGCCCCCCACCCGTTGATTCTTACTAAACAGCTCAGTTCGCCTGGTATTGGTGCTCGTGCGTGGATCCTCGGTCGCGCTCGCTAGCGCGCGGAAGCATGTCAACTCGCAGTCATGCTCATCCACAGTATTAGTTTATATAGCTTGTGACGCCGCCGCCTCCAGATGTTGGACGACGTCTTCCGACCCTCGACACTTCCTGTGTATGGCGCCCATGGTTAGATTAGCCTCACGGCCGGGTCCGTCCGCACTGCGCGCAGCGGCGGGCCGTGGCGAATGTGCGAGACGGCCGTCGATACGCGCGCTGCAGTCGCGCTGCGTAGCGACGAATGCTGCGCTGCGAGAGCCTGATGTCGAATTCCCCAGCGGTGCGCCATCTGGTGGCCTACCGCCTGCGCAGACGCCGTCGCGGCAGGCTGCGAGAGAGCGCATACAAGCGATCGAGAAGGCGAAACCCTTCTCCGATTTCCTCACGGACAAGTTCCAGCGCCAGCACGACTATCTGCGGATCAGTATCACCGAGCGCTGCAATCTGCGATGTCTGTACTGCATGCCCGAAGGTGCGCAGCTTCCGTCTACGTATCAGTGCAACCCCGCTAATGTGATGCAGAGGGCATACCGCTTTCCCCGCCTGCGACTATGCTGACCACGCCCGAGATTGTCTACCTGTCGTCTCTCTTCGTTTCGCAAGGTGTGACCAAGATTCGACTGACGGGCGGCGAGCCCACCGTGCGCCGTGACATTGTCCCTTTAATGCAGCAAATCGGCAACCTCCGACCAAAAGGCTTGCGAGAACTCGCCCTCACTACCAACGGAATATCGCTGCACCGAAAGCTGGACGCTATGGTTGAGTCTGGTCTTACTGGCATCAACCTCAGCTTGGACACACTCGACCCTTTCCAGTTCCAAATCATGACGAGACGGAAGGGCTTCGATGCTGTCATGAAGTCTATCGATCGTATACTCGAGATGAACAAGCTAGGCGCCAACATCAAGCTCAAGGTCAACTGCGTAGTCATGCGTGGGCTGAACGAGCGCGAGATTCTGCCTTTCGTCGAGATGGGCCGGGAAAAGGACATCGAAGTTCGATTCATCGAGTACATGCCTTTCGGCGGCAACAAGTGGAGCGAGAACAAGATGATCAGCTTCCAGGAAATGGTCGATATAATCCGCACAAAATACCCAGCTCTGGCGCGGATACCAGGGCACAAGAACGACACAAGCAAAACGTATCAGATTCCTGGATTTGTTGGGAAAGTGGGCTTCATCTCAAGCATGACCAATGATTTCTGCAGCAGCTGTAATCGCTTGCGTATTACCAGCGATGGAAACCTGAAGGTTTGCCTTCATGGCAACGACGAGGTGTCTCTTCGCGACTTACTGCGCAAAGACAACAACAGCGAGCCCATCGATGAAGTGGCTTTCGAACGCATCAAGCAGATTGAAATGGATCGGGCGTCCGGGCGTCTCAGCGACATCACAGCACTCGGCTGGGGCCCACGAGAGCGCGAGTTACTTAACGTTATTGGACAAGCCGTCAAACGTAAAGCTGAAAAACACGCCGACATGGGCGATCTTGCAAATATGCAAAATCGGCCCATGATCTTGATTGGTGGGTGAAACGCTTTTCTTGTTGTCCTTGGCCACAACCTGGGCTGTTCTTGATGAGTTGAATAATAGCACGGCGGTGGCGACGATGTTGCATGACTGGCGTTCTGGGGCATAATTTTCCACATTCGCTGTGTTGGCGACATAGAATCTTCGGCTATATACGAAATCATATACCCCGTTTTGTCTGCATCAAGAAAGCCGTCGCCTTGATCGTGATGTCCAGCGCTAACAGTATGCAGACCAGAACCAACGCCTGCGTAAACACGCGAAGAAGACATCGATCCTTGCGCCGACGGCATCAAGTATACTGGCGGCCAACGCCCATCTCAATTCCCTCTTGAGTTCTGCGATTCACTCGGTCAGAGCTTTCTCCACGACCTCCAGTCGCCGCGCTGGAACGACACCAGGGATGTTCGATCCCGTGGACGAAGAAGTCAAGGCGTCAATCGACCATGTTCACAAGGCTACCATAGATGACAAGCAAGCCACGGCTGGGGCAAAGGTGGCCGCTCGTAAGCAGGCTAAAACACAGCGAAAAGGATTTCAGCCCGGGACAAACCCAGGATCTTCGCTTGAGGAACAGTCAACGCAAAAGACTGAACTGCTTCGTGAATTGCGTTCTGACTCCACAACCCCTGCGGAGCAATATGTCACGCAGGACGTACCCGGTCCGTATCAAGATTTCACGCAAGAGGCGCTGACTTCATGTCTCGCGGATCTCGAAGCACAACTTACTGCCGCTAAGGCGATCGACTGGGACGTGATGATTCAGCTAGCACAGTCGGCTCGTACGTTGCGGGATCAGCCAAGTTTTAAAAACTGGCATCACGGGAAAAAGGTCCAGGTCCAACGGGACCTCAATGAGCAATTTGATAAGCGGATGAGGGAGATCAAACTACAGAAGAAAGATCATGTAGTGGCAACACAGCTACTGGAGGATACCATGGAAGAGTTGACTGCATTCATGGCCCAACGAAAGGCGGGCAGTCAGAGCCCAGGGACCAGAGCCGCGGCACCCAAAGATGCAGATACAAGTCGCTTGAAAGCTCTCGAGCAGATCAAGAGAAGGAAGGAAGAATTGTTGCAAAAGAAGGATATTCTTGCCGTCAAGATAGCCCGACTCAAAAGCTCAGAAGGGAATCTCATTGAGGCCCCTCACAGCAAGCAGAACCCGACTTCAACAAGTCCCACAGATGATACAGACGCACAGAGGCCGCCCGATCTGATTGAATCATCAACACCCACCCCACCTCAAGAACCCGCCCTTGACCCTCTCGATGCCAAATCTCTTCGTCTCTACCTTCCCCCAAACAAAAAGCTCAAAATCGACAAATCACTCACCATCGACCTCGGCACTGCCAACCCCAAAAATTCCATCACCGACCTGAGACCCCACATCGAGTCTCTGAACCGCCAGATCAGAGCCATGCAAACCCGTCTGCGCGCCTTCCACCCGCCACTCGACAAAATACCGCTCGACATCACTTTGAAAGGGAGTAATAGGGACAGTAAGCAGAGTCTGTGGCAGCATAGGATGTGGCTGAAGGTGCTTGTCGCGAGGTATCAGGCAAAGACGGGGGTGTACGGGGAGTTAGTCGATGCTAAGAAGAAGAGCTGGGCGGGGGAGTTGAGCGACGAAGCAACGTTGAGGATGGCCAAGAGACGGGAGGAGATACTTAGGAAAAGAGGGGTTGCAAAAGAGGGAGGTGCGGCAGAGCAGGTACGAGAGAGGGGTGATACAAAGAGGCATGAGGTTCAAGAGGTGGAAGAGAAGGATCTTGACGAAGAGGATCACGATGAAATGGGATTCTTGGGAGGTGGACTCGGAGCGACGCCGCCGAAGAGACCCAAGATTCGCAAGTTGGGTGCCCGGAGCACCAAGCCGCCACATCTACGACACTACTCTACGTCTGCCCGCCCACCCCCAGCCTCGCTGAACGCACAGCTCGCGGACAAGGAATTCCGCGCCCAGGATCCCAAACCTTCCTCTCCACTCCCCTCGCCATCTGCACAGACAACACCCCACCTGCCCCACCTCACCTCCTCCGGTTCCGCCCACATGGTCAGCATCTCCTCCAAGTCCTCCACTACACGCACCGCCATCGCCGTCGGCACCGTGTACTTCTCCAACCCAACGCCCCTGTCCCTGATCACCGCGAACGCGCTGAAAAAGGGCGATGTCCTCGGCGTCTCGCGCGTCGCGGGCATCATGGCGGCGAAGAAATGTCCTGAGATCGTGCCGCTGTGCCATCCCATCTCGCTGACACATGTTGGCGTCGAACTGCGGACTTTCAACCCTTCTCCCCCTACTGCTACTGATACTGCTGCTACCACTCCACACGCATCTTCCGTTCCCGCGCCGCCCACCAGCGCCGACGACCTGGCCCACGGCGGCGTGCAGATCGAGTGCGTGGTGTCCTGCACCGGCGCCACGGGCGTGGAAATGGAGGCTCTGACTGCGGTCATGGGCACCGCGCTGAGCGTGGTCGATATGTGCAAGGCTGTGGATAAGTATCAGAGGATCGGGGACGTGAGGGTTGTGCTCAAGGAGGGCGGGAAGAGCGGGGTGTGGCGGGAGGAGGGCTGGAGGTCGTGGCAGGGTTGAGGTAGCTGGATTGAAAAAGGGTCAAGGAGGACGGGGCTTGTAAGATATGAGAGAGGGGATGAAGGGGCGTAAGACTAGAAATGTATGTGGCAGATGTAGACACGCGTTAGATTATCAGAGGCTCAATGTCGGAGCACATCATCATTTCATTACTTCCACGCTACGAATGAATGCAATCACCTCCTCGCCGTCGCAGGCCCACTAAGAATACATCCATCCGCACACTCCGGATCCGTCGAGTTGTACGCAATCTGGCCAACGCTGCTGCCAGGTTCGCACGACGGATCTCTCGGGCTCTGGAACATCCTCCCGTCCGCAGGCGCGACCAGCGTCTCCAGAACGTCGCCAAACGTGTTGCGCACGTGCGCGATGGGCTGGCCCTTGGTGACAGGCTCGTCGACCTGGACAAGGCGCTCGACGAAGCCGCCGTACTTGGTGTAGGTATCGTGGAAGGTGTTTGCGATGTAGACATTGGACAGGTCGGGCTCGACGGTGGCGTTGCTGGGGGAAATCTTCAGATCGACCATGACGCGGTTGACGAAGGCGACAGTGCGGTCGATCAGCGAGGTGTTCCAGACCTTGGCCTGGCCCATTTCGACAGTCAGGCTGGGGATCCCGTAGTCGACGAAGGTGGTTTCGATGCTGCCAGGCTCGCCAGGGTCGATCTTGAGGGTGTCGGGCTGGAGCAGTTTGCTCAGGCGCTCGACGTAGGGCAGGCGCCAGTCAGAGTAGCACCAGAGGCTTGTTTCGCCGCCGGAGGAGGGCGTGTGCAGGTCGATGCCCACGTCGACTTGCGAGGTGTTGGCCCAGATGTAGTTCCAGATGTTGTAGGCGAGGATGTTGGGACCGCTGCCGCCGGCCTCGGCGGAGACGCCGGGGAAGACGCGGTTGGTGTTTGTGAGGGAGCCTGAGGCCGAGGCGGTGAAGTAGTTGCGCTGGTTCATGTAGATGCCCATGGGATTGACGGTGGGGATTCCGATGACTACGCTCGTTAGATCGATTGTGTGTGTGAGGTGGTGTTCGGGCTGGACTTACCAGTTCCGTTCAGAGTCGCAACCTCGCCCTCCAGCTGCTCGAAGATGCGCTGGACTACACGCACAGGGTTGAGCTCATCGCCGTGAATCGCAGCAGAGAGCGAGAGCCTCTTTCCTGTCTCAAGACTCTCAGGTGTGCCGCGTGCGACCATCACAGGGATGTGGACTGGGTGGCCGCCATTAAGTTCGCCAACACGCAGGTAGTATCTCGAAATCTTCTGCGCCGGTACGTCCGCGAGGTTCAAGTCGTGGATGACCGGTACGCCGTTGAGAACATCACCAGTGAAGTTGGCGGCAGAGACGCTGCTTGCAAGAACAGCAGCCGTTGCGGCGACAGATGTGAGAAGCTGCATGTTTGCGATTAGAGATTGAACGCGAGAGCGAGAAGAGACCGGGCGCAACTGCACTCCCCAATCAACCCATCCCCAGCTCTTATACCTGCAAAACCATCAAGCTTCTGTTGATAAGAGCCCCCCGTATAGCTCTTGTCCAGTGTAGAGCTCTTCGCTCGTTTAGGAAGGTCGCCGTGATTTTTTTGTATGCCATGACGATGCCCAGCATGCCCAGCCTGACTCCCCCACAGGCTATCAGCGGTAGTTCCGTTGCTATGGATAAAGATGGCCATCTGCCGCGATATTCGGTATTATCGTCAGGAACAGGAAATCATCATCGGAGAGGATATTGCGCGCTGTAGTGGCGGCGACACTGTGATGATGATTTGACATGGACTATGTATCTTAACAATACCAGCGCAGAAGGTCGACTACCTGTGCGCTCGGGCATTTTAGAAGTTTGTACAGCACAGATGCCATCTCCAAAGCGGAAGCTCGGTTTATCGGGGCGGCCTTGGCAATGCGGCGGTGATAGGCGTTGTTGGTGAGGCTGGAGGCGAGGCTGGCGAGTCGGCAAGCATGGAGTGGTCCTGGATGGTGGGTTCGCGCGAGTCATCGCGATTAGTCAGTGGTCCAAGTCATCGCCAACCTTCGCTGTAAGCCTCAAGCATCCAAGGGTACGAAAGCTTCTCGACGAAGTCCAAGGTCCTTTCTTTGATGGGGTCGCCGAGATTGACTGAAGGATGGAGAGGTTCACACGTAGCCCCCGCAGAGCACTAGCGCCAGGCGCTAGTGCTCAATGGCGACTACATCGAACTCGATTGCTTGTTGATTCTTGACTCAACAGAGGCAGGAGTCCTCCAACAGCTTTGCAGTGGATTCAGTTTGTTGGTTGGAGTCTTAGTATTCTTCTAGCTGGTGTCAGGATTGTCGACGTCTTGGCGGATCTGCTCTGAAGCACTCTGTTAGCACTTTCAACTTAAGATTGATTTGTCACGTATCGCTCACACGGCTGTCTGCAGTGACTCACACCCTATGCTCCTAGACCAGAAATCAGATAATTGTATGGATTGTTCATTGGGTTACGTAGAACCATCTCCACCAGCGGGTCCGTCCACGCGATGAAGAATACCCGCATTGAGCCCTGTGACATAACCAAAGTTATGAACATGGTATTGTGAGTGACAAAGGTGACAAGACGACGAAGTGCGGATGCACTTAGACACGTGTGTTACCCTGAAGTCAAGTCAACGCATCAGTGCCAACCTTATATGCTGGCCGAAAGATGCAGCATTCAGACCTCTTCTGCACATCCGTCAGTTCTGTCCAGCCAATCCAGCACGTAATGTCTGCGGGGAAACTCACCCTTGCCGTCGTCGCCATCAGCCGAGTCCTCTCGCTTGAGCTCTTCGGCCTCATCGGACTTGACTTTGTTGCCGCGCTTGCTCTTAGCTGCCTTCTTGCCTTTGCCCTCGGTTGCGTCGCCGTCGGCGTCAGCATCAGCGTCAACACCTGCCTCAATTGCCTTGCGCTTCTTGCCACCAGCGCTCTTGGCTGCGGGTGGAGCGGTATTGCCGGTGATGAACTTGGCGAACTCGGGGTGCTCCTCCATCGCCTTCTTCTTGACGGGTGGCCAGAACTTCTTCATAGTGCCCTCAGTGAAGCCGGTCAACTTAGCGAAGAGAGGAAAGTCATACTGTCTCTTGTTAGTAATGTTCTGCTTTCGTATGTGGAACCACGGCCGATTGCGAGACGTGGTGAAATCTTGGCGTACCTTGTCAGAACCGAGCGAAGATACGAAGGCAGCAGCGAGGATCCTCGTCTCCTTGGTGTCGTAGCCGGTGATGGTGGTTTCAGGCGCGACGGCGTCCTTCTTGGGCGCCATGGTGGTGGGTGGTTGAAGATGATGGCGATGTTGTGTGTGGTGGGCGAGAATGAACGGCGTGGAATATATGCTGGTTGTAAAGTGAAGGTGAAAGAAGTTGTAGTCACTTCGACAAACAACAAAGCTCCAGGCTGCAACTTTGGCTCTCAGTGATTGTCAAAATGCTCTTGCTCGATGTAAATTTGCCAGCATGATGAGTAAATCAAGGCAAAATAGCAGTCGCTCGAAAGTAAGTAAGGTACTGGAATCTCTCCGCAAGTGTGCTTGAAGACTTGGTCAAGTTGATACGTATAGGTGCACATGCTACAACGAAGACTCTTGAGCCTCATGTTAAGACCGTTGACAGTCCCGCTATGGCCTTTCATGATAACACCACGAGGTGAGGTGGGCTTTTCGTTGAAAGATCCCTATACCGTGTTACACGGTAGTGTTCGTATTGAGAGATCTTTGAGAAGGGCATGATGCGATGCCTCCAAGAATCAGATAGGCCTGATCGTATGAACCTTTGATTAAGGACTAAGTACTTCTGCTCTCTTTGATTCATTGCTGAGGTGCAGGTGAGGCTTCTTGTTCATCATTTGCAGCAGAGTGAGGCGATTTTAAGCCGCGCTACTGCTACTGTCCCATTTGTTCCAGCCATAACAAACTCACTTGCAGTGATCCTGTAGTCCCGTACTCAAACATTAATCCGAAGAACCAGCTTGCGTAATCTACTTTGAAGGGATGTACATTGGGAGCACAGGCTCGATGGAGTAGTCGGTCCTTGGAGATGGCTACGGGATGCATGTGAAACCGCTGACACCCGAAGAGACTCGTGTCGCCAACAGAGTTGCACTAGTAAGACATGGAGGCATCAAAACAAGGACCGAGAAGGAACGCGGGGCCAAGATAGCCTGACTACCTTGTTATCATCAAGACAGCAACAGAAACAGAAGCGCAAGGTAAGTGTGAAGACAGCATCAGGCGGCCAGTGGTGATATTACCCGGGCGAACCAAGAGGGTTCTTCGTGAGTCCAGGTGGCTTGTCGGGCAGATCAGCAGCGTTAACGGCATGTTAAGCGACGGTCCGTACCCACCACTCCCAGCACGATGGTGTGGATCTGCATCTCGACTTGGACTACAGGTGATAGTCGTCGGCGTGAGCGAGGCGGGCATTGAAATGGTACGACAATTACAGCTGTTGGTGAGCGACTGCCCCAAATGGACAGGCTCCGTCAAGGCATCATCCTCATCCTTTCCTAGGTACATGATCCTTCACACAGGATACGACGGCATATTCCACAAAGTATGTTGATTGCAGCGAGAAGTGGAGGAGATTGGACGATAGATGTATGAGGGGCACTGCAAGCAGCCTCACGGCAGTATTGTGGCGCCCTGTATGAAGCACAGCAGCATCGTAACGAGGACCAAAGGGGCGACGAGTCGTGCGAAGACACGAGCAAGAAGATGCATCGGTCTCCCCTTCAGCAGAGTCGGACCTTTGTTTAGATAGCAATGCAGGGCTCGAGAACAGAGTTCAGCTGACACGCTCGAGAAGTCGATTAGAAGCGCGGCTTGGGGGCCTCTTGGCCGTGCTCAACGCTCGCAGCGTCATTCGACCGGAAAGACAGACCCTGGTCGCACAGGGGCTGTATCGGCTCTGTCGCACCCTGCAGGCCACAAAAAGGGCCACCAAGGAAGATTGAGTGTCAATCTTGCGCAATTGCAGCACTCGATTGGTACAGGTTTGGGAGTGGGCTGCTTGTATGACACCCGAAAGCGGCGGAATGCAGACGCAGCGATCTGCGGCCCGCCAGCGCGCCAGGCACAAGCGGGCTGCGTCAATTTTGTGCCTCATGCGCTTGTAAATCCGCGGTCCTTTGACAATTCCTACCTAGCATTCGTCCCCTCAGCCGCGCGCCTTTAACGCAGGAGACAGCCGCTGCTCTGATCATCCTTTGCTCCCACCTTTGTCCTCCAGCCCGGCGTTACGACTGCCGATCCTGTATTCTCGTCCGTGGTAGCTGCTCTGATCCCCGCCAGGGTCCCCGCTGCAATATATCCTTGGAGCAGCCCACGTCAACAAGCAAATTATCTTCCCAGCGCGCGTCACCCGCGACGACCAGCGCTGCCCCATTGCCCATTACCCATTACCTTACTTAGCATAACAAACATCCGCCCACTGCCCGCCCACCGTCAACTGTCAACTGTGGACCATTCCACCTGTCACCTCCACTCACACAACCTCCGCAATGGCTTCGCATCCCACCCTCTCCAGCACATATGGTGCGCGCGCCGGCCTCCCGACTACGGGTCCCTTGGCCTCCTATCTGCTGCGATTGATGTCAATCAAGCAGACAAATCTGTGTCTTTCTGCTGATGTCGAGACCTCTGCCGAGCTTATCCAGCTTGCTGAGGACGTCGGTGACTCGATCTGCCTGCTGAAGACCCATTGCGACATCGTCACGGACTGGACAGACCGCACCGCAACAGCGCTGAGAGAAATCGCTAAGAGAAAGTCCTTCCTGATCTTCGAGGACCGCAAATTCGCCGACATCGGTGGTACGTCTGCCCGCCAAGGAGCATAGCAATTGCTGCCGTTTGGTTGACTTCGAGCACATCTAATGTTGTGAGCAGAAACCGTGCAGAAGCAGTACACTTCAGGCCACCACCGCATCGCCCTTTGGGCAGAGATCACCAACGCGCACGTTATCTCTGGCCCAGCCATCGTCACTGCTCTCGAGAAAGCCGCCGAGTCGACAATCGCAAAGTACAACACAGGCGTCCACACTGAGATATCCTCTGCTCCTTACAAGTCCAAGGTCAACGGAGCCGACGAGGATGACGACGAGGACGAGGATGATGTCCCGCCAATGGACGGTGCTCTGGAGTCGCCTATGTTAATGGACGACGGCGAAAGGCGACTCAGCATCAAGCCCACAGACAGGAAGCAGAGCGTTGTCAGCGTCAGCACTACCATCTCCACACGAACTGAGAGCATCTCACCGCGACCAGAAGCGCTCAATGCCTCTGGTGAAGCATTCGACCTCGACACAGTCAAGCAGCTTGTCCGTCTGGGCGAGCCTCCCTTCTTGCGCTCCCTTCTCCTGCTGGCCGAGATGAGCTCTGCTGGACATCTCATGACCCCAGAGTACCGTCAAGCCAGCGTTGATATCGCAAGATCGCACCGCGAGTTCGTTATGGGTTTCATTGCACAGCGGAGCTTGAACACCGAGCCAGAGGACAACTTCATAACCATGACACCCGGTTGCCAATTGCCCCCACCAGGCCAGGAGGGCGCGAAACTTGGAGACAGTCTTGGTCAGCAGTACAACACACCGCGAAAGCTCATCTTCGAGTCGGGCTGTGACCTGATCATCGTTGGTCGAGGCATCGTCCGCGCTTCGGATCGCAAGGCTGAGGCGCAGCGCTACAGACTAGCAGGATGGCAGGCGTATGAGGAGAGGGTTGGAAAGAGCCAGTAGGTCTGTACGATGTCCCAAGATGGAGGTGAGGTTCTTCGACAAATCGGTCCCCACCCCTAGGATGATGACGAAGCATGGATGTGGATGATAGGAAGCATATCTACAAAAACACTGCATTGGGCGGCGCACTATCAGGTTGGAAATTCAGGCACATAAACAATACCACTTGGCGTCACTGGCATATCATCGAGACTGAGCAAATGAGAAATATTTTGAACATACGCACTGTTATGGGTCGTACCTCCTTTGAGGTTTTGTAGTCCTGTTGCTGTTATGCCTTGCAGTGAAACTTGCAGCGCGGTTCAATGGATCCTGACAGCTCACGCGATGCATGCGATATCAGTTGTTACCATAGACTTCAACGCACTTACCTCACTGACCCATCAGGAATCCACGATGATCAACCGCCCTCATTCGCTCCACACCAACATACCTCAGATTCGACCCTCCTGGCACCACACCATTCACCACGACCCACCACTTCACAGCAATGGCCGTCCCAATCCCCCGTCCGGGACTCGACCTCCATCGCCGCTCATACTCCCCCGTCCCGCACCCGCCACCACAAGACCACTACGTCATCTCGCCACCTTCCCTCCCCCTCTCGACAATCCGAGTCCCCTCGCTCAGCGACATCCCAGAGGAACGCTCCCGCTCCTCCCAGTCCCACATCATATCTCTTGACGGCGCAGCCTCCAGCGGTACCAATGACGGCATCCCACCTGCGACGAAGACGACAAGACCATGGCGCGAGAAGCTGACACCGGGGTTCCGTAACGCACCGCCGTTCAGGACGTGGTTGAGACGGTACTGGCTTGACGTTGCGACGCAGCTTCTCTGCTTGCTGGTCGCGGGCGCAATCTACATGTTTGCGAAGCCGTTGATGCCGCGGTATTTTCCACTGTATGAAGGGGTTGAGAGGAGTGCGTGGGGGGTGAAGCATGGGAGGAGGTTGATGCGGGAGTATGTGTCTACGCCTGTGAGTGCCGGGGTGTCGTTTGCGGTGCCGGCGATGGTGATGGGCGCGGTTGGGGTGTGGGGGATGAGGGAGTTCTGGGAGACAAATGCCGCTGTACGATGTCCCTTTCTCTGCCTTGTGGCCTGATTTGGTTTCATTTGGGAACCTGGGTGAAGATTGCTGACAGTGCACTACAGATCATGGGGCTGGGCCACGCTCTCGCAACAGTAACCCTTTTCAACTGCTTCGTCAAATGGTTCATCGGCGGTCTTCGCCCACACTTCCTCGACGTCTGCAAGCCGAACATCCCCTCGTCGCTACCCACTCCTTCCGCCGTCGCACCTGTGATGTAGTACACGCCCAGCATCTGCACCGGCCGCGCAGCCTCCGTCAAAGAAGCACAAATGTCTTTCCCATCAGGCCACTCCAGCGCCGCATTCGCCGGTTTCGGCTTCCTCGCCTTGTACCTGAACGCCAGACTCAAAGTCCTGGGTCACCACCATCGTTACCAACAAGACTCACATTCTGCACCGGAGGATGAAGACAAGCAGCACTCGCCCCAGCACGCCGCGTTGCATAACGAAGCCGACAGTAGGGTGGCAGCGCACTGGAAACTCCTCGTCGTCATGCTGCCCGTGCTAGTCGCTGTTCTGATTGCAGCGAGCAAGGTCAGAGATGGCTGGCATCATCCTGTCGATGTAATCTTCGGGGCCGTGGTCGGGATGCTGTTCGCTCATATAGCGTATAAGTGTGTCTTTCGGGCGGTGTACGATGAGAGGGTGAATCATTTGCCGAGGGTGTGAGATGAGTGGACACTGGGGAGTGGGCGGGAGTCTATTTTCTTTTGCTGAAGAGGATGGCATTGTGAGTAGGGAGGCGGCTTCATGGACTGTGTTGGGGTGGTGGTAAGTTGCTATTGCTATGAGAGTGAAATCCTATTCCTGCACTGCGCTAAAGTGTCTGCTCCACGGGCGAGTCTCGTATGGTTCCATCGAAACAGGGGCAGATGTCCAAATCTCAATGCTCGACTCATACGCAAAAGGAAAAGATCGTGACAAACCGCATGCATGTGTTCTGAGGAGCTCTGTTTCATCATGCGTGAATTGCTGCACTGTCCATAGGGCTCACCAAAGACCGTCTATATGCATCTATCTACCTGCAGCCCCCTCAGAATGAAGCCCAGTATGCAAGCAACATGTATCTACACCGAGCGCCACGCTAAGCAAACAACACCTCGCCTTCCCTTCCCGTCTCCCTCTCTTATGCTCAGCTCACTCACGCCCCGTAAACACCTATTCCAACGCCTCTCACCTCTCCACCCTCACCTCTCACCCTTGATCGCAGCCAAACGCCTCGAACGGCCTACCCCAGAAACGCCCTCGCTCCATTTCGCCCCCTCTCCGTCGTAAACGCATCGATCCTCACAGCCTCCAGCACCGCGCGCGTCTCTTCTGCTGCTTCGCCTTCGCCTTCGCCTTCGACTCTGCCATCCCCCCTGCGTTGTAGTGTCTGGATGCGGACGCGCCACTGTGCGCGGCGGACTGTGCAGTCTTTCAACACGTTGCTTCCCTGTGGTTGGGCGAGGGCGAGGGCGAGGGCGAGATCCACGGGTTCGCCGTCGAGGGTGAGTGCGCAGTCGGGGTGGATGCGTGCTTCGAGGGCGAGGGCGGGGGTTGCTGCTGTGCTGGGACTGTTGCTGTTGTTGTTCTGGAACAGGGAGAGGGGTGTAGGAGCGAGGGACTGCGACGGCGGGAGGTTGAGCTTCGCGGCGATGATTTTGAGCAGCGAGGTTATGCGGCGGAGGGTGTCGTTTGCGAAGAGGATGTGTGCGGGCAGGGCGTTGTCCGTGGGTGAGGAGGTTGGAGCAGTGGACGATGAGGGGCGGTGGGGAAGCAGGGTGGCTATTTCCGAGGAGCTCGTTTCGAGGATCAGGATGTGCGGTGTTGCTGCGTCGTCTGTGTAGGGTCGAGCGTAGGTTACGTAGCCTCCTGCTGCTGGGGATGATGGGTTGTTGGAGGGGTTCGCGAGAGGCGTGAACGAGACGCCAGATTGTCGTATGTCCTCCAGCCGCATGAGGATCTCGTTCTGGCCGCGCTTGAGATTGTAGCTTTTCTCGTGGGCTACTAGTCGCTGCTCCAACCCCTTCAAATGGAAGTAGCGTGCATCTCGTAGTAGATTTGCTCGGTGCGTTTCGTTCCTGATCTCGACGTCGTAGCCCTGCAGGAGTCGCATCAACTCGCTGAAGATCTCGCCGCTCTTGTTCGGCACGGATGGCGGGCTGATGGAGGGAGGGCGTAGCAGGGCGCTGCGGTCGAGGCCGGGAAAGACTTCTGAGGGCGTGCTGAACCATTGGGCGAAACCGAGGGAGAAGTAGTTGGGCGAGTCGCCAGGGGCGGAGAAGGAGTCGCGCGGGATGCGGAAGGGAGTGCCGCCGATGGAGATGAAGATGTCAGATTTGAAGAGCTGTTTGGTCAGGCGGGGGACTGTGGGACGTGGATTAGTAGGTGGTGAGGGAGAGAGCGAGCGAGCGAGGTAAAGACTCACGAGAATAGAACTGCGCGTCTGCAAACAGCTTGACGAAGTGCTCGCCGTCGCGTGGGACTATGTGGTAGCCCTGCAGATGCAGAGCAATATCGCGGAACGTGTCAGGGTCACGATCGATGTACAGCGTCCTCACATCGTTTGCACGGCCGCCGTTATTATGCAGTTGATCGCTGAAGAAGTGCGAGAAGTAAGAGGGTGCTCTTGAAGTGTCAGTTGAGTTCTTGCCCAATATCAAAGCTGTCCATATCAAAGTAAGAGAACGCTTACCATCCGAACACAATGACGCGCCAGAGAGTCTGAACAGCGCTGAACCTATCTGAATAGGAAACACACGCCCTGCCGGCAGCATGTCACTACTGCCAGAAGACTCGACCACCCTCCTCTGCTCTTTGACATCCATCTCTCCCCCCTGCGGGCCTGTACCCTTGCCGACGTTCCTGCGCCGCTGAGCCTCGCCATTGCCCTGCACACTCGACGATGCCGCCATCTGCGCTGCACCGACAATTGGCGACTGCTGCGCATCAGCGAGCACAGTGGGCGCCGGGCTCTGCGACGCCGTAGACGAGGCGCGCGACACGGCGCGACGCTTGGTGGGATTCGACTGCTCGGCCGGGCCCTGCTGGAGCAGCGTCTGCAGCTCCGAGTCCGACTTGCGCTTCATCTTTGGCGACTTGACTGTTGGCCGCGGCGGAGGCGCGAGCGGGTTGATAAAGAGCGGACTGCTGAAGGCGTCGGCGGGTAGCTTGCGGTCTTGCAGCTCCTGGATGAGCTCGCCCTGTGGCTCGTACGGCGTCGGCAGCTGCGTGAAGTCCAGCGACTGCGACCAGTCCCAGGCAGCTTGCGCATACGGATCGAAGCTGTGCAAGCGAGGAAATGACTCGAGAGGAGCTTCTCGCTGCGGTTGCTGTTGATGCTGCTGGTGTGAAATTCCTGGGCTCTGGGTTGGATAGATCAGAGGTGAGTCCTGTGGAAAAGCCTGTTCTGGGGTCGCATAGCCTCGTTGCGCGTATGCGTTGCCCTCAGGCGCATTGTAGCGGCCGTGTGCGTAGCGTGGTTGTGTTGCTTGCGATGATGTTGCTTGGTCAGAGCTCCTCCGGCGTGCGAAGCCGCCCTGGCGCGGAATTAATGGACTGGACGCCGGATCTGGCATCTGACGCCCCGTCACTCACTCAGAGAGCGAACCTTCAGTCGAATCGACTGATGAATCAGTCAGACTACTCGCACAGGCTCCTGGAAAAGTGCGCAAGCAATCTTTCGTGAAAGTTATGGGTGAAGGATTGTAGTTATTGCCCAAAGCGGAAGTTTGCCGTTATGCTCCAGATTAGATCTTTCTTCAACACCAAAGTCGGATATGTAGAATGGTTGTTCGCTGCACAGTAATACCATGTATCCACTTGTTTGTGTCGCACCCACATCGCTATATATCAGTCACAACACCATTTGCCCTGCATCACGCCCTTGCCATTACCGTAGCCAAGTCGGACGTAGCAATCGCGCGAAGCATCGAAGCGACCAGAACGCACCTTATCCGCAACGCCGCGCGCGAACGAGGCGGACATGGAAACCATCCTACGCACGAGCAAAAGCTCCCTGAGGCTGAGGCTGACTCACCATTTGTGGTTAGAAATTCGACGACCATCGTGGCTTGGCCTGCATGCAAGTGACACTCTCCCTGCTGACGTGAGGCTCTTCGAGCACGACCTACAATTTCGCCGCTCGATCGACATTGCAGGTCGGAATACCGCAAACCCCGTCTCCGCAAGCTTAACGTTAAGGCCGAGTCTGTATCGGCCGAAATCTAGATCCGAAGGAGAGAAGTGTAGGAGTGAGATTAGACGCAGTAAACGACGTAATAGTTGATCGACAATCAATCGAACGTAGTAGTGCACATCATCAAGCCCCGGAAGCTTTTCCTAGAGCCATTGGTAAGCACCAACGGTTCACCAGGCTATTGTGCACAACCACTGAGCACGCCCAATCCCATGCTCTGTACGCAGTAAAGGGTAGCTTCAGGTCACTGTGGCACTGGCATCGTCACTGCGACTACACGCTGGTGATCCGCCACCGGAAATGCACCTATGAGAACCCAACCAGTATTTTGCACAGGTCTATGAGGCAATGCTATGGTACAAGGGCTGTGCCCAAGTCTATTGAACATCCGGTCTCTTAGGTCCCAGTCCTCCAGCCCACCATCCAGACTCGACCCAGAAGCGATTCGAAGCCGCAGCAACCTCCACACTCTTGATCAACTTCCGTCTGTCGAGATGCAGGTCTGCATGTCCGTTCGTGAGCTCGCTAGGCGTTGTCATCCCTGACTTCGCTGAGCGAGAGATTGGGCTTGTGCCGGTTGAAATGCTCTTTTCATCCGACGTTGGACTCGCTGAGCGTGGTGTTGAGCTCGCGTGGCTAAGAGAGGTAGGCGTGGGAGAATCAGGCGCGAATGTAGGCGCTATGGCGCCAAAGATCCGTCCTGCTGCGAAGACGCAGCCACCGACTGCATGCCGAATGAGGGAATCGCCGGTCAAGCTCCCAGTTATGAACACATTCTGCGCTACCTCCAAAGACCCCTCTGCTTTTGCCCGGAGGGTACGGCCGGAGATTTGGGGAGGTTTGGTAACGTCAAAGGGTGCGGGAGCCAGGACTTCGGTCTGTAGGGATGGAGAGAGGAAGTCCAGTGTGCCACGACGGCCGACGACGTACTCGAGACTGCCAACTTCGAAAGTCTTTGACTCGCCCGATGTCAGTTGGACGGTGACTGTCGCTGTGCCTGCTGAAGATGACACAGAGACGTCCGTGACCTCAGCATTTGGTAGACCCTCGTACATTGTCCAGTCACGCTGATTAAAGAAAGGATTATTAACCGATTTGCGGCGCGGTACAGGCGTTCGCGCGGCACGGTTCTTACTCGATGCGATAGCACCCAGTTTCATCTGACGGTACACGGTCGCATATTCTGGGTATGCCGAGTGGTGGCAGCCACGCAGCGGCGATGGCCTCTTGTCTGGAGCCCATTGGTAGATGTGGAGAATCTTGCGGGTTGGTGGTGCGGATATGATAACGTCTGCCGCAGAGAATCCAGATCCAACAACTAACAACGGCGCGTCCTTCGCATCGACTTCGGCGATAGGCGTAAGAAGAGCTGGAGGTGGAACGTTGACGGTGAAGATACCCGAGGCAAGAACGAGATGTTTACAGCGTATACCCAGCGAGCGTATAATGAAACCGTCCGAATCACGGCGTACATCGTCGACCTTGATTCCCGCAAAAACAGAGTCGGATATTCCCACAGCTTCAGGGTAGCTCCGCAGGTAGTCAGCGTATTCGGTTCTGGAAGGGCGCACGAAGTCGCAATCGTTCTCTTTCTTGACTTGGCCAAGATGGTCGGCGTAAGAGTAGCCCGGTAACGAGAGCTGTTCGGCATAGCTCAAAGTGCCAATGTCGGCGCTGGCGGACACTGGGTTATCGGCCCATTGTCCCCCCACTTGCTGAGTGTCTCCTATGGAAACGTGGGGCACAGCCTTTCCAGGCTCGTAGCGCCATTCAAGACAGGACTTTGGGTTAATTTCTGTGTCTGCATTCGGCCGGAGCAGCGTGTCAAGGAGCGTGTTGACCGGCAATGCTTGCGTTGAGTAGCGTAGCGAGGAGAGGAAGTGCGCATAAAGGTCTGGCGTTAGGTGCAGCAGGCTTGGATCGCGGGACAGTTTCGCATCGAGGATGTTGTCATAATGTCCGCCGATGTAGTAGGGAACATGACCGTGCAGGATGTACGACAGAATGAGAGCTGAAGGGCCATTGCCTTGGATTAATCAGCAGCGTTCTTCGCAAAGCAGTTCTGAATGCATTGCTCCGTACCGATGATCACCGTGTCGACGCATTGTGGGAGCGAGCGAGCCATGGAATGCTGCGGCAGGCAGTAGAGGCCATGAGGGAATCTTGGGGTCTCGTTACGGGCGGACGGCTAGGGGAAGGATAGTGTATATACCTAGTCAAAGACTTGTAGATGACGGATCTATAATTCTTCGGCGCTAAGACGCGCCCACGCGGTCGATTCCGCTTTGATTTAGTGGGGTTGGTACCGGTCCTGCCTTCCACATTGGTGGGGGGTTTTGCGAGGCTCGGCCATCATTGAGCGTAAGTGGGTCTAGAGCGCCGCAGGTGGTGAGATGTTAGCTGTAATATGGACGCGCATATTGCGTGTTGGTAACATGTCAAAACGTAAGGTTGGGGGTTGCTTAGAAATATGTCGTGGGGTTATCATGAGGTCACAAGTTTAGGTAGGCAGTTGTGGAACATGTGGGGTACGCCAGCTGCAATGCAGACGCAACGCGCAACAATATGAGTATACAAGCTAGCCAAACCCAGTGGTATCGCTAATCCCGCCCCTCCAGATCCAAACGTCCGTTCTCACATATAAGAGTCTGAAGTGTACAAAGAAAATAAAAGCACAGATTTCGCGTTCAGCTGCAGCCGGACGAGATCCCCCCACATTACGTCCACACTCCGCCCGCTCTGGTCCGCGTGCATGAGCTGATTGGTAAGCTACTTCCATTACTCAACACCACTTAATACCTGTACGTGACCGTATTGCGCTCTGCAATTGGCGATACGTCGTGTTGCCGTGACTGAGCCGCGTTCGCATCTGGTGTCTGTGGGCGCTGCTTACTTGCGTCGTCCTCTGGAATTGCTGCGCCATGCATAGTCAGATTGTTGGCAGAGCTCTCCTGACGGTGAAGGTAGGAAGGTGTCGATTGATAACCCGGATGGTACGAGTCGGGAGAGGCGCCATAGCCGTTTGACCGTGGGTTTGTGGGTGGTGTGTAAGTCGAAGTGTAATGGTCAGCAAACGGATTCTCATCTTGCTGCTGCGGAACAGCATTCTGACGGTTGGGGCCTGCTTGCAGAGACGGAGGTAGACCGTTATTATCGGTGCTTTGAGCTGTGGCCGGCTGGGAAGGCGTTGCGCCAAAGGGAGCAGCGTTGGGCAAGGGGTCGTATGGGTCTCGTAGCAGAGCTTCCATAGGTGAAGGCGCCTTTACATCGTTGCGTGGAGGCATGGCAGGCGGATCGTACGAGCTTGTTGGAAGTGCTGATGCTGAGGGAGCCTCATCGTTCACATTGACCAAAGGCTGTATGGGAGGCGTCTGTTGCGCAGGTGGGGTGGTCGAAGCTCCCATTGCACGCCGGGCCTGCAAAACGGCACGCTGGTGCTTCGATGCTGCAAGGGACAGCTGCTCGTTGGTCTCAATCAGCGTGAGCATCGTGTCATCGTCAGGAGCTGGGTTGTCGCAAGCAATATAGCCATGTATACTGCGCTGAGCTGATGTGCACCTTTCAGCAAACTCCTTGACCAGATCGTTCCCAATGAGCTCAGTTGGCGGTGTAGACTGAACGAGCTGGAGAAGCAGCTTAGCAGATGTGCGAGCTTCTTCAATGCGCCCTGCAAGCTCTACGGGCGGGGGCAGTCCTCTCGAGTGCGATCGACTCCCGCCAGAGCTGAATCCACCTTGGAGCTGCTGGCTCGGACTCCACCCTGGTGCGTTGAGTCTGCGAGGGCCAAATTGCTTGGCTGCGTTTTCCATAAGGCCCTTCTCTTTCTTCCACATAGCGAACACGGTGTTCAGGTTGGTGTCGAATGCCTTATCTCGCTCCAGCGCATCGAGTGTCTCTCTGAGAATCTGCGCAACGCTTGGGTCTGTACCATGGCGGAGCAGGTGCTTGACAGTATCCGCAAACGTCTTGTCGAGATTCTTCGTGAACGATGGACCCGGGTTATCGGTCAGTATGCGTATAAGCATAATCGCATTGTACTGGACATGTGGGCGTGTGTAGTTCTCTTTGGAGAGATACTTGCGAATCTGTGCAGCAGCAGCGGCGGCGGCCTGAGGACTGGACTCGGCAGCTTCGACGATGGTTGGAAGGTGAAGGACCTCTTCGCCCTGGCAGCAGTCAGCACTCAGAGTTAGAGAGCTCACAAGGGCAGTAGCATACGGAGTTGGCAGCGCCGGACTCGCAGAAGAGCCTCTGTCACCATGTCAGTCGAGCCAACCGAGGCGCAACACTGCACGACTCACCACACCACGAGCGGCGTTCGCGTCAGGTGTGTCGGCGCCACTGTCTGCAGGAACATCCTGTGCTTTGCACGCTCAGTCAGTACGCTGTCGCGCTTGAGAGACACTCGGCTGACTCACAAGACTTCTTGCGCATCAAGCTGCCCAAGCCCAGGCGCTTCTTGAAAGCCATAGTGGCGGAGGATCCGGTGGGGTGTTTGCGATGTTGCTGGAGAGGAACAACAAACAGAAGCTCTGTTGCTGTTATTAAGCGCCGAACGCCAGACAAGCTTGCGACGTCGCGCAAACGGGAAGAGCAGGGAGAATCAATCTCGTGGGACCCAAAGCGTACAGTAGAGCGGTAAGGCGGCCTGCCTGCATCAACGGTGCTCCTCCTATGCTTATGTTTGCACGGACGCCCTCTATAAGGCTGCTGCGCCCCCAGCCAAGAATGCGCGCGTCGGCAGAGACGTCAACCGCCGCGTACTACCTTCACACATGTGGCAAGCATCTCTCCTCAAAGCAACGTCTGGGCCGTCTCCTCGTCGTCTTGTCAAGAAGGCTTGAAAGTCTATAGACGGCTACCTGTTGTGGACCTGGGCTTTGGGCCAAGAGGCTTGCAGAGGCCATGACGACTGTTCTTAGCAAAAGGCGACCGTCTCAGCGACCATCCGCGAATTAGTTCGTGTTGCGGTGCGAGACTGGTCCCCACCTTACCCATGGATGCACCCGCACTTCCGTTGATGTGATGCAGGGACTTTTTAGTCACCCACAGTGGAGCTCGATCTGTAGACACATGACAGTGCCTGCGGCCAGGTGACACTTTCTTGTGTTGCGCACAGGTTGATGTTTTCCCAAGGTCTTCAAAGTAGCTTTGCACAGACCTCGTTGAACTGTAAAACTACAGAAGACTGCTAGGTGTTCCTCTACGTTGACTTATAGCTTGCCGTTCACTGAAGGCCGTCATCCGATACTTCACTCAGGCTGAGAGAAGTCGCTAATAACTTCCGGTACATCGTGAGAAACAGTTTATCTGTAAATTAGCATCACCTTGATCGGCGCTTAAGCACGTGTGCAGTCATGTAGTTCTACTGATCGCAGGTCCAGCGACCAGAGCCCGCCTTGGCTGAATCAGTGTAATAAGCTGCAGCTTGCGATACGCGAAGGGGATTGGAAGACGCCTCAGTTGGCAACTCGCCAGGTCAGTAGTACGCATGAATCTCTCTAGGCATTGCAGGTTTCAACACATGAGCCTCACGCTGTGTTCACGTGGGTCTGTGAGTACGACTCAGGTGCAACAAGAACGGCGAGGACGACTTTGAAGCGATGGGAAAGCACTATAGATCGGCATGAACGAACCCCCTTATCTGATGTTTAAGATTCGGCGACTCGGTGCCTTATAGACGATTTGGCAGCCTGCATCGATCTCGGTTCCAGCGATTGCTGGTGGTTGGTGATCATCCCCGCCCACAGCCCCACAGCCCAGCTACGCCTGCCCCATCAGACGTCACCTGCATATGCCCTGCCACCAAGCGTGACAGGCTGGGAAGGCTGCAGGCATCTAACGACATGACGTCCTACAGCACTTCTTCGTCTCGTGCAAAACATAAGCCCTCTGACCTTGCCTCCCATCAGGCACCCTCCACCTTCAGCCGCCAAAAGCATCCCAAACTCATCATCAGCACCCTTCAATATGGCACATGAACCAGCAAAAGTCATGGCAGGCCAAGCCAGGCAACACTTTCAAGAGAGCGAGGAGGACCGCATCACTCGCAATGCTGGGAACTTTGCAGATTTTGAAGCCAGTATGCCTCGACTTGCAAACCGATTCCAGTTTTCGCTGAAGGATAACATCTCTTCCTATCTTGGGCGCAACAATCCCTTTTTCTCCCAGGTCAACGATGAAACCGACTACGTATGGCTTCTCGACAACACAGCTTACCAGGGCCGCCTAGGCAGATGGAAGGCCACCTTCGTTGCAGCATATTTCGTCAGGCACAGCGGCAAGGACTTGTCTGAAGTGGTCGCTTGGGTCAGCGAGAAGATCGGACTGGCAGACGATGAAGAGGCTAAGAAGACCATCGCTCTGCGACTCGAGCCTTTCCTGGATGCCATCCTGCCCGCACATGCTGTCAATGTCGATCTCCAGGGTGTGCAAGTCAGGCTTGGGCCTAGTGGGCGAGACGGCATCAGCTCAGACGAAATTGCTATCCCTGGCGCGGGCTATAAAGACGGTGAGATCGTCACGTCAAAGGCGATTGATGCGACTGCAACTCCTCTCAAGACGACCTTCGCGACGCCAAAAGGATGGGCTATTCTTTCCGACATAGATGACACAATCAAGAAGACCCTGACATCATCACCAGTCGGCATCTTGAAGACGACCTTCGCAGAAGAGCCGGAACCAGTGAAGGGAATGCCAGAACTGTACAAACATATTGTCCAGAAGCTCGACAGCCCACCCTTCTGGTACCTCTCAGCATCGCCCTACAACCTCTACCCTTTCCTTCGACAATTCCGCGAGACCTACTACCCCGCAGGTACAATGCTCTTGCGCGACGCCTCTTGGATGAACTTGGCCGGCTTCTTGGCCAACCTTACTCAAGGCACCGAAGCATACAAGGTCGACCGCATCGAGAAAGTCCACGAGCAATTCCCTAAGCGCAAATTCATCCTCATCGGCGACTCCACGCAGTCCGACCCTGAAGCTTACGGCCAAGCATACAAGAAATTTCCTAAGTGGATTGGCGCCATATACATCCGCAAGGTCACTGGTGTAGCTGAAATGGACGAGGGTAAGAAGAACGATCCAGAGCGCTTCGAGAAGGCATTCAAGCACGTGCCTAAGGAGCTGTGGTATGTCTTTGAGGACCCCAGCGAGCTGTACGCCAAGATCGATGCGCTGGTGCAGCAGTCGCCCGAGCAGTAGATGGATGTGAGTGTGGGAGTGAACTTTGCGGGTTTCAGGTGTTGGAGGCGTTAAGGTCGTGTTCTGTTGGGTTGTTTCGCGGTCAATGTTGGGTCCCTTCTCTCGATACCCCCTAATTCTCTACCGTAGCCTGGCTTTCTTGCATACAACAGAACTTCATTCTTTATTCTACTCTCTCCGTTCAGGTGGTCGCAATTGTCGTGTGAAGTGGATTCAGCCCGTGTACCGGTGACTCTTATATTGCAGAACCAAGGGACGAGCCTTCAGAGCTTGTCGTATTGGAGGTATTCCTAATATCTAAAGCGATACCTTCTAGCCCACAGGCAGCTGGTTTGGTCACAATTTTATGTCATAAGAGATTGCAGCTAAGGCTTGGTATGGCTGATGTATTCTTCTTGGTTACGCCAGCCTCGATCTACAGTCTACAACACTGACAAGTCAGCATGGCTTACAAACCAAGTGCCGTTGTTCGTGTCTAGAGTAATGTTATTCTGCACCACCTTGCCTCCTTTCAAACTTCCACTCTCAACTACACCGCCACCTACAGGCCTTTGTAGCTTGTTGTCACCCGCAAGCACCGTGAAGTTGGCAAGAGGAATCTCCCATCCGTTGCGAGACACAACAGTAGGCAAACCGAAGAAATTAGCGTCGACCTTGTCGTGGGTGAAATGCAGCTCGAAGTAACCACGGTAGTACAGATCTTGCCATTGAAGCTCGTCATTAGCGTTCTGCAGCCATGTGGAATAGTTGTTCGCAGCGGCAAGAGTGATGTTTGCGCCGTAAGGGCACGGCGAAGTGACGGCGCTGCCAGCAAACTCGACGCCTATGCTGCCCTCGCCCGTGCTCTTGTTATAGTCCTTCTCACCCAGCCAGACGAGGTCGCTGACCCAGGAGGCGTGGCTGTCGCCTGCGAGGAAGATGTTGTTGGGGATGTTGTTGCTGTACAAGTGGTTCAGGGTGCGGTTCTTGTTGGCTTGGTATCCACCCCAGGCATCGTAATTCTCGGGATTTTTGTCTCCAGAGGCTGCGGACTGGTTGACGCGTGAGAAGACGATTTGGGAGCCGATGACTCGCCATGTCGCGCCGCGCTCGGCTGATTCGGAGAGGGTCCTGTAGAACCAATTCTCCTGGCGAGAGCCCATAAGCGATCGGCCGGCATCGTTGGAAATGGCGTGAATATAGTCAGTGTTCCAGTACAAGTCGGTGATACTGCGGTCGTAGTTACGTGTGTCCAACATGGTCAGATCCAAGAGTTTACCAATGGAGAAGGAGCGCCAGATTCGGAGGTTATCGTCCATGTCTACTTGTCGGATGGGCATCCACTCGAAGTAGGCACGAACTGCGTTCATCTTGCGTTGGTCCACAGAAACACCTACACCGTCTTTGATGAAAGATTGCTCGGTGTTGTTCAGTTCAGCCTGGTAGATGTTAGCCACACTCGCGTTAGCGAACAGTATACGCGGCTCACCATGCCATCACGGTAAGTGTTGTCTGCCACCTCGTGGTCGTCCCAGACCGGGATCCATGGGAATTGCTGGTGGCTCTCGACTAGATCCAAGTCGGTACGGTAGGTGGCCAGACGCTTGCGGTAGTCGTACAAAGTGAAGATCTCGCGGTCAGGAAGGGGAATCCGTCCAATGCTGTTTCCCCATCCATAGTATCCGTTCGCATACTCGTAGATGTAGTCGCCGAGGTGAACGATGTAGTCGACTGAGTCCTGTTCCAAATCGTTAGTGTAACTCAATGAACACTCGTCGATGAGACGTACTTTACGTGCAACGTTGCCATAGGCATTGAAGAATCCGAACGGGTAGTTAGCACAGCTGAAGATTGCAAGGGAAACTTTCGTAACATCGTCGTTCGCATCAGGTGTTGTCTTTGTTCGTCCAAGGGGACTCTTATTCTCCGAATTGCAGACCTTGAACTGGTAGTAGTAGGTAGTGTAAGGTTTTAAGTTCTTTGCCTCGACCTGTATCATCGTCAGGTCTTTGGCCCGTCACAGATGCTACACATTGCCAAATTCAAGCAGCCACTTGACCATATACCAGACTTCAGAGCTGTCCTTGCTATAGTAGGCTCTTTAAGAAGGCTACAACTTGATTGGCAGCTGCTGTTCATTTGCCTCGAGTAGATTGAAGCCCTCAACATAGCCAAGTGGCTACTTGTAGTTGGTAAGCTGCAGTAATTGTTCAACAACGCACCTTGACAGTGAAGTCCACATCAGAGCTGGTGTACACCTTGCCAGAATCGACCGCAGTAGTCAGTTCCTTGTCTGCTGCAACCTTGTACTCCACGCATATTGGCGATTTCGAGACGTGAACGTATTTCTCGTTGTCGTGGTCGTAGAGAGGGGCGTATCCGGTGACCGTCAAGTTCGATTGCGAGTTGTCGCTTTGTGGCGCAACACGAGTCCAGAGGATGACGCTGTTAGGGTACGGGTCTCCAGAAGCTACACCGTGGGTGAAGTTCAGGCTCGCAGTATCGTAACTCGATTGAGGGTCGTTTCGCTTGACCACTCTATGGATTGAGATACCCAAAGAGGGGTGGTGCTCTGAGGGTGAGCGGTAGTTGAGGTTCTTCGACCAGCTGGCGCTGGCGATAGATGCCAATGGCAACAGAGACAGAAGCTGAAGCTTCATAGCGACCTCAAAATCCAAGCGACGACAAGAGTGGTCAATCCGGTTCCGAATTGCGATACCAGCATGCTGGGCCTTTTGTAGTCCAAGCAGGTCCACGCGATTAAAAGCTCCTCGGATGTCTAAGAGCTCTTGGCCAATCCGCTTCTCGCATTGACTGCGTCATCTCTTCAAGAACAGCAGTACCGAGAATACCGTAGGCGTTGGGTTGCCAATCAGAAGCCTGGGTCAAAGCATGCTGCAATGCAGGCAAAAACGAGCCGCGTCGACGGATGTCAAACTGGGATGAGAGCTGCAGCGTATGGAGACAATAACGTCCCGAAGTCCCATCAGCGGAGATAGCTCTATTCTGATTTGCTGTCTACGAGTAATTCCGCTCGGCTGTCACTCGAAGGCGCATGGCCGTTGCGGGGGTGTACAGGTTCAAGAAGAACGTGTGCTGCGTGCTTCGACGCAATTGGTCAGAAGTAGCGAGGAGCAAGAACAGCGGTGATCGAGCTACGTAGGCAAAGCTTGCGAGTGCTCCCACGTCAAAAGGGAAGGTGCGGACTTCTCGAAGACTTCCAAAGTACCGAAGCCAGCCGGACTTGCATACTTCACTGTACACACGGAGTCTGTGAATATTTGTTCGACTGTCAATACGACGAGCCACCATGATGCACAAAGAGTGAGCTATAGTCAATCTTGGTAGCACTGACGAGGAGGTCTTCAGTGCTACTAGATAGAAAATTCCTTCTCAGAATTACTGTAGACGTCGAACCAATGACGGATCTACAGAGCAAGCGTGTAGTTCAGCGTGCAGTTCCTATCAAAGGCATCCATCGTTTGTACTGTCGCACGCGCGCGTATGCTTGAAGAGATAAGGTTCTTTTTCGATAGCGTACTGACGTCATCGTTAGGATCTCATCAGAGCTGGCCCTATATTGCCTACGTGAGTCTACATGTACCATCAATATCAAGCCATATGTGAGGAGACAACAAGCGGGTTGTCCTTGCATGTGTGGCTTTCTGGATGTCTGCTCGTAAGACTGCGTTATTGCTTAGTCCCAGCCGGTTTAGCTTTGCGACGCGACACGGAAGATGGCTGTCAGCACTTCGCGCGAGCGAATCAGCGGGCCGAACAGATAAGTAGCCTGATAATACAAGTATCGGACAAAGGTGAAGAAGCCCTCTGAGGCAATATCTTCCATGAGCACGAGATCACGGCTTGCCCTTGCTACTTATTGCCCAGTTTCTTGAGGTCGCTCTTCCCTTGAAAGCATTAAGTTGCCACCTCCAAACACATTCAGGAAGAGCGAACACCTCAACGCAGTAACTTGCAGCCATCTAACATGTCTATCCCTAAGATCGCCATTATAGGCGCTGGGCCTGGAGGATGTATGCTTGCCCGCTTGCTGCATCAGGACTCGATTCCCTGCACGATATTCGAAGGCGAAGCGTCCATCAACTACCGTTCCCAAGGCGGAAGCCTGGACTTGAGAAGCTCGACAGGACTTGCAGCTGTCAAAGCTGCAGGACTGTGGGAGCAGTTCCTGGAGCATGCACGTTATGATGGCGAGAGTCTGCTAGTTACCGACAAGCACTTGACAACGTGGCTTCGACGAAGTCCAGGTAGCAAAGATAAGCACAGCAACCTACAAGAAGCCCCGGAGATCGACCGCGCTGTGTTACGAAAGATGTTACTTGAATCGCTTCCGCCGGACTGCGTGAGATGGAGCTGGAAACTCGCATCTGTGAAGGAGACTGCAAATTCAGAACTAGAGCTTTCATTCGTGAATGGTGAAGTGTTGGGTGGTTTTGACCTTGTTGTAGGTGCAGATGGTGCTTGGAGTAAGACACGAACAATCCTATCCGAAGACAGACCGCACTACTCTGGACTCAGCGGCTGGACCATGCAAATATCCAATGCGAAGGAAACGGCACCAGAGGTTTACCAACTCGTCAATCGTGGAAGTGTGTTCTCGTACAGCGACGGCAAGAGCCTGACTGCACAGCAGCTCGGCGACGGCAGCCTTAACGTTTCCCACTACGGACCATATCCTCATGACTTCACAACGCATTGTGGCTTCGACGCAGAGAATCTGCACACTGTCAAGGACTTCCTGTTGGAAGGACTAGTTGATTGGGCACCCGAACTCAAAAACTTCCTCATATATGCGAATGAGGAGCCCATTTGGCGCTCTCTCTATGAACTGCCTGTTGGGTGGACCTGGGTGCATAAGAAGGGAGTCACGCTCCTGGGTGACGCGGCTCATCTTATGACTCCATTCGCCGGTATTGGAGTTAACACCGCATTTTCTGATGCCATGGAGCTCTCTAAGCAAATAGTTGCTTTCAAAGACGCTGCAGAGTCTCCAAATCTGGACGAATTCATCATAAACTACGAAAAAGTCATGTGGAAGAACGGACATCAGGCTCAGGCCTGCACGGAGGGTTCGAAGAACGACATGCTATTCACACCAGGCGCACCGCGGACAACTATTGAGTCCTGGATTCTGAGACATGCTAAGCAAGGCGTTCCTGCTTGGGCACATCCCCTCTTGACGGCAATTGTTTACACAGGCTACTGGGTGTACAAATGGTTTGTTTGAGCCTACGACAACGAGGATACGCTTAGAGGCTTGTTGTTCGCAAAAGCAAACGAACATTCGATTGCGCTCAATCGCCTAAGCACCTCCACCGAACTTTCACGATATCCGCACTCAAGCCTATGCCAGGCTAACACCACTACACCATCCACCATGCACGTACAACTTCATCAGATCTCGCCCAACTCCTCGCTAACCTCATACCCATTGGAAACTTTGCACAATTCTCTACAACATCTTAGGATACTGCTTGGCATCCGGCTGCTCCCTCAACCACTCTGCCCGATTCTCCGTGTACACCTCAGCCAAGGGTACCGCATCCTCACGTGCACTCTTATCATCGAGCGTACCAGCCCTTACCACTTTAGCATCAGGCGCCATATCGCCCTCACGCCAGAGCGGGGACCCGCACTCAGGGCAGAAGACGAAAGTGACAACGCGGCCGGACTCAGCTTTCGTGGAGTACGACTTGGTCTTTCCGGACGACTTGAAGAAGTCGTTGCTGATGACGATGTTGGTTGTGTAGATGGAACCAGAGTTCTTTTGGCATTGGTTGCAGTGGCACAGGGCCTGGATGTGTCAGTGGATGAGCAGGGTGGGATCGTTGCGCTTTGCCAGCTTTGCCTTTGTTCGAGTCTACAGAAGTGTCTGGCGACTCTTCGAGCTGGCAAAGCACAACAGAGTTATAGAATATCGAACGAACCTTGTTCAGAGGACCGCCTTCCACTTCATATGTGACTTTTCCACAGAGGCAGGATCCTGTACTCTTCGACATGTTTGTTATGCGAGGACTTGTTCGTGGACAAAACGCAAGGTTGATATCTGTCGTTTCATTGACTTGATCTACTGCTACTTATAGCCTTGCCATAACATAGCCGAGCATGTATACTTTGATCATCTAAATATGATCATCCTTTCAATGTGACAGGTCACAAACATTTGTCAAGATCCCATCGTCGATCATTGGAGTCCCGCCACTACGGCTCAGGGTCATCCGTGGTCTGGACTTGTGGGGTATAGTAGTCTAGGATAGTCGTTCCGGCAAGCGCTCATTGGCCATGCTACTGACTCGATGACCTACTGCTTCCAAGCAACCTTGACGTACTCTTCAACATCGGCCCAAAGCGTCTCCGGTCTTTCGAGTGCTGCGAAATGTCCTCCCTTTTCGTGGCTCTTGAAGAACACCATGTCGCATGTCCTGGCCGCCCAAGCTTGCGGAATCGGGCAGAGCTCATACGGGAAGTATGAGTATCCACTGGGCTTGTTGACGTACTCCAACTTCTTCTCTTCACGGTAAGTGTAGATGCTTGTGGGAAAGCAGCCCGTCAGCCAGTACAGTGTGATATCTGCAAGGATCGTGTTGAGCGAAGGGGCCGTGCGTGGGTCGGACCAGGCGAGGAATTTCTCCTGAAGAACGGTTAGTCAAATAGCCTTCAAGAAACATGTCCATACTTACTCCGATCCAGGCAAGTTGTGCAATGGGCGAGCTTGCCATCGCAAAGCCGATCGTTGCAGGCTTTGTCCCATGTTCATGAGCGTAAGCCCTGCCTTTGGCAAAGAAATCATCCATGATCTTCAGTCCCTTCTTCTCTTGATCGGTAAACTCGTCTTCAGGGCTGGCCTTGTCTTTGATACCAGTGTTCAGCATGAAGTTTAGATGCATGCCTTTGCACTCATCGTATCTGGCAGCAATGACTCTGGAGATCAAGGCACCAATATCGCCACCCTGGACAAGGTATCCGGCTGTACCAAATCCGAGAGACAGCATAAGCTTGTGAATGATGCGACCGACATCAATGGTAGTCCAGTCCTTGCTTTGCGGTGGGTCAGACGACAGGGCAAAGCCAGGAAGTGACGGTACGACGATATGATATGGCAGGTCGTCTGCTGAGTATCTCTTCTGCAACATCTCCAATATTGGCACGAACTCGAGGAAGGAACCAGGCCACCCGTGCAGCATCACAATAGGGATCGCATCAGTCTTGGTAGAGAACAGCGCGACGAAGTGAATATCAAACTTGAAGCCATCATCATCTTCAATTTGTGTCTTGAAGTTCGGCAAAGCGTTGATAAGGGCCTCCTGCTGGCGCCTAGGTTTGATTAAAACAATTCAAATTAATCGGGAAATCGGAATCATCCATACCAATCGAAGTTCTGTTGCCAGTAGCTTTTGGCATCAGACATCCACTCATGGGTGACACCGAACTCCCCATCTTTGCGCAGATTCTCATATGTAGTCTTCGCGATTGGGCTGAGTCGAAGCAGTGTCTCGAAGTCTTGAAGCTGTTGCTCGCCGATGTGTAGCTCGAACGGCGTTGGCTTCTGGCTTGCGCCTGCTGGCACGTTGCCAAAGGAATTCGATGATGCCATATTGAGAGTATGCAATGGAGAGCTGAAGGCGTATGATGATAGTAAATGGTTGAACACTCGCCTACTGCTTTTATCTCTGCGAGCGTTGCAATGTTGATAGGAGCTTACAAATGCGCCGTGTTTGTTGCGGCAGTCTACACGCGTGTAATATCACTAAAGATGTAGCTGCCTGCTGCCCGAAATGGTAGGTGATCGGCGGCTGACATATCCAGGCAGGGTGTGTAACACCAAACGCCAACAACACAGGCAGAACGCCAAGGCTCATTGAAGCTTCACTCCCAATCATGGTCAGAAGACCTGAGTGCTCCTCTTTGAAGTGTCGGCATGTGCAAGCACGTTGCAAACCCATCCTTGTCCTGGGGATCCAGAACTGTCCTTTTCTGTGGTGATATTGAAATCGGAAACTTTCTCACCGCAGGATAACAGAGCAGACGGGATGGTAGACAGCGTAACCATCGGTCAGTATGTATCTCCATTGCTGTACACCATGCCATACTGGACTTCCGGTACTACTCGAGAAGACGTGGCGTTGGCCAGGATCGATCAGGGAAGACTCGCTTGGGAATAATGTGAAGAAGAGGAGATCTTCGGTGCATACATACACAAAAATTGGCTGATGAGAAGTGGCTGCTCAACATTAAGATGTAGAAGCGATGGGTTTCCCAGAGGTCTTGTTGAGTCCACCATTGACAATCGCATAATTGTCATCTCTGAGCCCTTCAAGGATAACAGTGCTGCGCGACAAAGAGTCGGACAGATGCTTTAAGGAGCTCCTATTGCTCAGCTTTGTGGCGCAGCTACTGTGCCTCGCTAGTATGAGCAGCCACCGAGTAGAGTGCCAGTTGCCGGCAGGATCAATTAGTGTTGGACGCTCTCCTCGATGGCTGCAACATAACTAGCCGCTTCTGCTTGTTTTTCCTGTATATTTAGATCCTTCAATTTCAGATGGCTCACCGGAGCTGGGAAGGCGCAGTTTGTGCGGGCATCTTGCAAACCCACTTGGTCTGAAACGAGCACTTTTTAGACCTGCTCGATCGGTGTAGAGAGAAGCGTGATTGTGTCGAGAAGCTGCGTGACTTCCAGACAATAGCGGAATGCAATTAGACGTTTGACTGCGATATTCACAGCTGTGAGAATGCTTCCATCAGTTCCATCAGTGTACGACCAGCTCTGAACAATTACATCCAAGAACGTGGGATTGGGTCACTTCGATTCGTGAAGGCCCATGCGTGGTACAAAGACAGAATTCGGAGGCCGCCAGGGCACCCAAATACCGTATTTGCTTGCGGTAACCGCGGGTTCATTCCTGCAGAGAAGATTGGTGACTGCTCGGAGGTCGTCTCTCTCGTCGGGTCCACCATAAGCAACTTCGAAACTATCGACAGTGGACTCTGCCACCAAGTGGTCCCAGATCCTTGTCGGTACTGCCTTCGTGCTCGTGCATGAGCCGCTCAACCGATACCAAACGACCTCTCCAGAATCGATAGCTCTTCACACAGCGACGGCCAGGCCTTCGAAGAACGACCAGATAACGAGGCCATTATCAACGACGTCGTCGCAACCTTCTATACGAGGCCATAAGCGAAGAGCGGGGTGTGAGAATCTGGGAATATCTTCCCGAGCTGTTCTCACATTCCCCTTGTTTGATGCTGCGACGCTTGTCGCTGATTGCCCGGAATGGGTCTAGCCTGGCGGAGCATCCCATGTGCAACAGCCCCGAGAATTCAGAACAGACCCGTGGACGTGACATCATTGTAAACCCAGACAACGTTGCAAGCAAGGTTTACGATAGCGCTACGGTGAAGCGCGGTTAAGGGCGGTTCGGTGCTCGAAGTCGGAGGGTGCGGGACGGACAGGTGTACGCTAGTAGAGGAGGCGAAGGCTAGCAACGATGTTGATCGGCACATCCAGTCCTATCGTTGGAAAAGACATATAGAAGTGAGAAAGTAGCAGGATTAGATCGAAGAATGCGAAGCGAGGACTGGGGTATATTGATAGAAGTTGAACAATGTACAGTGAAGCCTACAAGTGCAAAGCTGTAGGAAGAGCTGTAGCCATCTCATCGCCCGCCAGAAAAAGAACCGCTTATGTACAAAGATCTTACAGAACTACCTATTTGCTGTGGGAGCTCACAAAGCTTGCTCTTCTGGCCTCCAGAACGGCGTCCTCGTGAGTTGGAGGACCCTCGTAATTAGCCCTGCCCCAGACGAAGTACCAGACGGTAGAGATGATGATGACAAAGACAAGGACGACGGAAGCGTAGTTTACCGTCGAAGGAGTGACGGGCAGGGCTGTGGGCATGCAGAAGAGGGGCGTCGCGAGGGCAGACCAAGCTATCGTGAACGTCAGCATCGAAACTACACAAAAGGTGGCAGGATTGAACTTACCAACGGCAACAATGTTGCAGAAAAGACCAAGCTTGCCGAGATAGAATTGGCCTTCGACAACCTGCTTGCGACCACCAAGTAGGGAACAAACGATAGGTGCCGCATAGCTGAGTGTCAGGAAAATGACACCGCTACCGGAAAACGCGTTGAATGCAGCTGCGGCACCGAAGTAGATGAGACCAAGCGCGAGCTGGACCACCATACTCATCATCATAGCATTGACCGGTACATCAAACTTGGTGTTGACGACCCTCCACATCTTGTAGCCGGGAATACCGCCATCACGAGCAAAAGCGTAGATGGCGCGAGAGGAGGCGGTTGTACACCCGATACCGCAGAACAGACCGAGGACCATTAGGGGAAGCAGGAGCCCAATAGCACCGCCCGATGAACCAACAGCGTCAACAATGATGGCTGGGGTTGGCTGGCCGGATAGGAGACCAGCAAGGGTGGCCTGGTCAGGCAGGACGAAGACGAGGGGGATGAGGAACACAAGACCGCAGATGGTGTTCAAGATGATGGTACCGACCATAGCCTTGGGGACCTGGGTAGCTGGGTGGCGCACCTCTTCGCACATACTACAAGCTAGTCAGCCAATGGACAGGAACATTTGTATGATTACCAAGTCTTTTTCTGGGCATGTGTCGCACTGGGATGGAAGGCCGCTTGGGTAGTACAAGAAGGTTGCTGTGGGGATGCTGCTTTGGAGAACTGGGTATGGTAAAGTGCATGGGCAGTTTGCATGTCGCTCTGGCAAAAGTAAAGGGCATGCTCACGAGACAATCATTCCGGTCGAGGATGTTGCGTAGGCTGCGTGAAGGAGTCCAACCATGAAGGACCATCCGGGGACCCATCCAGAGCTGGTAGTATCGAAGGTGGTAAAAACGTAGTCGGCGCTGTGGCGACCGTTCTTCGCGATGGCAAGCACGCACACAATAATGGCGATAACACCGGCAAAGGTCCAGAAGATGGCAAAGGTCTAGTCCAGGTAAGTAAGCAGTCACATGACAATTAGGGGGAACCTCACATCGAGCCATGGGAGCCACTTGTTCGAGGTTACACAAACAAGGTTACACAGAAGTGTAACGGCAAGGAAGATCAAGTAGACCTGCCATGTTGTGCCCTCGAAGATACCGTTGCCTTCTGCGTCGGTGAACACATTGATGCATGCCACGTAGAACAGAGCAGTCGCGAAGTTGACGGAAAGAGTGATGGTTATGTTGCCAACAACGAAGCACCAACCACAGATCCATGAGGCAATCTTCCGGTACGAGGGAGCGGCCAACATGAAAGTCTGGTAGTAGACACCGCCGCTGGTAGGGTAGACACTGGTAATTTCTCCTAAGGAAGCTGCCACGCAGAGGATGATCAAAGAGACAGCGAGCCATCCCCAAATGATAGTGACGGGACCACCGTTGACGACCGGGTAGTAGAGAGTGGTAGCCAGTCCATAGGGGATTGAGGCAAGAACAAAAGACATGAAAGCAACCTGAAGGGTCGATCGTGAGCGTACAAGTTCGGCCTTGTAGCCCATGGCCGCGAGAACATCATCAGAATCGTTCAGAGCACCCTCAGAGGGTGCTTTGCCAAGACTGACTTTTCTCCCCTTCTCGGTATGGTGAGGAACAACGTCGTGCTCCGCGGCATACGCATCTGACTGCGTGCCATACGCGTGGGCGGTGGTAGCCATAGTGTGCGGGGTGAGTATCCTGAGGCTGGCCGGGAGGGTGGGGGTGAAGGGTCCTCTGAGATTGTCGTGCAAAGCTCTCTGCGACGTACCGAACGGGGCACGCGTGAGCTTTGAAGGGCTGCAGATGGACGTCAGGCCGCGCATGGTTCAGCTCCCTGCTAGCCTGGTGCGGGCGAGCTGGCGTGCAAACCCACGCGAATCTCACTTGGGACCCGGCGTCCGCGCTTGGCGTGTATGGTGGGATGGTCCTGGCTGCTGCTGGGGGTGGTGCGGCGTGGTGGCACCGAAATCACCACCGAGCTGGGGCGGAAAGTAAGCCGTCGCTGGCCAGTCGACTCGTCTGAATGGCTTCTAGAAGTGGGACAGAAAGCGTCAAATTTTCCTGCCGTCAATACCGGGTCTCATCTCCTCTCCGGCCAACACCAAACCTCGCACTTGCGCTGCCCATGACTTAGGCAACCGTGCACGGCGATGGAGGGTTGCACTTGCACATGCTACGTCGAATGGAAGAAAAAGCCTCACGAGGATAGTGGAGCGGTTGCTGGGTCGTCGCCGGTTGGTCGCTGTCGACGGCTTAGCTTGCTGCAACCAATTGAGCTTGCCGAGATGGCTGGCCTGGCGTGCTGGCGTCGTTGCATGCTTGGTCCCATTCGTCGCAAACGTCGCAGAGATCCTGCTCTATCGGCATCTGGGTCTCGACACAGCTTGTGATAGGTCGCGATAAACGAAGGGATCGCGGCAAGTTCTGCTGCGCAAACAAAGGAGATGTCCGAAGATTGCCGCAAGGTGTGCACTGTGATCACCTTACTGCACCTGTTGTTGACTACAGAATTGTACGGTGTTTGCTCCGGAAAGCACGCACGCCCTACGATGTCTATGATCCACACCTGGACGTCAGCTGCGGAGCACCCAAAAGATAGAAATGAGCTAGAACCCACTGCGTGAGCACAAGAGTTCACGATGCACTTTTGGACAGTTTAGGTTTGAGCTCCACACGCTACGTCACCAGTATGCATTATCAAATTGTTGCACTTGAGTCGCAGCATCAGCCTCTCTTTGAAACATTAGACCTACCCCCAGATACAACGTACACCCTTACAAAATACACCACCACTTCTACTCGCGACGAGCTCCACGCCCGCATTCGCAATGCGGACGTAATCATCGTGACTACTGTGAAGCTCGATGCTGAAACGCTGAGCCACAATGTCACGCCGCGATTGCGTTACGTTATTGTCTCCGCAACTGGCACGGACTGCGTAGACCTCCAGTCTTGCAAGGCTCGGGCCATTCGCGTGTGCAATTGCCCAGGGGCAAATCTGGAGACGGTGTCCGAGCACGCGATAAGCCTCTACTTTGCGGCGAGACGCAGGACCGTTTTACTAGATCAGGTTACGCGTCGTCAGCCCAGTGAATGGAAGCAGAGGGGTAGTGTCAACACGTATATGCGGCTACCCGATGGCCAGCCCCCTATAACGTGTGGAGATGAAGTTTTAGGGGTTGTAGGCTACGGAGGCCTTGGTGCGTGCTATCGTGGTTGGTGCCCCACGACGGGACAGGGCTGACCGGACCCTTAGGAAAACGTATCGCGGCCATAGGGCGCGCACTGGGGATGAAAGTGATGGTGGCTGCTCGTAAAGCTTGCAACGACCCCTCAGCCGATAATGCACGACATGTACTCCCAGCACCGAATGTGGAAGATGATCGCGTGCCGTTCGACGACGTGCTTCGACAAGCTACAGTCCTCGTGCTGTCGCTACCCCGTAATCCGCAAACGCTGAACCTTCTGTCTACGGCTGAATTCGAGAAGATGCATCCGTATGCAGTCTTGATCAACATCGCAAGAGGTGGAATTGTGGACGAATCGGCCCTTGTGCGGGCCCTCAAAGAGCAACGTATTGCTGGATATGCTACCGACGTGTATGAAGTTGAGCCTGTTGGAGGTCCACATGACACACCTCTCCTCGCAGAGGATGCAGAGGACCTGAATATCACTCTGAGTCCACACTTGGCATGGTTCTCGCAGCGAACGATCAAGAACCTTGGTGAAATCTTGAAAGCCACTGTAGAAGTGGCTTTGAAGGGCGAGATTATCAACGTAGTTGTCTAGTCCCATTAAGCTGATACCAATGTCGAACGCATGCGTGGTCCGATCGCTGCGATCTTCGAATCTATCAGCAGATTCGACCCAGTGGCTGGCCAATGTGTAGCAAAATGAGCCCCAGGGCCCCTAAGCGGAGTGCGGGATCTCATGCCGTGTTAAGGATTGGATCCAAAGCCTCCTCAGCCAGACAGGGTGTGAGCAATGCAGAGATTCTTTGGCCTGTTCGAGGCTTCTCATCTGTGCCGGCAAGGATCCTTGTAGTCCTCTGCACGCTTCAAGGCGTGCAGGACTGACGCCACGCGGCTTTGAAGGCCTCCAAGGAGCTCAGCCTTGCGATCCACGTCCAGGTTTATGCACAACACCAGGTCTTAGTGTATTGCCTGTTTTGTATGGACAGTAGGTATCCTAGTTGTCAAATTCAAGGATGTCACCTTATAGCGCACATAACAGGAACAGCGCCCACGAATCAATTCCTTACTGAAACTTCAAGTACTAATGCCTTGATGTTCGAGTAACTCTGCACCGTCCGCCTTCCCACAGACAGTCGCAATAACTCAGACTCGGAGACTAACAGGGGTTGAGTCGATGGCATGCGTGAACATGTTGGCAAGATCCAGGTCGGTATTTTACTCAGTTCGATGTGGTACAGCAAATTTTCAGTACTGCTCTGAAGGATCGGGTGGGTGTGTCGTGAGGCATTAGTGTAGCTTGATTCTTTCTTCCTCATGAGCTTCTGTCTCCGACTAACAATCAGTGTCTTTTACATTGATCACCGGATACTCGTTATCTTCCCAGCGCGCACACATCCGGTTGCAATATCCAGCAGCAGTCCCGACGCTGGGATTAAGTTTAGCAGCATCCAGCTGGTTGGGTTGCACCGTAGCCAGAGGCACCTCTGGCGATACTCCAGGAACAGCCACAGCGTGGCCAAACACCCCAGACTCTGGGCGTTCGATATGACGTATCCACACAACTCTAAGACACGCAGCCACTATCAAGCAGACACAAAAGCCGCTGTGCAGGATCTCTGGGGTTGTCACGCGACATCCCTTATCAGCTTCCTCCGACTATCCGAGATGGTATCTTGGCCATGTGCAAAGCCGGCTTATCGTTCCACCTGGGCGCACCGTATTGAGTCGCACAAGCACGTAACGACACTCTCTGATTTGACACAAATTCAATTCCATGTTCGAGCGTTCACACAATGGCTGCTACACGCAGTCATGTGACAAGCACGTTGTGAATCATGACAGTAGCCCAGTGTCTTGCGAGCTGGGCGCAACGCAGGAGCAAGACAATCAAGCGGCGGCATAAGCGCGCAGAAACCAACATAAACAGTTCAACTGACTGATGTACATTCTGACACCACTTCACTAGAGCCGCAACGCATACCTTTTGCTGTTTCCCAGGATGAATGTCCTCAGAAAAGTAGGAAACTTCCTCGCGCCTCCACCTACTAAAGCAGAGGATGGACGTGATACATGGCCATCGCGAACTTCGTACATCCTCGCGACCATGGGTGGGACAATTGGCATGGGCAACATGTAGGTCAAGAGGAACCGCGATGTGGACACTGCTAAAGGTGTCTTCAGGTTACGATTCCCCAGCGTAGTCTTCAACAACCATGGTCTGCAATGGTAGAGCATGCCTAAATCCCTCCCGATGCCTACTGACGTGAAGTATAGGTTCATTCCGTATTTGATGGCAGTGATTGTTATCGCTATTCCCGGTCTTATTCTCGAGGTAGCCATTGGCAATGCCTATCGTGCTGGCCCGATCGTCGCTTACAACGCCGTGAACAAAAGACTTCGAGGCACCGGGTTCGGACTTATCTTCATCGGCTTCATGGTTCTCACCTACTTCAATGTGATCGTCACATGGATTATGGTGTTCTTCGAACGGTCATTTACCAACCCTCTCCCTTGGATAGGTCGTGATCCCGAAGAATATTTCATGCAAGACATTCTTCGAGTCGTCGACCCTGTCGAAGGAAGTCCCTACAACAATTATCCGGGTACAGCTCTCGTTGGCGAGCTGGCAGGATGGTGCACCTTTGTCTGGTTTTGCGTATGGCTTTGGTAAGTTAGATGACCCACTACCGATATAGTATACTGATACCAGTAAGCATCTTTAGAGGCACCGGATGGACAGGTAGAGTTGTGTACTTTACCATGGGTATGCCAGTAAGGATGAACCTTTCAAACATGATTTTTCCCTGGCTCACCGCATATAGATCATCATGGGCATCGTGATTGTCGGCCGGGGCGTGTCCCTGGAGAACGCAGGAGAAGGCGTTAAGCTCTACTTTGCTACTTGGAGAGGCGACCAACTATCGCGGTCAAGTGTCTGGCAAGCAGCTTGTGGACAGGTTTTCTTCAGCACCGGCGTCGGTTTTGGATACTATACGACATATGCCTCCTACAACCGAAAGTTCGCAAACGCGGTGCAGGATGCTATCATCATTATCAGCGCCAATGTCACATTCGAGATATTCATCGCCTTTGGGGTGTTTGGCATCGTAGGTTTTCTCGGTCTCCACCCTGATACCACAGTTATGGGTGGTAGTTTCGATATCGGATTCATCACCTTTCCAGCAGCTCTAGAGGCTCTGCCTGGTTCAAATTTCTGGTCAGCCATCTGGTTCTTGACCTTGCTCGTTCTGGGTATCAGCTCCGCATTTGCGATGCTTGACGCCGTCATCACAATGGTTCTGGATGCTAATCCACATTACAAGAGAATCTGGGTGGTAACTGGATGTGTCACCCTTTGTTACCTTGTCTCACTACCGTTCTGTACCGAATTTGGCTACCACCTTCTCAACAACGTCGATGCCTGGATCAACAATCTGGCGCTAGTGTTTGTCGTGTGGTCAGAATGTGTTGCAGCGACGACAGTCTACCGCTGGAAAGACGTTATCAGTCAAGTTGGATTGCCGGCGTTCCTTGTTTACAACATTGGGTATTTTTCTGCTATGATTCTCGGCGTTATACTCGGCCACGCCGTGAGCCCCGAAGCTGGAGCTGGACTTGGTTTTGGCTTATTCATTACCGGCACGCTTGGTGCATTGTTCATGGCACGAACTCCTGAATACGTGGCCCCAAGGTTTTGGGCAAGCAGACCTATAACCAACCGCTTGTGGTGGCTGGCTTTCTACTCCGTAAGGGCGCCTTCCCACTCCATCGCATATGTACTGATTACAACGATACAGGGCAATCAACTGCGTCGTGACCTCAATATCATCATCGGTAGGGGCAAGAATTGGAACATCCCTGTGTTCTGGGCGCCGCTTCTGCGCTATATAACCTCTCCAATATTGGTCATGGTCTTGAGTTTCGCCTATCCGGACTTCTACAGTTCCCGCCGCGATCCCTTGCACATTGTAGGTTTCACGCTCGCGCACGTCGGTATCGCTGCAATACTACTCTCTTACATCTTCCCACGCTGGTTTGACTCTCTTGTTCCAATTGGCAGACGAGCAGAGGGCGATGCGCCGACCGTGCCACTCGTTGAAAGCACGGTTGTGGAGGCACAACAGGACGATCAGATGGAGAACGGCGACAGCACAAGCGAGGTGGTTGACGAAACAAAGAAGGCGGACGACCTTGACGGCGAAAGACCTGGCGACAGACCAGCATCACGACAAGTGGTCGATAAAAATGTAGCGCCTTCCTAGTTCGTCTTTTGACTGCTAGAAGCAATGTTGTCTACAAGGTGGCGGGCAATCCACAGTGGCACAATAAAGTCGAATATATCATCTACAAGGCGCTCAATTTTCGAACAAATGTGAATAGTGTTGAAGAGTAGAAATATCTTCTGGTTAAAAGTGACATAGGCATCAGAGTAGTTGTTAGCTTACAGAGAAACTGTCTTCAAGGCCTCCGCTGGGCTCATATTCTAAGTTCTCCGCTTTTGATCAAGAGCATTGTGTGCATTAAAGTAAAGTTGGTTTTTTAAATGAAGTATCTCGCAGCTAAGAGGCCTTCGTTGAGGTCGGTTCACAGCCCAATTATCCTCCAACGTGGAAGCCTGTTACTTGCTGTGCTGACAAGATCAATGTCCTTCTGTCAGAAACTGCGCCTTTTATGACCATTGTTGTGGTCACGGACAAATGCCCAGTGGTCTGACCCAGCACCTGGAAAGTTCGAGGATGCACCTCTGGTAACATTACGAGTGGGTCTTGACCGGCCTAAGGCGTCAGGGTGATGCAGCTGAAGTGCAACGATTGCGTAGCCGGGCATCAGCCTTGTAGACCCTAAGTCTGCTATCGCGAGCCTACAGTGGCTTCGGACGCCGTTGAATGGGCATACTTTCGCCTGGTCTTGTACTTAGACGAGAGCAACGTACTGTGCAAATGTGTGGTGCGAGCAAGCTGGATGGGATTCGATCTAGGCCTATTACGGCTAGAGAAGCATGACGTAGCAGCTGGCAGCCACTAGAAACTTCCAAGGATGGCGGGACTGCGGAAGGCACCACCACGTTCGAGACAAGGCAGGAACACTCGTGATGCGGCTGGCTTTCTCTCGGCTTTTCAAGAAACAGGGCATTGCAGATATATAGTCGCGAAGTACCACCGTTACCTTTACCTCGTCAGATTCAAACAACACTACTACACAATCACCCCACTTGCATAGTGCTCACAACACTTGGTCGCACACCTGACTACAGGTGTACACTCAGGAGATACCCCGCTGGCATTCACGCCATCACACGAAACTATAGTCATACACCACAATGACTTCATTCGACTCGTATACAGACCGCGCCGCTAAAGCTCTAGCAGATAGCTTCGAGCTGGCGAAGGGCTATGCACATTCACAACTCACACCCCTACATCTTGCGGTTTCGCTGATAGATCCGCCAAAAGACCTAGCGAACCAGGTCGATATCCCTCCGCCGCCGCTGTTCAAGCAGGTCATCGAACGCGCCAATGGCGACGCACAGCTCTTCGAACGCGCGCTCAAGAAGGCTCTGGTGCGATTACCCAGCCAGGACCCTCCTCCCGAGCGCACGTCACCTTCACCAAAGATGGCAGAGGTCCTGCGCAATGCCGAAGACCTCAGCCGAACTCAAAAAGACAGCTTCATTGCCGTCGACCACCTGATTCAGTCGCTCTGTAAAGACAGCCAGATCCAACGATGTCTTGCCGACGCGAACGTACCGAATGCAAAGCAAGTCGACAATGCTATCCAGGCATTGCGAGGCACAAAGCGAGTTGACTCTAAGACGGCGGATGCGGAGGAAGAGAACGAGAACCTTAAGAAATTCACAATTGACATGACTGCCATGGCACGGGAAGGAAAGATCGACCCTGTCATCGGTCGTGAAGAAGAGATTAGAAGAGTCATCCGAATCTTGTCACGACGAACAAAGAACAACCCTGTCCTGATCGGAGAGCCTGGTGTCGGTAAGACCACCGTTGTTGAAGGTCTTGCTCGCCGAATCGTCGATGCAGATGTCCCAGCAAACTTGGCAGCCTGCAAGCTGCTCTCACTGGACGTCGGTGCTCTTGTTGCTGGCAGCAAATACCGCGGAGAATTCGAGGAGCGTATGAAGGGTGTCTTGAAGGAGATTGAGGATTCTAAGGAGATGATAGTATTGTTCGTGGATGAGATCCATCTCCTCATGGGTGCTGGTTCCTCAGGGGAGGGTGGTATGGACGCTGCCAACTTGCTCAAGCCCATGCTTGCGCGTGGACAGCTGCACTGCATTGGTGCGACCACACTCGCCGAATACCGCAAGTATATTGAGAAGGATCAAGCCTTCGAGCGTCGTTTCCAGCAGGTCTTGGTTAAGGAACCTTCGATCCCTGAGACGATCTCGATCTTACGTGGACTGAAGGAGAAGTACGAGACTCACCATGGTGTCACCATCATGGATGGCGCTATCGTTGCCGCCGCTACCCTCGCTGCTCGCTACTTGACACAACGTCGACTTCCTGATTCCGCAGTCGATCTTGTCGACGAAGCTGCTGCCGCTGTTCGCGTGACTCGAGAGTCACAGCCTGAAGCCCTCGACAATCTTGAGCGTCGCCACCGTCAACTCCAGATTGAGATCCACGCCCTCTCTCGCGAAAAGGATGAGGCCTCAATTGAGCGTCTCAAGATTGCTCGTGCCGAGGCTGCCAATATCGAAGAAGACCTCAAGCCGCTGCGCGACATGTACGAGCGAGAGAAAGGTCGCAGCCGAGAGATCCAAGACCAGAAGGTCAAACTGGATGGCCTCAAGAACAAACTCGCTGAGGCTGAGCGTATGCGCGATATCCAGACCGCTTCAGATCTGAAGTACTACGCCATTCCGGATGTTGAAAATCGCATTCAAGAACTCGAGAAACAGAAGGCTCAGGCAGACGCTGAGATGTGGGCTCACCAGGCCGGTGATGGACAAGCTCTTCTCAGTGATTCCGTTGGACCTGATCAAATTAACGAGATCGTCGCTCGCTGGACCGGCATCCCCGTCACACGCCTCAAGACTACTGAGAAGGACAAGCTGCTCAACATGGAACGCCACCTCAACGCCACTGTTGTTGGTCAGAAAGAGGCAGTCGTAGCAGTTTCTAACGCGATCCGACTACAACGATCCGGCCTCGCCAACCCCAACCAGCCTCCCAGTTTCCTCTTCTGTGGTCCATCTGGTACCGGTAAGACTTTGCTTACCAAAGCTCTTGCTGAATTCCTCTTCGACGATCCAAAGTCTATGATCCGCTTCGACATGTCCGAATATCAGGAGCGACACTCTCTCAGCCGCATGATCGGTGCGCCTCCTGGTTATGTCGGCCATGATGCCGGCGGTCAGCTTACTGAAGCCCTGCGCCGAAAGCCATTCTCTATTCTCCTCTTCGATGAAGTTGAGAAGGCTGCAAAAGAGGTTCTCACTGTCCTTTTGCAGCTCATGGATGATGGCCGTATCACCGATGGCCAGGGTCGCATTGTGGACGCAAAGAACTGCATTGTCGTCATGACTTCCAACTTAGGCGCTGAGCATCTCGCTCGACCAAACGCGCCAGACGGCAAGATCGATCCCACCACCAAGGAGCTGGTCATGGGTGCTCTTCGCAACTGGTTCCTACCCGAATTCCTCAATCGTATCTCCAGCATCGTCATCTTCAACCGCCTTACCAGGAGGGAGATTCGCAGGATCGTCGATGTACGGATGGGAGAGATCCAGGCCCGACTCGCAGCCAATGGGCGCAATGTTAAGATCGTCATGTCAGAGGAAGTCAAGGACTACCTCGGATCTGCTGGGTACTCGCCTGCATACGGTGCTCGACCATTGGCTCGACTCATCGAGAAGGAGGTGCTCAACCGCCTTGCAGTGCTCATCCTTCGTGGTGCTATCAAGGATGGCGAGATCGCACGCGTCGAGCTGGATGACGGACACATTGTTGTCATACCTAACCACTCTGACAGCGAAGACGACTCGGAAATGTACGACGAGTCTGATGCTGTTGCCGAGTTGGAAGATGAAGAAGGCGGCATGGATATCTACGACTAGACGTTGAGTAGAAAGATGGTAATGATTGGAATGATGTGGTATTGGGTAAAGCATAGGTGTTACGGCGTTTCGCACTAGCCAGCACGGCTAGATAGGTTGAATTCACGAGACATGACTGATGAAAATTTTAAAAGTCGGAGCTACAGGTTTATGGACTTCTGTATATAGCCGAATCGCAGTATTAAAACAGGTTTCAATTTGTCCTCCCTTGCATCGCTGTAGTGAGTGATATATTGAGTGGATTGCCTTGATGGCAAGGATGATTGATAACAATTTGAGCAAAGTGGCTAGATAGGCCGTGTTACATCAGCATGTCCTTGGATCAGACAACTAGTGATGCCTCGTCTCTCTTATTGAACACCTCCGCATAGTGCACGATTCTGAGTGCATCTCACGATCCGAAAGCTATGTCGCCTGTGACTATAATAAGCGCATCGTCGTATAAAATCTCATCACGCAGTGGAAACGGACTACATAAATCAAAATATCAATGTTTAGAGAAGAAGAAAGAAGCTACTAGATACAGCTACATGTGAATCACTGCCCGCCCTCATCCTTCCTTCCTCGCCCACTTCTTCCTAACCTCATCCATGCCTCCACTACTCGTCATTCCTTCCCACCACCTCTCATCGCCACAGCCCGCTAACAGTCTCCACGCCCCTCTCCACCACCGCCTTAACCCTCGCTCTCAACGCATTATTGCCACACTCGACATCCAGATCCTCCAACCAGACACGGGCTACAAACCGATCGAACTTGATTTCAATACCCGGAACGGGGATCCCGATGTTGTGCAGGCGCTTGAGCTCCGCTTTGTCGTCGGGCGTGATTTCGGCGGGTACTGGGGGGTCTGAGGCTGTAGTGTTGTTGGGGTTGGACGGGTTGGCGGTGGAATTGCGCGGGTAAGGGATCGGGGACACGGCGTCCTCGCCGAACTGGGCTTCGAGGAAGAGAAGAAGGCGGGCCAGGCGCGTGGAGGGGTCGGAGGTGGCGTGGGGGTGGTGTTTTGGTTCTTTGGGTGTGGGAGAAGACTGTGCGTGGGAGTGAGAGTGTTGACGGGAGGATTCTGTCATGTGTTAGCTATGCGTTCTGTTAAGAGGAAGGAGGGGGAGAGAGGTGGTGACGTACGGCGCACTGCGGCAGGTGAGCTCTCGACGGTGAACAGGACGGCGAGCACAGCATCGGCGATGCCGTCGTTGATTACGTTGCCCTCCCAGGAAACCTCGATGTGGCCGCCTGGCTTCGCGAGCACGTTGACGCAGTCCATGACGGTGAATTGGACGCTTGTGCGGGCGACTTCTTCATCGGCGACTTCTTTGATGCTGTTGCCGTTCCCATTTACTTCTTCTTTACCGTCGACGGCTTCGTCTGTGATGGTGGCTTCTCTGATCGCGCCGAATGTGCCCTCGAGCGCCCAGCGGATGAGCTCGGTGCCGGCGGCAGATAGTGTCAGGTGCTGTCGGCACATGATTGTGGTCGTGGTGAGACCGGCGTATTCTTTGAGGTCTTCAGGTGCCATGAGTGAGATTTTGAAGTCGTTTTGGATCAAGACACCGCTAATGAGGGCTGGGTTGTCGCCCTCCTCGGCGGTCTGCTCAGGCTCACCGTCTTCGCCTGGTGACTTCAGTGAGCGAGGTAAAGGCGGCTGGATGGACGCAAGTGATCCAACCACCTTGGCAATCTTGTCCGTCTTGAAGGGAATTCGGAGCTCTTCGCAATTGGCTGGTGAGTAGATCTTGGTAGGCACTGCCTTGTGCGCGTTGAAGCCGAGAAGTTTGGATTTGAGACGCGTCATATTACCCTTCTCGCCGTGGACAAGGATCTGGAAGCGGTGAGTTAGTTATGCTTTCACTTGTAGTTTGATATTCATGTGAGACTTACGACCACGGGGGCGGCAACTTCTTGCACAAACTCCATGTTCTCTTTACCATCAACGTGAGCTGCAAAACTGTACTCTTGCACCGTGCAGCGCCTTGGAATCATGACCTGCTCGTTCTCCTTTTGGCCCACACGGCGGTTGTTGTTTGCTGCTCTTGTCATGATCGCGGGGATCTGCTCGGGCTCATGCACAATCTGCTTCGCCATTGTGCCCTCAACAGAGTAACCCGTTATGATGACACCGTTCCTTGGGTCCGGAGCCCATCGCTCGAGGAGCTCACGAGATGTACCGGACTGCATCATACCCGGCGAAGCCAACATGACAGACGGACTCATATCGTCAAAGCGTTCCAAGTTCTTCAACGAACGCACAAAGCGAAGATCCCACGCCCCACGCCGCCCCACGTCGCCCTCAGCTTCAGCTTCAGCGAAGCGTTGTTTGGTGAGACGTTTGATGTTATCATTCATGGCGCCGACATACGTTTGATAGACCTGCATGCACCTTCGAGCTAGACTGGAATTGTAGTAGATTGGTACCTTCTGGTACTGCGGATGCTTGCCCCAGTACTCATCCAGAATGAGCAGTAGCTCCTGGGCACGCCCGAGAGCGAACACAGGGAGCAGCGCTCGGCCACCACGATTTAAGATGTCGGTAATGGCCTTCATCAACTGTGTCTCGCGCTCTACGCGCGGTGTATGTGTGGATATACCGAATGTTGACTCGGTGATTAGAACGTCGATCTTGACTTCTTTGGGGACTGAAGCAGAGACCAGATGTCGGTCATCTTCTCGCGAGTAGTCTCCAGTGAACAGAATCTTGAGTCCCGCAATTTCTATCAGGAACATGGCAGCTCCAAGAACGTGTCCAGCGGGATAAGGCGTGATCCGTATCCCAGACACTGTATGTGTGGTGTAGAAGTCGATGGACTCAATCGAAGGGAAGGTGTTCAGATGATCTTGTTCGGTGTACATCTGGATTTTGGTTTCTGAAGAGCTCGACATATTGCCAACACGCACAGAGTCCTGAATGAGCCATTTGTAGATGGCTTTGGTTGGGTGTGTCATGAAAACGCGGCCACTGAAGTTCGTCTTGGCCAAAACGTACGGCAGCGATGCAGCATGATCCACGTGGAAACTGTCGTGGCGTTAGCTGAGAAACTTCAATACATCGCTTTGCTGTCGAGGTGGACAATACAAGGTAGAGCTCAGGCTACCATGTACATGCGGGCCAGGGGGAGGAGGCACATGACCGGAGTCGGACTGGATGGTGCAAAAGATATTCCATTGTTTCTCATATACAAGACGTTGGCCCCAAAAATGTCCCCCATGCATGTACGACTGCAGTGATACGCCTGGCCCACCCACCTCGAAGCTAGTTCTAAGGGCGGTTGTAAATACATACTGTGAGATTAGCAGCACATCGACTGTGCTGAGATCAAAGTCATCGTAGAAAGGCATAGCGGAAAGGCCCTCGTACGCAGGGTGCATACCAGCGTCAAGCTACGTCAGTCAGTATCCTGGAAAGGCTTTCTTGTATGAGACGGTGCGCACCATGACTGTCTTGCCCTTGTACTGGAGGATGTGGCAGGAGCGGCCGACCTCGTTGCCGCCTCCCAAGCACAAGAACATCAGCTCGTCGGCTGGATCTATGGGCTCAACATCCTCGGGCTCCATTGCCGCATGCTTCCTCTTGGACGCCATATTCACGTAGCTGGAAGAGCTGACGCTGGATCAGATGTATAGGTGATGCGCTTGTTGGCGCAGGGAATGTCGAGAACAGGCGCTTGAATTTGTCTACGGATTGGCGCGTGAGGTGTTGTGCAAGACGGGCGCGGTGGCCAGCTAAAGCGTATTTTCAATCTATTGCCATCAGTCAAAGAATCGGTTCGCGAGGCAGGCAGTATCCCCGCTAAGAGCGATGGGCGCGTGCGATGCGAGTCAAGTGAAGGTGAAGGTGGTGGTGGTTGCGTAGGTTCCCGTCACATTGCATTGTACTTTGTCCAACGCGTCTGTGCCAAGAGGTCAATGCGTTGGCGTCAGAGAGCTCGTCTTGCGTGCCTACTTTCGCGACTCAACCACGAGACATTATTGCCGCGACGCGCCCACGCCCACCGCACCTTCCTCGCGCATCGACAACCGCCAGCAGAGCCGCGCATCTATCGCCAAGCGATCCCTTCGTTGATGCCACGCCGATAAACCGCGTTCCGCCTGCGCACTCCCTCCGGGGACGAGCCGCCCACCATGGCGCAGAACTACAACCAGTACCCGCAGCAGTACGGGCAGCACCCGCCGTCTGTTCAGACGCAGAACCTCAACCAGCAGCCTCCGCGCCCCTTCTCGCCGCCTTCCTATTCGCAGTCGCCAAACGCCATGTCCCCAACCATGGGCAGCGGCATCCCCCCCGCAAAGCGTCCGCGCCTATCGCCGAACCCAACCTCGCCTGCCCCGTACCAGTCACCTTTCGCTGCGCCGTCGTACCCAATGTCGCCCTACGCTTCCTCGCCGCAGAATACAGGCTATTTATCTCTGCCTCAGTCGCCTGCCAACACGCAGCCCCCGCCGTTTCACCAGCCACAGCCCTACCAACATCCGGCTATGGCACCGCAGCAGCAGCAGCCACCTCCTCCAAGCTCTATGCCCCCACCCAAAGTTCCTTACAGCAAGGCTACCGACAACGCCGAGCTGGAGAAGGCGAACGCGCGTGACCTTGACGTGAATAATATCAGCGACGTTCTCACAGGCTCCGGTATCGACCTACGCGCTGAGGAAGACAATCTGCTGCACAGCTATGGCAACCGCAGTGGTTATGGAACCTCTTTCAACTCCCAGGCTACCGGATCTACCATCTCGCCCCACGGAAGCTTCAACAACTGGAGTCAGCAGGCCGGCCATGGCGCATTCCAAGGTACAGGCCCGCTTAGCCAGTCTATGACCAAAGAGCAGCAAGAAGCAGAGTTCCTCAGGAAACACGAACAGGCTGCTCGCATTCTCAACGAGTCTGCGCAGCAATGTCTTACGGACCCTTTTTGCGACGCCAATGTGCTTCGTCACCGCATGGCGAGGCGAGCTTACGAGAACGGCATCCAGGTCAACGTCGATGGCCTCTTTGACAAGATTCCCGACAAGACCCCACGAGACGTCACACGGACAGCGCAAAACGGTGCAAATGGCGAGCAGATTGTAGGATTGGAGGCTGCCAGTCTTCTCAACCAGAACGCGCCGCTAGTCGAGATTCTCTCACTGCTATCCCTGGCTGCTGAAGAGCGCATACGTACAATCGTCGAAGATTCATTTGCGTTGAGCCAGGGCCGACAGAACACCTCACATGGCATCGTCCCACCACAAATGCTTGACGTCGCCGTCAAGGAGGCAGACGCCGAACAAAAGATGGTGGCGCCTGCCAATGTCCTCAGGACGCCGTGGGAGGCACCCGACAGTGCTACCAGCCCCACGACGACCGCCAACAAGGGTAAGCCTACACGAAGCCATAACATCTGCTCGGCAACACGCTAACAAGCTTAGGGTTACCAAATGCAGCGCGACTACCTACGCCGCCAACTGAGGCTCCCCCTACTCCACAACCAACTTTCCAGAATGTCAACCATATCGCCAACGCCCTGAGAAGGCGCGTCCGCGAAGATGAGCAATATGAGAAGGAGCGAATTCGAAAACGCCAGCAGCGCCAGCAAGGTAAATCTGCTGCTGCTGCCGAGGCTGCCGAGATCGCTCCTCTCCCCATCCCAGAAAAGATCACGAAGAAGCAGCGAGACGCAATGAACAAGGCTGGTCAGACCGAGGATGTTTTGCATCGCAAGGCCAACGAGACGGCTGCGCTGGCGTTGGGAGGAGGACGAAAGAAGAAGTACTCCTGGATGACTGGGGGAGGTGGAGGCGGAGGTGGCGGCGCGGCTTCTGGCGCATCTACCCCTGCTCGACCGGCTCCCGGAACAGGTGGTAGTGGCACTGTAACGCCTGCAGCCGTGACAGTCGAAGTAGGACTGAGGGCAAAGAAGAGGAACTTTGGCGCGACCATCGAGAACACTGATATCGGCGAGAAAATTCAGATTCGAGATGTAGTCCACGTTCTCGAGAACGATGGCAAAGAGAAGAAGACTCTCATGTTGATCTTGGCACGTCTAAAGAACACAGAGAAGGACGAGGGGAGGCCCGTGGAGTATGATCGACGACCACCTGCAGGAATAGCCGGAGTCCGTTAGAATCAGCCTCCAAAAGGAGTCCCCTGTTTGGGATGGTATCCAGGCTGCAGACACGATTGTTCAGGGCTACGTCCAGCTCGTAGCGACGGCTATAGCACTCGCTGAACAGTGGGTGCCCGCGACGCGACCGCTGCCTCTTCTTTCTGCGAGGATCGTCCTGTGGCAGGAAACGAACACAAAATTCACATCAGCGATGGCGTTTACACGGATGGGGTTGGGTGGGTTTTGGTGTCTCATTGTCCCAAGGGCTGGGACTGTTTTGCATTCTTCTGACGGCATCTGTATCAAAAGCACGTAGCTTCGGGGCTGCGTGAGTATATCCTGAAATCAATAACATAATTGCCTTGTTGCATAGTTGATTCCACTGCCGCTTTGGTCACTTCAAGGACTCGTATGCCAATGACGCTTATGACACTTGCTGATTTACCTTCCAAGATAACTACTGATTAGCGTCTCTATTCTTTTGTTCCTTCCATTCGTGTGACTTGCGAGTTGTGAGTGGCTGCTTTAAACTGGCAAGGTGCAGTAGTTCTGCAGTGCAGCGGCCGATTGGCTAGAGCCGAATATAGAAACACTCAGCCTTACCAGATTCCAACTCTACCATCATTCACCCATGTTGGCGAGGACAGAGACAAAGAAAGAAATCGGGCTTCAGCGGCGAGCGGTCAGAGAAGCAGCTCAGCACGCAGAGATTGCTTGCCACGTGCAGCGAGCCGTGCAGCTCGGTTGACCTGTTGTTTGGCGAGGGTCTGGCGAGGGATCCCTTCGTGTCTAGTGGAGCTGATGTGAGCGCCAGCGCCCAATGAGGCGCAGACGGGCTGCTGCGTTGTAGTGCAGCGCCGCACTGCTCTGTCAGCGTGGAGGAAAGGGCATCCGGGCGGGCTGCAAGCGTCTTCTGCGCTGACTGCACGCATGTTGTAGACAGTATATGAAGATGGGATTACTGGAGGGCTCTTGCGGGACAGGCGCCGCGGCAAACGGGACGTTTGACAGCAGCACCCCGGCTAGGCGGGGCTGATCAGAGGCGATTCAGGCTTGGGGCTGCAGCAGCACTCTAGTTGGGCCCTGGGTTCGGTGCTGTGTAGGGTTTGGCTGGTGAACCGGTGAAGAATGACCCGCTACCGTCTACCCCTCCACTGCCATGGCTCCTCCTCAGGGACCAGACGCCAGGCCAGGTACCATCATCTCCAGCGCGAGCGAGCCAACTTCGCGTCTCGACACGGCCTGCGCTGTTGCGGATCAGACATAGACATACGAACGACCGAGCGAGCACGCGGCCCCGATTCCTGAAGGACTGCGCCCCGCGTAGCGAGTGTTAGCTTTAGCTGTTTGTTGCTCTCAGCCTTGTCTGTTTAGAGGCGCCCAGCGCTGCGGCTGTCAGCTCTCTGCCCTGCCAATTTACCTTGTCGTCCCCCCACCCTCTCTCTCAGCTCTCCCTCTCCCCTCCGACTGATGAACTCCATGAATGCCCGTTTCAAGAACCTCGTCGGTTCGAAACGCAAGAGTTCCTCCCACCAGCCCTCGCAGAACACCCCCGGAGGCACCACCCCCACTGGCTCGAACCGCCCAACCTCGCTGTCGCCGCAGGCCAGCAACTCGAGCAGCTCCTCGCTCCCCATGAACCCGCAAAACAACCTGGGCCGCCCGCCCTCGTACACCTTCGCGCCACAGCAAGGCGGCCTTGGCCCGCAGCAGCAACAGCAGCATGGCCGTCCGACCAGCCCCCTCCCGCCCATCAACACTGGCGCGCCTGGCTACCCAGCGCACCCCCAGCAGCCAGTAAACTACCCTCCCCAGGGCGGCCCTCCAGGCTATCCGCCCCAGCCCCAGCCGGGTCAGTACGGCGGAGGTGGCTACGGTCCGCCGCCGCCTGGGCCACCCGCTCACGGCCAGACTGCCGTATACAATCGTCCCATGGCAGAGGCTCCCGGTGAGGGACGCTCCAAGGCCCAGCTGATTGTTGGCATTGACTTTGTAAGCCTACGCACAGCTCAGCTCGCGCAATCCATGTTTGCTGACAAAGACACAGGGCACCACCTTCTCTGGCGTGGCTTTCGCCTTCGCAACCAATACCGAGGCCAAGGAGGACATTATTACTGAATGGCCCGGCGCAGGCAACCAGACTAAGCAGAAGGTGAGCCCATGTGCAAATTGGCACACTGTATCCCTTTCACTGACCGACACCTGCAGATCCCCACCGTGCTCTACTACGACCAGTACCAGAAGGTCGTGGGATGGGGCCCTGACATTGCCGATGCTCTGGCCCCCACGGGGTACCCCAAGCAGGGTGTCCAGAAGGTCGAGTGGTTCAAGCTGCAGCTTATGCTCTCCGGCAACACATACATCGACCCCATCAACCTGCCCCCTCTGCCACCAGGCAAGTCCGAGATCGATGTGGCTGCCGACTACCTTTTCCACCTGCGCCAGGCCATGCGAAACCAACTACAGAAGACACTGGGAGAAGTCTTCAACCGCGAAGAGCGCAACATCCGCTACTACCTGACTGTCCCCGCCATCTGGAACGATGCTGGAAAGGCCGCAACCCGTGCCGCTGCTATTCAAGCTGGCTTCTTGCGCGACGACAACGACAACAGGTTGACCCTCATCACCGAGCCCGAAGCTGCGGCCATGTTCTGCTCCAAGACCGGTCTTCTCAACCTCAAGATGCACGACGCTGTCTTGATCGTTGACTGTGGCGGTGGTACAGTCGATTTGATCGCGTACGAGGTTGAGGAGGAACAGCCTTTCTCCGTGGCTGAGTGCACAGCTGGATCCGGTGACTCCTGCGGTTCCACAGCGCTCAACCGCAACTTCAGCAACATCTTACGTGCAAAGATCCGAAAGATGAAACTACCAGACGGCTCCAAGACAGCTGGAAAAGTCTACGCCAAGTGTATTATGGATTTCGAAAACAGGATAAAGGCCGATTTCCGAAACAACGGCCAGAAGTGGGCTGTCGATGTCGGTATCGAGGCCGAGTTCCCTGAGGCCGGCATTGAAGAAGGATATATGACATTCACAAACGAGGAAATCCTGCAATGCTTCGAACCTGTGGTCAACCGCATTCTGGAGCTTGTGAGGAACCAGATCATCGCCATCCAGGCGCAGAACAGAGCATTACAGAACGTTCTCGTCGTTGGTGGCTTCGGTGCATCTGAGTACCTTTTCCAACAGATCAAGCTGCACGTTCCGCCTCAATTCCAGTCCAAGGTCGTCCGTCCCATGGACTCCGTCGCCGCTATCGTCAAGGGTGCTGTCACTGCCGGTATCACAGAACGTATCGTCACCCACCGTGTCGCTCGTCGTCACTACCTTATGGCCACACTGCAGCCCTTCAAGGAGGGCCACCACCCCGAACAGTACCGTGTACCATCCCTTGACGGCAAGGACCGATGCAAGTACACACGCCAGATCTTCGTGCAGAAGGGTCAGCGAGTCAAGATTGGCGAGCCTGTCAAGGTCTCGTTCTTCAGGCAAGTCGCACCTGGTGCGACACTCATGTACGAAGACATCCTGTACGCATGCGACGATGACGTCTGCCCGGAGTACACCAAGGATCCTCGTAAGTTTTGACAAGAGACTCCGTACTGAACACCCTAACTAACATTGATCAGGTATCAAGGAAGTCGTCACCCTCACCTCCGACCTGTCGCGCAAGAACCTCGAGAAGGACTTCGAGCGCATGGACACTCCACAAGGCACCTTCTACCGCGTCTACTTCGACATTTATCTCACGCTCGACGGCTCTGAGTTCAACGCCGAGCTCGTCTGCCAGGGCGAGGTTATGGGCCGCTGCACATCGCGTTTCCGATAATCTTCCAGCCCTACCATCACTTGCATGGCACCAGAAAAAGTTCATTTCGACGAGTATAATACATGGAGATATAGGGATTGGAGCGCGAGCTAGTGTGCGGTAGTCATGAAGGAGGAGCAGTTGGGTGGATGGCTCCAGCTAAGGGGGCTTCTAGGCGAGAGGTGGTGGATTTGAGTTATCTCCTTTTCGCATTTTTGTTGATCTTGAAAGGCACAGCTACAGCATACCCCCAAACGTTTCAATGACAATGAAAGCTTTAAACTTGTAGCCATTGGGCGTTTCTGATTGATGTTTGCGCGTCTTGAGGCTGATGAAGGGATCAGGGTAAAAAGGGACTGATCTAGTAAAGTCGTGCATGTCGATCACGTAAACTCGGACGTCACTGTCTCATTCAGTAAGTATAGATCTTGAGTGCTCGCGAAACTGTAGGGATGTTAAGCAGTCATTAACTCCGGAGTCGACGAGATGAGATGCTCAAGTATGTCACCGTCCTTGCTCCAACACCGGTCAAGCAATAGACCAACCTCGGCACCCTTCCACCATAAAGGGTCCCGTAGCGAACCGCATCAGAAAGATCACCGACGCATTGATAAGTACCTCGACCTCCGCACTCAACTCTGCCCTGCACGAGCGCGGCCCACATGCGTGCGGAGACAAGGACCCTCAGTGCCAGCATATATCAACCCTGCCGAGCTGCTTGCTCCGCCCTCCACCTGTTTTCCCTTTTTTTGCTTTACTTTGCTTTACTTCTTTGTTGTTCCTTTACTCGACCCTCCACAATGAAGCTAACCCTCCTCCTCGCTCTGGCAGCCCTAGGCGCCGCAGCCCCGATGACAGCCTCTGACTCTGTCGAGACCCCTGACATCGTTGCTGACCCTGGCGCCCTGTCTGCTCTTCTTCTCAACCTCACCGCTATGCAGGAGCCTCATGGGAGTCCCGCGGACTTGCTAAGCACGATCTCTCTGGCGCGGTGGCTGGGCGATCGCAACGGCGAGGACTCCGATGAGGAAGCGAGACCTTTCGAGCCTGCTCTGGACTGTCCTAAAGGCAGATTCTATCGCTGCTGTGTTGGGCTCTGGGTTGGGTTCATGGAGAACGGTGTGGGCAATTTCGAGGAGTGCCAGAGATCCTTCTCTGTCCCTGAACCTGAGGCTTACTCCTGGGGAGACGACGAGGAGAAGGATAAGCTTCCGCGACGCGATGAGACTGTCGAGAACGCTCAGCCCGTCGGCGTCGCCAATGACACGTTCTTCGTCTGTCGGGAGGTCGACGGGGTGTTGTCGTGCGTCGAAGACAACACTTGGACGGCCCTCCCCCACGCTGAACCGCACTCACACCCCAACATCCCCAACGCCACCAGCGACACTCTCCTCGCCCGCGCCGCACATCCTCTAGACGACGACGGCACGGACTGCGACTGTACCGACGAGGAAGAGTCTGCTCTCGACCACGACCTCGACTGGTTCCTCACCTTCCCGCTCTACTCGCGCGTCGCCCTCAGCGAAGCCACTCCCTACCCCTACACCCTGGTGTATGCCGACTACAACGCAACCGCCATCCACGCGCCCATCGCCACACACACTCTGGACAGCTACTCTGCCGCCGACTGCGCGAGCTACTGCAACGCCCACCCGGCGTGTCGCTCGTTCGGCGTGTTTGTAGAGCGCCAGCCTTCGTGTAGGGATTGCGGGCGTGACGAGGTGGAGATTGAAGACGTTGAGATGTGCGAGTTGTATAATGTGGAATTGGAGAGGAGGGTGGCGAGGGATGGTGCGAGGGTGGAGGGTGTGGGCGGCGGGAGGTGGTATACGAGGGCAGTGAGGGGGTCGAATGGGTATAATAAGGGGATGATGGGGGGCGAGACGGCGACGGTCACGGCGACGGTGTCGATTGGTGGCGGGACGGTGACGAGGACCTCTACTGTTACGTCTACGGTTACGACGGGGACGGTGGGGACGATTACGACTACGACTACGACGACGGCTACTACGACGGCGACGGCGACGGCAGCTGCTGTGACGGTGACGGCTGCGGGTACAACAACGACCGCGACATCGACGTTAACAGCGATAGTCACAGCCGCCGCTGTAGCCACCATCACCTCGACAATCACAACGTCGCTCACTGTGCTCCCTTCTACCGTCACTTCCACGCAGCAAGTCACTACGACCGTCACCAAGACGTGGTCTCCTGCGCCTACGCGACATGACTCTAGCTCCAGCTCGGACTCAGACTCGGAGTCTAGTGGTTCAAGCTCGGATGAGGAACGGGAGTGGGACGTTATCGCGGATGAGGAGTGGGAGTGGTGAGGGAGAAAGCTATGGTGGGATTGCATTCGGGATAGAAAAAGAGGAGGATTGTACGGCAGGGAAGGGAGGGAAGTCGTTGTCGGAAAGAAAGGACTAGGATAGATCATTTCGGTGCTGCTACAGTATGATGGGTTCGAGTATCTGGGGAAATGGTGGATGATGTAGAGGGCAGGGGCAAGTTTGGCATCGGTCTTGGTACGCGCACAGCATAGCGATGGCGTTTCATGGGTATGGTATGGTTTGATATGGTTTGGCTGGCATGGCATGGCATGGATTGAGTAAGAAATCACTGTACGATTAAGAAAAAGAAGGAGGATGGCTAGTTACTTCGGAAAACAGGTCAAATACATAGCTCAGTCCATTGATATATCTTGTGTCAGTATGTCGTTTTGTGTGGAAGTCAGCATAACAAAGTCCGAGAATACCTCTGGATATTGTTCGACCGGTGCGTATCAAGCTGACATCTCAAACACCTACTGCACCTTCAGCTACCAATTACCTATCACTTCTAGAAGGATACAATCTACCGAAAAGCAACCCGGTCAAAACTGTCGGGTGTACTTGAATTTCTAGTCTCTGGTTTCACCGGCCAACAGCGAGTCGATGAACCTTCCACCCTGCTTATTTCTGCATTGTGCCAAGTAGACACTCGGATTACCTGCCAATGTGTACACCTGGGTATTGATTGTTCATCTCTCTAAGACTATGCCTTACCATAGATATCCGCATCGAAGTTTGTGGGGAACCTGTCTCTTCCCTCCGCATCAGCCCGCACCCACACAGCAACGCTGGTACCAGGGCATTTGAACAACCCGTAACCTTCCTGGTCGATCTCGACCTCGCCCTGCTCCCAGCCCAAGAGATCAGTCCACTTCTCTCCAGCATGCATCTCACCAACTGCCATCTTGATCTCGCCGGGCCCGGCGTTACTCATTACGCACGCCAGGCCGGCGACCTTGTCCCAGGTGCCGCGACGCACGAAGCCGATGCAGTTCGCTTCGTCCAGGTAGTCTTCTTGCGAGCCGTATGCGTACAGCTTGCGAGCGAGGATCAAATCAGCCAGTTTCCCGCCGCAGGAGGGGTCGGCAGCATGCTCGCCCTTCAGGCCGTAGAGATCGCCGTAGAATGGGCACGGATAGCCTTCTTGTCTGAGCAGGATAAGCGAGTAGGCGAGGGGCTTGAAGAAACCTTCCACGGGAGTTTCCACGGTCTGGCCAGGCTGCGTGTCGTGGTTCGTGACAACCGTCACAGCGCTAACGGGGTTCAGCGAGACCAGTGTCCCGTCGAAGACTTTCCTGAGATCAGCATCGGGTGTTTTGGAGATCTGGGAGAAGTTGTTGAGGAGTGGGGAGTCGTAGAGCGAGAACTTGTGGTGCATGTCTTCAAGCCAGTCGCACATGAGCTGAGCATCGCCGGACCAGAACTCGCCGACGATGAAGATGTCTTTCCCGCACTCGTCTCGGAGTTCATCGACCCACTCGTTGGTGAAGCGTTCGGAGAAGTGCTGGACCGCATCGAGACGGAAGCCCTTGAGGCCAAGTTCCTTGGTAATCCAGATACCCCAGGCTTTGACGTCCGCTTGCACTTCGGGGTGCGAGTAGTCGATATCCGCGAACATCATGTAGTCTGCGTTGCCGCCTTCTGAGTCAACTGAAGCGCTCCACCCTTTGTTGTCGCCTAGAATCTTGTAGACCGCTTTCTTTTCGTTGGCTTGGTTATAGTCAGTGCCACTGAAGCACTGCCACCCGTATCTGTTGCCGTCAGTGCTGCCAAAGACCATGGAAAAGCATAGACATACCGCTGCGATGAGTACTTCTCGCCCCGCCCTGGGAAGTCGAAGCCTAGCCAGCCCTCGATTTCGTAGGCATCAGAAACTTCCTTCGTCCGGTCGTTATTGTCAACTTCCACAACACGGCATTTCTCGGTTCTGTCTGCTCCAGCCTTATGGTTCAGTACGGCGTCCCATATCAGGCCGATTCCATTCTCCTTAGCAACCTTGCAAAGCTCAAGAAGTTCTTCTTTCGAGCCCCACTGATTCTGTCAGTAAAGGTATATCGTGGAGAACATCGAACAACTTACCTTTGTGGATCGTGAATTCTTTTGGTCGAACTCGCCTAGATCGTAAAGGTCGTAGATATCATAGCCGTTGCCCTCCGGTGAGGCAGCTTTGCAGCCAGGAGGAAGCCAGACATTATCGACACCAACAGCTTTCAGTTTGGGGATTTCTGCAGCGAGGCGTTTCCAGTGCTTCTGGTCAGCGGGAACATTCCATTCGAAACCCTGGAACAAGGTGTGGTTATCTGGCGTCGGTTGTTGTTCTGCTTTCACTGTTAAATAAGGACCACACCTTGGAACAGAGGGATATACCATCGGAACCCATCTTGAGATGTCGGGAAATGTCACCGAAGATAAGTTGAAGTAAAGTGTAGGTGGTTTAGGACCCTGAGGTAAGATACAGGCTGTCAACGTTGGACAGCAAAGATTTCGTTTGGTTTTCGGCGGGCTTCCAGGTGATTAAGGGTGATGAGAAGCGGCTGTCTTTGCCTACGAGATTCAGCTGTAGGCGCCGCCAGTATTTGAAGGGTTCCATCGTTGCTCTTGTCCTGGTCCATATTTACGCAGTGGCGCACAGCTCGAGCAAAGAGCGGTCTCTTGACCCCTGTAATTACAGCAGGTTTATCTCAAGACTTTCCTGCAGGCAGAGCCGCAAAAGCAGGTCCTCCATACGATACCGCTATTTGGCTAGCCAAATGCCGCGGTCTGGATACTCTTGGGCTAAGCGCGGCTCAACAAAACGCAGCCTCTGACGTCAGGCCGCAAAGAAGCTGGAGATGGACAGATATACGGAGCAAATCTCCGGCCGTTGTCGCGTGGGGTCGAGGAACATGCGCAAAGTTCACACTTGTCTACGTTACACAGGCGGATCATGACCGAGGACGTTGTAACTGCCGTTCGTGGAGAGATGTCGTAGACTAGTCTGAAGATGGTTAGGGCAAAGTGGCACTCGTTCCCACACGATGGCAACCTGGAGTCGCGTTGCAGTATTTCCGAAGTCACGACAACGAGATATTGTTTTCTTTAAAACACAGCACCTCCTGCGTGTATATCGGAGATCTGGTCTTTGCGAAGTATGGGTCTGGATTCTGCTACTTGCCTTCATTTGTTACGCCCTTAGGCCTTAGGAAGACTCTCAGTCCACCTGGCCTGACAAGTGCAGCTTCGGGCAATCTCAGGCTGCTACATGAAAGCAACTACGCTGCTCTTCGCCTCCCTTAATAGACGAATCCGCCTTGCGAATTCGGTCAACGACATGTCCGCAAGTAAACGACTCAAGCTATCCAGTATGGCACCCTTAAAATCCTCAAAAGAATCCACTGGCACAGCCATCGTGCGCTTCTACGACCCAGATATCCAGGCCAAAGACGCCCTCGGCCGTACTCAAGAGCAAATACTTGCGTGGAACAACAGCCAGCTCGAGCGCAGTCACAATTATATCCAGATGCTATTCCCACTTCCCGAAGGCTCGCCCTTCAATTGGTCGGCACCAGTGATAGACCTCGAGACCATGAAGGCTTTTCGTGCCAGAAGTGAACTGAGAAGCCAACTCCGCCGAAGCTTCGAGCGAATGCTCAACTTCTACGGCTTCACGGCACCGGCCGCTTACAGACCAGAGACTGGAGAAGAGAACAACACACCGAGACAGGAACAGGCACCAGCTGCAGCGCCACCAACGAGCACTGGGAGCACAACGGAGCCAGTGAGAGAAGACAAACAATCCGCCCATCACGCAACCGGATCAGAAGATATTGAGGAACCTGCCAACACCAATGACTCGTCACCCACATCAGAGGGCGATGACTCGAGCCTCCCAACGCAAGTCTCACAAGTGGTTTACAGGGTTGTTCGTGGTTCCAACTGGCGCGAGGCCTCCCAAAACTGGTGTGTCCGCATGGATCATAACCACTTGCGCATCACCCGCATCATTCGCTGTCTACGTGTTCTGGGTCTGGAAGAGGAATGCAGTGCCTACTTCTCTGCTCTGAAACGCGTGTACGAGGATCCAAGTATTGGAATTGGCAGTCGGTCGATGGAGTTCTGGACACGTGCTTACGAACGTCCCCTGCATATTCCGCCGGACGACAATGAGTGGGAGTGTGACTGGCTGAAGGCGTGGGAGAAGGAGCAGCAGAGTCAGACCTGATCTCGGGCGCCGGTGAATGCCAGAGAGGACGGCATATCTTGTGATGCGGGTGGAGAAGGTTACAGGCGACCCGGTTGGGGTACAGTAGAGTTTTATAGCCGCTTGATTGAAGCCTTTCGCGTCATGTCTAAAAAAGTACCACTATTTCTAGTCACCCATGTCATCCGCCCAACTTGCTCAAGGCTCTGTAGATCGGGGTTTTTAGCACCCTGAGCGACGGACTCACAGCCAACTCCTGATTCTTTGGCCTTTGACACCAAGTCAGTGTACATTCCGGCGAGGCAGGGAAGCCTTACGGAGACCGATTGAAGCGAAATCATGGGAGATACTGCGTGACAGACCAGACACGTGAGCGGAGGAAAGACCGTAAGGGTTACGCAACAAAAGAAAGCTTGATTCTTCCAAACAATGCGACCATCTGAATCGCCATACATTGCTGTATGATATGTACACCAGCAGTCAATCTCAAATTCTCTCCTCCGAACCCACAGTCTAGAACTCGGAGATGGTATCTCCCCTCCTCTTTCCGCGCATGTCCCACTTGCCCTGCCCAACATTAGTCTCTACCTCATCTCCCTCGAACACATCTCACACTCACATCTGTGATGTAACCGAAGTAGCCCAGTGTCGCAGGGACAACGACCACGTACATGGTGGTGAGGAACGCAGTGCGCCTTGTCCAGCGGAAGTACTTGTGGCGGTTGACCACCATGTCTGCAGCCCGTTAGCCTTCTCGCTCTTTCAAGCTCCTGGTCCGCCGCAAAATCCGTATATCTGCGTCTTTTCGTGGAGATTGTACGACCGTGCGTGTGCGGGCGGGCGAGTGTGCGACGTACTGTTCCATTTTATGATGGCGGGATCCTTGTGGAGAGCTGCATTTGTTAGCGATTGCGAGCAATTGCACACCGGGCGCGAGCCGAGGGGCGGGGAGCAGGCGTGCCTTCGTGTCCGCCGGCCATTTTGACGGTTGTGAGGGGGTTATAGCGCGGCTTGCGGGGTGTGACGGGGGTGTGGTGGGCGTGACGGCGTGGAATTGAAGCTGTGATGTCGGCGCGCGGAGATGCTGGGCTTGGCAGCGAATGGGGCGGTCGCCGTTGTCAGCCTTGCGCTTGCGGGGGGTGCGCGAAGCACCGCGTTACGCTTAAGATGAAACGGTTCGTGAAAAGAGAAACAAAGTTCAAGGACACTGTATGCATACGATAGTGGTTCGTTACTCTCTCTTGTCGCGATTCGCAAGCCTGCGGTATGACCTGACTTTACGGCATTTTAAGAAGCAGCTGTCGCATCACGGCCCAGAGAAAAGGCAAGCATCAAGCTGTGTCCTATTCCAATGCTGTTCGATCAATGCGGCTTCAAGGAGACCATGATCATATGTATTTGCTGCAGCCTCAAATCACGCGCTGGTAAGTGTCGGCGGTGTTGCGGAGGAACTCAACGTACCGCGGCTCTTGGAACCGCCGACATGGGCGGCCCTTTTGGTCAAAGAGAAAAGATATAAACATCGTAGCGCCTCGACTCTCGCGCTCGTGTTCCATCATACCTCTTACCAGAACCTGACAAACTCCGAAAAAACTTGTCTGAGATTAATCAACATGTCTAACCAGCAAGGCGCAAAGATTACTGTATACTGGTATGTTGCACGTGAAGATCCCACCACCAGTTGCGCCAAAGCCCTTCTTATATACACGATCCTTTGGGCGCCACAGGTAAGGAACAATTTTTGCTAACAAACAAACCTCAGGCTCGAGAAGTCTCGCGCCCAGCGAATCATCTGGCTCCTCGAGGAGCTTAACCTCGAATACAACATCGAGGTCTTCAAGCGCACCAAGGATGGCCGCGCTGGTCCCGAACTGAAGAAATATCACCCTCTTGGCCGCTCGCCGATGATTGGCATCACGCCCGCAGGCTCTGAGAAAGAGGTACACATAGTCACCGCACGCGCAAGAGGACATGAACCGGCAGGTCAGCTGACACGTCCTAGATCGTCATCGCCGAAAGCGAAACCATCATGGACTACCTGTGTGACCATTTCGGCCCCCAGCTGGTGCCCGCACGCTACCCCGCCGGCCGCGAGGGTCAATTGGGTGCAGAGACGGAAGAGTGGATGCGCCACAAGTTCCTGCTCGACTACGCCGAGGGCAGCTTCATCACGCCTCTGATCGTCTCGCTGATCACTCTGGGCATCCGCAACGCGCCTGTGCCCTTCTTCCTGCGCCCCATCACCAACGGAATCGCCAACAAGGTCGATGGTAGCTACACCAACCCCGAGATGACGAACCACCTGGACTTCCTGGAGGGGTACCTCAAGAGCAGTCCTAGCCAGGGCAAGTTCTTCTGCTCTGATAAGCTGACAAGCGCGGATATCATGATCCACTTTGTGCTTGAGGGCGCGGTCAAGAAGAAGGCGGTTACTGAGTCGGCGTACCCTGTGTTGTATAAGTATGTGCGCAGTCTGCAGGAGACAGACTCGTATAAGAAGGCGGGACAGAGCGTGGAGAAGGCCAGTGGAGAGAAGTTTGTGCCATTCTCTGAGACCTGAGGTGGATGGTTGCTGTGCAGATTCAGGCGCGAGTACTTCTTAACGGTGCGAGGCTTTCTCTTTGGTTCATTTGGTCAATAAGCGCGCATCCGCACGCAACGATGAGTAATCGTAATGTATTGAGCTTCATTGACGCCGCGCCCGGGTTTCCAAGAGCGTGGGTTATAAGTACCAACGACGGAGGTCTTCAATGATGGCTGCACTCTTTCTCTGTAGTCTTTCATACACTTTGACGTCTACAATCCTTTTTATTGCGAAAGAAAAATGCGCCCAAACGCACTGAGGGCCTCATCGCTCTGTTGTTGTCAGTCGTGGTTTCCTCCCCCGAGTGCCCCCACGTGCGCCCCAAACTCAAATCCGACGACCTCATACATGTCCACCAGCATAAGATGCATTGCAGTTTATGTCATTAAGAGCTCCGTCTATTGTGCAGCTAATCTCATAAAACCGTACTGTTACAAGTGCCACTTCGGGCGGGCTGAACGTACAAGTAGCTAAGCGGCAAAATAAAACGCAAACACATGAACAGAAAATGGGATATATCCATGCCAGCCATATGCAATAAAGAAAGACTTTTCCGTGCACTACAAAGCCTTCCTTCAGAGACTCAATGTCGTGGCTGTGCTGGTATCATCGCTCCACCACCTCTATCACTCAACCACCTACTGGGTCTTGGAGATCTCAACACCACCTGTTCAAAAATTAGTCATTGTCGAATAAAACGGAGCGCTTAAGCTTGCCTGTAGCACCAAGTGCCTTCTTGATGTCGCCTTTCCCGATTGTCAGCGTTTTAGTCTATGTCTGAAGGGTATGGAGGACTTACCGTAGATGGCGAACTGACCGGCGGTCAGGGTACCGACCATGAAGAGACGGGCACCAATACCGCTGTAGGAACCACGGATACCGAGCTCCTTGGCGATCTTGATGAGACGGCTGGTGGTGCCCTCACCGGGCTCACCCTTGGTCTTGTTGATCTTGGACAGCATGGTGTCAGCGGGCTGGGAGATGATGGCGGCGGCGAAACCGGCGACGAGACCAGAGCCGAGGTTGTAGACGGTCTGCATGCCGTTGGAGGTCTTGCTCTTGTCGACGACGGTGTAGACGGCCTCGTTGACCTTCTCGAAGACGACGAACTTGGCGCAGGTGTAGGGGATCCTTTTCACGTGTCAGCTCGACACAGCATGATAGCATGCTGTTAGTACTTACTGCTTGAACAGGATGGGGCCGAAACCAGAGTAGAAAGCGCCAACACCCTCGTTCTTGAGGATCTTGCCGAAGCCACCGATCAGACCGTTGGCGAACTTGGGGTCGGAAACGAGACGAATACGGGTAGCCTCAAGGGGGCAGAGGGCGATGTCAGCGATGAACTCAGCGCAGGCGGCGGAAGCAAGGTAGACAGCAGTGCGGTTGTTGGAGGCGGTCTCGTAGCCGAGGGTGTTGATAGCCTGCTGCTTGAAGAACTCATATCCACCGAACTTGAAGGCACCCTGGAGGAAGTAACCAGCGGCGGTAGGACCGAAACCAGTCCAGACGGCACCAGCACCCTCGTTGGCGATGACCTTGCGGAAACCACCAATGAGACCGGAGTTGTAGGTGACGGGGTCAAGCTGGATACGGGTCTTGACGCTGTGAGCTGTTAGTTGGGTGTTTTACACGCATCCGTGGACAATTGTTGCACTGCGCCGGGAAAACTGCACAGTTCCCATTGGCGCGCAGCAGCGCCATTGGCATATGGGAGACATACACATCGACGGGGGTCAGAGCACCGTGGGTGACGGAGCAGCAGACGGCACCAGCGAAAGCAAAGCGCGAGTACAGAGCAGCACCGGTGGGCGCGTCAGGCGCAGGCATGGCAGCAAGCTTGGCCTTGGCGGCGTCGACCTTGCTGGAGCCAGTGGCAGTGGGGGGGGGAGCGGTGGACATGGTGACGGCGATGGAACGGACGACAGAGGAGTGAGTGGAGAGGCTGTGGTGTTGGTGTTGTTGATGGGCGAGTTTAAGGCTCAAAAGGTTTTACTGGAGATCGAAGCCGCACTGCTTGGCGCCAGCTTTATCCCCCCGACCTCTCCCGGCCAGCCAACGGAATTAGGCTTATCGAAACCCGACTCTCCTGCTTTTCCCATCGGCGAATCACGTCATAGCGCGTCGGGGCGTGCCCGCTCAACAACGCCCTTAATCGCGCAGCTAGATGTTATGAAGGCGTTGCGCCCCAATTCTTGACGCCTGTCCACATCTTGGGTACTGTCTGGCATCTGTCCGACCCGAGGGTTAAGGGGACACCAATCATGATGCCCAGGACGCTGTCTGCGCAGATGCAATCTGGCATCAAACTGCCAGCAGGCCCGGTTATCACGGAATAGGTTTCAAAAAGAGCTGGGAGAGTATTGATTCCATCCTACACAGCGTCACCAAAGCGCCCCCCCCCCCCCGTTGGACCCCAAAGACCCTTCAGAGCACAGATGAAGCTTCTCCATCTTACAGTATAGCAAGCACGCATCTCATGGACGACGAAACTCAAGACAAGTCCGGAAACCCGTTGAGTCAAGCAATGTCCCTGAACTCGACGTCTTTTCCCGACTCACGGATCACCATATGCTGGTCTTTCGTGAAAGCATATACTTAGTACCACCTGCACTGGTTCACCGTCTCCCGTGCTTGTGCAGGGAGCTAATCTTCGTGCCATCCATAGTTCTGTCAAGTCAGCCTACGCCTACGCTCGAAAGTTGGAATTTGGCTGCTAAATAGCTTTTCAAAGGACTGGCATGTTCTTGTGCTACAGGCGGCAACTAAGTCGGCAGCTTATTGTTCGCTTGGGAAAAGCTTTGTGTCTTGCTTCAGGGCCAGTAGTGCGACTTGAGTAATACATCATTTCCTGACTAGAAAATTGGGAGCAGCTTGTACGCAAACCCTTATTCTCAAGCGGGAATGCCACTGGTGTCTGCGACCAACATGGAAAACATACTAATTCCAGTCCGTTAGTTTGCGGATCGAATGTTTTCCTTGTTGTATTTCAGGCGATGACCTCGCATTCGGATTTGAGCCTAGATGGTTCTTACACGACTTTCGCTTCGTGAAAGTAGCATTGGTCTATTGTAGAACGAGTCTAGGACGTCCTTCAAGTTACTCTTACAAAAGACCTGCACCGGAGGCCAAATCTTAACATCGAGTACCACGTGTTTTGATGCGTTAGAGGTCCTTACGTCTACTGTCGGCGGACCTGCAACCCTGTGGGCATGAATATATTCAAAGTCATCAGTCAGTTGCCATCTCCCACATCTTCGATCTGAGCCTCCTCAGCTTTGCAAAGCTGGTCAAGCCACGATCTGCAGGTCGATAGATTATCAGTAGATGGACACCTTGGAGTGACTCTATCACGAGGTAGTATTCCAGCAGATTCAGCGACTGTTCCAGCAATATTATCTTCTGTTGCGGAATCCGCCAACTGTTCCCGGATAAGGGCTTTACTTATGTGTCGGCTTAGGTGTTGAGACATCTTTGCTTTGGGCATGATTTTCTACTGTGCAGATTAGATAGTACTTTGTGGGGTATCCGGTCCTGGCGATCAGTTTTACATGAGGAGGTTGACTACCTCAATTGCACTACCAACCATCACAACATGAAGGCTTTGACCTCTGTGATTCCGGATTTTCACCCCGTTATTCACCTTGTCGAGCTGTGATGGATCACAGCAGGATCTTTGAATTGCGATGCACGCCGTTTGTCTGATATGCACATCCATGCGGCAGATCCACACTAACGGCTTGCGATCAGACTGTTCGGCTGGGGTTGCCTGCGTGACAGGGATGCGACACCTGTCAGATTGATATCCAGCCTCGTCAGACAAACAGAATCGAAAGCATTTGCAGCCAGCAGTGACCACTGCTTGAGCTCCTCTTGCTTGGTGATCTACATGATCATATGTAGCAGCTTCTGATAGCAGCGCAACAAAATATGCGGGGTCTTCCATATTATTACCATAGGACACATATAGCGTTGGTTACCTTGGTAATTCTTATGCTGCAACCTCGGAACAAAACAATCGTGATATGCCATACATCAGTCCAAGTCAGATACGCCGTCGCTGGCATGCGAAATCATTCAATTCCAGCCTCGACGCATATATTCGATACGTTTGACAAATCGCGATATCGAAACGATCTTTGTTGCTCCGTGAGTGGATCCTCGATAGCGGTGGCTCCTCCCGTGGAACGACGATGGGACCGGCTGGTTACCTTGCCCAATCACGAGCATTGCTAGAGACGCTGCAGAACCATGCTGCACGCAACAACGCTGCGCAACAGCTGGAGCATCGTTTGCACATGCCATGCAGAACATACGCCCGACGTGCATCGAATCGTGCTGAAGATTCTCGTGATAACACAGTATCTTAATCGTCGCGTGACCCATCGTTGGTTCCAGACGCACCTGCCTCGTGCACGACAGGGTCTGGAAATTTAACTACCGAGCACCCGCTCCTCTAAATTCCCACCTTTTGACCAAACCTTAACCACAACTCCTTTTTGCCCTGCAGCTGCGTCCAGAAGAGCCTCGTTACTGCTCTTCATGTCGTTGATTCAGCATGTCACGCAACAAGAGGGTACTGACCGAGAAGAGGCGCTCGTCGACTTGTTTTTGTCGCCGATAGACCGGTACGAAAGCCGAGAGCAAGCCTCGGAACGTCGGCTCTCCCTCCAGAGTCAGTATTCGAGTGCAGGCTTCTTCAGCGCAGGAAAGTCAGTGAGACGGGTTATCAGCTATGATACGCTTCACAAGCCGCTAGAACCAGTTGCCGGAGATCTTGACGGCGGTGTGACGCAGTACACGGTGTCCACGTTCAAGCGTGCCGGTACGTATCACCGACTACGAGCGCGTCACAAGATCACGTACTAAGATTTACACAGCGCAAGTGCTCGCAGTAGTTCTGGCCTGCTGGTTCGCCAGCGGCATCGTCTTCGGCTTTGCTGCACTGAAACCCATCTTAATCAAAGAAGGCGTCTACAGAAATCTTTGCACGCAAGAAGAATTGGACGAGAATGTTGAAGTCTGCTATGAACAAGACCTGCGCCTCAATTTTTTCTTTTCGCTCGCATCTACTACAGCAAATGTCTCTGCGCTTCTTGTCGGAACAATCCTTGATCGCTATGGACCCAGAGTCTGCTATCTCGTTGGTTCCGCTTGCCTTGCTGCTGGCAGCATCATAATGAGCCTTGCCTTCCAGGTTGACGAGTTCGACGGTTACACGATGGGGAATTTCTTTCTTGCGCTAGGAGGCACATTCATATTCTTGCCATCTTTCCAGATTGCTAATGCATTCCCGATGTACAGCGGCACCATTGTGGCACTGGTTACTGGTGCTTTCGACGCGTCTGCAGCTGTCTATCTGTTCTACAGACTTGCATATGAGGGTACCGATGGAGCCTTCAAGCCCCAGACCTTTTTCCTCTTCTACCTCATCGTACCGGTGGCAATTGTCATTGCCCAGCTGACTTTCTTGCCAACGGAGAACTACAAGACTGTGCCTCAGCTGGAAATGAAGATCCAGCGTGCTGCCGAAAATGAACGAGACGTCCACACCTCGGATGAAGACCTTCCAGACGAAGAGGTCTGGAAACGCAGGAAGACACGCAGCGCCCGTCGCCGCAAGCGCTTGAGCAAGCTTGATCAGCTCGTTGGCGACGAAGTTACACGTAAGAAGCAGGAAGAGATTCACGAGCAGCACCTTGAGGCTTCAGGTGTCTGGGGTGCTCTGCACAACAAGACTGCCGTCGAGCAAATGATGACGCCATGGTTCACTCTGCTAGCACTTCTCACAGTCATGCAGATGGTGCGCATGAATTATTTCATTGCCTCCATTCGAGAGCAGTACACGTACATGCTTGGATCTGTCGATTTGGCTGCTCGTGTCAACGAATTTTTCGACTGGGCCTTACCCTTAGGAGGTGTCCTCAGCACACCTTTCCTCGGCATGCTTCTTGACAATGTCAGCACTGCGGGTGTTCTGCTTATCATTGTCATCATTGCAACAGCTATTGGCATCGTAGGCTCTATTGGAGCGCTCTGGGCAGGATACATCAATGTCCTCCTCTTCGTCTTCATGCGTCCGCTATATTACTCCGCAATGTCTGACTACGCCACGAAAGTCTTTGGCTTCGCAACATTCGGACGTGTTTATGGGACAATCATCTGCTTCTCTGGGTTGATCAACCTTTCTCAGACCGGCATCGATGCGCTGACCAAGACTACTTTTGATGGAAATCCAGTGCCTATCAATGCCTTTTTGGCGGGCCTTACCTTCATCGTTGGTACTACGCTTGTCATCTACGTGACAGTTCAGGTCTACCGCATGCGCAAGAAGCTGGACGAGGAGGATGCAATTACAGTCACCAACACAGATGTTGGTAGTATCATGGAGAGCTTGATTGAAGAAGAGGAGCCAAGAGATTACGGCAGCATTGCTCCCGGTCGCCAGTCCAGGGAGTACGTCTAAATACAACTAAATCGAAAGCCGCAGACCTTGCTTCGGCATTCTTACCAACGGGCTTCGAGGGTCTGAAAGCTAGACCCTGTCGAATATCCCTCATCACGCATTATCACTGTCAATCGGCAGCATCTGAAATTGTTTTGAGCATCTACTAGCGACTCATGGATTTATGATCGGTCATTCTCTGCATTCTGAAAAGCATTTGTGCACCTCGATATACCTAATGTCGTTCGCTGTCTGTTTCTGCATATTCTGTCGCGTTCTCCAATCATTGTCTCTTCCGCTGTCGATCAGCATTCGTTCGAGCATCCCTGTCAGAATTTGTTAGATTTGTGCGAGCATGTCAAGGCGTCTCACGGGTAGGCCTGGCCTCAGTAATTTCGATATTGACAATCAATGCGTTCGGAGACCTGCAGTTTCCCACAGTTCCAGTCTAGGGCAGTGTGTCGAGCCCTAAGGGCCAAATATGTGTGCATGTCTACTCAACGCTATGAAGGGTCTAGTGCATAAGTCGTGATTCGGCCGCCGAGTATCGAGCCTGCGCAGTTCCTCGAATCATTCTCGCTGACTGTAACGAGTCAATCTGCACGAGACTTTCGTGAAGGTAAACCAGCGACATATTGGTCCTGTGTTAGCTATGCATCCGCACCGTGAATTTACGAGTTTTGATTGAAATGTGAAGCGTCTCGGTTCGGTCTGACAGCCTTTTTCGGGAGAATACGTCTGGCATCGAACGTGCTTGCCAGCACAAGTCTCGTACCATAACGCGTAGCTAAGGTCCTGCAGATTTGCACATGTCTATAGAATTGAAATACCAAGCAAATGGTATTCCAATTCTGACTCCGTGTGCCTGATGCTGCCAGACAGAAAAGAGTCCGTCTTCAAACGTCTTGGCTGATGAGGCTGTGATGATGTCATATATACTACGGTAGTCTCTAAATGCTGACAGAAATCACGCAACCATACAGCACAGTCGACTCTCATTAGTTCAGATATATACTACTAGGTGCACATAGGTTCTGCCATGTCAACTGTGATACCGTACCGTACCGTAAAAGGTATGCTAACGAATGAGGTGGGTAGACGTCTAGACTCAGCCAAGCCTTCCCCGCGCACTGTGGCTTCGATGGCTCTCATGACAACAGCCCAGCCCAGCATCTTCCCCTTCTCCACCAAATCGACTTGCCAAGCTGGCCCTTCACTCTGCTTCCGCTTACACAGCCACTTCTCCGAGTTTACCGAGACCAATTGTGGTCATGTAGCGTCTACGCTTTACCTCTTCCGGGCCCGGCTCAACTAAGGCTTCGCGTTTTCGGAGAGGAGACGCTACGGAGTACTGGCCATCCGTACTAAGCTACCTAGGCGATATCTTGGAGGACGATCACGGCCAGGAGGAACAGAAGCTAAGTGCGTTTACTTACGGAGCCGGACACGCCCTTGTTCTCCCAAGGCCAAGCTATCGTATTTTTGGTCCATGATTCCTCGATTTAATTGGCCGAATTGACACGATCCGATCCCTGTCTCTTTCCCGTTCGCTTTGTATGCATGGTTGGAGATCATCAGTCTGGGCAGCCTTGACAGCGGACTTGTCACCCAAGAGATGCCACATGCTCATAGGTCACTTGCTCAAGGGAATCGCCGCCTGTCAGCACCCTTCCTGTCGGTTTTGCTGTGAGACTGAATACAAATCACTGTGGATGACTTGGCAGCAAACCCGCTCGAATCTCAAGAAGGCACTAGACAGCAACACCAAGACCCTACAGTGTCCGCCCAAGCCGACCCTTGGTACATCGACGTAATTGCACTGGGATGTTCAAGAAAGTCAAATGTGACTGACTATGCGGAGGTACTCGCTATTATATAAGAGAAGGCCCCAGGACCTTCGTATCTCCTCTCATCGGCCACCATAAGTCCTACTCCAACACTCTACCACTCCACAAGTCCTTTACTACACCGCAAAACTTCAATATGCACTTCTCAGCACCCGCTTTCATCACGCTCCTGACAGCGACCCTTGCCGTCGCTGCTCCATCTGCCGATCCACACAACAAGTGGTCCGGCAAGTGGGAGGACAAGAAGAACTACATCAAGGACTGCAAGAAAGACCTTGACAACAAGTGGAAGCAAAAGGATGATGGCTGGAAGAAGAATGAGAAACTTTTCTACTTCGACGCCGAATACTACGTCAAGGCCACGCCAGACCAAGTCATCGGCACCGACAACAACCCTGCACCCGGTCAGCCTGGTGCTAAGGGCCTCTTTAAGTATGGTATCAACATTGCAGACAACACCATCTGCTACGTACGTATCCCTTCAATACTGCCTTTTGTACAGCGCATCCTAACCCTAAAACCAGAACATCACACTCTCTGGCGTGACCGGGGGCTACCAATCCTTGGCCAACACCGCAACACACATTCACGAGGGTCCCAAGGGCCGCGCAGGTCCCCCTCGCATCGCTCTCCCCAACCCTGCCGGAGAGTCAGACGAGCGCCGCATCTCCGTCGGGTGCCTCACCGGACCCTTCAAGACAGGCATCGTCGCTAACGGTGCTGATACTGGCGATGGTTTCCACGTCCGCCAGATCGTCGCTGATCCTTCCAAGTTCTTCACTGATACTCACACTTCGGCGTTCGTGCCTGGTGCCGTTCGTGGGCAGCTCAAGTGAGTGCTTGGTGCGAACTTTGAGTGCGACACGGGGATGGGTACTTTATAAGCTTCGTTATTGGAAGCGTTAGCAGTCTCGGCTCAAGTCTCTGACCGGGCATTCTGTACACCTTAATCTTAATCAATTGACCTGATAAGACCATACCGTAATTTGCTCTACTTCTACCTGATACTGTGATGCGAAGGCGAAGCGCCTAACAAATGTGGTCCAATGATTTCTCCAATGATATGTCGTTTTCAGGGAGCAGGAGCAATGATGCTTATCCTCGCTCTCCCCACAGAATTCCCGCCGTGTTTACCACGACAACATATACGACAATGATCGACACCACGACCAACACGGAAATCACCACTCACCATATGAAACAATCTCACCTTGTAGAGTCATGTTCATATCTCTCGTTGCCGTTTACTCTGACATGATACTCCTCATGTTCGTGTGCCCATGTACCAAAGCTGCACCTACGCCTGCGCTACTACTAGCTTTAGCTCCAGTCGGCGTTCTATCAGCTGAACCAAGGCCGTCAAGCCTCAAGGCCTGCGGTCTCGTTGAAGAGGAGACTGGGCCGAAATAGTACCCAGGACGACCCCAGAATGTGCCAGGACAGGATGGGTGGTCTGATGGTGTTGTGTTGGAGCGCCGGGGGGGGGGGGGGTTGAGAAGCGGTGCTCGTTTCCATAATACTGAGCGAGTCGAGCGTGCTGCTTCGTTGTTCGCTATGATGAAACAACGTGCAAGTAAGTGACTCAGGCATATGATTTGTTGGATGCTTGCTTGGTGGAGGGCACAAAGACCCGTTTGTGAATTGCTTGGTGGTTCAAAAGAAAGCCTGTCTTTTTGCTACGTATAGAACAGAGAATATGTAGAGGTCCAATCAAGACCGTCACAGCCGGTCGTTGTATATCATACCAAGATCATCTACACGTCTAGAAAATATCCTCCAGCCCATGCTGATCCCATGTTGTCTCACCCTTTGCGACCTTGTCCCTGATCTTCCAGTACTCGTGGTTGAACTCCCAGTACTCCTCGCCAGTCGTGTCATCTCTCGCCTTGCTGAACCACTTCGGCACAAACTCCTCGCCATGCTCCTCCCTTTTCTTGCGCGTCGCTCTCTGCTTCTCTTCAACACGGTTCTTTTCCGTTGCTGCGAAGTCGTAAGCTCCATCTTCCATAGCACGCTGGTCTGGACGAAGGCGCGTGTCGGTCGGCGCAACGACGGGGAGAAGTTTCTCGTTCGGATCGTTGAGGGTAACAACGAATGGAGTAAGGTTGAACGGAATACCGGTCGGGCGCTCGTGAGCTTGCCAGACGAGGAAGGCCTTATTATCATCGTGCTTGCTCGACTTGCCGCCCTTATCGATGTCCGCGTCCTCGAAGCCAGGCGTGAAGCGTGCGTAGATCTTGTCATTCCAGCGGCCACCAATGGACCAACGGACGCGGCCGTCAGCACCAAGGACCTTGCCAATACACTGGTAAGCAGACGAAGCCTTCCAGCCACGGGCCTTGAAGTCCAATATGCACACTTCGCCAGTGGTCCAGTTCTTGACTTCCATAGGACCGTAGTTGTCCACCACTGGGTTACCGGTGATGATGCCAATGACAGATGATGTGACCTTCTTCCAAGTGTACAGCTCCTCTTTGCCGCCAGTTGCGGTAGGTCGAAGGCGCAAGAACCAGGTGCCAAGCGGGTTGATGTCGAAGGACTTGCCGTAGAATTTGGATTTGACCGCTGACTCGCCCCAGTAGTCCCACTTGGCTGCCTCTGCATAGGCAGCTCCGATCGGTGGGTGATGGCTGACTTGTTCGATGAAGAAGCGGAAGCCCTTGTCAGGTCTGGCATACTCAAATGACTCGCCCAGGAGAGGGTTGAAAGGTTTTGCTACACGGCCAATGGTGGAAGCATACTCAGAAGCAGCAAAGGCAGCAACGTAGAGCATACGTTCACTAGAGTCTTCGCGTTCAGCGGCAACGTCCAAGAGATCAGTGTATTCCATGTCTTCAGCACATCTTTGCAGCAGAGAGGTAGGCTCGTTGAAAGAGACAGGCAAAGTCATTTTGGTCATGTCTTTACCAATCATAGACTTGAGGATGCCCTGTATATCGTTAGATGGGAACGAATGAAAGAGATTGGGTCAACTCACCCAGAGCGAAATCTTAGGCCTGTCGTCAGCATCCATGGCAAGCTTCTTTCGTGGCCCGTCTTCGTATCCTTTGAATCCTGTTGCGACCTCTGCGTGCTTTCTTTCGAAGATGTCGCCAGAACCACCAGAGGCTGGTACTTCGCTTGGCTTTCTCTCTTCACTCGGGCGTAGCCCTGGCATCTCCACGATCTCGACCTCGCCTGCACCGACGGCATCGAAGAACTCTTCGTCATCTTCCGACTCGTCGTCGGAGAAATCCGCCGCAAGGTCTGCCAGAGTCGCCTTTCGCTTGATCTGACCAGAGACAGCTGTCTTCGACTGGATGAGTTCCTCCTGCTGTGCTTCGTTCTCGGGTGCCTCAACAAAGTCGTCATCATCCTTGGTCACACCACCTGGGCCTTCGTATTCCTCGAGTGCCTCTCGCAAAGCCTTCTTCGTCTTGCGTCGTTTCTCTTCTGACTCGCCAATCTTCTGCTCCAGTTCCTCTTGCTCCCGCGCGACCTTAGCCATGCTATCTTCCCACATGCGTCGCACATTTGCTTCACGATCCAAACGATACTGCCAGTACGCATCACGGTCCCTAGAAATGCGGAGCAAATCCCCGATCAGACCCTTGAGATTACCGATAGCAGACTCGTAAGATAGAAGAGCTTGCGTCATCGAAGGGTCTGCGATTTGCATAGCAGGATTCTTCGCCTGCTCGGCTTGCAATGCAGAAGAGACTGAGGTCAGCAGGTCAAGCTGCAGCTTAGCAGACTGTGCGGTAATGTTGAAGGCGTCCTTGTTGTGAGGCTTCACCTCGTTACTGTCGTCGTCGTTAAACTCGTCGTCGTCATCATCGTCGACGGTAGGTGCGCCCATATGGCTGGCGAACCTGCCCAACTCGGGTGCTCCCAGACTAGGCTCATATGCGCTTCCGGGATCTTCGGTGTACGAAACTGCTGTACGCGAGGTTGTGTCAAGGCTGGTAAGTGGAACACCAAGGTTGTTGGAGGATGGAGGAGCCAGGTTGCGAGATCCCGTCATCCTTGAGCTGCTCAAGCTTGAAGAATCACCCTCCTTGGAGAGCAACTCGACCTTGGCTTGTTTCAGGGCTTCTTGATCCTGTGTTGCACGCTTCTCTTCCTCTCGAGCCTCATCCTTGGCCCACTGTATAGCATTGTTCAAAGCCCAGTACCAGCGTTTCGCTTCTACCTGGTGGTTGGCTTTCAGGTGATACTTGACTGAAGACTTGCCCTGAATCTCAAAACGTTGCTTGTCCTGAGGATCCATGTAAAGCTTGCCAATGCGCATGTTGATAGCACCACGGCATGCAGAGCCAGTGTCGTCTATCGGTGTCAGCTTTCGGATTACCAGTGATCATGCAGCTCGAGTGGCTTACCTTGGTGCTTGTAGTAGCTGAGAACGCCATCCTCCAACACAAACCATCGCAGCTTGTAGCCACTCGTGTAGTTAGTCCACTTCTTAAGGTAACCCTTCATCTCACGCGACTCCTTCGAGCCCATACCACTCTCAGCGGGAGCTCCAGGTGGTGCTTGACCAGCAAGGATAGTCTTCTCCTGTATACCCCGTTGAGCGGCGGCAGCAGCAGGCGATCGCTTCAAGATAGCTCGTGTGCGATCGTCCTTGGTGTAGTCTTGCGGAAGCTTGCCCTTGCGGTCGCGACGGAAAGGGTCTGCACCATTCAGCAACAGTAGCTGAGCCAGCTTCACATCCTTGTTCTTGGCTGCCTGATGCAGAAGGGTACCACCAGCTTCGATAACAGTGGCATCTGTTGCAAACTCTCCGCCGTTAATGTCCAGAGTGGTTTGAATGTGTGCATCTTGCAGAACCGACTCAAGTGTGTCCAAATCACCCGCAGAGACCAACTGCTGGATCCTCTTTACGTTTGTCTCGATGTATATAGAGCGAGCTAGCTGCAGCTGCTGGAAGATGTCTGGTGTGCGAGCAAGATCCAGAGGAGTCTGACCGTTATAGTTGGTGATGGAGTCGTTGGTGCCGGGCTGATCGAGCAGAAGGCGCACGACCGGGGCGCGGCCAAGAGTAGCTGCTAGATGGAGGGGTGTGTTGCCGTCGCGGTCACGGCCGTTCACATCAATGGGGGATTGTGGCGCATCGGTCGCGTTGGACAGCACGAACTCGATGACGGGCAGCTCGGCGCACTGGATGGCCAGATGCAGGATTGACGTGCCCTCGGTGCGCGCATTGGGGAGCGAGAGCGAGGTTCTACCACCACCTTCGCTGTCGCCTGGCGTAGTCTGCTCGCGGATGGCCTTCGAGATTGCGCCCGTGTCACCGTTGCGCAGCGCCTCGAACACACGGAACAGCTTGACCGACTGCTCAATCGACCCACCTTTGATCGTAGGCGACGATGGAGATGCGGGGTGCTGGCTATTGTTGGCCTCGCTGGGCCCGTCTGTGGTCGACATGGAGGGCGGCAGGTTTGGGCGTAGCTTCTTGGAAAGACTGCGCTGGTGGCTCGATACTGGCGAGCTCAGTGAAGCCTGCGATGAGTTGGGCGGCGAGTTGTTGGCCGTATTCGTGGCGCTGCCTTCTGCAGGCGTGGACGAGCCTTCCGTCTTGGACGTCACTCTGCTCAGCATGTGCTTGACGCTCGCAGACTTGGAGCGCTTGTGTCTACGAGGAAAACGTCAGTCTCGCCCAAAGCCTGACATGTGCATACACCCCACCGTCGCACAGCACGCGGGCTGGAGCACTCACCCTTCCATGGCAGCTGTGATTGGGCACAGCGGGCGCCCTTTGCCGGCCAAGAAGCACGGCCTGATTAAATGTGGAGGATGGAGGGGAAGACGACGTGGAGATGCCTAGGTATGCACGATGAGTAGCACAGAAGCGTCGCTGGGTCTCCAAGCACGCGAGGAGGAGCTGGACTTTTACTTGCTTCACCTTACCAGCTTGTACTCGTTGAGTAGCGGGGCTTCTATCCAACCCCTGACGTAGATAGCTTTGGTTCCCGTGTCTCGGGCCTATCACAACTTTTGCTTCTCCCGCTCTAACAACGGGTTGGGTGTCGCGCACACGCGCCGTTGCTTGCACTTTGGTGCACAGCCTTGCACTCAGTCCCTCAGTGACGCTTCGTTGGGAGTTCGAACCCTGACGATCGACATCCTGCTTGTGGGAATGTCTTTAGAACCATAGAATCTCGCTTTGGGTCGCCCCACGTGTGCGTGCGCGACACTGGCTCGAGTGTTACTCTGTAGCATGTTCTCGGCTGCCGACCACGAGCAAATTTGGAATTCCGTACTCAGTGCAACGGCGACATGTAAAATCCTGTCCTCCTCGTCGGTACTCTAGTACGGTGTCCGAGCAGGATCTTGAAACATCAGGTGTCTTCACAATGCAAGATGATTTAGAATGACAGAATGCATTTTATTCACGATATTCACCATGGTAAAACGATATGGCAAAGCGCACAAGTTTGCAAAGCCACTCAACTGTCATGAACTTTTGGTCATTCCTTCGTCTAGCATGGCCGTGATGGATACCTAGCCAAACAGTTCTCATGTCTAGCTAAGCCCGGGTATATGCATCCCTCCACATCGCGCAATCCAAAACTAGTCTAGTAGAAGAAACCGAGGATCTTGCCGGCAACGTGCTTGCGGCGAGCCTCCTCGTGGTCCATGATACCGGCGGAGGTGGTCAGGACGATGAAACCGAACTGACGGGAGGGAAGGAGCTTGACGACCCACTTCTCGACGTCGCGGAGCTGGACGTTGTAGCGGGGGGAGATGACACCGGTCTTGTTGATGCGGCCGTTGAGCTGGATGACGATCTTGCCGTTGCGGTGGTCGTCAACCTCCTCGAACTCGCCAATGTAGCCTGAGAGAACTGTCAGCTATGTGAAACAGTGGGTATGTTGCGCAAAAATAAACATCGGACATCATGGAAGGGTTCCGAGGATGTGTAAGTTCTACGCTTTTGATATACCGGACACTTAAAGCCCAAAGACCGTAGAGAAGACAGGATCATTGGGAAGTTATCAGCCCGGAGAGGGATGAAGAACCAGATGTATGCGCAACTGAAGGAATTCGACGTACCGTGACGCTGCATGACGGTCAAGAACTTGACGATGACCTTGGAGGAAGGACGGATCATGACCTGGCGCTTGCCGGCCTTCTCGGCGTTGTTGATGGCGTTGAGCGCATCGTTGAGAACGGAAGTCTTGACCATTTTGGCGGTTTATCGAAGATTCTCAATGGCGAGGGGCGACTGAGGTATCTGTGCAAAATTTGTGGTTAGCCTCCAGATGCCAGAGCATGGAGAGTGCCCTCAGCCAGCAGCTTTAGAGGGTTCTTCAGCTCTTGTCGCAGAGGGGAGCAGTGTCAGGCCTATCCTTTCGGACGGGCGCGAGTGCTTCCCCTGGCTCTCTGAAGGGCACTCGGTGGAACAAACATAACATACCTCGTAAGGATGCGGTTGGGGTAGCGAAAGGAAGGCGTGTCTTGCAGCGGAAAAGTTCGAGGTAGCAGTATTTTGCGCTCGGCTAGGGGCTCTGTGGGCTCCGCGGTCCGTGCGTTTCTCATGGTGGAGCCTAAGGCCAAACCACCCCATCTGACCCTGACTGAGCCTCGACATGATAACCACCTCTGCGTCGAAAGGAGTGCATATCCACGATTGAAAGCATAGTTGCCCTTTCTCAGTATGCACGATGTTTGTGCGATGATCAACATGATTTTGCCACCCGACAGCACCCTCACGTGCTCCCGCGTCCCTAGTCATGACGTGCTATCTTCCGAGCTTGTCTTCTACTTCGCATTGCCTTTATAAATGTTCATACACCTAGCGTGATACTGTATCTTCACCATGAGAGAGTACGATGCTTCTGAAGCTTGCTGCACCTGCGCTATCTTGCTATCAGCCATTCCTCCAACCTATAATGAGAAGACAGAGAAGCCATCCCAGTTCGAGCGCCGGCTTGACTGCTGCGGTCGAGCCATATGCGCTCGTTGCTTGACCGATAATCCTCGCTTCGCAAACTACTGTCCTTTTTGTCAGATCTCGACTGGGCCTTCTCCGTTGCCAGCGCAAGGCCTGCGCGAACCTCCAACCTATTCGCCACATCACGACGAGAAAGTAGACGAAGAGCTCCCACCGTACACCGCGTACACAGGGATGCAACTGCCACCAGAGAAATCTGCAAGCGCAGAAAACGCACCTGATGTCCTACACTTCGTCGACCAGAACAACGACTCGATAGCATCGTTATCTCTCGCCTATGGTGTACCACCAGAGATCTTGCGCCGGACGAACAAGATGTTTGCAGATCACCTACTAGCGGCGCGTAGGACGATATTAATACCGGGAGAGTACTATAAAGGTGGAGTGAGTCTCTCTCCCCGGCCGTTGGAGGGGGAGGAAGAGGAACTCAAGAAAACCAAATTGAGGAAATTCATGGTGGGATGCAAAGTCGCCGAGTAGGTCGTCACAATGTTCATATGACAGATGCAGCAACGGACTGACCAGTGTGCAGGTACGACGTAGCTGTCCTGTACCTCGAACAAGCGGGCTATAATCTTGAGGATGCCATGACCGCGTACAGAGCCGATGAGAAGTGGGAGAAGGAACACCCGTTGCAAGCGGCAAAAAAAGGCAAAGCGCCTATGCTGCAGAATTCTGGGAAGCGTAGATGGTTCGGCGGGAGTGGAGGTGGCATCACTGGCCAATTATAGAGATGCCGGTTAAGCAGTGTGCTGCCATTTCGAGGGCGGTAAGATGGGCTCAGTCGAGCTTCGACCTCTGATCTGCTCTAGCACAACAGCGCGAGCACTGTACCATTGCATGGCGTCGACGATTCGAATAGACTTCTCGCATACAATCACGGAGTCCATTAAGTACAATCTGAATAATAGAAGAAACACAAGAGCATACAGCGGGTATGACCACATCCTGAGTATTTCTGCATTGAGCGTTCGAGTATCGGTTCGTGGTGTGGTTGAGCATTTGTGTATGGATGCTCGCGGACAGAAATTCCGTCTGTCGGCGAATCATATCACGGCGTCGCCAAGGACCCACCCATGCCTAAGCGCTGAGGCTCACAACCCTGCTGGCGACTCTCGAAGCGCTGTCCATGCATCGATTGGTTTCAGGAGCTTGACTGGATCTGCAAGCATGCAGTTCTCTCCTATCATTCGTCAATTCTTTTAGCACACTTGATGCTTGTGATTCGATGTGTTCTAGCTTGTGGTATGAGCGGAGCGACACGACAGCCACAGTGCTTAAATGCACGTCTACATATCACTTGCTGAGCGAATAGCAGGCCTGGCTTCAGATCTTTTGGATTGGAAACTGCGTTACTGCTCCACTCGGCAGATTCGGCAGCAACTTACATACTAGAATCGCTTTCTGCGGTGCCGACATGCGGTTACGCGCTGAGGACATCAACAACCCATGCTAGACGGAGAGCCTCGATCTTAGGCAAGCGGCAACACAGCTGGTCGTTACTTGTGTGTCCCAGCGGGGCTATTTTGGGACCTAACATGGTCGCATGGGGTACTGGTGCGCTTGAAACAACGACTGCGACCACTTCGTTTTAAAGCATGGTCAACCCCCCTCTAATCACCAGCATTCAGGCGCACACAGGCAACTCCATTTTCTCGTCATTCATTTGTTTAAGGGTCAGGCACTCCTGTACAGACGTTTCCTATCTTCTAAAACATCAACGTTGCCGTACATACCAGTGCTCCCGCTGTCACCTACAACACATTCTCCGTTGCGGAATTTACAGTCCTAAACCACCAGGATGAAGATCAACCCCGCACCCCTCCACCTTGCGCAAAATGTGCTTACAGCACTGGTCATTGTCTTCAGTCTTTGCGTTCTTGGTACCAGCGCGCATACACTTGATGTCTTCAACAAACAGCATACATCGAACCCATGGTGGCTTCCCTTGTGGCCACAGCATTTCGACACCTCAGGAGCCAGAATTCTTATCGCATCTTCCGTAATCACCCTCGTGGGATCCAGCGCTTTTCTTGTCGCATGCTTTCTCCCTAGTGTACGTCCGCAACATACATTATCGTTATATGATCCAGAGTCTAACATGATATAGCTGCAACTGAAGCAGAAGTACACTCTGCGCGCCGCACTTTCTCTCGGCATAATATTGCCTTCTCTCCTTCTCACGCTCATTGCAACGATCAAAGTCTACCTCGTCAACCGCCAAACACCTAACATCGACACCATTCAAACCTGGGCCTGCAAGTACCAGCACTCGTCGCCGCTCAGACAGGACCTTACACTTCCGTCGAACATGGGCAACAGCAATTTCGCAGCCATCTGCCGCGAAAGCCGATTTGCACACTACGGTACTCTGATCACGTTCTTGTTGCTTAGCTTCAGCATGGTCGTGAGCTTCGTGTGCTGGTGTGCGGACAAGTACGCTGCGAGGCAAGAAAGGAAGAACGGAAGCGTTGAGGAGGCCAGCGTGAGTGAGCTCAACTATGTTCCCAAGGCGTACGCACCGTAAGTAGAGATAGTTTCTGCGTGTTTTGAGCTAGCGCGTTGAAGGTGTTGACTTGAATGATTAAGGTTGGAAGGCGTTTGGCGTAACAAGTCCTGTGCGCAGGCTCTGTTTCTAGATTGAAACATCGACTTTTTTCTCAATGGCAATCAAGAATGAGCTATCAGAGCGTCACCTATCAATGAGAATTCATTTTGTAACGTGCAGCGACGTGGATGCTAGACAAAGTATGCGGTGCACAAGACTCATGGCAGATAAGGGCAGGTCCCAATTTATTGGAAAGCGCACGCCCTCTACTAATTGAGACCCAGCGTATTGTTAATTCGCTAGGTCATCTCAGACCTCAAAACAACGACAAATGAGACAGCGCTCAAAACAAAGGTTGGAGGTTCGACCATCTGAGTCAACACCAGGTCCTCGGAGCCATATGTGCAGAGACGATCCCCAAGATGCTGTAGATTCCCCCAAGCATGGATTCGATTCGCAAACTCTTCTCCCTTTCTTCGACCTCTAGTCAACCACCGTCAACCAAGACGGGTGGTCGAGCATCACAGGGCATCCTCAAACGCGCAATTGCGTCTTTCAACAATCTTTATCTGGAGTCATTGTCATCATGGAGCCCCAATAGTGAGCATCAAGCACTCCTTGATATGAATACTGAATATGAACGTTACGAATCACACGCAGTTGACTACCTTCAGACTCCAAACGAGCTAGAAGTCACTATGTTACTCAAGGGGTCCTCCAACTCTAGTCCAAATCAGACACGCCAGAGCATAGCACTGACCGTAGAGCTCCTCTGGGATGCTGACAATGGAGCAAACACCAAACTCAAGGAAACAAGCATTGACACTGATGAGCGCCGCAATAGTTTCCCTTGTATTTCAGTCCGACGCCTTTGTCAAGAAGACTTTGAAGTTAGCACAGAGTTGAATGATGAGTTCTTCATACGGCGTTTTCCGGATGTCAAGCTGGATTGTTTGCCAATCGTGTATGAGAATCTTCGGAGGACAAAGGAGGGTAGTTTGTAAAGGTTCAGTTTACTGCAAGCACAGTGATGGTGGGAATCGTTTTCGTGTAGTGGGACAGAGAAGTTTGGTTTCATACTTGCCCAAACAGCCTGTCTTGCAAGCACGTACCGCTATCTCGAACAGCAAACGGCTGCGCTCTCCAGACATATATTATATCCACACACGAAGCATCTTGTCACAACTTGGATCTACAGAACCAAGATGAGTGACTCACGAGACTACAGGCCCGCCCCGCTGAATCTCCAAGACCACCCCGAAGTCGCCGCTGGTCGACCTACGCAGTCCACTGACGCTTCCACTCCACAGATCCCATTCACGGCGATTCCTCGCCCACCATCTGAGACACTTCAGTCTGGTCCGGAACTCAGTCCTGACGGTGTCCCGGAGCTGGGTCACGACACTTCCACAGAATCTTTTACCAACTTTAGGGAACAATGTACTGATGATCACCCCATGAGAAATACCTTTGCCCAGGCACAAGAGCAGCAGGCTAGGCGAGAGCTCAGAGAGAGCGCAGGCACTCGCGATGAGCAAGGTGAGTGTAGTATTTGTGACCCGTAGTGCAGGAGAGTCTGCTGACCACAATCAAGATGCTTCGATTGGGGACGCAACCCAGCACGACACAGCAAGTGAAGGACACTCGCGAGATGGAGCTGCTGCACCACCCCAGTCGAGGTTCTCAACCGACTCTTCTGAACAGGTAATCAGTCGAACCCTTCCTCCTGCGCCTCGTTTGGATAATCTATCCACGCCAAGTAGTCTGTCGAATCCTGACTCGAACAATTATTTTTCATCACAGGTTGCACCGGGAGAGAACCACGAAGGCCACACAGAAGCCGAGACCTCTGATCGTACTTTAGTCACACAAGACTCAGCTCCTGTGGATGCTGGTCCCGAGTCAGCGACTCCGCGAATGCCTCGTCGAGGAGGTGATGAGCCCGATGTCCCGCATCGACCAGAACGTATCGGCATGGGAACAATGGAACGGCACAGTCGTAACATACGGAACAGCCTCCGTCAGAGCCAGACTGACAGTGCAGATATAGAGATGAGTAATTTCCCTCGCGCCTCAGCGAGTAGTCCAGGATTGTTCAGAGATGGTACAGCTCAGGCGGCGAGGAACGGTCAGACACGTCGACGCCGACGCGGCTATCGTGCGCAGGTGCGGGCGATTTTCGATGAAGTCCCTGGAAAGGTCTGGGGTGGTGTCGCTGCCGTAATTGGGACGATTGTCTTCATCTTACTTGTGAACAAGTATGGGCGATAAGTCCAACTGAGAAAAGTAGTGAGGGCTGTAATTTGTTTTGCTGTCATTAGGCTGCGATCTACATAGCTCATGAGGGTCCCGGGCAACACTATGATGTATATACTCGAGTCCTTAGGAGGTCAATTAGCTTTTACACTATAGATGAAGCTCCCACATAGAGTACAAGGAAGATATGCTAGAATCTACCGTGAGTAACCGGTTCAAGTGCCGAATTCGGTATGTACCTCGCTGACCCATCGAAAAGTGGATCTCGCTTCGTCCATGACGCTTGCAAGATGGGGATTACCTACACTGAGACCCACTTCGAGCAACAACGAAGAGACTGACGGAACTACCATCGGACTTAGCAAGAGCGCCCAGCATGCTGGTTGATCTGCGATAACGCAAGTTTCAATAGCAATATGAATTCGACAGTCACATATGCCATTGCGGGAGTTTCCAGCTTTCAGGCAAACGCAGGGGTCGTGTCGCATGACATCGACTTACAACATCGTGACAATGTGTTTGTCAGGCGGGATTCGGGATTGATGGAGCTCCTCAGCTTATGTCCGGGATGGAGCCGAGCAGCGTGGAAGCATCCCTGCGACTGGGTCGACGACGATGCCTGGGTCATCCGGCGGTTCACATACGCATAGTATAAGATTGTCGATTCGTGTAGATCCAGGGAAGTATTGTGTTCTCTTTGTGTGCTGTTGTATACCATACTAAAGCCCGAGTTTCAAGGTTCGTTCGCTTCTCTCACGAAGATTACCTGTTCAGGTTAGCGCCCGTTCGCCTGCATAGTTTCGTCACTGCTAGCTAACAGGCTACATCATAGTTTGTATGCTTCCACCATCCATCCCTGCGTGCATCTTCACTACCGAGAATGGAACAAAAGCAGTTCGTAGCACTAACTCCACCAGCCCCTTCCACTCACAAATACCTACAATCATGACACTCGAAAAGTCCCCCTTCCCACCAGACGCCGGATTCGACTTCGTCGGCCTCAAAAACCTCCACAATGATATCTACCCTTCCATCGACGTAACCAAAACCACCTCCCTCAAGCAATCAGGCAAAGTCGTCCTCATCACCGGCGCAGGCCGCGGCATCGGGCGCTCCATGGCGCTGCAATACGCGCGAGCCGATGTCGCCGCACTCGTACTCTGCGCACGAACAGCCAGCGAGCTCGACGAGGTCGAGGCGCGGATCCAAGAAACCAATTCCCGCGTGAGCGTCAGAAAGGAGATACTCAACGTGACCGACAGCGCGGCCGTCACGTCGCTCGCGCAAACCGTCGAGCAAGCGTTCGGGCGCCTGGACGTCCTCATCAACAACGCCGGCCTCTCGCTCCCCTGGCAAGCCATCCACGAGACCGATCCAGCAGACTACTGGCAGGTCCTGGAAGTCAACCTGCATGGGCCGCTGTTGCTCACGCATGCGTTCTTGCCGCTGCTGGTGCGGACTGCAGAGGCGCAGAAGGCGCATGTCAATGTGATCAATGTCACTTCCATCGGGGCTGTGACGGTGTCGCCGGGAGGTAGCGCGTACACGCTGGCTAAGATGGGGCTGCAGAAGCTGAGCGAGTTTGTGGCGGTGGAGTATGGAGGCAAGGGAATTAACGTTGTGGGGATTCATCCGGGAGGTGTGGACACGAAGCTGGCGAATGAGATCAAGGAGATTAAGGACTGTAAGTTTACTCGGTGTGTGTTTGTTGGGGGATGGTGGCTTACATGAGCAGTTTTGATCGATACGCCGGAGCTTTGTGGCGGGCTTGTGGTGTGGTTGAGTAGTCAAGAGAGGGGTTGGTTGAACGGAAGGTATGTTGACTGACTTGCGGTGTTGATGTGGCAATGCTGACTTTGAACAGATACGTTAGCGCTACCTGGGATGTCGATGTGTTGGAAGGCATGAGGGAGGAGATTGTGCGTGGTGACAAGCTCAAAATGAAGTTGGCTGTTTAGAGAACATCATGCTTATTGTATAAAGTTCACTTCGTCTAACCAAGAAATATGTTCAATTGTGGTGTGACTCAGTGTAGAGGTGCGAGTCTGGTGGCTTCGTAATAAGATCAATATATACAAGAACGTGTAGCGACCATGTCTATAGGCCCTGCTCACATCGGCCGTCGCTTACTTCTCAGACAAGCTGAAAGCGGTCGTAGTGAACACTGCATTCGACCCAGAGAATGGCTCAGTGCCAGCACCAACGGACTGCAGCACTTGACTCTTCGGCAGCCCCTGGCTACCACTCAGATACTTCAAGAACAAGTTCAAATCTCCGTTCCAGCTATTGATCTGGCTAGTGGCAACAAAAGAGAAGACCGTTGTCGAGCCATTCGGGCCCTTGTACAGCTTGAACTGCTTGCCCGCAATAGTAACAGTGGCAATCGGGCTGCCGGTGGACGAGATCGGGCCCGCACCGCCAAGCGCGGACAGCCAGACCATGATCTCATATTGGGCGGCGCCGGTAGCAGATGCGCCCGTGAAGATGTCGTAGGCAACGTCGGCGATAATGTTGGAGCCGGTGTAGCTCCAGGTCCAGACGGAGGGGAGGGAGGAGATGGATGAGATTGCCTTTTGGCTGACTTTGGTTACGACATTGGCGTAGGACTTGACCTGGCCCTGACTGTGACATTGTCAGTGTGGAGCAGGTGAGATGTTTGGACGACTGCTTACCCGCCAGCCCATGACCACTTGGTGTGCCATTTCAGTGTACTGCCGCTGAGGCCATCAACACCGGTGCATTGGCTACCAGAGGTAGCTTGAGCGCGGCCCCAGAGGTTGTTGTAGATAGTGTATGTACCCTGCACTTGGTTGTCCCACTGTCCGCAAAAGTCGGCACGCTTGGATAAGACAGAGGTAGGGTTGGTGGGTGCTGCTAGGGTGCAAGCAGCTGTGCTGGCATATGTGAAAAGGGTAGAGAACTTCATGTTGGCGTGCTGTGGAGCTGAGATGTGATGGGTAGTAAGCCTTAAAAGCTTGGAAAAGCTTGAGTTGTCTTATATGCACATCGACATTGCTCTCCCCCTCAAGGCGACTAAAAGAGATGACGTGAGGAGCTATTGTTTGACGCACACGGAAGAATCTAAATGAATTTTCTGCTGGTACGAAATTAAGTACGTGGTGACGCGGTCCCCATGTGGTCTCGCCCTGAGAAACCCTTGGACTACGAGCTGGAGCCATGCGTTGTTTAGAAGATGAGCACGCTACCGCTGACTCGCATTGGTGGCTTTGTACGCAATGACCCCCGTGGTAGCATCGTGAGGTACCAATAACCGGTGACTTCCTACATTGAAGCTTTTCCAGAGATGGTCTTGCCTCTAAGGATCGTCTTGGAGCTCCTTTGGTATCACTTATTATGTCCGCCTGTCATCCCTCGAACGGAACTTAATGATATGAAGCGACCGGGTTACCCCACACTTCTGAAACAAGTGCCCGGTGCTTGATTAAAAGCCAATATAAGCCTGGAAGCGAACGCGCTGCCACTGGTGGCTTTTTTACCGGCACTTTTCGGAACGTGCTGCCTTGACCGTTCACAGTAGACCAGTCTCGGGTCGTGCGAGAGCAAGGCGGTCCGTTGCGATTAGGGTGTAGCATCCGCGTATATTCTCTATGTATCGGTCCGCTCAAACGTCTCGTTTACGCTAGTGTCGGGCAACTCGAGAGCAACTTGATGCGCCGTTTGTTCGAACATAGGCTGCACTTTGTGTCAGTTGAGATGTCCACTATTTTCCTCTACAGTACTTACAGCACGCAAACCGGCCTGTCTTGCAACACGCCATATATTGCTGGAGACATTACTGCGTGTCTCTTCTTGCACATAGAACGCCTGTTGGCTTGCAGTTTCGACTTCGGGCCTTTGCCATACGCTTGTCAACTTCCTGTTGACCTTCCGTAGCTGCTGACATTCACCCTTGGCGATAGGCATGTCCAGCCAAGGCTGGATTTTCTCCCATTTGACGTCAGGCAAATCCCATCTGAAGAGATCGCCGGTCGCAATGAAGATGTTGAGCTCCAGTTCTTCGATCGCAGGCAGTTCATGGAGTATCTTCCTCACAGCTATGGACACGGCGTCCGGCTTTGGGCCTGTTGGGTCGCTTTTGTTTCCGGAACCAGCGTTACTTGGCTGCTCGGAGGGGGCGATCAGGTCGGTGTTCATGCATTTCAGGAGCGCCTTTCGTTGTCTCCACTGCTCCAGTGGCGACGCCTTCACAGGGCCGTTCCACCAGTCGAAGCCGGGCCAGATAACCAGCTTTAGTTTGCGAGCAGGCCTCATGAGAGGCAGTAGGGCTAGGAATCGTGGCGAGAGATCCACGCGGTCCGGAACAAAGTAGCCACCAAATGGACCACGATGTCCTCTCTGTACTTCCAATGTCAAACGTAGAGTCATGCCGTCGTCGACTGTACTTTCGGCCGCTTCGTCGAACACCGATTCTAATCTTTCAGCAATCCCAGTACTGCTCGCTTTCTTAACCCCGGCGCTGTTGATCGTCGTTGCCGCAGAAGAGTTGAGCAGATGCGTGTGGTATTCCAAACATTCCTGTCTCAACTGTCTGCACGTAGACAGCACATTAGCTGGAGGGTGCGAAGGTAGGTAGATTCTGCTGTCTATATAAGTCTCATCGAATTTCTTCGACCCGTGTTGGTGCAAAGAGTAGGTGTCCGCCTTTGCACTAGATGTGTAAATAGACGCAGGTAAGACCAGATAGCGCAGAACCTCTTCGCGCAGCTCTCGTGGTACGTCTAGGAGAGAAGGCATTGTGAACGCTGATAGGTTCGTTTGAGATGATGTTGCGATGCGAAAGGGTATTGTTGTGAGGCGTCCAAGTACCAAAGGAAACGAGAAAGCCTTAAACAAAGTTGCTGCCTGAAAGGTCAGGGATACAAACAGCTCCACGCATCTAGTGCGGTGGGGTCAAAGCCGTGCCTTTTATCTATTTCAGTTGGCAAAGAAACTGGCATTGGCCAGACACTGGAAGTATTATGGCATCGATTGTATCAGGATTGGCTTCGAAGCGTGGTTGGAGGAGCACACCTGCACATCAAGCCCGCGAACACATGACGCACATTGGAGTCGCAATCGTTGGAGTCGCAATCGCAGTGCAATCACGGTGTGAAGACAAATAAAAGCAGATAAGTGTCTGGGTGAGAGCTGGCTTTGTTGCAAGATTAGTGAAGGCAGCGCAGGTGTTTAGGTTGTCAGGTACTCGGGGTTAGTATGAACAGCCCCTCCGCAGATGACGGCAGCGGGAGATCCCCACATGCAATGGTGGGGAAGTCGCCAAAGCTGCAGCAGAGCCGCCCACCTGCCTCAAGCTCCACTTACCTTCACATGCATGGCAGTTCTCTTACTTGCATACAGTAACTTCTCCACGACCAGGCGCCGCTGGCGAAATGTGCTCTGCACAAGTTATCGCGACGTGACCGATGGGCTCACTACAGCGCAACAATAACTAGACAAACACTCCAGAAACTTTGAGCAAGGCCATTACAGCAAACCGCACCGCCAAACCCGCGATGGAACCCGACCAAAGCTCTTCAACGTCGCAAGAAGAGGAATATAGATGGTCGCGGGTGTTGCGGCGCCGTCTGACTTCTGCTGAAGAGGGCAGGAGCGACTTTGAGGCAGCAGCAAGTGGCGCAAGTGTCCAGGTAGGTTGGTCATTGGCATCACACAGGTCCAGCAAAAGTGCTTCACCTTACCACAGCTGCACTAGCCCGGCGAACGGTCGACAAGCTCTGGGTCCTACTTTCACTCACATAATAGCCGGTTGTCACGACTTACAGCATAGATCACTAACACTCGCAGCGCCCACAGCCCCGCCGCCGCATTACAAGAACCCGTCTCGAGCCTTCTCCCACTGTCATTCACGGCTCGAACATGGCCTCCTCGTCATCAGACGCGCCAAACCCGTCGGAGGACTCTGCTGCTATGTATCTACCCACAGCACTTCACATCGGCCATACCGCCCATTCGGCTCTCAATCTGTTCCCACGCGCCTCTCGGCCACGGACAGGACGCGACTCTGCAGTTGGCTCTCCATCTCGCGGAGACCTCTCTCCCGTCCGAAACAACCCCGAGGTTGATGATGTGCTGGGAATGTCGCAGTCCGACATAGACTTGTCGATAGCGCTTGAGGACAATCTACTGCAGGACGAGTACCACCAAAACAGTCTCAACGCTCCTCGACGCTCACGGTTCCCGCCAGCCGCTCCCATGTCGCGTTTAGAGACATCCACGCCACGAGTCACACAAGACAACAACGATCGACTGCATCACGCTATGAACGCATATCCCAAACGAGCAACAGACAAATACGAATGCGAAGACGATTTTGATTTGCTGTACACTCTGCGAAAGCTGGGGGCACAGACTGCCATTGTCTATCATAGTGTAGACCCAGATCCAGAGGCGAACGATATTTGGCCCAACTTCCGAAACAAAGCGAAATTACCTGCTCGTTATAGCATCCTCGACCTGAGCCAGCAGACAGCTGCTTCTGGCACGTCCAATGCACCATCGCAATCCGCCAACCAGAGCAGGTACGAGCTAAGAAGCCACAGGTGTCCGTCAGGTACGCGTCCTCTAGAAGCCAAGGCTTCGCCAACTCTACCTCCTTTCGATAAAGGCCGCCCTTTCTGGCACCTTCCTGTGGAGCTGGTGGAGCATATCACCAAGTACCTCAACCGAGATGATGTCAAGTCCCTCCGCCTGGTAAGCCGCGAGTTGAATGAGTTTACTTCCCAAGCGGCCTTCAAGACAGTTGTAGTCCCTTTCAACACCGAGATCTACGGAATGCTAGGACAAGAGCCAACCATTGATCGAAAAGGCAAGAAACGTGCAAAGATCAGTAGACCAGAATATTCGTGGAAGAACGCGAACGGCGATGAATTGTATAACGGTCATGGTCTAGACGTCTTCCGTGGATTTGGAAGGCACATCGTAAAATATGGGATGAGCTTTGTGGTAAGCGAGGACTCACTTTTAACGCCTCCAAGGAAGGCAGTCACGGAACAAAAGACCAGCTTCTGGGGCAACTATGACTGGCCATACGAAGAGTACCGTCGTTTCGATGCTGTAGCCGGTCTTGAATCCGCAGCCGACGAGACACCCCGGATGAAAATAGCTTTTTCGGAGCTCACCAAGGTTAAAGAATTGGCACTCTCTGTTGACAGTGGCCTCGGATGGCTCAACGGCCCTGATAGGTCGATCCGTGCGCGCATCTTGCAGAAGCCGCCCAGTATCTTTGGTCATACCCCCTCGCTGCCGGACCGTCGTAGTCAAGCTCAGAGCGAGCTCTGGAACTATATTGAGAACGCGCATGCTCTCGCCGGAGAAGACATTCGTCTCGCATCTCTGTATGTAATAGATGGTGCACGACCGGTGGCAGAAAGTCGAGACCTCCGCCTGTTATCTGCCGTGCGGTCCAATCTGCCATTCGTCGATACTCGTGTCCTGCACGAGGCAAAACAAGTTGACTCGACCGACTGCTACCCGTCCCAAAGCACAGAAGAGACCGAAGAAGGTTCTAGAGTGGTTTCCACCAATGCAGGTGTGTTGTTCACCAGCGCGCAACAACACTGTGAGGAACAGCTAGGTTCCGGCTCAATTAAGCCCTCAAATCTTTCGTTGGCGCAGAAAGAATGGCTACTCGAGACAGACTGGGCACAACGTGCATTCATGTCGTCTTACATGCTCTCTATCATCGACAATCAGGGCACCTTCCGCTCAATACACACGCTCAACATCTCTGGCCTTTCCGACCGCTACATCTCGATGCTGAACCGTACTGATTTCTGGGATGCACTACCGAACCTCAGGTGCGTCACCTTGATCATCATACCGGGATGGAGGACTGTAGAGAAGGACGAAGCTAGTTATGTCGAGACACCAAAAGTGGATCCCACAGGTCATGTCGATACCTTCTGTGAGCTTCTACGGGCCCAGATAGCCCCGAGAACCAACATATTCAGATTGACTATTGGGTATAGCGCCAGCGGGGAGCACGCAGAAGGTCTGCATGCACGCAACAAGCTTTTAATGCCGGCACCCGTACTACCGCTGAAAGTTCGCCTGCACTCAGACAATACACTGCCATTAATTGACACAGTGACATTGCAAGACGCCATGCTGCTACAACAGGCTCTGGTACACTTTACACATTTGAAAGAGCTCACACTAAGGAATTGTTGGATCACTCCATCAGCGCTCTTGCAGTTTGTCAAACTCCATGACACATGTGCATTACAACACCTAACCTTAGATTCTGTATCATTGACCGCTGTACTCCGACTCCCCGGCGATGCGCAGCCTGCAAACGCCGGTCAGCAGCTCGCTGTTGCTCAAAATGCTGCCGCGGCCATACAAATTGGGGCATTCTGGAATCACGCTGCCAACAACATAGCTCTCCCCGCTGCAGCCGGCAGCCCTTGGAATAGCAACGCTCAGGTGCTTAGCACCTATGTCCAGACATTGATCGGCCAGGTTCAGCAGATACAAGCCAACGCTGGTAACAACCAGCCAGCCCATCCCGTCCAAGCTTTGTACGCCCAGTTGCAACAGCAATTGCAAAATGCACAAGCTTTGGCCGCTCAGCAACCTCAAGGTAACCTTCTACATGCAGTGAATCCGGTACAGCAGAATTTGCCGGGACAGCCGCAACAACAGTATCTCGCCCAGATGATGCATCTTAATCAGCTTGCTACTCAACTTTATGCTTTGCAGCAAACTACTGGCCACAACGTACCTGTTCACAATGCTGCTCACCCTGTTGCTCCCACAACCAATGCAACGGATAGTAATAGCTCCATCCTTCATGGTCAGCCTCGCGAGGGGTCTTGGATGGATATCATCGACCGAATATCACCTGGTAATAATCTCTCTGATTTCGACTCGCCTCATTCCAAAGCAGATCCCAACCGCAAGTCTGCTCTTAAGTCGATTTCCTTCATATCGTGTGGCTACGCAAAGCTGAGCCATCTTGGTCTTGGCATCGATCAAGTTGATGTCGACCATGGCCACACCCTAGCCGGAGTTCTGCGGAACGCTGTCTTCATGAAACGTTACAACGCGCTCTCAGCAGTCATGCTGAGCTCCAAGTGGCAGTATCTCGGTGAGATAGTGCAAGAGGTGCATCCGAGTGAGATTGTGGTGTTGGACGCAGCATGGAATCTTCGCCATGGATGGGACGATGCAGAGGCCGCGCGCGCCGTCGAATTTGACGGTCTGCTCTCTGGCGGTACGGGCAGGTTCACAGGCAAAGTTCAACGCTCCGACAGAGTTCATGTCGCAGCGGATCCTGCCAGTTAGTGGTGCCACTGACGACCTTACTCACTCGCTGCTTGCGCACTAACAACGACGTTGCAGATGTGGGCGAACTCTCCAGAGCATTCGCAGGCATCTCTTTTCTTTCATAACTGTACAAAATCACGGATGGAGAACCTCTCAAGGACAGGGTCGAGTATCTCTCCGACCTGGGGTCACACGGGATGTGGCTGTACCGTCCATCATCTGCCGTTCTACGGCAATTTCCTATCCAGAGGATATTCCTCTCTTCTTACAACATTCCCCTTAGCAAAAGTTACCGTGCTCTGGCGAATCTGCACCAGGCCATGCTTTTTGGTTTTGCCTCAATTGGGAGGAAAAGTTTACGATTTTACGATTCAACGATTCCGATACAGACACAACGGTAGCCTGTAGTAGCGACTATAATGCTCGTAATGAACCACATCTTATAAGGTTTTGTTTCCACTCCCGATCGCTCGTTCAGATGTGCGGTAGGATCCGTTAGTTCTTGTGATTCAGTGCCGAGTGGCCACACCGCTGCGGCCAGATACGACAGAGTCTTCTGACATGTCGTGCCCGGTGCAAAGCGTCGAAACAAAGCTTTGTCAGCTTAGCCCTGTCATCTCTCGTAAAGGAAGTTACCATCTACCTGCCGCTGTTACACGGTAGCGTTTCTACACGGTAGCGGTACTTAGATGATGTGCTCAATCGCGGCGTATTCAGGGGGTTCGAGCATCGTAGCATTCGTGATGTCTCTAAGTATGTTACTACCCTCCAATCAGTCTATTCCGCTTTCGGGACTTTCATAGCCGCAGCGGCGGCGCTGTAGTCCATCATCTGCTTTATATCCGCCTCAAGGTCTCTGATCAGCGCAGTTAGATCCGCCGGTCTCAGCTTGATGATGTCTTCCTCGTGTCTGCCCTTGGCCACGAGCGCCTTGTAGTGAGAAATGACAGCCAGCTTCTTCGCATTAGACTTCGCCTGCTTGTCCGCCAGCAGTCGGGATCTATTCGCTAGTGTCGCTGCTTTCGCCGCCGCAGTAGCCGCCTCGGAGGCTTTCTTCGCACTCGCCAGTTTGACCTCACACTGAGATAGAGCCGTGATCTTCGCTGGCAGACTCGTAACGAGGGCGTTGTGTGTCGCGATTCGGCGGTCGAGGACGGCTTTGCCTGGAGGCGTGGCTTTGGCCGCGTCTTCGTCGGTTAGACGTTTCAACGCTTGTCGCAACTCCGCCACGTGCGCCTTGTAGAGGGGCAGAGCGAAGGCGATTTGTCTGCTCAAGTATTCTGTCCCGCTCTTGGTGAAGGTTTTGAGTTGTGCAGACATGAATTCCACCCATAGAGCGGGGAGATCGACCGGGCGCCCGCTGGTGTTCTTCACGTCCTCGCCCGTTATCGCTTTGAAGTTGCCGAATTCTATCTTTACGTTTCGGATGGATTCTTGCAGTCGCTTGGTCACTTCTGGAGTGTTCATGTAGTTGTGAACGCCCAGGATCTGTGCTGGTCAGTCTACAAGGTTGATATCCACAGGAGGGTTCAGCTTACCGAGCGAAGAACAGTCAAGTGGTGGTTCCGAGGGATCGAGCCGTCGGCGGCGTCTTTGGCAATTTTCTGCCATTCTTTGGACTCGAACGGATCGATGTGAGACCACATTTTGGCCTTGATAGAATTGACACTCTGCTCACAGAGCACAAAATCGGCTGTGTTGGTTGTTGAGCCCAAAGCTTCAAAGATGAGATCATTGAGTGAAGACCGGGCGGCAGACGGATTATATCCAGGAAAAGGCTTGGGTCGTGTTGCAATCTTCTGCTGAACTTGTGGATTGCTCGTTCCCCAATGTTTTGTAAAGAAGTTCAAATCCAGTTTCTCGGAAAGCTTGGAAACGCCTTTTGTCTTAGGGGCCTGGATGGCAGCTCTGATGAAGAGCTTGATGCTTTGAAGCTTTAGATGTCAGCATATGTCGCTCTGGTCCACTTGCGGGAGGATTTGTACCTCTAAGATATGCTCGACTATGTACGTGCTTGGATGGGTGCGTTTCGGTGGAGTTGTGAACGCTTTGAACCGAGCATCACGAACATCGTCTGTCTCAAAATCCAATATAACCTTGGGACTGCCCGCCGGAAACAATTTAGCTTCTAGGGGATACGGTAGAGATGTCATCATCATTGTTGGTGTGCCGCCACCCAGTGCGACTGAGTATGTCCGGGGTGACGAGCGTTTCTCAAGATTCCCTGTCTCAGCAGCATGGCCAGCATCAGTGTCACGGAGTACTAATGCTTCGGAGGACACTTCAAGCTCCTCATCGCAGTTGAATCCTGGAAGGTCGCAGACGTCAATCGCCTTTGTGTGGCGAGGTTCCTTGGTAAATGGCAGCAATTTGGCCGGCGGTAATGGCTTATTAGGAGCTACTTTTGGGGCTTGATTCTTCTCAGAAGGCTTCCTGATTGCAAGGTTCGAATTCGAAGTAAGATGAGGCTTGGCTGTAGGTCTCGGTCGAATTAACGATTTTGCAAGTGGTGCCTTTGGCGTTGATATCGGAAGCCATGCCCTTACTATGCCACCTGCCAGCGCCTGAGGGTGATCGGCATTGTTTGGTACTGTACTGGAGGCTTGAACATGTTGGTCAGGCAGATTGAAACTAGAAACCTGTTAACAATGCTCATCAGAGAGATTCGCTATTTTTTCACCCAGCGTGTGGTATGGCAAATCCACTGGACACAGCAAGGAGCTTCGTCAGAAAGACGATCACGTATATCGCCATCGAACGCATGTTTCGATGAACTTTTGTAGGTTCCCTAGACCAGCTTGGGCAAGTTATACACAAAAGAGGAAGGATGTGGACAGAAGGGAAAGGTTTTCAGCACGAAAAACGTCTAGTAGAAGACTTCACATAACACCCAGTGTTGTATTTGTACTAAGGACAAGGACACGGTGGGGGAGCACATGGTGAGGGCGGCGTGGAGAATCTGTAACATTCACGGACGACCAAAACCGCCGGGAGAATCTCATCGTCTCCGTACTCCGTAGTAGTTGTTCTGTGAAACCATGCTGTTATTTGGTGTTGTCATCCAATGGTAGGGAGATGGTGCATTGATATCGGGTTCTTGGCACGCACAGTGGAGTGTTAGTTTGCTGTGCCGCAATATCAACGACCCCACCTAGCACCAACGAGAGTGTCCACTCCGCACACCCCGGCTGCCAGCCGCGCTATCTTGCTCGGGTATCATCTCATTTATAAAAACGTATACCAAGTACACCAAAACTCACAGACGACGGTTGTCCATCAGTGCTGCCAGATCCCTTCATCCTCAATCCCAGATGGTATCGCTTGCAAACGAATCAATTCGAAGGCGCCTGGCCGCCGACCCATCCTCATGGTGGGGATTCATCATCTATCGCTGCACATACAGCTCTGATGAGGAGTGGACGCGGTTCATGACGTTACTGAATGCACATGTGCGTGCTCAGCTTGAATCCGAAGAGCTAAGTGATTGCTTTGACCGGATCAACTGGAACGTCCAGGAAGACCGCGCGCGTTATGAGGATATGGACGATCTTGAGACACGCTCGTAAGTTCCCTTGGAATTCGGTACTGCTTCCGCTGGCCAGCTTGCTAACATAATTCGTGCAGTGAGTTCAAGAAGTGGATTGCAAGCGGTAAAGAGACCAATGACGGCTCAGCTCGATTCCTGGCTTGCCTATGGGTGAACGAGATGAGCATGAAGAATCTCACTGAGTATGATGGTCCGATCGAAGAATTTGACATGCACGGTATTCTTCATCAATACCTGGTGGCAGTGCAAGAGCCGGAAGGACCTACTGATGGACTACAGGGAGTCGCATTATCGTACCTGATACCGCGAACGTACCTGTTAATAGAAGACCCGGGTTGGTGGATTATAGTTGATGATGATATATCCATGCCTTAGGCAGGACTTCTCACAATAGGCCGCCTGAAGATTGCCAAGCCTTGTGCGGCGCAGCTGTCCAGCTCAACAGCAACGGACCTTAGAGATTCTCAAATTCTATTTGCTTTTTGCATTCTTGCTTTCGTCATTGCATTTCTATCCCGCGTCATAAAGATGGTCACAGCGAATGAAAGCATCCGCAGACGTCTGCAATCCGTACCGGGGTCCAAATGGGGCTTTGTCATCTTTCGTTGCACGTACAAGTCAGATGAAGTGTGGAGCAAATTCATGACTTATTTCAACGAACTGGTCCGAGTCGATCTCGAGAGAAACGATATCGCCGACTGCTTCGACCGCTTGGACTGGTGCGTGCAGGAGAAGCCAGAATACGAGGGCATGCAGCCCGATCAAGCCAGAGTGTAAGTGATACCAAGTAATCCCATCAGGATGAGTGAAGACATGAGAGCTTGACTACTGACACTCCTCCTACAGTGAGTTCAAGAAGTGGATCGAGTCGGGCATAGAAAAAGACGATGGATCAGCGCGATTCATGGCTTGCATCTGTGCCGATGAGATCGACGTCAATCGTGTAGCTGAAATGGACGAGCCGCCGGAGACGGGCGATCCCAAAGGATGGATGTCGCTGGATCTCGTGTCCGTACACGAAGAGCAAGACTATGTGTCGGTAGGTCTGGGCTACTTGGTACCTAGGGCGTATGTGTTGATCGAAGACCCTGGATGGTGGATCATCGTTCCGGATGACGGAGGGGTCTCATTACCTTGAATGATGTATGTGTATACGGGGAAGCTGTGCGCATGTATTTTACTTCCACCGTGTTCTCGTGGATATCCTGCTGTGTTGCTGCAGGCTAGGATGATGGGTGCCTTGAAGTTGCAGGAAAAGCAAACTATAGGTAGTCACAGTGACCTCAGTAGAACCTACAAGGAGGTCTTCAACGTGTTTGGGCGAAGGCTCATGTTTTGATCAGAATTGTTGTAGCCAGCCAAGAAATTGTCAATTTCTAAAATAAGCGTGTAACTGCCTACGATGAAATCCGTTTCCAGTAGGAAAAGCCCATTTCTTCTCACAACGTGAAAGGGATGATGGATGAGGTCTAGGCGGTGGTGGTGGGGTAGGTAGCTCGCCAAGGAAGCTATGCAGGGCGAGGACCGGGTATCAGCTAGGCATATCGCAACCACGCCGCTACTGCTTGTTTCCTGTATCTTGGACCGCGCTGTCGATGGAGAAAGCTGGATTTGCTGCGGGGTGGTGAACTGCCCGCCCTCTCAGGTACGCTCAATGCCCCAGCAGTATGGCGCTGCCGCCGTCCAGCTCGCAGACGCCAGACATGCGAGCTGCCGCCGTCTCCAGGACGGGTCGACGCATGCCGCTGCTACAGCGACGGCGAGCCCCCCAAACTCCAGGCCGCTCTCTGACGCGCCCACAGGAACACGTTTACCCAGCGAGGGAGCTCGTCGCCCACCATTCAGTGCCCGCCGCCGAACAAAGGCGCGCCGTTGCACCCAACTGCGCCCTCGCCCTCCCACACCGTGTCAGCGCCTCGACACCCACATGCGACGAGCCCCAAGCCCAGCTCCCACTGCTCGGCCATCGAAACCATCGCCAAGCGCGCTTCCTCGTCGTCGCGGGACTCGCGCCCGGCTGCTGCTGCTACCGTTGCCCACGCGCCCGCCCGCTCCGCCGCTCCGCCCAAGCACACGCGCAACTACCGCCGCACCAAGTCGAACAAGGCCGCCGCTCGATGGAGTAGTGAGGCTGCTCCAGCTTTCCCAGCTCCAGCTCCAGCTCCAGCTCCAGCACTCCAGGCCAGCACTCCCGTCGTAGCGCTTGTTGCCCTCGCACCCACCACACCCCCCGCACCCGCGCGATTGATGGCAGCGGCGTTTGGCGCGCCCTCGGGTGACTCGCGCCGGGCGGTCTCTTCTCCTCGCCCCAAAGGCCGAGAAGCGAAGAACACCTTCTGCCGCAATGTCACCATCTACGGCCACTGCCGCTACGAGAACAGTAAGTTTCGCCCACCGCATCTGCCGCCCGCCCTTGTAACTCTTGCTGTCCAGCGTGTCCCTACATCCACGACCACTCCAAACTGAACCAGAACGAGAACGCAAAGAAGCGCTTCAATGTCGACTCGCCCTCCTTCACTCCTCTGCAGGCGAGCACCAATGGCTCTGCCACGCCCTCCTCCCGCAGCGCCGCCATCTCACCCAAAGCCGCCAACGCTGCCGTCTTCACCCCCAAGTCGCAGCGCTCCGGTACGTCATGCCTATGATACACCACCGCCTCCCTCATATTGACCCTCTCAGCCGTGAGCACCCCTAGTCTGCACACCAAAGAGCCCTCGACCGAGTGGCAGGGGCAGGATTTCCAGGAGTTTGTACCGCAAGCCTTTGATGGCCAAATGGTGAGTCCCCGGCCATTCTGTCCTGTACCTTACTTCCCCCGCGTGCGTGCAAACTGACAATGGCAGGTTGATCCTTCCTCCTCCACCCTCGGTTACGACCCATTCAATACATCTTCAGGCATATCCACACTTGCAGCTTCGACACCAGCTATTAACCCATATGCTCAGGACCCGTCAGGCCTCGCTGGCGCCTCTTACTACCAAAACGCCAACGCTTTCCAAGCCTCGCCCGCATATCACCTTTACTGGCCCGTCGGTCCTCAGCCCACTGGGCTACTTGCATATCAGCGGACGGCCCACGACTTCTTTATTCCAGACAGTCTGCGTGAAGATTTGCAGAAGAAAGCCGAGATTGCGCGCCAGATTCTTCCCAATGGCTCCCTGCCGCACATCGAGCAGTACCACTCCCTTTTCTGCCTCGACACATCTCCCCAGAGGAACAACGCCCCCTTCGGCTATGCCAGCTGGATCTACAAAGCCATATCCAGCAAAGACGGCAAGACGTATGCTCTACGTCGTCTCGAGAACTTTCGCCTTACGAATGAAACCGCAATGCGATCGTTCCAGCCATGGAAGAGGATCTTAAATGGGAGTGTAGTCACAATTCATGAAGCATTCACCACAAGAGCATTTGGCGATAGCTCGCTAATAATGGTGACTGACTACCATCCGAATGCCAAGTCCCTCGCAGATGAGCACTTTAAGCAGGTGCCACGATATCATGGGAGGCAAGCAGCATCGTCACATGTTTCCGAACAGACCTTGTGGGGCTACCTTGTCCAGATTGGCTCGGCCCTCAAAGCTATACATGGTGCAGGTCTAGCTGCGAGGCTGATCACACCCTCAAAGATATTGTTGACCTCCAAGAATCGCATACGCCTGAATGCGTGCGGCATCATGGACGTGGTGCAGTTTGAGAACGCACGGCCCGTAGCTGAGGCACAAGCCGACGACCTCCTCCAACTCGGCCGGCTCGTTCTGTGTATAGCCAATAACAGCCCGACAGCGCACCAAAACATGCAGAAATCTATGGATTATATAACGAGAAGCTACACCGGTCGTCTCAAGGAATGCATCCAGTACCTGCTCAGCCCGCAGCCACCATCAGGCACACCATCCTCGCCCACCTCACCAAGTGTACAAAAGGACATCGACACTTTCCTCGGCGGCATCGCCGACCAGTTCGCATCGGTCTTTGACTCGGAGCTCCACGCACAAGACACGCTCACCAACACGCTCGGCCGCGAGCTCGAGTCCAGCCGCATCGCGCGTCTGCTCATCAAGCTCAACATGGTCAACGAGCGCCCGGAACTCGACGCCTCACAACACGTCCCTGGCAGCGCGACTGCGAATCCCTCGTCCGGCTGGGCGGAAACCGGCGAACGGTACTATCTCAAGCTCTTCCGCGACTACGTGTTCCACCAGGTCGACGCCAACGGGCATCCTGTGACGGACCTGGCGCATGTGCTGGACTGTCTGAACAAGCTTGACGCCGGCACAGATGAGAAGATGATGCTCACGAGTCGCGATGAGCAAAATGTGCTCATCGTGAGCTATCGTGAGGTCAAGAGAGGGCTGGAGTCGGCGTTCCAGGACCTGGTCAGGGCGGGACGCGCGAGTAAGAACTGAGAATTGATAAGCAGGGTGCTCAGGGGGTGGAAAGAGGGTAAAAGATAAGAAAGAAGACCAAGACAGACGCGACGAGGAGGTGTAAACGAGAAAGAGAATGAAGCTTGAATATGACGAGCTTGAGTCAAGATACAAACGCAGGTGCAAGAAGGGCGTTGACCCACGTTGGGTGGGTGACATTGACAATACCAACGCGCGAACTAGAGAGACGAACAACCACCACCTCAACAAATACAGAACGGAAAGAGAAGACAAAGGAGAGGAGAGGGAAGGAGAGGGAAGGAAAGAAAGGAAAGGAGTAGAACACATCCATACGCTATCAATAACATGTCACATTCACTGCACTTACTTCCCTCACCCAATCATAAGTGTATCACACAACCAAGCACAAATCTTGTCACGCAACAATCTCATTATCTTCTTGTACATATCCTCTCCCTCTCTACGCATCAACTCCCTCTCTTTCCCCCTCACCGTCATCACCGTCCTCCTCCTCCTCCTCCTCCCCACCCACCCGCTCGACAATCAAATTCCCACTCCGCCCAATCCGCTGCGCCAGCGTGCCGCCGCCACTCACAGCGTACACTTCGCGCGGCATGGGGCTGACGAGCTGGAAGGCGTATTCGTGCTTGAAGTCTGCGGGGGCGGTGTCTGGATCGACTTGTCCTTCTTCCGTGCTCTTTTCGCTCGCTTCTTCGGGATCGTCTTGGTTCGTGAGCTCGTCGTAGCACTCTACAAACGCGTAGAGGTCTTCTATACGGGCTGCGGCGGGGAAGCGGCGGACGACGCGCTCGGCGGTGGGCATGCGCAGGCTGATGCGGACGATGTCTTTGTGTGAGGCCGGGGGTTCGGGGGGGATGGTGGAGGCGCGCCATTTGCGCCATTGTTTGAGGTTGGCGGCGTAGACGAGGGCTGCGCGTTGGGCGGCCATGGCTGCTTGTTCGGCGGCGGCGGCGGCGGCGGCGGCTTCTTGGGCTTTGCGCTTGCGCTCGCGGTCTGTGGCGAGGGAGCGCTCGTAGGCCGAGTCTTGCTGCTCGCGGATGTTGCGGGTGGCGTTTGCTTCGGCGCGCTGGGCGCGGACGCGGTCGAGGGCGTCGCGGTGCGTGGACATGGCGGCGCGGAGCTTGGCGGTGTACTGGGATGGGGTCATGGGGCCGGCGAGGCGCGCGGCGATGCCCATGGCAGAGCTGCTGACAGATGGGGTGTGGACGATGAGGCCAGAGAAGGGGAACTTGGTGCAGTTGAGGGCCGAGGAGACGGCGTAGGCTTCGGCGTCGGTGACGCTGCCGGCCCAGAGGAGCATGTTGTTGGCCGGGTCGCGGAGGAAGGCGACGACGTCCGGGGCGAGGAGGGTGTCGGTGATGAAGGAGTGGGTCAGGTCGTGTTCGGGGGAGACGAGGACGACGAGGAGGAACTTGAGGTCTTTCTTTGCGAGGTCGAAGGCGCTGGCGTAGCCGCCCTCGTGGAAGGGCAGCTCGTTGGGGCCGTACTCTTCTTCCAACTCTCGTACGAAGCGGGCGGCTGTGTCGCGTGGGTTCAGCGGCCGCCGCCCGGCGCTCTGTCTCGAGGGCGGTTGCCGGACGTTGGATGCTGTGACGCGGCCCCAGGCGCGGGGGATGAAGGGGAACAGGTAGCCCATGAAGCGGAAGTACTTGGCTACCAGCGAGTACAGCAGGCTCACCGGCGCCCACAGCAGCGTGAGCACGAGCGGGGCCTGCGTGTTGACCTGGCTCTCAGGCTGGGGCACGACTCGAGGCGCCGGCTCAACCCTCACTCTCCGCCCGCTCGTCGAGGAGCGCGGGGCGGCGCCGAAGCCATTCATGAGGTTCTCTGCCCGCCGTGTGTCTGCTGGAGGCTGCGCCGCGGCTGCTGCCATGGGGTCCTCGGCCGGCTCGCCGTCGAAGAAGCGCGCAATGGCTATCTGCACATTCCACTGGCATCGCTGCAGCAGCGGGATGGCGTCTTTAAGCTCCTGGTCGGTGACGGCAGTGTATTGCTGCAGCGCCAGTTGCTGGTCCTCGGTGAGCGACCCAATGTCGACTTCGTCCGCCATGGCGAAGGTGGGGAGCTTTTATGCTCGAGGGGCGCTCTTGCGCGAATCTTTAGGATCAGTTCCAGACGTGGATCGAGGTCGGTATCGACAATCAGCAATGCGAAGCTTGGCCGGTGGCTGGATGGGCGGAAAGGACAGTGCAACGGGTGTGGTTGTGGTGTATGGGTGGACAAAGCAACTGAGCGCCTCCAGCCTGGCCTCAACGTCACTTGTGGAGCTTGGGGCAGCTGAGGCTTTCACAGAGCACCTCGGCCCGCGCCACCACGCGACACTAGCCCCAATGCGAGCACCCGGTATCTGGGGAAGTGAAGGCCGTCTCAACCTCATGTCGTGCATTTGCACATCTTCCCTTTGTTTCAGCCCCGAGACCGGTTGCTGGGATTCTTGGTCAAACATCGCGAAGCAACCTTGTTCAAGCAGAAGACATTCAATGTAACCGTCCCTTGACAATCAATCATCTTGAAGACATACTGCACACGTATCTATATTCTCGAGCCTAAGAATGCATGGTCAAGCCTAAATGTAATCTACCAGCATCACTCTATCAACTCTTCTCCGGCATAGGTGGCGGTTGTCTCCCCGCAACGCCTTGTGTCACAACATGCGTCTTCGAGTCAATCTGGAAGGATTCATGCCACGACATTCTGCAAGTGTTATCTTCGCTTACCCCATTGATATCTGACAGCTACCGGTAACCAGGACTGGCCGCAAGGTAGCTTCTTGACGTTGCTTTTGTGCAAGGTCGGTGCAAGTTCAACCGTTTAAGCTTTGACTTCACACACAGGCATGGACCGTCACAACAGATGCAGCAAGACCAACGTATTCGCAGAACTCCAAGTCAATGAGACTACAATGTAAAAGCATAAAACTGCGACTGGCCTACTGATACCCACCGACTAGGCGAGCTACCAGTGCAGGTGCAGTGCCCAATTTGACCGTGAAATGTAATGTTGGTTTCCAAGTAATGCCAAATCGGCGTCCGTCAACAGCGAGTGGCCATGGATAGTCCATGCTCTCGTCTCCAGTCCAACGCAATAACGTTATCCATGGGAACCAATGTCACCCCTCCCCCAGAACATCCAGCGAGGGCGTACGTGGGCCGTAGCAGCACCCATGTGACTAGCATCGGAGCATGGACTGTTGCATGCGGTCGATCCCGATGCACTGACTAGCGCGCGCAATGCCGGAACGGTGCATTTGAAAGCCGGAGATGGCGACGTTTTGAGTCAAAGATCAAACAAGGAATGACATTGAGCAACCAGTCAAGGCTGCACAAGTCTTCCATCAGCCACCTTGGCCATTGGGCGGAGTGCGACCCCAAGAGCTTTGCGCGCGGTCTTGGTAGGAGCCGAACATCAAGGGGCTGGCCATGTGCACGTCATGAGTGTAGCCATTCTGGAAGCCGTTGTAGCTGCTGCCAGAGAATGATCCCCATGTGCTACTGCTAGCGTTTGGGTTTCCCCAAGCCGCGCCATTTCCGAGCCCTCCACTAATGGGTCGGGAGGCCCTGACGGTATTTGACGTTGTTGCATCAGTGCTCCCATGGGAGTGGGCGGATTCGCCGCGAACGTGGCTTGACCCCATGCCGTTCATTGGTGACCGAGAGCCAAACCCGTTACCATTCATCATGGAGGGAGAAGAAGGGTTCGGAGAGCCATGCATACCGGTCGACCAAATCGAATTCTGGTTCCACTGGCCGTCTGGAAGGAAAGGCAGATGTGCAGGTCCACGCATGGACGATGTAGAGCCACTCCTCTGCATCGGCATCGCCGCAGATAGCATGGCATTGCCCGGGGCAGGAGACAACGGTTTGTAGTTCTTGACAGAATTCACCAAGTCGCTGATAGAGAAGGGCGTAGGGATGTACGTGTTCTCGTTGACCACAGTCGTGTCCTCAAAAGTCTGCTCAGGGGGAGTTGGCGGCACGTTCTCGTCTTCCTCGGGCAGGGGGTCCAAACCATCATCAGCGCCGACCAGATCGTCGACCATTGAGCGCATCGCGGTGTCCTTAGCAACGGTAGTCGATGCAGACTCAGACGCCGCAGCAACACTGAAAGATTTCTGGTCGTCAGGGATAGGTGCGCTAGACGGGAACAGAGGCATATCCACTGCTCGTGGCGAAAGCACAGGAGAACCGTCCGGGCGAGTGTTGGGGCTTGCAAGCAGCTCAGAAGGCAGGCCAGCCTCACGATAGATGAACCGCGTGCCAGCCAGATCCAGAGGTGCATCTGCGTTTTGAGTGAGGACCAGGCCATCAATCAACAAGTCCTTGATGCGCATGAGCATCTCCACGTTGGGATGGTTCCTCTCCACATCTGACCACTTCGGCTTCAGCGCCTCGCCATTGTACCATACCTTCATGGTGTCTGGTGACACAAGTGGCTGGAAGCCCAGGGTATCGGTATCTTCCTCCAGCATGTAGTTCTCCTGTGGCAGCTGGTCGACAGGGAAGCTCGAAGTCAGGAGAGTCAGAGTCGCGGCGTAGGCCTTCCACAGTTCCTGCACATCGACAGTGGTCAAAGTGTCAGCGATGTTAGCGTTGAGCACCTGCCAGTAGCGCGCGAACCAGGTGCTGTAGAGACGCAGTCCTGGAAGGATGCGGCGGGCGACAGCGGTAATCTTATCCGACAGCTGGCGTGCGGAATCGCCGTTTTGGTGAGTGACGTCGTCTGCTTCAGATAGGCGCTCGAGCTCGGGCTGCAAGACTTGCAGGAGGATAAAAAAGGTCTTGACGTTCAAACGAAGGTAGTAAAAATATGTGCGCATGATGTGCTCGGGTGGGGTGGCTGTCTGCATCTGCACTGTTGCGAAGTACTCGGCTGCAAGATTGATAAGTATGATCTTGGGCAAGATGGAATCCAGGGGGCGCTCCTTGAGCTCGATAGCAAGGTGACTGAGCACCTCGCCCTCCAATTCATCATGTGCAGCAAACTCTTCGCCCTTGTAGATTTTGCTGTGCAGCCGCACAAACCAAGCGACCAGTGCACGACCAGTATTTCCGTCCACAGACTTGTGGTTGTTAATCAACTGGCCCTTGTCCCAGGCTGCAATGATGCGCTTAAACTCGGTTTCCAGGTTGGCTTTGGCCTGTGGGTAGGGTAACTTGCATGCGAGCGAGCGGTAGAGGTGGTAAACGGATCGGAAGTGGTCGCCATCTTCGCGCGAGACAACGGCCAGCTGGTTGTGGGCGTGGCCCGAATCGGGATAGATCTCGGCAGCAAGGTCATAGTAACCTTTGGCAGGGCCCCAATTGCGCTCCTTGTCTTTGTCGACGAGTTCGGTTTCGCGGTAGCGGGAGAGGTCGCCGAGATGGATCAGAGTCTGGTGGCACGACTGGAAGACGTTGTTCCTGAGAGAAGCGGGTATGCGCGGGCGAGGGGACGTCTTGGAAGCTAGGGTCGTGTGAGCAAGTGACATGGCGGGTAGCAAAGGAGCTATGTACCGTCGTCCTTCCACTTCTGGGCAATCTTGCGCAGCTCTGGGATGCCGTCAAAGTGGGCATCCAGATTCAGGATGTATTGGCGGTAGTAGCGCTGGCTGGCCTTGATGAAGTGGAGGTAGTTCTTCTGGAACTTCCTGATCTCCACCACATGGTCCTTGGAGCGCTTGAGCTGCGGCGTGTCAGCGTGTTGGCATTCCCCCAAATCCCTCTGTGAGACACACAATCTTATGCTCCTGCCTGAAGATGGTGTTGACCTTCAAGTGCGCTGCCCACAGCTTCTGTTCGACGTCGTTGGCCGAAGCATGTTCGAAGTTGGTGAAGGTTAAACTTTCGCAGACGGCGCGGTACCTGGCAGACGTTAGCACTCGCCGCAGGATAGGCTGAGGGTATCTCACTCTTGGAGCACGGCAGCCAGCTCTGCGCAGGACGCCTGGCCATCGGCGCGCTTGTAGAGTTCTTGCTCGATTGCCTTGGCCCGCCTGAATATACTTGTCAGCATCGCGCAAGAAGAGAGGCGCATGGAAGCTCACCTGTCCAGCTGTTCAATGTTTGCGGCCATGCCTTCCTGGTGCATGCGCCGACGCAGTTCATATGTGACCCCACGGTCGGCCGGGAGGTCAGACGAAGGCACGGAGCACGGAATGGCGTTCGTAGTGGCGGGCGTATTCCATTGAGAGGCGGTGGTATGCCCTGGTGCGAGGACAGAAAAGCGAGCGGGGGCGGCGGCAGCAGCAGCGTAGAGGCACCCAGGACGCGCGCAGTGAGCGTCTGAGTGTGCGGCGATGTCGTGTGTGAGGTGTGCTGTTCTGAGGCAGACGGCTGTGCGTGAGTCGAGCGAGCGAGTACGTTGGGAGAACATCCGCGCCAGACCAGGGTCCACTTGGAGTGATTTCACCAAATCCACACGCAGCCCCACCACCACTCTCGAGCCTCCCGCTAGCACACCTCATCTACCCACCAGGCCGACCATTCCCTCACACTTCGCTGCCGAACTGATCCGCCGCTGCAAAGGGACCCACGACTGGCTGACAAGGTACTGCCCCATTTCATAGCATCCAGATATCCAGACAGCCACAACCGCGTCACGTTTCCCACTCATACATCATGGGGACCAAGCGCTCACATCGAGACTCTTTGTCGTCTTCAGAAGACCCCAGCAGTCCCTTCTCGCGCGAGCAGTCTGCCGACGTCAAGCTGGTACACCTTGACTCTCAATCTACCGTGTCTGAACAGCCAGTGGTCATGAAGTGCCTGCTTCCCCCACATGAGCCTCTGGCTTTTGCATCTATCGAGGAGTATGATGTGCACTACCATAAAACGCATGTGAATAGGTGCTCTGAGTGCCAGAAGAACTTCCCTGATGAGCACATCCTCCATTTGCATATCGCAGAAAACCATGATCCCTTCAACGCTGCGCGCCGTGAAAAGGGCGAGCAAACGGTAGGTACATAGCGTTTGCACTCTTTCCTTCTAGGCCATGTCGAAATGGCAGACTTCAGTGTACGTTTCAAGACTGCACACACTACATGGCGAATGATTCGAGTTGCTGACTCGTTTACAGTACGCCTGTCTTGTTCCCACATGTGATCGTTTGTGCAGTACAGCGCCGAAGCGTCGTATGCATTGCATAGACAAGCATCATTTCCCTAAAAACTACGATTTCTTTATCATCAATGATGGTATCGATCGTAGAAACAGCATGTTGAGAACCAGTCACAGAAGACGTTCAAGCACGATGAATTCCACAGCATCACATTCTGGTCGACGGAGGGGGGATTCCTTTGCTAGCACTACTGGCGATGGTATGGATGTGGTGCAGGACGAGCGCGAAAATGAAGAAAGCAACACTCAACAGCGAGACATGAGGTTCTCTCAGTTCAGACTACGCGGTCGTGGAGGCTTCAGTCATCCGCAGGGAGTTGGAAGGGGACTTGCCAGTAACGATCGAGCTGCCGCAGGCTCGATAAAGACCAAAACTGATCCTATGGATAAACTGGCATCCGATATGTCGGCGCTGCATTTCGTTCCTCATAGCGTCCGTATGGCAAAAGGGAGGGGTCGGGGAAGAGGCGGTTGAGTGCACTTCTAGCTCCATATATTCGTACAGCTTGGTGAGTTCCAGTATCAGGGTCAGGGTATTCCAGGCTTGGACCCCCACATTTGCAATGATGTGTACACCACCCCTTCCTTGCTCGTGCAGGCCAGTACATTCCACTGTCCCTTTCGGTACAGACACCACGTGGCAAGGTCGACATTCCACACGGGAGCGTCCGCTCAACCAGTCCATATCCTCCAAACAAAACAATGGGTCGAGGAAGAAATTCCAGTCAACTGTTCTTATCGCGAGCCACGGTATCTCATCAGGGTGCACACTGAAGAACCACGGTTCACTTCCCCAGCCCAAACACAACATGTCGCCTGCACTGGGGCAGCGCACACTGTGCATCAACGTCGCATGCGTCGAAATCTGCTAGAAGGAAAGTTTGAAAGTGAAGGCGCCGAGCCTGTTGCCATGCGACAACGCAACAACCGTTTGTTTACTCTCCTCCTCACCATTGCCCTCTGGCTGCTCACCATCAAACTCCACATCTGCATGCTATGGCTCACTTTCATCATGCGCAAGCCAGCTTTCGCTCGCCGAGCTATTGCTATCGAATTCCTGCGACGGATAGATCAGCTCGACAGTTATAGGCGCCGTTCGTCTTCCGCTTCTGACCCTCGGCAGTGTTACGTAGACGTACTGCATAGCAGCCCACAACACAGGACAAGACATATCAAAACAGAGAATTTTTGGGCCAGCGCTCGAGCGATAGAGCAGCAGTCAAAGCAGTCAAAACAGCCCAAGCAAGCAGTCTGTGAAACATCTTTTGCAAGTCGTCGTCTGGCTTCAAGAGCAGATGACGGCACGTCTCAGCCCAACGTGTCTGCACGGCTTGATACAGTCGATCAAAACACTGTCGAGGGCTCATTGTCCGATTGTACACCCTTGTTAGTGCTTCGATGTGCACTGGCCGATAGCTCTCCCAAAGACCGACAACATATTGACAGGCCGCGTTCACGAACGAAGCGCAGGAGGAGGGAACAGTTTGCCGTGGCAGAAGCACAAGTCACACCACCGACATCGCCCTCAAGGAAGACTAGCCGAACATACAACTACCCTGTTGACCAGCGCCAACCTACACGGCAGTCTGGAGGTGAACGACGGATTATCACACCAAGATCAAAGCCTACAATCAGGTCCAGACCCTTCCACCTACGTTCAGACTCCGGCTTGTCAGCTTGCGACACTCCCCCGTTTGGGAAATATCCCTTACCATCTTTGCGGTCTAGCGAAATCGATGTTGGTCTTCAGGATGACACAACAGAAGGCGCTGAGGAGGACTGCCCTGACACTCGACCCAGCGCCACTGTGGGCGGTCTCAATGCTTTCCACAAGACGCCTGTTCACAATCATTTGCGAAGCAACTCAGTCGACTCAGCTACTACTACCATACGAAGGGCAACGCCGGTGACGCTTCGATCGCAAAGCAAGGCCAACGGAGGACTACTGCAGTTGAGAGCCAGCACGAGCAGACCCAGAGAGTCCACACCCACTCGTATACATCGGCGTAATATATCGCTGAATGTACCCATACGTCCCACTCTCGCGCATTCCGACAGCTATCAGCAGGTCAACAAACGTTGGTCTACTTCGACCACAATCGTAACGCAAGCCTGCCTCGAAGAACCCTTTACACCAACCCGAACAGAAGCCGAGCTCCAGTACAAGCACCGCCACATCTTCGTCGGCACAGCCTCGCTGCACTCTTTCCTTTCCTTGCTAGAGACCTCTCCATTCGGGGGTGTAAGCAGACACGCCATTATGAAAGCATACACCCACCTCGCCTCCAAAGAGCAGCTTCTTGCACGCCAGAGGTCACAGAGCAACGACGACTGGCACCTCGTCACCCGTATCACGGCTGACATATCTGAGTTTGACTACATCACCCTTGCCCGTGTGCAATTAGGATCGGTTTCGCTGCAGCACTTTGTGGATGCTATTCCTTTCGACAGGAGGGGAGAGGCACCGCTGGCCGTCGTTGTAGAGGCATTCAAGAACGCGAGTCATGTAGATGCGGAAGAGGATCGGGAGAATGGTGGGAAGCAGAGTACGTTTAGGAGGTGGCTGTTGTCGCAGGATGGGGATGGTGATTAAGCTAGGGCGACTGTGTATAGAAGGTGGCTGTGGTGATTGCGTTTCTCGGCATGGAAAGTGCCTCTTCAACTGCTCGTCATATACCCAACTTAGACTGGCACCGTAATGGTAATAATAATGTTCTGTTCTCAACGATCAGAAACTGGACAGAGATAGTCACGACGCTTTGGTAGTACGATCACACACAGAGCATATATTGAGTAGAGATCATCACATGCAGAACTTGACACGATGTATTTAAAGCAAAAGTTCATTGACGCCATACTCCGCCCATACTACACAATACTACTTGAATCAGTACACGCAATCCTTACTCAACATCCACCTTCCTCACCTCAACAAACCCCTCCTCCTCCTTCCCCACCACGACCCTCAGTACGCCATCCTCCAGCTTCGCCGTGATCCCCTCAGTATCCACGTGCGCGGGATTCGCCCTCGACCCCAGTCTGATCTTCCTCTCAAACGGCCCGACCTTTCTCTCGTCCATGGCCAGTGTCTTCAGCATCTCCTCGTCGCCAGGTCGGTAGATGACGCCTGCGATCGACAGCTCAGACTTCTCCGCGTCCCAGTTCACGCCTACGTCTTCTTTCTTCGCGCCGGGGAGCGAGACGTGGATGATGTAGGAGGTCGGGGTGTCGAAGATGTCGGCTTCGGGGGTGAAGTCTTGGGTGTCTCTGTCGGTGTTGGGGGCGTTTCGGTTATTGGACGGGTGCTGGTTGGTGAATGCGTTGAACCAGGATTCGAACATGGTACGGGGGTCGAAGGGCAGGCTTCCGTTGGACGAGTTCCAGGGGTTGAAGCCGCCGAAGGGGTTGTTGTAGCCCCATGGGTGACGGCCTCCTGGGCCACCGGGAGGAGGTGGGCCGCGGTGACCGCGAGGGCCACAGCCATGGCGTTCGTGGGGGGGACCGTGGCCGCGAGGACCGTGGTGGCCTGGTCCGCCGTGGTGGTGGCCGAATCCTCCTCTACCACCGAAGCCGTGTCGGCCGCGTCGTCCTCCGCAACGACCGTGGCGTCCGCAGCGACGTCCACCTTCGGTGTCAGATCCGGAGCCGGAAGGACCTTCACCGTTATCCTTATCGTTGTCCTTCCCCTTGTCACCGTCCTTGTCTTGGTTGTCATCCTTCATGTCATTGTCGGACTCTGCTTGATCCTTTTGCTTGTCGTCACGACCAGTGCGCTCGTCATGGTGACCGCTGAAGTGGTCGTAAAGGGATGGACGATAATGTTCTGGTGTAAGAACAAACCCGCCAGATGGGCCACGGAAAGGAAGTGCTCCAAGACCGTTCAAGGGGCTCCATGACTGAGGATTGGACGGAGGAGGACGGGGAAACTCGTGGTCTTCGGCGCGCTCGTGCTCATTGTTACGATTCGGACGGGCTTGTCCAGTGTAGCCGTTCCCCTGCTGCTCAAGGCCAGCAACGAAGTCCCAGAAGGGCGCAGTGTTGTTCATGTAATTGAAGGAAGCCATGATGATTGTTGATGATGATGAAAAAGAAGAAGCATCACAACCTACCTCTTCAGGCACTTATACACTTACGTCCCATCAGGCTCCAGGCTGCACGTGCGGGCGTACGTACGTTCACCCCTCCACGCCACAACCAGTCTGCGGTCGCCAAACACATTACAGACCAATAGAGTACCTCTTCTAAGATTTCTAAGAAGCAAATAGAACGAGCAAGAAGAGTCATACAGATAGGCGTCGTTGCCGCGTCCTCACAGGCGTGTCTAGCCTCTTGAACGGTAGGCATAAAGATGAATGCGCGGCCTCCATTCGCTCCAGAAGGGCATAGCTTGAGCCATGTCGGTGGTTGAGTCCTCCGATGTGGCGTAATAAGGCGTTCGCTGTGGCGAAGAACGCTTTGAGCGGATGGAGTGTTTTGACGAAGTCAGATCATTCGGTGGCTTCTGAGCGCCCGGACGCCGTGCGGGAGATCAACTCCCTTCCAGACTGTTCCAAGATTGTGGGGTTCTGTGAAGGGTATCGACCCAAACCTCTGAAGAGCTAATGATCACGTTGCTACCCATTGAACCCTGATGGTTTCCCCGCGCTGCTGTTTGCATCGATTGTGACTTTGGATGCAGGAATGACGCAATTGTGCATTGTGATGCAGCATAGCCAAAGTGATGAAGTCTGGCAGCTGTCGTTGGCATTGTATTTGAGTCGTTTTGCGTACGACGACCAGGCCTGAGTCGAGCTTTTGCTGAAATGATACATTGCACACTTCAAACCATCATGCTGAAATACATTTGCCGTTGTCCGCAAGTCCCAGAAACACATGATGATGGAGTTGAAGTTGGAGCAACTGGTGGCGAAATGGTCCCCTCGCGTAGTTAGCGCGATCGAAGTGGGGTGAGAGGGGCACCTTCTCATGACGTGTGGGGCCAAGCAGCAATAAACAATTGCTCTCGTTAATAAAACTTCAGCGCGGCCGGTTCAGTGACACTCAGCTCCCAAAACCATATACCCACACCAAAACACATCCAAACCCCAATCCCCACCTCCAAAATGCCTGCCATTCCCACCTCCACCTCCGTCAGCGAGTCTGCCGTCATCGACGCTCCCTTCAGCGCTGTCTGGCACCTGATCAAGCTCCAGGACTTCAGCAAGTTCTGGTCGAAGCTTGAGAAGAGCGAGTTCGTCAAGGGCGCTTCCCCCGAGACCGACATCGTCCAGTGGACATTCAAGGATGGCCAGACCCTTGAGGTCAAGCAGGAGGAGCACTCCGTACGCTTTTTTGCAACCACCAGCGCCAGTGCAAGCTAATTATGGCTACAGAGCATCGACCACTACATCACCTACTCCGTCATCTCTGCTAAGCCCGAGCTGAGCTACACCTCCGTCGTCTCGACCATTCGCGCGTACCCTGTCACCTCCGGCAAGCACGAGGGCCAGACCTTCGTTACCTGGACTGGCAACTTCTCCTCTGATGCCGATGCCAGTGCGTATAACAACAATCGAGCTGTATCCAGCAATTGCTAACAGATACAGGCGTCATCCAGGATGCCAAGTTCAAGCGCCGTGAGGCTCTTGACGACCTCGCCAAGGCCGCCTCGAAGAACTAGATCACTGTAAATCTTTGTTCAGTGGATGACAAGAGGATGAATTCAATGCGTAACGGGTCCCAAGAGGGACATTGCCTTCGCAGCCTCTAGGGGCAAGATTGAAAGGGCGTTATAAACGAATAAAATATTTTTCTTCGACGAACACTGTTCGCTCGTCAAACTGTCAACTACATGTTCTGCTCATTGTCGAGAGATTCCAACCATTTCCTTCCTGTGATTGGCGTACTGATAGCTAACAACACCCCAGTCATGCATTGCGTTGCTCTTACGCAGCCAGTCCCTGTACTGCAGGAGGATAGAGCATGGCGTGCTGCAAATCCTTGGATCTTCCGTTGACTGTTGGTTGACTTTCGATAGAAGGCTTCGTGAAACCGACCGTTTTAACTCCCTCCGCGAACCTGGATCGTCACTTGAGCAGATTGTGCGCTCACTCATGATGAGCGGAGCAGTCAGGATGACTGCGTTCGACTAATCATTGTTTCTGACAAGATTCATGGGTATATGCACCTCGTTATACCAATTGTGCAAAGCTCTTTCAGGTGATGCTTGGAACGCGCGACAAAGGAGCAGACGAGTGGCCCAGGGTTGTCTTATCTTGGTCATCTCCCCTCAATCTTGGGGCCCAACTCTTGTGCTTCGAATGCAATGGTGCAACGCGCTCTGGTTCTCTCGGGTGGTCGACCACCTTAACTGGCCAAGGGAAGTCTGCTGATTGCTCGTGCTCCCGAAGAATACGATCTTGACTCTCTCGGTCGCCACCTGTATCGCTCGACATTTCGATGACTTCGTCGGCTCCAGCAATAAACTCGACAAATGCCGGCTTGTCAGAACTTGCACTGGAAGCCTTCAGATTGCCCGAGCTGAGCTGCGTGTTTGCAGAGCCGGACTTCCCCGTCCGTTTCGAGCTTCCGAGCGACTGTGTGTTAGAAGAACGCAGAGACTTTGAGATCGTGCCGGCTGTTGCGAACATTCGCTTCAATAGCGGTCGGAGGGTCGCCAAACAAGCAGCTATTATACTGGCGCCACACTCGATTGTGGACCATATCGCAATGTTCGTAGCGTTCCAGAAGAAATCATCGATCTGAGTGAGACCGTCGACATACTGGAATCGGATCATAGAGCAGATGCAAGCGCTTGCGGCAAGGCAAAGGATAAATCCGACGGAGAACTTCGATTTACGATCCATGTTAGAGTTCCATAAGACAAGAATTGGCAATACAACGAAGACCAGGTCAGTGAGTGTGGAAAACGTAGCTGTCATGCACTTCGTCAGCAGAGAGTCTATGTGCAAAAGTCTACATGCGCCTACCTGACTGATATGCCATGAAGCGGTCAAGTCCTCTTGAGGTACACTGGTTCTTCAGTTGCTGTAAGACATATCTCTCGACATCCGGGCCGCAACGCAGGATGCAATAGAAGAAAGCTGCAATCGAAGAGCACATGTTGACGCCAATCGTCACATATATGAGGATGATGTGCCATTTTGCGACCACGATGCGCGCAAAGAATATACCAAGCGAGATTTTGACAGTCATCATCGCTATGAGATATGTTGATTCGCTTACAACGACCCACTGTCACAGTCAACTCTATTATATACGCTGTTGGCTTTGCTTACCTTTGTGAGCCTTTGTAACCCTTCGAAGCTTGTGACATGTGTTCCTCCGCCGTGGGCTTCGATATATAGCTGTGACGCCGAGAAAACCGTAAAGATCATCTGCACCCTGTCAGCCACAAAGACTTCTTTGCCTTACGCTGAAATCAAGTCGTACACCAGCAACTATCATCGTCGCATCATCCCAACCGAAGCTTGCGATGATCCAAGTTCGTGTCCATATTCTCAGGAAGATGAAGGACCATGCAAGTGCCAGGAAGGCAATTGTAATTCTTTCTGACTGCTCAGCTGCTTGCGCGATCTCGTCAGAGGCGTGTACCATATTGGAGCGAAAGGTACTGAATGCGAAGGGCAGCGCCACGTGCCGTTAGCGAAGGTGTCGTGCCAGACGACCGCGCAAGGCGTAATGAGTGACAAGAAGATATGTAGTGAACAGCGACAAAATGGAGCGTTCAACGGAACAACGAACGGTTGGCCCAATGGCTACATATCGGTTGCAGCTCGAGTATATGGACGACGTTGCACAGCACCGGCCTTGACGCCACGTTGGGAAGGGTAGGCGTACAAGGTAGGACAGACTTATGACGAAACGCGTTCATCGGTTGGAGAAAAAGTAAGCTCGCCGAAAGAACGGAACGTCCCCTCATATGGGCTCAGAACGCATCCTTGAGGGCGAGGGCTGGGAACTCCCGGTGTGGAGCCATCCACAGTGAGGCTTGCAGCTCTTTATCGTCGGGTCCTGCACGATATTTACTCCGGGACGCCATGATTTCTCCTGCTTGCATCTGCTTGTTCAGCCTCGGATCCAGGTATTAAGGGTGCAAATGGTTATTAGTCAAGTTAAATTGTCGACAGATCCGCGCCGTCAGAACAGATCAAAAGCAAATCCAGGCACCGACGAAGCAAGCCTGTCACCTTTTGAAACAGACAGCGGTTAGATCTGGTGGCGCACGTTTGCTGGGAGCGCAAAGTCCCGCGAACAGGTGGGCAAGGACCGGTCCCCGCGCGCTGCACACTCGCTGGCACGTCATGCTTGGTGGTGACACCTCAGACGCGAGTGAAGGAGAGCAAGCGCAACGGGAAGCACGGACCAAAACACCTTTTTGAAGGGCATCGTCTTACTCTGCGCAAGTCACCACGTCAACATCCACGACAAAAAAGCACAAGATACATCAAACAGTTATTAACAGTCTTGATTCAGGCATTAACAAGGACCAGAGAAGCTGCAGGGTCGCGCAAGGGATCACGCTCCTTCGGCTGTTGATATAACGTGCATCCAATCAATGACCCATCAAGAACGCCCTGTGTAACAATTGCTGCGAGTGCTGGCCAAATCAAGCTGCAGCGCCACGATCCTGCGAAATTGAGACGTGCTCGCCGACCATCCGTTTTCCGTACAGTGCGCCAGGACCAGCTGCTCGCATCCAGCCATACGCTACGATAATACAACACAACAACTTGTGAAGGCTCCCCGGGCCCCGAAATTCGCGACACAGCGCCACTATCCTGGTGTCTCTCAGCCACTGCTTCTGTCATTTGTTCACAGCAATTACACGGCATTTTCGTCGATAACGGCGAACCAGTAGAATGCCACCCTCAACAAGAAGACGAGCGCAGCATCACTTGCCACCACCTCCGTCGGACTTCTCTGGTAGCGATGAAGATGTAGACAGAGAAGAGATGGATCCGGAAGAAGAGGATGGCGATGCAATGGGGGACGACATGGTACCAATGGAGGGAGAAGAAGAACTGGACGAAGAGGATGGACTCGGTAAGTCTTGCGTCCCTTTACATGCTGGCTTCGTTGTGTATCACGTTATGTGACCTTCCCATGCCCGGGTGCTGGATTTGGAATTGTCTCGACGTTGCACCACATACCATCTGCATCGCCCAATTTCGCATAATTTGTCTGGCCCGAACATGTTGTACACGCTTCTAGAGCTGGCTTCCAGAAATGGATATGCATTCACACTTACACGTTGATGTACCCTTCTGTGTACTACTTACTAATTTTATACAGCCCCAGAGAATTCACTACCAAACCTTGATCCGCCGCCTTCCTACCTGCGTGAGATCAGTACCCTAGCCTCCTGGACAGTATCTTCTTCGAAACCTGGATGCTCGATCCCGCAACTCCGGCATCCTTCTCCTGCATACTTCTGGCAGTCTGATGGACCCCAACCACATTACCTCAACATCCACTTCTTCAAGCTTGTCCGGATTGTTGGACTACGACTTTATCTCGACTTTGAACAAGATGAGTCTTACACACCAACACGCATTGTCTTCCTCGCAGGCTCCGGCATGAACGACCTGCAAGAGTGGGGAGAGATGCGCCTCGAATCGCCTCGGGGCTGGATCTGGGCCGACTTCAGCAATGTAGGAGACGCCTCTGACGACTCCTCCGCGAGCGGAGAGGACGAAGAAGATAGCGAAGAGGACGAAGCATTCGAAGCACGCATGCTATCAGGCATACCGCGCACGCGCAACCGCAGGACATCCGAGCACCGCTCCAGCGACAGCGAAAACATGCCGCTGCCTCCCCAGCGCCAACGAGTCCCTAGCAACTTCCCCACACACCTCGAAACACCACAGCCGCCTTTCGATACCCCTCTCAACGCTCCTCAACTCCCCCAACACCGCACACCACAGTTCGCGCCCCAGTTTACGCCCCAGCTCAACCACGACACTCCTACCCTCCCCCGCCCCACGCCCCGTCTCCCCTTCGGCAGTCTCAATCCCAGCACCGCGCCTGGGCGTGTCCGCGCTGCTCGACGCCCAAAGATGCCCGTCCTGCGCGCGCATCTGGTGCAGATCAAGATCCTCGAGAACCATCAGAACGGGAAAGATACGCATCTGCGCGGCCTGCAGATCTTTGCGCGCAACGACGAGGACGGACGGAGTCCTGTACGGGTCGGCAAGGTCAGCGCGAGCGATGTCGAGACGGGGGCTAATCTGGGCGAAGTGGGAATGATGCGGACGGGGCGGGCAAGGAGAGACAGGGAGGAGGTGCTAGAGCTGGGAGGGATGGGAGGGTTTGATATCCGGTGATGTGGGGTGGTCCGGTGAGGAGATCTCACAAGCTGATTTAGCATGGCATAGCATGGCATAGCATCGAGGGCGACATCAAAAAGCGTGGACGTTGAGAGTGAATATCATTGCGATGCGCAAATCCTCTGACTAGTCCTACCTTGTTTCCTTCCTTGCCATGCCTTTACTTTTGATGTACAGTCCCAAAGGAAAAAAATCTCTAATAACACGTCCCTATGCAGCGCCTACGCCATGCACATGGATCTACCTAAAAGAAAACAAGCCCGACTAACACACGTCCTCGAAGCGAAAGTTGGCTCCTCCTTGCCATCTTCGTACGTAGTTTTGCAAATTACCGCCATGGGATTTCGTTCAAGGCATAAGGTAGTATGCCTAGAACAGACCCTTGCCCTCGTTCTTGCCAAGAGTGTTGTTGATGTCCTTTGGCTCGGGCTCCTTCTCGGTCTTGCGCTCCGGGTGCTCGTCGTCGGAGACATCATTCTGCGTCTGCTTGTTCTTGTTCTTGTTCCTGTTCCTCTTCTTCTTGGAGGGTGTGCTAGCGACGTCGTTCTCGCCCTGTTCCCGCTCGGCATTGACATCGTCGGCGTTCTGCTGTGCCTTCTCCTCGAGCTTGCTGTTCGTCTCCTTGGCCTTGTTAAGGGCGTCCTTAGCGACCTCTTTGCCCTTCTCGGCGGCGGCTTCGGCGCTCTCCTCGATCTCCTGCAGGCGCCGGCTGGCCTTCTCCTTGATGTTCTGAACAAGCTCTTGGTTCGATGGACTCAGGCTTGAACGGGGGTTCTTGGCATCGCCGTTGACGCCCTTGCGTCCCCGGACAGGACCGTTGTTCGCGGTGGTGTCCTTGCCCTCCTCGGTGATGGACCCGATCTCACGCTCGACACCATGCATGGCGTCACCAGCAGCCTTCGAGATAGGTGTGTGCTTAGACTGGTGCTTGGCCTTGGGATTTGTGCGGCGGAAGTAGGACTTGACGAAGAAGCGCATGAAAAGACCGGTGAGAGGTGCGAGGTAGATCAGGTTGAGGTAGATGGCGAAAGCCTGACCGGAGGTGTCGATGCAAGGAACGTGCTGGTACTCAGTCCGGTAGACAGTCCTGTCGACAGTGTCGGTGTTGTGGTGGAGAATGCGCTGAACGGGGTTCGCGTGAGCAGCTACTGCGGTAGGAACATGCGACTGGTGCGCAGGAATCACTGAAGAGCCTGGTACGGGAATGTTCTCCGCAAGGCCCTCATCGCCAGCCGCGCGGTAGACAAGCTTCCACAGGAAAGCGAGGGCTGGTCCAGTCGAGGTCGGCAGAACTGCGCCAGCCGAATCGGTAACCGAAGAGACTGCAGAAGAGACAGTAGACGCAATCGACGAAGGTTGTACGCTGGAGGAGACCTGCTCAGCAATCTTGTGTGCAACCGAAACCGGGACGGTGTAAGAGACGAAGAGGTGGAGAGCAGCGAAGCTGGCGCCGACGAGGAACTGGGTGATCTGCATGGTGGTGAGGGTGCGCTTGACGAAGTTGGGCACACGGTAACCGAGAGCGGAGAGAGTGTAATAAGTGTACTGTACAGCCGTTAGTCGCCGCCGTGAGCTTCTGCATTCAAAATCACCAAATACATACCATCATGGCGTGGATACCGGAGTTGATCTGGACAAACATCCAGATGGGAGGAGACATATAGCGCATGCCAGCCCACATGGACAGCATAGCACCGGCGTGGTGGTACTTCTGGAGAGTGGTGCTGCGCTTGCCCTTGACCAGAATGATGACTGTGTCGAGGACTTCGTAGAATTTGGAGAGATAGAACCACCAGCCCCAGAAGGCGAGACCCTCGTTCCACATGCGGCCAACATCTGTGGTCTCTGGCAGACCATTGGAACCGAGAAGGATATTGGTGTTCCTGCTTCCCCAGCTGTTCGTATCCGGGTTGTATGTAACTGCGTCACCAAGACCGCGAGGTCCCTGGATCTTGCAAAGCGCATCGACGGTGCCAACGACGGAATTGGGCTCCCTCCAGTTGGGGAACGAGGCCTTCAGGCCATGGAACATGGCGAAGCAGGTCAGGCCAGAGTAGACGGCAAGGAAGACATTGTGGGCAATGACAAATGCCTTGAACCAGCCATGGCTGGCAATGCGCCACGGCTTGTTGCCATGTTGGCGGTTGTACCAGTTCAGGTAGGTGACAGTAGCAGCGTAAACGGCGGCGATGGTCAATGGCACCTTGGGGTCGAGCGCCTTCTCAAAGATGTCCTGGGGAATCTGGAACGGGTTCGCGAGCGTCGGTACGCCGCTGTAAGGGTTCGTGATGGGTGGAGGCGCGTTGTCTGGGGGGAACTTCAGGACGGACCATGCAGGGACCTCCCCAGGAAAGAGAGACGGGCCTGCGCCAGACATTCTGACGACACTGACTGCTTCTCACACTTGGCTGAACTTGTGCGCGCAAGAGGATAGATTGAATGCGCCGGCTTCGCTGGTGATGCCACGCGTAATGATAGCGGTACGAGGCGGTTCGTGAGAGTGCGCGCAGGGCAGAGCTCTAGCAGTGACGTCGGCACTAGACTAGAGACAAAGAGTGGTGAAGAATGTCGCAGTGGGAAGTTTCTTGTACGCGGATGCCGCCAATGGCCTAGCTGTTCACGCTAGCAGTCGCAGCGGGTAGCTTCCGGGAATCTGGACGCTTTGGATGCTGCCGCACGTCGTTGGTGTTGAGAGCGTGCTTCCTTGTGTGTTGGCACGCGTGCGTACGCCGTCGTGAATTCACTCAGTAGCTAGCAGCGGACGCGCGCAGTTATAGTTATAGAGACTCAAAACTCAGAAGCCTGAGCCTAGCCTGCACGATTGTGGCACCTGTCTTTCGGACTTGTGGCTGGAAGTAGCAGGCGATCATTGCTGGCAGAGGTATCTTGAGAATAAATTCCTCCCACAGCCAGGCTAGTGTTGCCACAACCAATCACTGATGGGCTATCAACCGAGGAAGAAGATGCCCAGACGCACGATCACGAATTTGAGACCAGAATTTTGGCAGCGATGCCCGTGGAGAACGCCTAAGCTACGCGCGCCAATGTTGGAGTTGCGAGCCTCGCAACGCTAACTGCTTGAGCAGTAATTCACGCGTCCCGCCCGTGGAGTCCATGAAAGTCGTTTGACAGGGGTGTCTGTACCCTGAACATGACTCGCTGTGAGACCCCAGAGCTTGTCCGCAGACTTGACATGGAAATCAAACTGCCGTCTGAGACGTGAACACCTGTGGACGCGAGTTGCGTCGCAGTGCCAGGCGTCAGCGAGTGAACATATCTCGAAGTAGAGCAAGCTTGAACCTGACTGATCGATAAGTGCTATGACCTTTACGGATGTAAGCTTCCTTGTCATGGCGCCATGCTGATGAAGTCAGGAAGACAGCCAGCCAGCCAAATACTATATACAGATCTACATAGACAGAAGTGCATATTGCGCTCTCTAAAGCTAGAATTTAGGTTTGCTGCTCAATGGAACCGGCGGTGGTTCCCCGGAATTTGTAGAATTCAATGCTGGCTTCTTAGCTGGAGGCGGCGGTGGGGGCTTTTTTCCCAATCCACCAAGACCAGCTGGTTGTGATGCTTCTGCTGTGTTCGACCCTCCTGCAAGGCTGTTGACCTTACCCGCAACCCCGTACTTCTGATTAATTCCATTCGCAGCTCGCCAGCCAGATGCTACCTGTTCTCCATGTCTTTGGTGAAAGTTGTTGGCTGTCGAAGCTGCACTCTTCATGTCTGAGGCAGAGACCTTGGACGGATCGTTGCGGAAATTGCTTGCTGTCTTGAGAGCGGCTTGCTTGTCTGCCCATGATGTCCCCGTACTTGGTGCTGCTTCCGGGGTCGAAGATGTCGACATCTTTGCAAATCGATTCTGCAGTTCGTTAAGCTGTGGGCCGTTACCCGCTGCAACCCCGGGCGAAGATACCGGCGCGACTGTGGACGAACTCGAGGCTTGACGTGCCGGCGGTGGAGGAGGCACCATGGTGCGCTGGCGAGGTGGTACAGGCGGAGATGCATTGCGCCCGATGCCCAAGCCTGGTACTGATACTCCAGCCTGGCCGAGACGGTTCAAGGCCCCTTGGTTCATTGACTGTGCCGCCGGTTGTTGTATAGCTTCTCCATACGAAGGAGGTGCAGGTGGTGTATACTCGTCGACATTCTCGGTTTGCCGTGGGGGTAGCCTTGGTGGCAAGCCGGGGGGCTTCCCTCTTGGTGCAGGTGCTGGAGGAGGGGTAGCAGCACTTGGCCTGAACGCTGGTGGCTTCGGCAAGTGTGCAGTACTGAGCCCTGTAGTATCTGTCCTGTATGGCCCTTGCGGCTTCGACTCCTGCTCTGCCTGCCGCTGTGCTTCCTCCCGTTCCTGTTGGCGCTGCCTCGCGGATCCTCCCGGTGCACCTTGAACTGGCGAGGCTCCGGGAATCCGTTTCGGTGGCGGTGCAAAAGAAGAGGGATCTTTCAGTGTGGAGAGAGGCGCGGATTGGTGTTCGCGTGCAGCTTCAGCGTGGGAGTCTTTGCCTGAGCCTCTGCCTACCCATCCTTTCTACAGCAATCAGTGCCGTTCGACGAAGATGGGGAACATGACCTACAACTTGACCAAGCTTTGAATCGCCAGCAGTACCCGAGCCACTCGATCTGTTCTTCTCTGGGTGCCAGCCATTCTTTGCGATATTCTTAAAGCGATCAGCCATGTTGGCGCAGATGTGTGAGGTTCGACATGTTGGACGCGCGGATGATAGCGTGCCCAATGACGTTGCCAAGGTTCTGAGCCAGCTTCACGGGTCGCTCCGAAGAACACCCCCAAGCAGCTTTGTATCAAGCAAACTCCTTCACTTGAGTAGTGTGTACCGTAGGGTCATTGAACGCTATCTCTCTCTGGACATCTCGACGTGACTTATTGAATTACTTTGCGGAAGTCTTGCCGTATGACTACTAGCACAGAGCACCGGCACTACCTCCGAGCAGCGACATGAGCGAGATCATTTAATCACCGCATGAGATTCGGGTACAGGAATGGGGGTAAGAGCGACCATGAGGTATTTTGTGGCGAATTGGGGATCCCACGTGACATAACTTCACCACCGGGGTAACGGCCATTAGGAGGTTTACCTGCCGATAAGACAATGGCGTTTCAGAGTCGAAGTTGTAACAAGCTCATTATTGGACACAGGCATCAGCACAGTATCCCGAGGTAATGGTTAGGTCAGAAGAATGCAGGCGTACAAGAACGACGGATCGGTCAGAGCAAGTCTGTCCGATGCCAGCCTTCTCAGGTCTGTACGATAAGGATCGCTGGCACGGTACTTATGTCTTTGAGGCCTGCCGAGCACTTCTCAGGCATTTATGGTAGATAGGTTCTAGAGGACTGTAGCGCATCATGTGGGCGGTTGGCCAGGCGCAACTGTCCACTTTCTTTGTTGGAAGACTTCCTTGATCTACAACTAGGGCCAATTATAGTTCCAGTCAAGCAAGTGGGGTCGGTTGCTGTTCCCCAACTCGAAGGCACAGCCTCCGCACACCATGCTCAGCTCGACCTCCAGCCAACCACAATGTCAGCCTCGACCCGGATCTACTCGGACATGAACCAATTGACATGAGCTTTCGGCAGCTCAAGCCAACGTACCGGACATGACTGCGCCGCTTCTCAGCTGCTGCACTTTCAAATTGCACTCTTCCCGCATCTTGAGAATCTTTCGTAAAGACCGCTCCTAGGACAAACGGTGCTATCGGATCCGTCGTCTCATGTTTATACTTGGTGGATGTGTTCACTTACCACTGAGTCTGCCTTAGCTCTCGCGTCATTGATCAAGTTCCAAGGCTTAGCACCAAGAGCAGGTCTGCGAACTCCGTGAGCCGGCCCCGCAATCGCAATCACTGGACGGTCAGCAACAAAGTCAGATCCCCCTTCGGCAAAGGGTTGATTGCAGGTGTTACCGACTATTTTGAGGACAAAAAGACCTATCAAGCAATCGCACGTCCCCCCCAGTCAGCTTTAAGTTCTGACGCAGTACCGCATATCCATTGACACGGGTATATGTCTCGTCAGCAGATCTCTGGCCAACTTGAACGCATCTAAGCCGTCAATGGCGTACCGTCGGGTCCAACGGAATGATGACCACCGCTACCCGTCCTGGGCTACACCGACGAAAGATGATGTGGACGAAGACCCCGAGGAAACCTCATCTTTCGTGAATAAAGAACCTCAGGAGACAACTACAATCTATACACCAGAAATTCCTGTGATCGTCATCGCCCCAGTAACCTCGACTAGTCATTCTCCGACAATGTCTGATAAACCACAGGACGGAGAATCAGGAAGATATGGGCGACCCACCGGAGCCCCCGGACCTCCTGGACCTCCACCCTACAAAAGCTATGGTTACGACGAATTCGTGTCCAGTAGTTCTTCTGCAGCCTCAACGACGCTGCGTACAGCATATGGAGAATACAACAGTGCCGGATCTTCTACTTCTTCAGCTACACCAACACGTCCAGTTGGTGATGCATCTTCACCAGCGCCTACAGATGATGATCGTTCCAATCTGCAACATGGAACAAACAATGGACCTAATCGAACGCCAGTATACGCTGCTGCCGGAATCACGCCAGTAGTTGTCATCATCCTAGGGTTCTTCGTGTTTTGCTTCTGGCGGAAGAGGAGGCGACAGAAGCAGCCAGTTGTTGAGCAAGGACAGGGTGAAGAGATGAAGATGCACCCGAAGCCAGGCGCCATGCCCTACGTAGCCCCCATAACGCCCCCATCTCCACCACCAGCAGCTGTCCTACTGCACTCTCCGTCAACTCCTCTATCCAATCAACCGCCAACAGCAAGCTCATCTCAGCCTGTCATACTGGGCCCGATTCCATCAGGCAGTAACGGTGCATACCTGACGGGCATCGATACGTCAGACCTTGTCTCCATGACTTCGGCCGGTGGCATCAGTAGACAAGGCACGATTGTGGATCGTGATCCCTTTGCAGACGGAAGAAGCCTCGAAGAAGCGCCTCCGCCGTACCGACCGAGCAGTCTTCCGCCCGTGAGCATTGCCTCTACTTCTCGCAATAGCAGTATCCGCATATCTGCACCGCCGAATATGGCATCGACAACATATCTTATCGAGAACCCTTTTAGCGATCCTGAGGATGATGAAATCTCAGAAATTTCGGGACCAACCGTAGGGCGGAACACGGATGCGATTTCTGATGTTTCCGATCTCTCTTATCAAGTTGATCCCATTGTTGGAAGATCGCGATTTGCATGACAAGGTACCGTTTTTTCTTTTCTTTAATGTGTATACCCTTAAACAGCTTCATCTTGATGTTAAGTTCCATTGCATGTTCGTGGTAGCATCTCTTGAGGCATGGATGTATAGGGGAGGCAGGCAAACAACAGCCGGTGCAAAGGATAAAATTATGAGATTAGTTGCAAGTACCTAGTCCGGATTTGAAGACATGACGGAATCAAGCGTTGGTTCCGAGGACCGCCTAGACGGCTCGGCTTATCACCAAAGTACGTGTCGAAGAGACGTCTTGAGTTCCCATTGTGAGTGATCACCGACACGCTCGGCGACCCTTCTTTGATGAGTCGTCAGTCAAGGGCACCCTGGGTACATCTTCCGTTGCACACCACACGATGTGCCCGCATGGTAGCATCGCTTCTGCCGAGATGAAGACTTACCCCTCCAGAATCAAGGGAGAGGGTGTACCTTGCATAAGTAAAAGCGACGACTATCCGGCAGCGCTAGGGTACCAAAAGGTGCGATCATCTCACATGCCATGCTAGGGATGGTGTGAACAAGGCCAGAGCCGATCCCGCCGTTGTCTCACAAACTCCCGCTTGTGCGTCGTTGTGCCAGCAACCACAGATAGTATTGTTTGATGGCGTTTGAGCTCCGTGAGAGTGCCTGTGTGTTGTGTTCTCTATTTATTCATGACGGGATGATATCGTAGGATCATCGATCAATATGGGGCATGGCCTTGTTCACCAAGACGGGTGCGGTTAGGGGCCGAAGGTCAATTGTGGGAGGTGCTGAGATTGGCACGCCTACGGTAGGGCATTACTCCGCTGGGGAAGTCATGCACACGACAATTGGCTCCAGAATGCGCAATTACCAGGCAACGGGCAAGGAGGCCTCGCCCGGTGGGCACTCAGCAAAGACGTGGTGCCATTTCGAGCGTGCAAATCGACCGTTGCTTATGGGACGACGGACCAGATCGAGCTGTGGCTTGGTAGGGTATCCGTCCGTCGGGCGCTCCTATTCGCTGCATACTCAACAATTTACGACAGCGCAGCGGCCGGCTCAGGAGTACAGCTCAGGAGCTTGCAGGAGAGATGAGCCGCAGGGCAACTTGAGTGGCTCTTGGGTCTTTTGGCAACGAACGTCGTCGAATGGTTCTTTCCCAGGTTGTACCTAGCGCAACGCAAATCTTGGGTGGATCTGAACGCGAGCTGTCGAACCCAGCACTTGTCTCCGCCACGCATCTTCTCAGCCATCATGTTCCGTGCCGTCTGCGCTCTAGCACAGCGTGGTACCTTTGGCGCAGCCTCCTAGCTCTCATTCGCTCTATTGGCTCGCAGCTGTTGGCGGAAGCCGGCGCTCGCATGCTCATCAGTCAGGCGTGAATTGGCATCAGACCTTCTCCATGTCTCCCTGCCAATACTACCGATAATGAGCACTCCCTCGCTATACTCCCACGAGCATGCCTCCAGCCCGTCGCGGCTCGGTTGCTGATAGTCTACTGCCCGTCCACTAGGGCTCAGGAGACGCATTCCTGTGCTGCTGCCAGGCCCACGATCGGTACAATTCATTATTCAATCATTGCCGCCAAATTGCAGCCATTCTTCTGCAGCTTCACCTCGGCCCCACTGCTTCTTCGCCTATTAGCATCTGCAAGAAAACCTCACCGTCATTCCTCGCCAACGGCGTCCGAGCTTGCAACCGTTTCCGGCCTGCAGACCTCTCTACTGTCCTGAAGCTGCTGTGACGCCACTCTTAAGGTACCTGCATCAACGGTATCACAGCACTGACACATCCCTGATCCAGCCTGGGTGAGCGTCACTCAAGGTACCACAGCTCCAACGCTCTGCCCTGCTTGCATCTGCATCAGACTGCCACCAGGCTGCGACAAATTTTGGCAGAGCACCGCTGTCTGCATCGCCGCCGGCCCCTCGAACCCCTCGAACCTCGTCTCCATCGACCGTCGTATAAGCAAATATATGTTGTTGTAGACAGGGACACAGAGTCTCGGGCATTGCTATGAGTCTCGATCAGCACATGTTTGGGTACGAACCTTTCTTTCACCGGTTCGAGCTTTCGAGTACCCCTCTCTGTGCATGACATGGGCAGCACCTTGACACTGTTGGATCGGTGTCTCGAGAGCCCAATATGATTGTTCAAAGCTGTCGATGCCTGTTCTGCCTGCCAGCATAGTAGGGTTCACTATATTACCACTCCAATTGTGGTTTGGTCTACGCTGAGGAGCAGGCAGCATCGCGCTAAGATGTCATCCAGAGCTCCAGTACATCGATCCATCACAACCCCCTCATAATTGCATTCCACCCCAACCTATTCTCAGCCTTTTACGATGCTCACTTCTAGTCCTTGACTGTGTCTGCTCATTATCAGAGCCTATACACTGTCCAATCGGCTCGTTTCATATTTAACAATGTTTCAGCGCTAACGTGGATCGTGTGCTAGATCGACGGATTGGCACCTCCTTCCCAGTCCTTCCTCCACACCCAAGTCGGTGTCGTTCCCAGACTCAACACCGCTCAAGACGCCAAAGACGGAAGGGGCTTCCCATCAGACTCATTTCCTCGACGCTTGGACGACACCTCGAGTCAATGGGCAACACACCCCTGCGCAAACACCATCATACTTGCTGTCGACGCCAAATGACCGACCAACAAGCTCCTACAGCTTGAAGGTTCGTACGCCTGAGGATCCAGAGTTTCATGTCAACCACTTCGCACCCGCCAATCTTACTCTGCCACCCGTCGAACCTCAACGGAGGCTGTCGTCATCGCCGGATCCGAACTCGCTAAGAAGGGTTGGGCTAAACCGGGACGGTCGACGACCTCTGTCTGGTCCTGTCAAGATGGACTTTTCGCAGATGCAGACACCACCCCCTACAAGAGATGCTACATCACGACGGAGTATGCAACAAAGTGTGAGCAACGAGGCTGCCACCCCAGCGACGGTGATACGAAGGACACCCCTTCAGCAGATACCTACGTCTGACGGTATGTTTAACCAAACCATGTTCGGCTTTGGTGAAGGTGTACCATTCTCACCCAGTATGATGCCATTTGCCAATGCTGAACCCATCTCGGCTCCGCCGATGCCTCAACAAAGACTATTTTGGGACTCAAATGATACGAGTCGGGTGGATGTAGATATGTCTGGAATGCTCGATCCTTTCGGACCTACGCCCAACAAGCTTCAAGGCAACATAGGCTGGCAGACCTTCCACACCCCCGTCGCCGAGCAGATGCAAGCGCAGTTCCAGTCACAGCAAAACCTGTCGTCTGCCGGGTCAATGCCATCCTTTGGTGCCAGCACGGTAAGAGAGGATCAAGATCACCAGTCAGGGTCGTTTATGTCCACGACGACTAGCGTTGATCCAAATATGCTCTTCAGCTTCTCGGCTCCTGATGATATGACAACCTCGTTCGGTAACATGCCTCAGCCGGCCATATTCAATCCAAACAGACAGCCGTATGAGACTCAAATGCTAGACCTGAAACGTCAAAAGGAAAAGGCAAAGAAGCCGAGAAGCTTGCATTCTCGTAGCAACACTAACTCTTCTTCTGGCTCTGTGGAAGAGAACAGGCCTGGCCTACAACGTAGCAACACTGATAGTGGCTTCCGAAGAAGTCGTCCAGTGACACTGGAGCGAAGATCCTCGGCCGACACCAGCGCAACTCACCACATCCCGCGTCGATCCTCGCCCTTAAAGCGTGCCAATAGCGGTGCCCTCAAAGCCATACCAGAAGTCATCAGAAGACCCCGTACGCGGTTAATCATAGACGAAACTGGCCGGGCTCGCACCGAGACAGTCCCTGCCGAAGATGAAGAGGTTACATCGAGGGACATGCGCAGATCTTCCCAGACCTTGACGAGGCAACAATACCCAGCACTGTGGGAGGAGGGTGACACCGAGTCAGATTCGGATGAGGTCCAACCCACATTGAGTCGGAACACCTCCTTCAGCATACCACAGCCGCAACGCCATGCTTCAAAGCATGCCAGAACCGAGAGCAATGAGCTGTCAAGGAACAACTCTTTTAAGATCGCCCGACCTACATCAAGGACTACGTCGAGAGCCTCGTCGGGTGCTTTTGATAAAGCATCCTTTGATTCCGTGAGGACTGTAAGACCATCAACTCAAGGTTCTTCGCGGAGAATCAGTATGATCGACCTCCCTACAACCGCATCTCTCAGTGGCCAGACGAGCGACCACAATCCAGTACCTGACTCTCCAGGTGATGCTTTGGGGGCTTTGAAAAAGGTTGTTGGTAGTCGACAGGAAAGAATTGGTACGAATGAAAATCAATGTAGAACAAACTCGAGGCTGATCAGGACAGAACGCGCCTCACAAAACACTCTGCAAGCACACAACCAACGCTGGGCGCAAGCCTCTGCCGAATTTGGCGCGGGCTCCGCGCCCCATGCTCACGGCCGCTACGACCCTTTCACCAATACCTTCAACGGCTCGCCGAGCGCCGAGGGGCTCAACACACCATCGACAGACCGCAGTAGTCTGTCGATTGACAGCACACGATGCGTCTGCAACAACACAGACGAGGGACAGACAATGGTGCAGTGTGAAAGCTGCGAGAAGTGGTTGCATATGGGCTGTCTTGGACTGAAGCCAAGCACCCTTCCTGCTGTTTACGTATGTGTCTTCTGCACGGGCCAGAAGCCTGTCGTACGGGGCGGACGCATCAGAGGTTCCGTTCCCTTCGATTCACCACTCACCCACAAATCGCTCTTCCGTCGATAAGACCGACAGAAGTACAGCGTTTCCAATGTGCACATGTGCATGGTGCCTCGTAAGGAACAGAAATCACAACTCATCGAAGCATCTGAACCAACTCGACATCACAGCCCAAATCTCGATACAGCATACTCATCGTCTCGCGATATGCATATTCGGCGTTTCTGGCATTTCTCTATCAACCATCCGCATTCTACATGGGCGCTGGTGTATCTCCTACCATGAGAGAGGCATCAAAGATTGACCACTAGCACGTTGCATCCATTCTCGCCCTCGATCCTTTCAAATGCTGTTACATGCCATCAAAACAAAATTTTCTTCACTCTTGCGCACAGCAAAGTTCTTCCTCCGCCGGCCGGAATCTTTTGATACCACCTCGGTGGCTTACCCTGTTTCTCGAGCGGCCTTTCGGGCATTTATAGCAGTATGATAATCTCGAACCTTTTTGGGTTGGCGAAGACGAACGAAGATCATGGCTTGATGAACCATTTCCATATATCTAAGTCGAGTTCATGTTAGGAGCCGAGGGCAAATTGACCTTTGTACATGCATGAAGGAAGGGCTGTGGTAGCCTGTTTAATTATGTACATAAATCATGCGATTGATCCTTCCGAAAAGACAAACACTCGACGCCAAATGCACTGAATGTATTGCTGGTGTATTTATGTGGTGCATGCTTGATGACTACGCAACGACGGCAGCATGGCGATTGTTTAGTTACATGACCGAGCCTGGCTTCAGGGTCCATGGTGGTATGAGGGTCTCGTGAAAGTCGAATGTCGAACTACCAAGCACGCGGCTTCAGTAACTCAGTTGTTGTCGGATGTGTATAACGACCTTTACTCTCATCACGAGTCTCGACATAAGCCAGTCCAGCGTCAATGTCAAGCTCACGGCAATTGCTTCGTTGGCTGCGCCTGCCCTGTGGCTATCCGTGCTCGGCCTCCGTTGCTCGCATTAGCGCCGCTGCCCCTCGTCCATTTTCAAGGACCCCACTAAACGTCTTTGCATCTACACTTCCACAACGTCACCACACGAAACACATAAAACACACGATGTCTGCTAAGGGAAACTACGAATTGCTCTGCCTCGAGAACCCTCTTCTGGATATCCAGGGAGCTGGGTACGTCAATTGAAAAGCGTTGCAACGCAGCGCGCAAGATTTGCGGGGCTGAGTACCCCTGTGGAGCTTTTCTGACTTCAAGCAGTGATGAGAAGCTCCTCGAAAAGTACGGCCTTAAGGCCAACGATGCCATTCTCGCCGACCCCGAGAAGCACATGGGTCTCTACGAGGACCTGATCCAGAACTACAAGGCCGTCCTCATCGCCGGAGGTGCTGCTCAGAACACTGCCCGTGGTGCTCAGTACATCCTGCCTTCCGAGTCCGTTCTCTACATTGGCTGCGTCGGCAAGGACAAGTACGGCCAGACTCTTGAGAACATCTGCAAGGAGGCTGGTGTCAAGACCGAGTACCTCTACGACGAGAACACTCCCACCGGTCGCTGCGGTGTCGTCATCACTGGCCACAACCGCTCGCTCTGCACAGATCTTGCTGCCGCCAACAACTACAAGCTCGAGCACTTGAAGCAGGACCACATCTGGAAGCAGGTTGAGAACGCCAAGGTCTACTACGTTGGTGGTTTCCATTTGACCGTCTGTGTGCCCGCTATCAAGGCTCTGGCTGAGGAGGCCGCTGCTAAGAACAAGGTAAGTCCGAACTCCGAGACGACAGTGAATACTGACTGATCTGTCTTAGCCTTTCATTCTCAACCTGTCCGCTCCTTTCATCGCACAGTTCTTCAAGGACCCTCTCGACGAGGTCCTCCCCTACGTCGATATCCTCATTGGTAACGAGACTGAGGCTGCTGCCTTTGCTGAGGCGCACAACCTTGACACCAAGGATGTCAAGAAGATTGCCGAGGCTATTGCCAATGGCCCCAAGAAGAACACTCAGAGGCCCAGGACTGTCGTCTTCACACAGGGCACCGACCCCACTATCGCCGTTACCGCACAGGAGGGTGGCAAGGTCGATGTGAAGGAGGTTCCCGTCCACGCAATCGGCGAAGAGAAGATCAACGACACTAACGGTGCTGGGTAAGCGCTTCCTTTTGCTCCCCCAAGATGCTGCTTTACTAACGCATTATCAGTGATGCTTTCGCCGGTGGTTTCGTCGCTGGTATTGTCAAGGGCGAGGCCCTCGAGAAGGCCATCGACATGGGTCAGTGGCTTGCTAAGCTGTCCATTCAGGAGCTTGGCCCCTCATTCCCCCAACCCAAGCAGACATACTCTAGCTAAGCGTATCGACCTTCAATGATTGAGCGCGAATGCTCGTGTATTTCAACAATCTGCGAGAGCATGCACCATGACATGGGCGTGCGTATCGAGCCCCGCTTGGTTCTCGAGCGGCGGTGAAAAGTCCAAGCATTTGATTTGGCGTACGTGGATAGGGTGAGGCAATTCAACAGCCGCAAAATAGATACCCAACTTTAGCATGTAGCGAAGAATATGAACGAAATGACTCAACAGCGATCTGTCCAAGTGCATCTTTCAAGTAGTGTGGTATTTGACGTGTCCAATGCAAAATGCAAACGTCAAAGTAATATCTCTGACCAGCTTGAATTCTCCACAGGAGCAAAAAGAACGATGTCCGCAGGGCTCGAACCTACAACCTTTGGCGAGTTTCAGTGAGAACCGAAAACCAACGCGCTACCATTGCGCCAGGACACCTTTATCAGATGATTGATGATATTTTCAACATTACACAATTAATAACTCATTTTCTAAGTATTCAATATCTCTATGTGGAGAGAATCTTCATCTACATCCGCGCTTTACTCGCAGCAGGCCAAAATTCTTCGTACAAGTCCGAAGGACGGTTGCTCGATCTCTGGTATACCTACTCTGATATACTCGAGGACATCAAGCGGATATATACAACCATCTGCACTTCGAGTTGTGCCTAGCCTGCGAGCATCGGAGCATACAGATCGAAACAATAAGGTATACACCCTCCTGCTTCTCGGGTTGCTTCGGCGAAGCACTGTTGTTCAAATAAGCTTCTTCGATCGTACAGCGACTGAGATGTCAATTCTCCTTGAGAGGCTTCCGAGTGACGGCCGCTGTCGATCCTCATTCCCACTTCTGAGCCCGGCTTTGCTCGAGCTTCTCGTACCCACGGTATTCGCCGCATCAAATGCCGACAGATATACTGTACTGGACTACCCCTTTCGATCGACGGTATGTTGCAGATCTGAACTGAAGACATTTCGTTCGCCCAAGTATTGAGGCTTGCCAACTGTGCTTTACGAAGGTAAGGATTGATCACATGGATGCAGTGTCTTCGCGTGAGTACTGGGTATTGTGACGCGGCACGCGAAGATACAGTTGTCGATACGAGTTTACGATAAGACCTTCGCATGACGAAAGCAACCCTAATATGAGCCCACCCACTTGGTTGATGCGGAGCCGTGTGCTCACGACAGTTATTGCGCAAGCTGTTGGCAATGTGCAAGCCGCTGTGCTGGGTGCGAACCACAGCTAGCTGGTGACATGCCCGTCGCGAACGACTCCCCCATGGGGTGACATCTCACGATGTATTTCGCTTCCTGAAATTGTAAGCGCCAAGGCTCATGCGGCAAAGGAGATGGAGTCCTTTTGGGCAATCTGCTCCTCGATGCTAAGTGGTGGCGCTGCCGTCGGTGCTCGGCAAGTCTAGCACAGCCGCATGCTGCTTGGACTGCTCGCAACGTAGACACGCGGGTGACTTGGAATATTGATCAAGTGCATAGGCCATAAGATCACCGTAATCATGCCATGATGCCCTATCGACATTGCCGAAATGGCGCAATGAAGGATTCTCCTGCCAAGCTTTGCCGGTGGTGGATCGTGACATGCCAGGAAGACCTGACACGCCAGATGGACAGTCGTAGCGAGATGGCCAAATGCGGGTTTGTCGTCGAGCAGACACGCTACAGCAGCAATCACAGTTGCCGGAGAGTGATAGCCACGTGTGCGCACCACCACCATGAGTGATGGACAGAGAGCTTCCACCAAGCGGAGGACAGTGCCTTCCCCAACACACGCTATCGGCAGTTGGCGTGTCATGCTTCACTATCTACATACAGACACGCTGTTAGCCCTCTGTATATCGTCACCAATGCCTCGTGACGGGACTGGCTCTTCCGACTCAGAGTTCCAGAGCTGTTGAAGACTGGCTCTGCATTGCGACAAAACTCTATGTTCCGCTGAACAAAGGACCGGAGAAGCTGCAACGAAGCTAGATGTGGTTTGCTTCGTCTCGGCGAGGATCTGTTGAAGCCAAAAACCTTCGGCCACGGTCCGTGATGTTCCCGCGCCAAACTTTACCGTACACATTACTCATGTGCACCAATGTAGAGAACTAGAGCCTGCCAAAGAATGTGTTTACCGTCTGCTGTCTCGGCACACCAACTGTCATGTGCCCCACAGCTAAGACGACTACTCGCTGTTCGTCAATTCAAGCACTGTTTCGAGATACAATCAAAGTTTGGCAGGCACGGCAGGACGCGACCTTGGTAAAGTCTGCATGTGAGATATGGATGCAGTCCGCCGATATCTGCGAAGGACAATCAGAATGAGGTGACGATATGATATGGTAGCTCGAATGTGAGAACGTGGAACGGTCGGCGCTCAATGCGCAAGACGCAGATCTCTCATGACCGCTGTCCTTGCCATACTGCAACGATGATTATTGTTCCGACTCTTGGGTTTCTCTCAAGAGCCGCAGGTGGCAAGCGACGTCGAAACCGTTCGATGCATGAGCAATTACGCCACACTTCCAGGCTCTTGGGACTTACAGCTCGTGTTCGCTTTTGCGATGCTTGGCTGCGCTCTGTGTTACCAGTTCCAACCCGCTGCCACGCGGTGGCTGGAGGGGCCCTGGATATCCTGAATCTTAGCTTGATGTCCTCTTACGGATATCCTGCCTGAAACGCTTGCAGCATACGCTACTGCAGATCGTCGGGCAGGAGGGCCGAATACAGAGTTCTGCTTCTCGAGCAGCTACCGCAGAGACATGCATTTTGCTGCCTTTACCAAGGCTCCGACACGCCACCATGCACCTAAGTGGCCCCGAGCATCATCCAGGTCGCTCACCCAGGATCTGCAATTGGTGCCTGCACAACGTGGAAACTTCTGAATCGAGACGACGCAGGGTCAGGCAACATGCATCTACCGCTAGAACTGCGCTCGGGAGCAAATGCTGCACTCGAACTTCTCGAAAGACGCATAGCTAGCTGTCTACCCGCCGATGTTCATCCACCAGCCATATATCGGACGTGTGCTTCCTTATTATGCTGGTGGCCGGCCAAGAAGAGCATAACCGACTTTCTAAGGTCTGTGGGGACCAGGGTCAGGTCAAGTAGCGCGCTATTGGCATGCGTTGACGGATGAAGACGACTTCACGTTCGTGGCAGGGTTCATGTTTGATCCCGAGACCCACTTGCCGCTAGAATACCAAGGACCCAGGGTACCTAGCCCCAGGAGACCTCATATGCATGAGGATCCCGCGCGAGATTCTGTCTGCCATTTCAAGTTCTCTGTACTGTCGAGACGTGCTTGCTGACATCGACATCGACATGTCACATTTCGATGGCCTGATACCGCATGTCGACAGCTTATTCCAACCTCACGATGGCTTGTTCCCTCGAAGCGGTGGTCTTCACCCGCCCTCAGAAGTCCTCCTCAGCTGGCCGAAACCGAACTATATCAATCCGGAGGACCGGGGGTGGAGTTCATCGATTGTGGTACTCGTGTTCCTGGCGGTAACGTTCTTTGTCTACATTGCACGTATGTGGGCGCGGTTGGGCATAGGGAAAAATGCCGGGCTTGATGATACCATCATGAGCATTGCTATGATACCTACGTTTGGACTGTCAATTTGTGTCGTGCTCGGTAAGTCTGTCTTCAAGCTCTTGATGCGAAGCTGACACCGTTTGTAGCCATCAGAATCTACGGCTTCCAGTGGCATGTATGGGACCAAACCAAAGAGACTTTGGTCACTGCGAGAGAGGTCAGTCTCCTCTACTTGTGGCAGTCCTTTCCAGCGCTGACAAGCTAGATCACGATGGCAATTGAGATCAACTACATGATTTCTACGACATTGATCAAGGTCTCGATTCTATGCTTCTATCGACGAATCACTGCCTCCCTTACCATCACTTTCGTGTACTGGGTATGGGGATCCATGATATTCTGCATTCTGTATTGCATCGTCTTCATCTTCCTCATCGCTTTTACTTGCCACCCCGCACACGGCTTCTTCCATGTCTTCGATCTTGCGTGGAGATTCAAGAACGAATTGACCTGTCGAGACGAAGGAGCCATCATTGTTGCTGTTGCTGCGATCAGCACGGTTCAGGATCTTATCATCGCTCTACTACCGGTGTTCCTGATCTGGAAGCTGCAGATCCCCAGGATTCAGAAGGTCGCGCTTTGCGGTATCTTCGGTCTAGGTCTCATGTGAGTAGTCCATGGGAAGCGAGGAACATCAACTGACATCTGCAGTACTTGTCTTTGTGGTATCATGCGCACATACTACGCAACTTACGTCTACTACTTCAGTAAGTACGCCACCCCTTTCCGCCGGTCAAAGCTAATTCGATCAGCATACGATATTACCTGGATCGCTTATTACGGGTGGATATGGACAGCTCTCGAGGCAGACTTGGCGATCATCTGCGCTTCTGCGCCAGCCCTCAAGGTGTTCTTCAAACGCTACTTCAGCATCACTTCTACACGGCAAGGCTACGCAAAGTACGGAACCGACAGTGGTCGCATACCTGCCTTACACCAAACGACCACGAAATCGCGAAGCAAAGAGCTTGCAACTTCGGCATCTCATGTCACCGCTGGCGGCACATACGATAACGAGGTGCCGATGAATGGCATCAAAGTCAGCCAGGGGCTGGATGTTCACATCGACGAGCGCGACGACATATCACAGAAGAGCTACACCAGCACGAAAAATCTCACTGCATTGCCTATGCCGCAAGAGAATGGGTGGTATGGATCCAATCAATGGATTCAAGGCTGTCGAACGGTTTGCGCAGCACTGCGACCGTCAAGCCGTGGGAGCTCACAAACGAGAGGCCGGGGACGAGATGTCGAAACCGGCGTAGCGAGATGAGATTGAATAGCAATTACCAGCTATTTATGAATACTAATATCACTGCCTTTTTTGGCGACTTCCTACGGATAATGGCCGTAGAAGCCCTTCAACCTCAAGATGTTTCACGACCGGATCAACACAACACAATGGCCATCGTATTATGCCGTCCATATCATATTACTTGCGGCTCAATGACAGCATACATAGTTGCGTTCCTCGCTTATGCGACCCGCCCCTTGTCACTGCCCCAATATGTACGGGTATATGTTGAGGTCTTAACGGATCCTTCGCCTAGCTGCTTACAGTAGCCTCCGCGTCTAACTCCGCTGACGCGCGCAACGGAATCTTCCAGGAGTTTCAAAGATCATATGGTATACGACAAGGCAGGGAATTATTGAGTTTCTTTTTGTTTATGTAGCATAGAAGAGGATATACCCAGGTTTTACTGCATGCACAGGCGCTAGTTTTTTCGGGATGCTATATCGGGATCGTTCATTGTCGGCAATTGTACTTTCGGCAATTGCTTTTTGCTGTTGAGCTTCATCGATCAAATTGATACGTTGTCCATGGTCGTTTTCACTGTATGAGTCTTGACGAACGCAGTGGGCGGCAACTGCCGATCACTTTTCCGTCGGCATGTAGATGCGGACTCGCTTTCTGATTCGCCAATAGCAGCTTCCCAAGCTCCGGGAGCTCTGGCCTCGACCGAGGGGATGCGGGGAAAGATCACTTCAGACAATACGAACTGAGTTGACTCAAGCTCACACGGATGCGTCAGACCCTTCAGATTCTCCTGCGCTGAAGAGTTCTCTTCCTCACTACCATTTATAGTCTTCAGGTAGGGTCATCTAAACCTAGCTCTTCCTACACATTGCTGCACGAAGCTGATAGTGGATAGAATACCATCGCTCCACAAAAGTTATCTTACTTACAATACCACTTTGAGCTGTTGTCAACATGCCTCAATTACTCAAGCTTGCATCCGCGCAAGCTCGCACCCTCGAGACAACCCATGAAACCCTGCGTGCGCTCGAAGCTACAACCAAACGCGCCGCAGCGCAAGGCGTGGACATCATCCTCTTTCCTGAAGCTTACCTGGGAGGCTACCCACGCACTTGCGACTTCGGAGCTGCCGTCGGCGCTCGCACCCCGGAAGGACGCGAGCAGTTCCTTGCATACTTCCATGACGCCGTAGACCTCGGCGACACGCCAGCTGGGGCGGGTCAGGATTGGGTAGATAGGAAACTTGAGCTTCCTCGTGGCAAGAAGTACAGGGGAGATGGCACACGGGAAGAGCTTGAGCGTATTGCGCGCGAAACAGGTGTCTTCGTTGTCACTGGTTTAGTGGAGCGATGTGCAGGTACCCTGTACTGCGGAGCTGTCTTCGTGTGTCCCAAGCTGGGCGTACTAGGAAAGAGGCGCAAGGTTATGCCTACCGGCTCCGAGCGCTTGGTCTGGGGTCAGGGCTCAGCGTCGACACTGCGAGCTATCACGACAGAGATCAAGGGTGTCAAACTGTGCATCGGGTCTGCCATCTGCTGGGAGAACTACATGCCTCTCCTGCGACAGAGTCTGTATAGTCAGAACGTGAACCTCTGGTTTGCGCCTACTGCAGACGCCAGGGATACATGGGAGGCTCTCGTCCGCACGATTGGCTGCGAAGGACGTTGCTTCATTGTGAGCGCCAATCAGTGTGTCAAGAAGAAGCATCTTCCAAGCTGGATCAGAGGAGGGAACTCAACACAGCAGAGCCAGGGTGCACCGGCACAAACGGAGCCATTCAAGATCGGTGGTGGAAGGAGAAAGAGCACTATCGTAGTGACAGAGGAAAAGCACGAGATCTGCCTCCCTCTACGCGACAGTAACAGTGAGCAGCAGAAGGTCAATGGCGACTCGGCTATCGACTCCAGTACCTCACCTCTCCGCCACGAGGTTGAGCAGCCACTGAGCCCTAAGCAGTCGGCGACAAAGCAAGTCGCGCCCTCCTCGCCTGATGACGAAGACTTCGTGTCAAGGGGAGGATCATGCATAGTCTCGCCCTTGGGCGAGGTCATTGCTGGCCCAGCGTGGGAGAAAGAAGACGAAATGCTGATCACGGAGGTGGACTTCGAGGATTGCGAAAGGGGCCGTTTGGACTTCGACTCAGCAGGGAGCTACTCGAGGTCAGATAGCTTTAAGCTGTCGGTCGAGGGGCTGGATCTCAATCCACCACCGCAGTAGGTTGTGTGCGAACTTGTACATTATCCTAACACTATGCGTCCATCGACCGTTCATAGCCATAAATCATAACACTCGTACCAACGTCTCGCTCATATATGTTATCTTTGATGGTGCTTAATTGAGGGGATGCTCAGATGCTCCTGTCATTGTAGGAAGATCCGTTTCGTTGCCAGCGCTCTTGACATCATGCTCTGCGACTCCCTTGCCGTTCTTGCCGACTGTGGGCTTGGAGGGGTCATTGCCGTCGTCGCCCGTGACCTTCTCCTTGACTTTGTCTGCAACCTTGCCTGAAAGATGTCAGTAGATGTATCGATATTGACAGTGGACAGAAGTACCAAGAGGATTGTTCTTCTCCAGCTTGCTAGCTTGCTGCTCTTGGACGCCGGACATTGTGACTGTGTGTATAGGTTGGAGGTTCTGAAACTGAAGAAAGAGGCTGTTTAGAGCTGAAGCTACTTTCTATGCGTGTAATTAAGTATAGGAGGGGATATGGTAAAGCTGATCTCGTGCTAACCTTCGTTGTTTTATGGCTGTCCTCATGGTGATGTCAGTTGCGGCATGACATCAGCTATCGAGCAACTATGGATAACGCCACAAATCTGAGCAGCTATGCACTCAGGTCCTCCACTGGAATTGAAGGTCTAGATCTAGAGGTATCCATATCGCGCGTCTCTTATGACTTCGTCGCTGAGCCGGTGTGGATCAGTCGGAAGCTTGTTAAGAGCTAAGCTTCGTGAAGCTTGGGTTTCTCCGATGTTAGACTACTGCTTCTTGCTAAATTTGAGAAGTTGCTTGCAAGAATGAGCATGCCTCCTTGTGCTGTTACTATCAACCTTTTTTTTTGATCTGAGGTCGACAGTAATATTCTTGGCTGTGAGTTGTATCCGTTATCTAGAAGCTGTGCATTGTTCGTGTCGCATCCCTCGACACTACAGAGCGCCGCTCAACAACAGCAAGCTGTAATATCATCTCGAAATCCTCTATACTCGACACTTCATAATGTGCGACACATCCATTTCTGGTCTCTTTGACTCCAGTCGTCTGATCTGGGCTTTCTACCCCGGAGCGCTCGGCTGATCATCTCCCCGCAAAGGATCCCACCCGCGTCAAACCCGCATCAAACCCACTTCAACAACCACTCAACTTGCGCCCCAGCCCCCAACAGCTGCTCTACCAATCCGAAGCTGGTAAAGATGCATTTTGATTGCCGGGCCGTCTTTCCAAGGCGACGCGGCTGAGTACCCGGAGTGATGGGCATCCCGGTTTCCTAAGCTGGGAAGCCGTGACCAGTCGATGATCAGTCTGCGTCTCTTCGGTGAAACGCCGAGGTTTGTATGCAGGGTAAGCTTCGCATAAGATGTGCCTTGGAGCGCATGGCAGTTCTTGACGTTTGCTTGTCTCCGGTTGTGCATTTTCTCCCTTGCCTCCCACATCGAAGTTGAAGCCAACGGCTCCCACCTCGACAGCCCACACACCCCGTAGCCACCATGGAGATCCACGATGATATCGACAAGAAGCCACGAGCCGACTTTGTTGACGAGACTGTACCTGAAGCAGCGGGGTCTTCGAAGTTGACTGCCCCTCCGCTTGTGGCAGCCATGTCCCGAGAAGAACGTGTTGCAGCCGAAGCGAAGCTGAGGAACAAGGTCGACACCAGGCTATTGCCTATGATCATTCTCATGTACATTATGAATTATTTGGACCGCAACAATATTGCAGCAGTCCGTCTGGCTGGTCTGCAGGATGAGTTGAACCTAAGTAGCGTGCAGTACCAGGTGCGTTGCAATAAGAGAGACTTGTAGCCTTCGCAGTACGCAGTATTGACTTGATAACAGACTACAGTCTCGATCCTGTTCGTTGGATACGTAGGCATGCAGGTACCTTCAAATCTGTTTTTGAACAAGACGGGAAAACCGGCTATCTACTTGCCATGTTGCATGATCGTCTGGGGTATCATCAGCGGTCTGACAGGCGCATGTCAGAACTTCTCGGGCCTCGCCGCATGTCGATTCTTCCTTGGATTCGTGGAGGCGGCATATTTCCCTGGCTGTTTGTTCTACCTTTCTTCATGGTATACACGTAAAGAGCTTGGTTTGCGGACCGCGATTCTCTACTCAGGGTCGCTGATCTCTGGTGCCTTCGGTGGCCTTATCACGGCTGGGATCACTAGCAATATGGATGGAACACATGGTCTGCGCGCCTGGAGATGGGTCTTCATCCTTGAAGGCATCATAACCGTCATTATCGCCTTCTCCGCATTCTTCATCTTACCAAACTTCCCACGCACCACAAAATGGCTGAGCGAAGAGGAGCGCCAGCTTGCCGTGTATCGATTGCAGGAGGATATTGGCGAGGACGACTGGACTTCCGCTGAGCAGCAGACCTTCTTCCACGGTCTCAAGCTTGCGTTGATGGATATCAAGACATGGATCTTCACGATCTTACTTCTGTCCATTGTCTCGTCAGCATCTGTCACGAATTTCTTCCCAGTACGTAAACTTCTTAGAAGCCTGTCGAGCCTGTTACTGACCTTCAGTAGACCGTGGTCAAGACACTTGGATACGACAACATTCACACGCTTCTCCTAACAGCACCACCGTACGTTCTTGCCGTCATCACAACATTCTTGAATGCCTGGCATGCCGATAGGACCGGCGAGCGCTTCTGGCATATCGTTTTGCCACTCTGTGTTGGTGTTGCTGCCTTCATTCTAGCCGCGGCCACCCACAGCACAGCCCCAAGATATGTAGCCATGATGCTGATGGTTCCTGGTGTTTATACTGGATATGTCGTGGCTTTGGCCTGGATCTCGAACTCGATGCCACGTCCGCCAGCGAAGCGTGCTGCAGCGCTTGCATTCATTAACGCAGTATCGAACACAAGCAGTATCTACGCAAGCTACATGTATCCTCAGCCCAAAAGTGGCGCGCAACCGAACCTCACGATCCCCCTCAGTGTCGACTGCGCAACTGCCGGGCTTGCCATCATCATGACTGTTATTATGAGGATGATGTTGGGTAGGCTTAACAAGAAATTGGACCGAGGAGAGCATGTCGAGGGCGCCATCAATGCAGTCCCAGGTGAAGCCCAGGAGCGCGGTTTCAGGTTCTTAGTGTAGATGATTTCTATGTCCCGCACAAGGGAACGAATTCTATAATGCATTTACGACGGATCTACAGTCAGAGGGAGGCGGCTTTATCGTACTGATAAGTGATGCGGTCAAGGTGGTTGGACAGAGTTGAGTTTCGAGCACCACGACTCGAACCTTCCACGTCCGAATGTGGCTTAGCTCATGGCCCACTTTTTGCGCGTCGCGATCATCGTCACCAGCAGGTGTCTACCACCCCCATTCCACCCCAGCACATCACGTTATCAGATCCTCTCACGCCTTGTACTTCACTCTGACTTATCTAGTACTATCGTTGAGCAAGGTTGCTCATTTTGCTTTTTGGCCCAGCATCGTGAACTCGGACTTGGCGACTCGCGATAGCGTCATACGGAACATTGTCGAAGCGCCTTGTGCACACATAATGCACTCCACGAGATCACATTGCGAGCCTTGTACAACGTATAACACGGTTGCTTAACCACTTGCGACAAAGACAGCAAACTGTTCACTCCGTTGCATCGCGCCGCTTCACTGATTTGGCCTCCACAGAAGGCAACAACGCGACACGCTAGCAAACGCCACACCTGATATCAACGCCCAAGGCCCACTTCACAAAGGAACGACATAGTCATGGACTTTTCAAACAACGCATTTCGGGCTCCTCCAAAGGTCTCTGAGGACACGATGTCGCATGCGAATCTGGTTATGGCGTGTCAATGGGGATGGTCTAGCACACCTGACTCAGAGCATGCGCAGCTTATCGATACAATCGCCCCACAATCCACTTCCACGTCTTTCAATAACATAAGGAGCAAGAGATTCGCACCGTGTCAAGGCCGGCTATACCACCAGCTCTTATGTTCACATCGTATCCGAACAGATCTGGTCGAAGACTGTGGCAGCAACTGCATTGAACCATTTGGAACTTCCACTGGTTCGGCGTTTGTATGCAATGAATGCATTCAGAAAGAGGCTGTCGACATCTGGGAACAGCGAAAGGCGCAACATGGTGCGTCATACCCGCCCATCGATCAGATGACAAAAGAACAATATGATACGTTCTTTGCAGAACGTCGAGAACTCGAAGCTGAATTCGGGCGGGAACACAAGCTATACGAACTAGAGCTGAAGGCCCATTTACGGCCCAGCAACATATGTTCGGCACAAGAAGCTAGCAAAGAAGAGACGGAGTTCGCAGCCGAACTGGACTCTTTGTCTCTAGCGATGATGGCTTCGGGCGATGGAGCATCTCAACCCCAGCTCGCGCAAGCTCGTGATCGATTGAGCCTTCCAGGTGACGCGTCTGAGCAGCTGCACTGGACACTGAACTCGCTTGCGCTAGATCGTGGGGCGTGTGGAATCGAATATTCCACGACACAGTCACAAACGGGCGTTCCTTCGTTACGGCAAATGAACGAGGAAGAGCTATGGAAGAAGCCGCGAGAGTGAGCCAGTCCTATTGAGGACCAGCGCGGATCTGTCTATCCTTCACAAGATCGGTACCGCCGGGTTAGCATTTTATTATCACTGTTAGCGACACACATGGATCTGGAGTTCAGCGGCATTGTAGGTGTTGAGTGCGTGAAAGTACGCGAATTGAATCTTTACTCAGAATCTTGTTAATACCCCTACTCGATATTATAAGTTGCATCTGTCAAGTCCTGACTCTCCTCTCCTTAGCAGTCAGTCCCTGCACCCATACAGTTGAGATCTTTATTTAAGTTCGCTGACTGACCAGAGCGCAGCTCAGGTAAAGCCGTTCTGGAGACTCATCATCAACGTGGAGTGGGGTGAATAAGGGTCGACCAGACCCTTTGCACACGATTGCAAGACCTACGGATGCAAGCACCCAAGGTCCTGGGGTATTTGCAAGTTATCGGCGACAATCCGAGAAGGTAGGAGCCAATGTGTCTGGGCACTGCGTTCTATTGGTTCTGTATGGCACTTATGCTTATCGGGCCCACTCATGGGATTGGCATCGCGGAAGTACAAGGTCGCGAACATCTGCAGATGGTCTGCATTGACGCTGCTGACCCAGCTTCCTGCGACTATGAATCAACATGTGTTATTCGCACTTGCGCTTGCTGCCTTCGCGCGTTTGACGGGTGGTGCTTGCGTGCCAGATGTGCCTGAGAAGCTCATTGCCAATGCGAGGATCGTTGATCATCCTGTAGTTGTGAAAGCATTCGAGGATGTCGAACATTTGTTGCGGAGGCCCTATAGCGACAACGCTACAAGAGACGGGTTGGCCTTCGCAATTGTCCACGCTTCGTCACCAACACCTATCTACACCTTCAACGCTGGTACCTTGAAATTCAACGAGACATCGTTTCGCCCTCCAAACCCAAGCGAGAATGTCATCACCAGCGACTCCATCTTTCGAGTCGCCTCCGTAACCAAAAACCTCGCCATGACTAGCGTTCTGCTCTTGTCCCGCCTTAGCAACCACACCATCAACCTTGACACTCCAGTCCACCGTGTCCTCTCTTCCTTCCACCTGCCAGCCTCTGACTGGCAAGACGGAGGCAGCGAGATCACACTGGGCATGCTCGCAAGCCACATGAGCGGCGTGACGCGAGAAAGCTTCAGCACCGATTTCAATCAAATACTGAGCACGGGAAAAGCAACAGCGACCCATGTTGGGGATCTGTGGGCGGCGCAGACCATGCAGACAGTGGTAGAGCAGGTTGGTAAGACGGCCCTGATGTGGAGGCCTGGAGAGAGGCCAGCGTATTCGAATGCTGGCATCGGGGTTCTTGGGGCGGCGGTTGCTCAGTACTATAACGAGATTACGAGAGGGAATCTGTCGTGGAGTCAGACTACTACGAAGGAGCTTCTTGATCCCCTGAATATGACACACAGCTTCTTTGGGCCGGTTGATGACAGCCTCGTACCGTCTGTGACGGTACCTGGTGGTGAGAACTGGGCTGATTTGGTCATTGGAGAGGGCTATGATCCAGCTGCCGGCATGTGGGTATGTTGTCCTACCAGAAAGCATCATGCTATGAGGAACTGACGACTCCCAGGCCTCAGCAAATGATCTCGCAAAGTACATCCACGGGATTTGGCTGCACCCATCACCCTTACTTATCTCGTCTGCATCACGACGCCGGGCGATGAAACCAGTCTACACGTTGCCTGATGGCAAATCGCAAGTCGGTCCGGGTTGGGAGATCAACCTCAGAACAGCCAACGCAAGCTCCAACACCTCTGAGTCTGTTACCAAGACATACAGTATCTACGGAAAGTCTGGAGGTGGTGGTGGCTGGCGGTCGTGGATTGACGTTGTGCCTAACCTAGGCTACGGACTTGTGATCTTGACTTCAAGCGCCGGCATGGACGGTTATGAGACATTGTATCCGGCGGGACAGTATGGTAGCATACACGACATCATCATTCCTGCATTTGCAGGTGCTCTTGCCGCAGATGTCAAAGAACGATTCGCAGGGACATACAGATATGGACGGGATACCGGCCTGTTCGCAGACGTCGTCAACACTGACACTACAAACACCACAACATATGCCAAACTGGAAGTCCAAGACCAGACTCTATACATGCGCGACCTCGTTGTCAACGGTAGCAGCGCTCTCGAAGCCATCGACCGGCTGAGCTGGCTAGACGACAGTGTCCAGTCTCGCTACTTCTCCCGGCCAACGGGCGTTATACTCGAGCCTGCTGGTGGGGAAAGCGAGACGGCGGAGTTTGGCGATGGGACGCAGGTATATAGGATGGTGGGTGCGGGAGAGGAGTTGTGCAATTGGTATGATTACGATGGGTAAGTGAATGGACTGAGAGTGTTTGTGTCCATGGGAGTGAAGTTTGCTAACGAGCAGTAGGTACAAGGATCAGGCTGGTTGGCCTCTGACAAAGGTAGTGCTGGTTGAGAAGGAAGAGGGTGTCGAACTGCATTATCCACCACTCGATGTGGTAGTCACGAGGGAGTGATGATGGAGTGTAATCTGGTAGAAGCGTTCATCTCTATTCTGACCAACCATTCACTTCTCTGTGAACAGGCACATAGTCGCTGTGACAGAATGAGACAGCGAATGACAGCAAGTGACTTAGCAATCTCTTCACTGCTAAGCTTAGGATTCTGGAGCCATCTCAACAGATTCGAAGAAAACTCTACGTCCTCCTCGAGAGGGGATCCCAGCCCTCCAGTCCGCCGTCGATCTCGACCTCGACCTCAACACTTGATCACCGACCAGCTGACGTGTGCTCGACCTACACTCTCACATGCCAGCCGCCCGCCTTCGTCCGTACCCACCTGCCCATTCTCCCCGACCAGCACCCCTACACCGTAGATCTCGCAACATACAACCTCTCTCCCTCTCTTTCTGTCGCCCAAACACATCCCGGTCCTCCGAGTCCACATACACTACTTTGCAAACTCTCTCGCACAAGCCTTCGGACCGCGTAACCCCTACCCCATTTTTCCCCAACCCGCAGGTCAAGCAGCTGCTAGGCGCGATATTTGTGCACAGACAGTAGTCGTACGTAGTACCAGTACCTAGTGAGATGACATGGAGGACAGAGCGGAGCCCAAATCCGACACGAGCCACCCGCGAAAGAGTGGAGACCCCACTCATCAACAGAATACGAGAAAGCAGGGCAGAGCAGAGCAGGGCAGGTGTCGCGTTCCGTTCGTTTGCTGGCTCAGTCCCACACGGAGACGGAACGGAGCATTTGAAATACGATGCCGCTACGGCTCGTATTGTGCGGTGCTAGCGGTGGGGACGAGCTTGGGGGGATCCGCTGCTGTATTACTCACTGGCTGGGTATGGAGGCGGCGGTAATAAGCACTGCAGAGGGATATACTTTGGACAAGGCACGGAGGTGGGTGGGTTATTACGAGGGGGAAGGGCGGGTGTGAAGGTGCTGGGGGTGGCTGCAGGTCGGAGGGTCGGTGTGGCGGTGGTACTGGGTATCACTGCAGCGGCTTTGCCCCGGAGAACCCTTGTTTCTGTGTGCGTGCGTGGATCGAGATGCTTGTGGAGCGGTGTTGAGTGCAGATGGGGAGGGTCGCTTGCATGTGTGGCGTTATCGATGTCTCAGTTCTTGGGAGGTGGAGTATGGTCGGGGAGCGTCTAGAGTTGGACTAGCTGGTAGGTGTGTGGCTAAGGAGCGTGAGGGTCTGGGTCAAGTGATGGTGAAGTGGGCGAGCCAATACGGGAAGAAGCTGTGTTGGTGGCTTGGTGAGGTGTGTGTGTTGAGAGGCCAAGGGGGAAGTGGAGATGTTAGCTCTGCCTACAGTGCACGACAGCGAATCGATGGTAGCCATATCGCTGCAGTATCATGTACATTCAAGTCCAATCACACATGCAGGAGGTGACTGAGGATGCCTACAAGCTCCACCATGAATTATTGCAAAGTGTGTGTATGATGACGCCGAGAGAAGAAGTCAAGACACCAATCACCCACATTCACGCACACCTACACTTCCACAACGGAGCTCCCCACCTTGCTGTGGCTCTACACACATTGCATCACACGTTTCTTCTAAAAAGTCTTCATAGCGTGGAGAGTGAACCAAGGCTCTCTTCCGCGCGAAAGTGTCCAGTGTATATCAGGGGCTGGAGGGCCTCTTGCAGCCTATATACATTCATGGATAAGGATAGAACAGAAACACATTCCCCAGCTGTGCAGACGCCATTCAGTCAACCAAAGCCAAAGGCCTTTGGTAGAATCGGTGAAGTGACACAAGATATTGCCCCCCCCCCCCCTTCTCTTCTGCATCACCAAGTCTGCCCATTCTGAATCTGCATGCAAGGTAGACATATTCTGAACAGATGTGTGTTGTAGGTATGACGTATGGAAGTGGTTCAGAAGTTGCTTTATATATCGTGTGTACAATCTAAGCCGGGTATCGTACGCCATGTGTGTAGAACTCGACAAGTCCCTCTCCTATGCCCTGTTGTTCCCTTGACTTTCCCTGTGCATGTTACTTCACAAGACCGCCCTTCCCCTCTCTCCTCTCCACCTCACCATCTACCCCGCAACCACGGCCCCTTCAAACCCACTAATCTCGACACAAATATCCGCCCCGTGTAGCTTACGAAACCTCGTTCTAGCATCGCCATTGCGATCCACGCTTAGCTCTTCAGGATACATGCGCACCAATCTGCTCACGTCGGGTTTGGGGACGCGCATGATGCACACTATCTTGACGTCTGGGGGGTCTTTCCTCTTCTTTTCGTTCGTACTCTGGTTTTGCTGCTGCTGCTGCTGTGACTGCTGTGATGTTTGCTCGCTCCTGCGGTCCCTCTCGCGCTCCAAAGCCCTCTCCTCGCGATGCGGCAACTCAGTCCTAGCTGCTACCTCACGGTCCTCGCGGCGGCGCTCGCGGTGGCCGCCTGCGCTGGCGGGGTGCGAGGGCGTGTGGTGCGCGAAGACGTGGTCAGGGTCTTGCAGCGTCTCGCGCAGGCTGAGACACAGAGATTCGATGCCGAGTTCGCGCTCGAAGCGGAGGAAGTTGGCGAGGATGTGGTGGCCTGCGTGGCCGGTTGCAGCGGCGGGAGCAGGGGGTAGAGGTTGGTGGTGGGGGACTGCGCCGCCAGCGGCAAACGCGGCGAAGGGCATCGCTGGAGGCGGAGGTGGAGGAGGTGGGACGTGGTGTTGGGCTGGCGTGGAGGCGTCGCCGTCTCCTGCTGCGGCTTGATCAGGCTGGGGAGCTGGATGGTGTTGTCCTGGGTTGGCGCCTGCTGGGACGATGATGGGCGGGCCGGCGACGCCTACGGCGTGAGCCAGGTGCTGGACTTGGTGTTGAAGCGCGGCGACCTGCTGGCCCAGGGCATTTTGGACATGCTGCACGTGTAGCGCCATACCGTGGGGGAGGGCGCCCACTCCTCCAAAGGCGTGCGCTGCACCTGGGAGGCCCTGGACACCCAGCGTGTTGAGTATACGCGGTGTGCCTGTACCACAGCGCATGAATATCCATAGGTTCTTCAGGTTGGGCAGATCCGCCTTCAAACTCCTGTCCGCGCTCCTGCTCCCCAAATACGTCGTCCACAGGCGCAGGTCCTTCTCGCGAATACGGAAGTACACACTATTGATGCTCTCAGCGTGCGGGGAGGCGACGACGCGGAATACATTGCAGTCGCTTGGGTGAGTGAAGAGGAACTTGTTGCCCGTGTACAGCACCGGGGCGGCCTCGTCGCAGATCTGCCTGTTGGTCTGGAGGAGGCTCACGCCGACATGGTGCTTCATGGGCGCCTGACCAGGCCACCAGAAGGGGTAGGGCGAGGTAAGGGCAAAGGCATAGACGCGGTCGCGCAGCTCGCGGGGCAGCGACAGCAGCAGCGAGAAGGAGGGGTCCGAGGTGGGCGGCTGCGTGGCGGGTGCCGCCTGCGTGACCGAGGGCTGGCGCGGGCGCGTGGGCGTCAGCGGGACGTGGGTTGGGGCGTCGAGCATGGTCGTGTCGGAAGAGTCGCTGCTGGTCGACGGCGAGCGGGTGCGCGGTGTTGATGTTCGCGAAGCCATGCTGGGCTGCCTGCAGGCTGACAGCCTTTCGAACGTGGGCGTAGATTGCGGCGCGGGAGCCCAAGCGAGGGACGAGGGGAGGGGAGGGGTGATGCGATGGATGCTGACGTCTGGCTCCGCGCTCTGCTGCGGAAGGAAGACGAGATGAACGTCAGAGTTGAGGCTGAGTCTGCCCGCTCTCCAACTCCAATCGCAAGGGAGCGGGTAGTGACGAACGTGTCCCACACTCCAGCTAGCTACCGTCACATCCATCCATCACTGATAGACGAACCGTTGCCTCGGGTCTGCCTGCGCTTGCTTGTATCCGACGCCTTCAACGGCTCGCACCGCAGGTAGTCTTCACGATTCAGATTCACGAGGCTGCTTCTCTAGTCGACACGAGCAGCACCAGCCTCTCCTCGTGTTTTTCGTGATCCCCTTCCCATGGGGTATCCAAGCCGGAAAGTGAACCGAACGATCCTCTATGCATGAGATCGGGTGGGGAGCCGAACTGAACACGTCAAGACACAGCACGCGACTCAGTCAAGCCCCACGTCCCAACGACGAGGTAGGTAGATTCGCGGCCCGCAGCCAGTACATCGTACATGCCCGCTAGCAGTCCCGTGATATGTCTATGTTGTGTGTTTGTGTGTGTATATGTATGCGTATGCTTCCACTCCCACTACCATTACGTCTCCCACGTCTTCACCGACACACTACTCCACAGCTGCGCCCTGTTTCCTCGCCTTCTCCCTCCTCTCCACAGTCTGCTTCTTCGCGTCCTCTACCCACTTATCATACGCCCCATCCCCTTGCTCCAACTTGGCCTTGACCACACCCTTCAGCAGCTCACCCACAAAGCCCACAAAGTTGTGTCGCCGTAACGAGTTCTCCCAAAGCCACTTTGCACGAATGTCTTCCTGCTCCTCCAGCCCGTCCTCGTCGCCGAACTCGCGCGCCCGTATGCGTAGGTCTCGCACGCAGGCCATCAGGTTGAAGCGGATCTCGTTGGCCGGGTAGCGCGCGATGCGTCGCTGCAGGACGGAGATGATCTTGGTAGGGAACTCCTGCGTCGTGCAGGCGCCGTGCGAGATGGGTGCGGGCTGTAGGCCGTCGAGCTCGTAAAGCTTGCCATTTATCGATGTGTAGCTGTAGTTCCATGTCAGCGTATTCTTACTTCCGTAGCGGTGAATGCAGGTCTACGCACGCAATGAAATGGTAGACATCGTCATCCTCGGTGGCCGTGCGTTGTGTCTCGTCGATGAACGGTGAAGACCTAGCAAACGAGTTGTGTGTCTCACGGATCAAGTCTGAGTTGGACAGCGTCTCTCCACGCAGCTGCATCCCACGTTAGCCACAGTGTCCGACCCACAGAGCTCCAACACGTACCTCCGGCGGGAACTCGCCCGCAAACTCTTTGAACTCTTTCAGCTCCTTCCCAATCTCAATCTCGCCATCCTTATTCAGCAGCACCGAGATCAATGCCTGGGTACCACAAGCATTCTGGATCGTCTGCGCCGCGAAGAAGAGGTTATTCGCCGCCTCGTGATCGAAAGTGCCGTCTTTGGGAACATCGGTCGGCTTCTCGCCCGTAGGATACTTGAAGAGGAAGATGACGCCATAGATATCTCCCAGCGCCCTTAAGTCATCTGCGTCGAGGGTGAGGAGTTCCGCGAACTGGACATCTTTGACACCGAGCTTCTCGATGAGGTACGTAAAGACACCCTGGTGGCGTTAGAGATACAAGATATGTAGGTTAGGTCTGGGTGAGATAAGGCATACAGCATCGGACTCAATCGTGTTCCAACCTCCAGACATGGTTGTAGGCGTCTTGTTTGAGCTTGGAATGACCACGGCGATTGTTTGCTTGGCCGTTACCTCACCGCCGTCAACGTGAGGCGCTAAGGGCGGGCCGCGATTAGTCAGTTCCGAGCTGGTATTCCGAGTCGGAAGCGGGGCAGTACAGCAGCCATCATATGAGACATGGATTCATCGAAAACCAGGATAGCATGTTTACAATTGCACGTTCCTGATGTGTATCTAGGTATCCTGTGTAGTATCAACCCTGCTGGGTGTTAGGTATCATCCCTGCTACGTGTTATAACTCCACTCATCCCACTCGCTCCTCCACTGCACCGGCTCCAGCGCTCCTTCCGTGCTCAACACCTGCCCCAGTGCACACTCTGAAAAAGTAACTGGATGCTGATGCTTCTCATAGAACACATCATACTTACGGTTCATCGCGTCCCTGAGATTCTTTACGGCGCCGTCCGGATGCAGCTTCTCCCACGGCCTGGTGCACGTGCGGCCTTTGCAGCGCTTGAGCGTGAGCAGCAGACCATCGAGGCGGGAGGAAAGCGAGTCGATAGACCAGCCGTTGACGGTTGAATTTGTGGCGTAGAGATTAGTGAGTTGGTACGGGTCGTTCTGCGGTCGATTAGTTGTGGTTTTCACTCATCACACTCTATTGAGTTGAGACGTACCACGATGTCGTACAGCTCGTGCTCATTGGTGCACCACACCGCATATGCAAGGTCGTAGTCTGCGCCAACGACACGCACATGTTTGTACGTGTTGTTCGGGAAGTACGATTGTCCGAAGAACGTGTTGCCTTCAACGAGATACTCGCCCCAAAATTCAATGTTGACATGTTCGCTCTTATCTGTTGTCGCCAGTAGCTTTTCCGTCACTGGGATAGGCTCGCCGTCAAAGTCTTCTCTAAGTGGTATCCCCGCAAGTGAGAACAAAGTAGGCACAATGTCAGTATGGGATGAAGGGATTGTCTGCACGGCGCCTTTTGGAACACCCGGCCCACGGATGAAGAAGGGAATATTGACGTCTTCCTCTATGTTGCAGCTCTTCCCTGGCGGAAGACGGTGCTGACCAATGTGAAAGCCATTGTCGGTCGTATAAATTAGATATGTGTTGTTGAGGACTGAGGGATTGGCCGATAGACGCTCGATGATCGAGTCGATGAGTTCATCGACGGATTGAAGCGATTGGAGTCGCTTGCGGTACCATTCGTCGTTATACTCGATCTCGGTCTGGTTTAATTGGCGGATCGTCTTGAAGTAGGAAGCAGTCCCAGTCTAGAGATACTGTCAGTGTTTCACATATGGTGTGAGTGTGGGACGAAGGTACAGTGTTGGGGTTGAAGTTGGGTGTACGCGGTATCGTCACGTTCTGGAAGAGGTGCTCATGTCTCCTCGCGGGGACAGGTGCATAGAATTTCGCTGGTCCTTGTCCAGTAACGGTCTCTGAGTGAGGGGCGATCGGAGCCACACCGATGAAGAATGGTCGGTCAGGCGCGTTGATAGCGTCGTCAAGAAAGCCCACGGCTTTCGCTGCTATGAGATCTGTTGAGTATTCGCCTGGATAACTCCTGGCTGGATCGTGATTCCTCGACATGGTTGCATTGTAGAAGATGTAAGTACCAGGATCGATCAAAACTAGCAGGTCAGTCAGGACATGTCAGAGATGGATGATGAGCTCACAGTCTGATCCATTCCATCCATTGATACGGGGGTTGTCGTAAGTTTTGATCGAGTGTCCTGGTGTCGATTAGCAATGTTCTACCATAGATGTATAGAATGTGTACCGTTCATCATCTTGCCAGTGTAATAGGTATTGTATCCAGCATTCTGCAGCCAGACGGGTAGGTAGTCATCGTTGAACCCTTCCTCGATAAACCTTGGATACCCACCTGCCACACGTCAGTCTCTCCTAAAGAAGTCTCGATGCAACTCCTGCTTACCATATGGAGCAGAAACATCCGTGACGTTGGTATTATGCGCAGCCTTCCCAGTCAACAACGACACACGAGAGGGACAACACAAGGCAACAGTGCAGAAATGCTTCTTGAACCACGTCCCTTCTTGCGCAAAATGCTTCTGAACAGACCTTTGATAGTCAATTGAATTCAAATGCAAATCCTGATCATCCGTCATAATGAAGATGAAATTCGGCTTTGTCACATTCTGAACGGAGCCAACCACCGCGGCCGCGGCCGCCGACGCAAGTAACAACGCCTGACTGGGCGTCATACGGAGAAGTTGAAGATTTGATCACTGTTTGAACTCTTGGCTTCAGGAATTACGATATTTTATACTACGATTTTCACTGCTTCTGACTGCGATGCCGGTGGTGAGGGTATCGACATCCGCACCCCGCTTTAATTGCGCGAGCGTGGAATCGCATTACGTGCTTTGGGTTATGACATAGTGAAATTTGACGATCGAACAGAGAGACGGGACAAAAAGTTTCTTCGAGGCTCGAGGTGTTGAGAGGACATAAAATAATATCAAAGAGGTCTTATGTGGCTAAGGTGAAAGGCCGAGGTAGAAGGCCGAGGTGAAACTCCCCACCTCGGTATAGTTCCTCGTACTGGGCATACAATAACCAAAGCAGTCCAAGCGTAGTCTAGGGAAGACTGCGTGACGCAAGAATAAGTATACAGATCAGAACGCTCCTTACTGTACGGAGAGCGTCTCCGGGCGCGTGTTGGCCTTGCCGTTTCAGGAGACGAGGTCCTTCCGCGGTTCAGAGCTGGCCAGCTTGTGATAGCGATGGTCAAGTACTGACCCCGCAGCGTAACCGAGATTTTTTCGATGTGTCTGGACCCTAAAGTAAGTTGCCGCAGACGGTTGGCAGATTGCCCAAGTGGTTGGGCGCCAAAAGTAAAGCTTTGTTGGGGTACGTCATGCCATTGTCCAGAAAGCATGATAACAAAAGCGAGGTTCGCCAAGGGTGAAATTGCGTAGAGACAATGATATGATTCATAGTGAGTGAGATTCTCTAGTCCGGCTGCGAAGATCCCGATCTCGGTACCACTGAAAGGGCCTGGGCAGTCTGGAACACTTCATCACCGGTCTACGCTGAGAAGGTCCGAATATGAAAACAAGTCTGTATACCCGACGGTCCATGCTGAGTTGTGTACACGGTGACATGCCAGTGGGTCTGCATTATTGCAATCAAGCTGCCAAAGAGTACTCTGTTGCGAAGGAGGCGTTCATAAATATCAAAGTGAGATCACCGTCGTATTGTTCGTGTTTTTGGTGTTGTATTCCAGGATCTTGCGGTCCGAGATAAATTGCTCACCGCGGCTGCTTCATCGTACGAGTCTCAAGTAGAACTTGGTTAGATAGATCATAGACCATAGCATGCGGGAATATGCTACTGGACTACTACTATTTTTTCTGACATCTCGGTTAGTAGATAGAGTTTGTGCATGATGCGAATCGGTATCCACCTTCTTGGGATACTTCAACATCCAATCGCTATAGCGTCTACTTGGGCATCCGCGGCAAGAGACGGGCCGTCAGGGACTTTAGGCCAGGGAGCTGAATGTACGATCACAGGCAAACCTTGTAGCAACGTACAACATTGAGCAAAGCAGGACTGGCGAGCGCTCCGCAGCTCATGTATCGCTGAGACTCTTGGAAAGAATGGGGCTACATCGTATAATTCACAACGTTTTTCTAATCAGCGAAGTCTTGCTGGCAAATTGAAAGAGCCAATATGATATTAAATGCGAAGCTATCGCGCGCAAGGTGAAGCCTAGCAGTCTTCGGGTCTTGGAAATTGGCAAAACCCCGTCAGTGGCGTGTAAATTTTGGCGCCGCGCAGGTGTCTCAATGTTGACGTTGGACACTTGGCCATCCTCGGTATCTGCATCTCGATGGCAGTTGTTTGGAGATGCCGGAAAGTCCATAACCGGTCGTTCGTAACTTGGACCACTGTTTGGATACATGCCCTGGTCGGTACGATTGTCGCTCGGACTAACACGAACGATGAACGTCAGTTCTCTGAATCGATGAATCAAAGCACGAAACGTCATCTGTGTAATAAAGCACACTACTCATGATCGACGGGGAGATCGACTCGAGCGCGTCAATGTGTTACGGCGAACGGCTGCTGCGTCTGTGTCCATGCCGATGGCTCTCTCATGAAATGCCATCCTGCGAACCAGTAAATTATGCGAATGCGATTAATCAGACGCAGTCGGGCCGATGACCTCGATCACAGTGATTTGTTGAAGGACACATCTCCGGTAAGAGGAACGTGGATGCCACGCAACACGAAGCAGAAGCGCTAGAAGGCTCGGCGAATTTTCAGCTGTATCAAGGGTGTGCGATGAAGAGGGTAACCCGGGGTGGGACCAGAAGCTAGGAAAATAGTTCCGGACGCTTTTAAGTGGTGGTCGTTATACGACGGTCCTGCGGCTCTCGAGACCTTAGATTTTCCATCTTGGCTGAAGAAGATCCTGGCTCGAGAAGACTAGTCACGAGAGACGGTTCATCGCAGCGCATCGGGAGGCCATTGTTGCGAAGAGGCTTGAAGATCGTCAAAAGTATGGTTGTGGAGTCGAGCGAGTCCACGCATGGTACGCATGGATGGGATACTCAAGCGTCTGGAAGTCACCTGAGGGTGTAACAGCATGCAGGGCAACGAGTCGCAATCGCAGTTGCTCCCTTTGATTCTTAGTCATCATGATATGCCGAAGGGGCGGGTCACGCGAGCAGCGCGATGTTTAGGCGAGATGGTGGCCGTGTTGAAGGGGGTGGAGCGCGGGCGCGGACGGGAAGTCGCTGAGGGCAGCGGAGCCTCGGAAGTTGCAGGCGTCTGCGTTGCGTCGTTCCTGACTGCAGGGCATCCCTGTTCCACCAAGCCAGTCGGGAGCCAATTTAGCCTGCCTTAGCGTATAGGACCGCCCACCGGACCAGTTGGAGTGGGAAAGCCGTCAGCACCGAGGATGCCGAGCAACAGTGGCTACGTTGCCGACTTGTGGCTAGTGAGCTTCATGTACTAGACGGCCTCCGATGTGGGTTCAAACTCTAAGCGTGCATTCATAAAAAGTATACACGCGGCACTAGTAGATTCTCATAGCGAATGTTGTATCTGCGGAATCAGCCCCGTATAACTAACAAGCCGCACCCGTCTGCTCTTCCTGCACATGCCCGACGCCCGGCAAGGATGATAATCCGAGGCTTTCTGCAAGGTGTCTTCTCGAAGCCGTAGCGGCCCATAGAACAGCCTGGTGAGTGCCTTCCCGTCAACCTCAGGTGGTACTTCCCACCGGTCCAGATTCACATCGATCTCCCTGTGGCTGTGCTACGCACAGCTGCTTCGCGCTCACTGCACCGAAGCGGTAGGCCAAGTGGAAGCTAGCACATGACTTCGGTCGATCTCTCGAATATCTGCACGGGCAGTCGGCAGCCCAACCAGATTCGAATAGTCCTCGGAACCATTCAATGACATCAAGCTCTTCTGCGCGTAATTCGCGTAATAGCGCACGTTTTGGCGCGTGTCGAGCCGGTGCTGGGATGAGTCTTGTGGGTTCGAGTCAGTCGGATGTAAGCAACCTTGTTCTTCACCTTGGGCGTGGTCAAGGAGCCATCAAACTACGTAACCCGTTGCAATGCAACAGATCGTTTCGGATGTTTGGTGCGAAGCACCTTAAATATCGTTGATTGATTGGTTTTGTATGCTGACAGAATCAACGTTCAGCTATACGTCGCTGGAGATGAAATTGGGAACCGAATGCCAGCGCTGTTGCACTAGAAAGTAGCCAATTCGGGAGTAGCCGATTTCATGTCTGAGGTATTGCTTCTTCGCCAGTATTGGAAGAACAATTTTCCATATTATCCCCGCCGCTTGATATTACTGACTATCCGTGGAGGTCTTTCGTTCCGACGCTTGTAGCGCCATTGCTCTAGCCAAGAACTGTGTGTAAAGTCCACCTCTTGCTGCTAAACAAAAATGCAAATCCCCCTCCCTAAGACCAAATGAGTGGCGCCGACAAGGATGCAGTCATGAATCGTGGAAGTTCGTCAGATGTGCGCGCGTGCATGACCCGTCCTGTTGGTGTCATGCCGTTTGAAAAAGGTGTCCAACTTGGTGTGGTTTAGCGGGGTTCAAAAGGCATCGTCCTCGTGAGGCCATCCTGCAATGTGTGACCGCTCGCTAAACCGACCAGTTCGGCTCGTGCTCCGATTAATAGCGCCGAGATCTTCTAAGTGGCTGTCACGGTGGCCCGCACAACTCGCCAAGTTGTCCTCATAGGACGTGTCAGATTGTAGAGGAATCGTTGGCTGGATCGGACGTGGCTCGGTCGCTGCACATACGTCGTTGATGCAGTTGGCGAATACGGACAATCGGCCCTACAAAGTTCCTGCATCACTGTACTGAGATGGGACTTGTGTGACAGGCAGTGGATGAGTTGCATATCCGGTGATGGGCGCTGCGCTGGCAGGCGGCCGTGAAGCCAGTCTGGTGTTCCTGGGGTTTCGTTCAGTCTGTTTGTGTTTACGTCCAGATAGGTGTAGCCACGAACCCGCTGGTATATCCAGACATTCCATAATTATATGCATGCTCTGCAGGCGCTGCGTAGGGCGGTAGGAGCGCATTTGCAGGCGAGCCTAGTGGACTTGCATAGTTGCTCGATGCGTAACTGCTTGATGGGTAACTGCTTGTGGTGTAGTTGGTCGAGCCGTAGGCATCTGCTGAAGTTCGTGGAATCTCGAGGTATGGGGTCGTTGGTGTGGAAGATATTCCAGGTGGCAAGAAGCCCAGAGGCGAAGGTGCGAATGCTGGACTTAGGTTATGTGCCTGTCCATAGTTTCCATATTGTGCGATCTGATTCTCAAGATCGAGGTTGATGGATTCTAGAGGGTAGGCCGGCTGCTGTACAGGAGACACAGCAGTGGCGTGCTGCCGTGTCCACTCTCTCCTGGTCTTATATGACGAGACCATGTCGATGGGGTATTGCACCAGATATGCCATTGTTTGGATTCTCGAGTCATACCTGGGATCCTGATACCCTTGTACAACAGTAACGATCTCTTCCAGCGGAAGAAGTGAAAGGTCGGATACAAAAACGGAAGCAATTTCTGGAAACATTGGTTCCAGTGCTAGCGCTGTTGCGTAGAAGTGAGCAAGAACACATAGGACACTCACGTCCCCACGCTTGGCAGAAAGGAGGGAAATCGGTACCCAGAATAGCCACTTGCGAAGTGCGTAGAGCTGGTTGAATTGCTCCTCAGGTGTCTGCGCGGGGTTTGAAGCTCGTAACCGGTCAAGGTAGCCCTTCAGCTGGTCGACCCATTTCGACTCTTGGTCATTGCGGCTGAGGTATGGTTGCATGCGTTGCAAAGAGTTGTGGATATCGGTGAGGGTGTTGAGATGCTGCGTACGCGCCTCCTGTGAAGCTGGTGTACAGACGGGGTTCATGAAGTGTCTATTGGGCATTGGGCTGTGCTCGGCAATGTAGTCCGCAAAAAGCGACTCATGCTTCCAGGGTTGCATGGACTGAATTACGGTTTTCGTACCGGTGATGAGCGAGGCCCAACCTCTCCAATCAGTGGCCTGCCAACCTAACAGAAGCGACGAAGCTAGAACAGCGTCCGAATTCATCTTGGTGAAGCTGGAGATGCCGTCGTGGAGGCCTTTAAGCGCAATGCTGGCGTGGTGAAAAGCAAGATTTCTCGTCTCAGTCGACTGTGAGATCCAGGCAAGATGGGAGGCAGAGAACGCGAGGATAGAGTGCATGACGAAGGAATGCGAGGCGGCGAGGCTTAAAAATCTACAAGACATCAGCTACACACGGTCTCAATTACCAGTGGGATACCTACTTAGGCATCAGGTCGGCCCACAACGTCATCTTGGAGGTTCTATTTCTGAACATTTCGTTGGTTATGGAGGACAGGTGGTGAATCAAGCGAAGATCAGTCTTTGCATATGCTCGCCATTCTGGCTGAGGGTAAATTCGGAGTTCAGGGAAGGGGAACTCTCCAGTCTGCCTCCACAGCTCGACGGTGGCCTCAATCTCTGGGGTCCAAAGAAGATTGGGCTGCTGGGGGGTTTGCGGAGATTCGGGCATCATGGCAGTGGGGCTGTCCATGTAATCGCACCGAACCTGGTGTTTGGTGCAATTGCGGCTATCAATGTGTCAGTGTTGAAACAAGCCAGACAGCCTCACAAACCTACCATTGTGGGAAAGTCTCATCACACCGGATGTGTCTCCTCTTGCAAGTCTTGCAGCCCTTTCGGGACTTGGTGTGACTGCGCCTCGAGGGGCCTCCGCCTGGTCCAGCCATTGGAAGATGTGCTAGTTGAAGACCGTGAGCGAGTGTGAGGAGTGGATTGCGCAGCGACCTCGAAGGATTTCGCGTTCAAGAGTTTTGGCGTTGGTTGTGTACGTGTACCACTCAGTGTGAAGCTGAAGTACGTGGGGTAAGAGGGTGCTGTTGGTGGTGTTTGTGGTTGCTGGTGGGTATCCAGTATATGCAGGCTTCAAGCACTGGTGTGTGAATTGTTGAAGCGAGAGTAATGTGGTCGTAGACCAGTGACAGGGTGGTGTTGTGGAGGCTAAAGGTCGGCACAGTTTGGTGATATATACCGCAAGGTGCAGATAGGAAGCTTAGACAAATCTAGGGCTGAGAAGTATTGATGCAGAGCTAACGAGGCCCCGGCGGAGGTGCGACAGGACGAAGTGACAGCGGAAAAAGGTCAACAGCACGCAGCGTGCCCCCTGCAGGCTGCCCAGTCCATACCTCTCTGGGACAAAGAGGACTTGGGCGGAAACAGCAACGCTAGTGCAGCTAGAGCTCGGCTCCAAGATGTCCTGGGACGTCAAAATGGAGCCAACCACGGCTAGAGATTGATAGCGTCCACACAAATAGCTGTGACGCCACGGCGACGGAAGGGGACCTGTGTGGCAGCCGGTAGAGACGGCGTGACGGGAGAGGCTAGTGAAGCGTGCGGGAGCTACAGCCAGCATTGGAATTGCTGGTTCACCGCTGGCTGGAGCCCAAGGCACATGCTCGTATGGCACAGCCACCAGTGTGACTTATGGCAGAATTAAGCTCTGTCCGGGGGGATGTACACTGCCTGTTCGAGCAGCTGGTTTATCCGGCGCAGCGTATGATGCTGCTGTCCCTGAGTTCAGGAATGAAACCTTGCTTACTGAGAGCGAGCAGCAGGGCAAGCCCGGGCCGCGCAGTGAGCGTGCCTGCCCGCCGTCGGCCGACTACTGGGAGTGACCCCTCTTTGGGTATCCCCCGGTCGTACCTCTGAAGGCAGACGTTTCGAGTCCATTGGGCGCGCAAACGGCATGAATTCACACGGTGGAGTCCTCCTCCGATGAGCAACTAGATGCCATCCACCAGCTCGCAAAGCGGAGACCCTAGTCCAACAAGCCGAGCATAAACCCACGGGCCGTGCGATACGGCGGAGGTGATCGGCTTCAACAGCGCGAGGGCGCGCCGTGAGTGGCAGACAGAAACGAGCAGACCGACTGCTGGCGGAGCGAGCGGGCGTCCATTAGTTGCCACTGCACCAGGACCGGTCGCGTTGGTGTCGCATGGACATCAGGTACTTAGAATCGCAGCGAACAATTCACTCAATTCACTGATCACTCCGGGGTGGGCGAATCAGACAATGGCACGATGCGTAAAAGTCATGGCGCTAGCACCCAAAAGCGCCTGGTTTGCTAGGCCCTGAGTTTATTTTTGGCCGCTTGTGCACCGTGCTTCCAAGGTTGCCCTAAGTCACCAGATAGGTAGCAGCGTTTGCGCATCCCTCGCACGAGGTCACCTCGAAAGCAATAATGATGATGGCGATGGTCGTGGTCTGCGCTGACAATACTACTCGAATCCACCACCTTGCTGATCAGTCATGCTGAGGTTGCTGTCTGCCGTCTTCTGTATGCACGCTCCTAAATTGGCAGGACCAGAAGGATTCGCTAGACGTGGCATCCAACTCGCAGAGGCCCTCTACATATCTTCTTCAGCTACCGGAGGCCCGCCTGTGTTGCGCATCCAGAGAAGCAGGCATAGGCGAGCCGCTGGTTTGGATCTGCACATGTGCACAACGTGCCGTACAACATGACGCTGCAGGTCCGCGACTTTGTGGGAGCTTCGCAAGGCGTTCGGTTCGCTTGTCCTGCAAGGCTGTTAGATCTCTGCACGGCTACAACGATGTTGTTTTTGTGGATCGGGGTCGCCTATCCTCGGTGGAGCAGTGAGCAGCAACACGAGGTCAGATATGCTGTACTTAGAACAGGGCGCTGATAGCCAATATCCAATACCACAGAAAGACCGAGGCAGGTAGCAATACTTAGACTGCAATGACATGGCAGATGCGCAAGAGCAAACACAGGCGATAGAAAATGTAGGCTAACGACGAATGTGGCTATCTCTTCGGCTATTCTTAGAAATAGACTCTTTTAAGCTTGTAACCTGCGTCGGCGTCTGCTAGGATGACCCATGCCGGGCCTGGGGCAAGGCTAGGGTGTGAAGAACTTCTCCAGTATTGCCTTCAGATCCTGCAGTTGCTGACAGCTTGCGTTGTAAGAGCGAAAGAGCTGAACAACAGCACGACAGTCATAGATATCTCGTTGGCTATAGTGTGGCTTGCGTGCAGATATCTATATCCGCAGTGTGCGCTCAATCCTCAGCAGCCACCCTAAATAAGTGTGACCCTGTTCGACCGCCAGCGCTGCTGACTGCCTAATTAGGCCATGGTGCGAGGCTACACCACACCCACGTCCTTCCACCACCATTCCAGTTCCACTGACCGCACAGCGGGCTCTTGCGTGTACCAGGTTCTCTGTTCTTCTCATGCTCCTTTCCGAACCATCGTTCTTGCTCTGTGCCAGACGCTCCGTTCCCTGCGTTCTTCCGTGAAACAAAGCTCATCGGCTCTTGCGACCAATTTAGTAATGCGTTACCTACGACTTTGTCCATAGCCGCTCCGAACCCCCACTGCGCACTCTGCGATCACCATCGAAAAAAATTCGAGGCGCTATGTGTCAAGGTCCGCGACATGCAGGGCGTCTTTGACCAGCAAACTGCAGTATGGTAAAACCCCAGGTGGAAAGGAGATGCGCAACGGTCAACAGTAGTTACCACGTGCCATGCTATAATTATCACTGGCTACTCCTTAAATCCTCGCATGGCCAGCGCATGGATGTCATATCCAATCTACTCCCTGAGACAGGTTCAGCAGTCAGCAGCAGCTTTCTGAATTGAATGTGGTACTGTTTGCGCCATATGCAGCCTCAAGCACCCTGTCTCTGACATGCGCAGAATCATTACCCGCATGTTCGCGTGGTGCAGAACATGGATGATCCCGCACTCCAAGTCATGAGTCGTAGGAGCCGCCCGACAGCGATATGGCTGACTCCTATTAAGATGACCGCGCGCGAAATCATGGAACCAAAAAGGACTAACACAATGTAAAAGCTGGACGCATTTCGTCTTACTTTCCATCTTCAACCCTTCGTCGATATCGTTAGCTTTTTGTAGAGCAAAGTTGCGGTCAACGCGCCATCATCGACAGCCAGCCTCATTCGAGTATAACTAGCCGAGGCCTCAACGGTAGCGGTAACCCCGCTCCACCCAGACTTGCACGATAACGAAGATGCCAAATTGTGACCACAAAGAAGGCAGACAACGCTCGTGTGGAAATCCAGAACAGACTCACGGCGGTCTATGTCCCGTCGGATCACAGAGGGCCGCGGCGAACGAACTAGATCGGACATCGTATGATTCCAGCCAATATCTGGTACACTTGCGGCAGCCGTGCATCAAGGATCAGATCAGATGGTAAGACCCGCTGGTTGAGCCTACAGTTTGGTACCGCATACTGCACACCGCTTGTCAATCGACTCGACCAGTACCCCACGATGGAGTCCACAACTCGAGAATGGCTTGTAACTGGAGAAGTCTCACGTAAAAAACGCATGCAGCATGACGTCGTCTTTGTCCGGCCATGTCCAAGCATGCAGAGGCGATTACAGGTTCTAGGCAAGCAAAAAAATCACTACCATGCATGAAGAACCGGTAGCGAGCAAAGACAGACATATGTGTATGGCAAGCGAGTCAGCGACTTCGAGTCGCCAAAGTGTCGTGCCACTGTGCGCTTCCCACTTCCAGTCATTCGCATACAGCCTCAGCATACCCGCAAACAATCATCCATGTACTGCACCTCACCAGCCTCAAGCAACCACTTTAGCGAAATTCAACACGTCGGAGCTGCCTCTTGTTGTGGTAAGCCTTCTCTGTTGGCTACAACAATCTCAGCCCGTCTGCTCTTTCGCCTTGCGTACCGGTAAATTGCAGTAGAAGGGATCGGAACGCGTAAACAGAGCATAACGAGCTACCCGGTCTATGCAGTAAGTTTCATCCTGATCTACTGCACTATTGCAGCTACAACTTGCTGCTATTAGTCCAAACTGTAAAAGAAGTAGACAGCGAATTACTACATCTCCTGTCACCAATCTGACTTTTAAGCTTCACCTCACCGTATCACCATAGTATCGTACGCCTAGAATTCCGGTATGCCGATAAGCATCAACCAGTCCTTTGATTCACCAGCACAAATACATAGTATTCTTAGGCAGACATAAAGATTCTTGAGAACAATATTAAGTTTATTTAAAAGTTTAAAGACTTCAACATTTGTCACGCTGTTATAGCAGAAGGGGCTTGGTGTTGTCCTCCATAGTCATATAGTTTCAGACTTTTGACAGCAGGGTTTGCGCATCTCGCCTGTCATCGAGCATCTTCTACTTCACCTATCGCGAGGCTCATTGCTGCGCGTCAGCCTCACGACTGTCATCACTGCTTGACGCGACGACTCGGGGCCCGCGCGCCCTCGGGGCCCGCGGGAATTGAGGCGACCCACGCCGTTGCTGTAGTGTTGCCTCAACGCAGCGAAGTTATGGATTTGCGCCGTGCAGACAGCCAGGCGATATTGAATGAAGTTCGAACACTAAAGAGAGGGAGCTCGGAAAGTGACGTGTGGTGAAGTACGCCGGCTGTGCGTCCGCGTGAAGAATTGCAAGTCTATCTACAGCTATACTAAGTGCTATGAATGGGTGTTGTGGTATTGCAACCAACAAAGTAACAGAACGCCGATGAATGATACGGTGCTGCACTCACGAGCCTGCCCAAGAGCCATGATAACATACAAGCCCGTGGGAAGCTGGGTGAGGAGCCCGCCTATGTAGCAAGAAGTCGCTGGAAATGTCTATAGATGCCGGAACCTCCCTTGTCGTTCGTAAATGCTCATTGCTCATTCCTCCTGCACGTCATGCTTTTGATTTCCTCCTCTTCCTCTAACTCCCTAACATTGGTTCCACGTCGGCTCGTTTGCAAAGGGAGTGTGGGTGTCCACTTTGGGTCCCCACGCGGTTGTTATGATATGAGTGTACATTCGCTACCTAGACGTTGTACAGCTCGCGGAATGTGGCTTGTTGGTCACCGGGAAGACCATTGAGAAAGCTGTCAAAGTCTGGGATCATGCTCTTGTATTGCTGAATGATCTGTGAAATCATGTTAGTATTGGAATATGGATTGTAGTTAGTATAACTCACCTGCTTGAAGATCTCGCGACACTGCGCGCCGGCTGGACCAGTGACGAAGTTGCGGTCAGCAGAAGCCATCAAGCTGAAGAACTCAAGAAGAGACTGCTCCATGGCGCCAGGGTTCGCCAGAACAATTTGCATGAATCCAGTAAGAGCGTGACCCTTCTCATCGTTCCACGTGACCTTGCTGATAGCTCGCAAGAAAGCGGGCGCAATCTGAGCGAGGTGCATAGAGAGATAGTGCGCGCAGCCTATTCCAAGACGGCCAAGTGCAATTGCAGCGTTCTCGTTGAGCGATTCGGGAACCTTGCTGTCAAAAAGGATGGTGCCAATTTTCTGGAGCAGTCGCTCGGCATATGGTTGCATCCCTTCCTTTTGCTGCATTGCGATCTCGCCAACTGACCAGCAAGCATTGTTGATAACCGAGTAGCCAGACTCGTCATGACCGACATGAGCTGGCGAGACTTCCAGCTGCACGATGAGGATCTCCAAAATGGCAGGCAGACAAGGCTGCAGCTGTCCGAAGACGCAGATAGCGCAGTCTCCAAGAAGAGCGTATGCAGACTGTCTAACATCGTTGTTAGAGTCACTCATGCAGATGGCCAGCAGCTGGAAAAAGTTAGGGATCCCCGCGACCAACTGAGGGCTATCCTGTGGAGGTAATGCTTGGATCATTGCGCTCAGAAGATCCACAGCGGTAATCAGGAAGTCTTTGTCGGGCATCTCGAGACTAGGGTTCTCAGTAGCCATCTGACTCTCTTGAAGATTACGGTGAATGATACCGATACACCTGGCGAAGATCCCAGCTGCGTACTGGGAGAATTTGTGATCAAGGGCGGTTGCGACGTAAGACAGACATTCGAGCAAAGGAATGACTTCTCGAGAATGGTCGGAGACCTTGTTCCATCTCTGAAGGAGTGCGGGCATAAGCATGCCGACAAGTTCGTCTTGCGCAAGGGCTGGCCCAACATGTTCAGCAAGTGTCTGAACACAATCGTACAGGATGTACATGTTCTTGTCCTTGTACATGGCAAAGCACTTGATGAATTGCTGGACAATGATTGGGCAGTACTCAGCAAGCTGGGTATTCGCTTTCTCCTCGAGATGAGCAAAAGCTGACGCTGCGGCTTCTTGTACACCCTTGTTGCTATCAAGCATCTTTTTCAGAATACCGTCCATGATCGGCTCGAAGAACTGCTGCTTTCCAGCTGGATCAAGGCGTGCTGCCCATCCAGAATACCTCCCGAGTGTCCAGCAGGTAATTTTGCGAACGACAGGCTTAGGATCCTGCAGAAGCGTGATAAGATAGGGTGTGAGCATGGGAAGATGGGGCTGTACCACATCCATGCAGCCGTCGGCAATGGCGCCAAGTGCAAGAACAGCAGACTCGCGGTTGGGCCACTCGGCGTGATTCAGGTTGGTGGTGAGGTAGGGCAGCGTCGCCTCAAAGACAGCCTCGTGGAAAACTCCAGCCAGGACATCCAATGCGGCAGCTGAGCACTTTCGCAGATTCCATGCATCTTCTGGGTCTCCGAAAGAATCATCGTCATCAAAGTCCTCAATCTCTCCATCGCTGAGGTCGTCATCAGTGGCGCCATTGGTGAGAACTGTCTCGCCGTTGGCGTTCGTTGTCATCCGCCCCGACTTGTTCGAAGCGAAGTTTGGTCGAATGTCCTGCTCGCGATCGTCGACGTTGTAATCCTCCTCTTCACCTTCCAGACGCAATACATCGTCTTCACTGTAGATCATGCTCTCCAGAAGTACAGGCACAATTTTGGCCAAGTAGGGCCCAAGGTGATCGCGCATCCTTTCGTCTTCCGCAACGCAAAGCCAGAACTCAGCAGCATCCAGAGCCAGCTCCTCGTCATCTTTGCTGCGTTGTTGTGCTACCATGTAATCGACCAGTCCGCTCATGTGTGGCAGCATCTTCTCTGGCGCAATGTCTGCAACGTGGACGAAAGCTCGACACACTTGCTTCCTGACGTCCTCACTGGAATCACTCGCAATCGAGAAAAGCTGATGCATCAAGGGATCGATGTTGGCAAGTACGACTTGCAGTTTGTCGGGAATGAAGATGTTGATGGCAGCGATTGCGTCGGCGCGCACTTTGGAGTTGGGGCTTGTGGTGAGCTCCAAAAGCTTAGGAAAGACGAAGCTCAACGGTCGCTGACCCTGGTACTCCTTGTCCAGCGCTCTCCTGTGATCTTCGCAGATCTTCAGCAAAGCGCTCATGCCACCTTCTTGCGCCTGCGTGGAGATACCGCCATCCGCATTGCTGACCAGGTTGACTAGATCTGAGAGGATTTGCGGCCAGCCCATGATGCCTCCTTGTCGCACCACCTCAGTGATGACGTTGCCAGCGTATAGGCGCATTTGTTTGTTGGGATCTTGTAGACCAACCATGATGATGTTCTTGATATAGCTCTTGGTGGTCTCATCCATGGTCTTCAGCGAGGTCTTCACGTCGTTCTTGAGCATGATAGCGGCAGCAGCGCGGGCTTGGAAATATAGTGTGCCATCCATGTCAACGCCTGACGGAGGCTGGCTGCTGGAGAAGAGATATGCGAGGTACTTGTCGAAATCAGGCGAAGCCCTGGCGGTCCTGAGCATCTGCAAACCCCCAAAAGTCAGCGCAACCCCTCTTCACACAAGCCAAACAGGTCGACTAACGATTTCAGCATTTTTGCGGGCAGACACTTCGTGCCCAAGCGAGTCCTTCAGGCATTGCGCCAGCTTCACTAAAGTCTGTTCCTCTGGTTGCCACGACATTATGGGCGGTAACCTAACGTGTGGTGCGGGGACTAATCGGATTCAACTGTGCTACGCAGACTTGGTGAATTTCTGCAGAGACACGAGCACTGCGATTCGGTAGGAAGGCGGTGACGGGAAGATGTTCGTAGTGGCGCCTAAAGCTGGTTCTGTTGGAGTATGATTAGTTGTCGTTGTGCGCATAACAAGAGCGAGACAAGGCAATGGCAGGAGGGGTATGTGGACGTACCAGCTCCTGATATCGGTGCGTTCACAAGACCACGGCCATCTTGAAGTCTTACAAAGGTCGAGTGGTCTAAGAGAATTTGGCGTGCGCTGCGGTTGCGAGTTTGCTTGTAGAATGACGCGGGGAACGGCAGCGTGCAGTGGTGGAGGGGCACTAAGAGACAAGGCCTGGGGCTATTGTGCGCGGTGAGAACGCAACAGTAGAACCAGCGCTGCGGTGCGACAAGGCAGGTGAAGGTGATGCGCAACAGGCGGTGTTCGAGGCGGCGACGTGTGGCTTTTGCAAGCTGTATGCCCTGGCGAGGGTAGGCACAGATTTGTCGCCGAGTGCGCGGCCCACCGCCCTGGCCCTGAAAGGATTAGGTGGAGGAACCCGCAACTTCATTCCCACATGCGTACTGGATGCGCCGTTCATTTGCATCGTCGACCAACATCACAGACTCTGGCTGTCTGCAGAAAGCTCCTGAATACACACACAGTACAGTGTTGCGCAGCGTAGGGCCCGGGCAGTATTGACAGATTTGACGTGTAGCAGATCGCACGTTGCACGGCGCCTGCACCGTCACCTAAGCTCTGGCCGAATGTTGACTACGCCCAGAGCAGAGCATTCAGAGTGACATGTTATCTCTATGCTTCTTCCGCCACGTTTAATTGGAGCTGGTTTGAGCTTTTTCTGTATTCTTGTGGCAAGATGTCGGCACAGATTGCTCATGGATATGTACCTAGAGGTACACGGCCAATGTGCCAATAAAAGCAGTCGACCGGGCGCTGAGTGCTCTACAATCTCTTGCAGTCGCTCCTGCCGAGCAAGGAAGGTGCATCGTCACATTGAGCTCCAGGCTTGTTACACAACATAGCGGTCAACGTCCAACGTCCAGCAACGTCCCGATGCAGATAAGTCAACCCTACACACGTGGCTAACATCTTCACCCTAAATGTAAGTGGTCTCGTCACTGTGGTCAGCAAGTCATTGGCTATCTGTGTAGGTCTTGCTGAGCAGTTCTCAGGAATGACTCAAAGGCAGCAGGTATACATCTCGTTTCTGGAAGCTCACGAATCTATCTGTAGGGATGCTTGTACGTACTCACATAGTGCAACTTTGCATATGGACAATGACGATATACTCCCCAGCAGCTCCAGTTCAATCCTTAGCACTTCTCTAAAAGGAAGGCACCGAGCATCAGGCTTAAGATAACCACCAGGTGCGCCATCGGCAATGGAATCCGACAGCAAGATGCACAAGGGGATTGCTGGGTCGATCTGATCACAGTGTGATCAGCAAGGCAGCGTACGATTAACCTCTCCTGCAATATCGCCGCAGTGGCAAGTAATGGGAGCTATCATTTGTCGACTCTTGGACTGCGTGACAGCTCCGCGTATATTCTTGGGAGAACCGAAGAGGCCCCTCTTGCTCAGCACTGGACGAGTGGTGGTGCCACCAGGTGCTGTAGCACGGGTCGACTACGCCAATTGGTAACTGAGATCTGCGTGTGTATCTGTGTAAAGCCATGTGGTTGGCCATTCCTGCGTGTGCCTAGTTCGAAGGCCCTGCTGGCGAAGAAAGTACTTCAAACTCTCGTGGAGAAGCTTCTCTGATATTAGGTCAATCTCGTATCAGCCCCGCTTGGACGATCTTGCATTATCATTGTCATTCGACGAGACTTCAACCGCCAATATGTTATTGAAGTTGACGTGTACAGCGGCCATGCTCGTAAGAAAGACATCAGTGCGACGTAAGGGGAAGTACACTGACAGCCAGAGCTGGGGGCGGAGAAGCCGTGTAGATACGTGTGCAATGTGCCAATGCTAAACGGCAGGCTTGGGCATCTACACACCAGTTCGAGGTGAACATCTGGCCGAGCAGCCTGAGAGGCCTCCTGCGCTGTGCAGATACTGGTAAATCGCGGAGGCTGCAAATCTCGCCAATCGAAACAGCATGCGCAAGCGCGCTCAAATATCTATCCGCACATGTGTGCACGGGCATGCCCGCAGTACCCGCTGTCAAGCCCTGTAACAGTGCTCTGACGGAGATTCTATTGTTGGCAGCGCGTCACGATGGCGCTGTGAGGCGGTGTTTCAGGCTGTGTTGTCTCGGGCAGACGACTGGATGCCTCAAAGAACATGTCAGGGCTTCCCGCGCGTCTACGCGTCTGCAGCTGAAGAGCAGAACGTGGCACAAGCACAATCTCGTGCTGCAAGGTGCAATGCGCGGGTCAAAGCAAGGAGCGTCTGTGTTGTTTTGAGATGCGTCGAGAGTTGCCGTAGCTCTGTCTTTCAGTCTCGAGAAGCCTGGACCCCTTGGGCGAAACTCCGGCTATGCGGTTCGAGAACTGACCGCTTCCGGTGTGAATGACCAGCGCGCGCTGATACACTTGTTGACGGACTAGGCTGGGGAGGCTCTGCCTCTCGCCCTGCCAATCTCTACAATTCCTGTGCACTCTCTCTCTCCCGCTCGCCAGTCCCACTGCAATTCGTTGATCGCCGGTAGTTCGGAAATCCCGGCAGCGTTGCGGATCTTTCACATCTGACGCCTCGTTGGTGGAGGTGGCAAAGCAGGCACGACCAGGGCCAAGCGGACCAGTCTTACGCATAGGCTGTGCACGACTGCTACAACACGCATCACTCACCGGATCGCCCATATTCCCTTCTCCCACGCTGTCGCACACCTCCTACCGCCGCGTACCCTTTGAATCGCTCTCTACATCGCTATCTCGTCGCCGGCGACTCCCGCGGATCTTCTTGCGTCACCAACCACCCGCGGTCCCCGCTGCTGGACCCAACGCATCGTAACGACGGACCCCTTCATCAGCACCACGAGCGCCGCCGCGCCTGCTGGCAGTGCCAATACCTCGTCGCAACCCCGCTGCTGTTGAACAGCGCCGATTGCAGACAGTCTGCGAGCCAACATGTTGCCACAAGAACCGCTGCAGGCTTTCCTGCCGCCTACTACGCTTTCCCGCTCGCACCTACCCATTGAGCAGGCCTCGTCTGCAACACCCACCGCATATGTCGATGCTCTGCACACGCCATCTGGTGACGCCATGCGGCTAGCACGGTACAACAATAACAACAATGGACTGGGCTCGACTGCGAAAGGCATTATGATTGGCGTCTTCTCGGTCCTCGGCGCTGCAGGTGTCTGCTTCCTCGTCTTCGCTGTTATCTACTACTTCCGCTACACCCAGCAGGGGCGCGTATTTCTCGACCGGATCACACGGCCTGGAGAGTACGACGATGAGCAGCAGTTCGCGAAGGAGGAGGCTGAAGCGCTGGAGGAAATGGACGACCTGCAGAGAGCAGAGTATCTACGGGCGAAGGGTAAGATCTAGGGCTGCTGCAAGAGTATCGCCTAGGTACATCTACTAACATACACTAGCTTTCGTCCAAGCCAACCCTCCTGAGTCCGTGCAGACCGATATCTCCTTGTCGCAATTCCTCGCAATCCAAGAGAAGGGCGTTTCCGCGTGGGAGTTCGAACCAGAGCTCGAGATTGCGAATTGTTTTGTTGAGGGTCGAACTGAGATAGAGTTCTTCGACTCGGAGTGCAGCGTCCAAAGCAACCTTCCGATCCCAAAGCAGAACGAAGTGTACTACTGGGAGGCCAAGATCTACGAAAAGCCAGAGAACACAAGTATTGCCATTGGCGTCACAACAAAACCCTACCCTTTGTTCAGGCTCCCAGGTGCGTTTTCATACTCTGCGATCTGAACATGTCAATTAACCAGTATGCAGGCTACCACAAGTCTTCCATCTCGTACGGCTCCAACGGCAACCGACGCTACAACCAGCCCTTCACACCTTCTGCTTACGGGCCCGCATACGTTCAAGGAGACGTCATTGGTGTTGGTTACAGACCTCGAACAGGAACTATCTTCTTCACTCGCAATGGCAAGAAGCTTGACGATGTGGCACATGGCCTCAAGACTCAGAACTTCTTCCCTACGGTCGGCGCACAGGGCCCATGTCAGGTGCACGTCAATTTTGGGCAGATGGGATTCGTCTTTATCGAAGCCAACGTAAAGAAGTGGGGTCTCGCACCACAGACTGGTAGCTTGGCTCCACCACCTCCTTACGGCAGTGAACAGGGATCGATTCTGCTGGACTCTGGTCGTGAAGGTATTAGAGAAGGCATGGCTGGCAACTACATCTCCGCTGGATATGGACATGCAAGATCTAGCAGCCAACAAGTCCGTCTCGGACGTAATCAACCCACAAGCCCTGGCCCTCAACGCAGCCCCACTGACATCTCCCTGGCAGCTTTCAGCCTTGTGGACTCCAATGAAGACATTGGCGAAGGAACTAGCGCAGAGGCTAGCAACGCACACGATATAGCTCACGAGACTGCACGTGGCCTTGGGTTCCTACAGCCTGGTGAACTCCCTCCTGAGTACACCAGCCCAGTTGGATCACCCAACCTTGAGGCCGGCAGGCACATGCGTGACTATTGGGAGGAACGTGAGCAGACTCCCCTTCTGCAGAACCATCAACAGGAGTCGGAGTTCCAACGCCCTCTACCTAGCTACGACACCGCGGTCGCCGATACGCCACAGTTACGACAACCGACGATTCGTGTGCGTAGTGCTACTGAAACCTCACGCACACCCCGCGGAGGTCGACGTTAGCCATCTACCATCATTGTACTTTCAACCGCATTTTTCCTCTGTTTCATGGATCTAACTATACCCCATCTCTTAGCATATCCCCTCTCAACCAGGCTCGAGAGACTTCGCAGTGTACATATGGGGACTCGCTTTTTAAGGCTGTGACTTTGGCTCCAGCGGTTGGCGTTCGAAGCGAGCGAGTTGCAGCGCTGTTGCATGATTTGCATGGGCCCCGGCGGTTAGGTTGGAAGTGGCTTTCTCCAGCACATATCTTATCACGGAGTTCTGGGCAAGACGGCGTTATTGGCCTCGCAAATAGCGATAACCTTTTCGTACGATATTTTGTCAAAACACACGCATTCTTATGTTCAAATCATTGATGTCTTGATAAGCACCTACGGCCAGCGCAGAACGTGCTGCAGTGAGTTAGTATGTCTCGACGGATAAATTGCGAAGACTCGACACATGGTCAGTCGGTTCCGCACTCAAAGATCGTCGCGGTGTTGTTCTTGTCTCGTACAGCTTTCACTTCGCGGAGAAGAAAAGGCGCATCCAGCTCAAGGTCTGCAGATGCAGCAGCAGATCGAGCGAGGCAAGAGACTAATCTACAGTATGTACACATCAGGTATGGTCAGACCTCTCCACCTATACATTTCAGTGGTTGCGACCGTGATGATTAACATTATGCATTATCAACATTTAGATGATAGCGACAAGCCACGCAGCTCTCAACGAAGTTTTCTCTCTGGCTGGTACTGCGCTAGGCGACATGCAGGTTGGTCTGATGATGTAATCTTAGCCGTGGATAATCTGGTAGTTTCGTCCAATCAAACCCCGCAGTCCCAGAAATGCTGTATGCATCGCCGCTTCATCCCACCAGTAGCCGTTCATGTCCAGAACGCCGCGAGCTCGTCACGAACAAGCCTCTGCACTAACGAAGAAAGGCATCCCGCTCGAAGCGGCTGAAGACTCAATTTCAAAACTTTCGCATCTCTCCTCTCTCATAACCATTCCACAAGCTGCATTGCGTGACCACGGTACACTCAAAAGTACGGCATAACAGCCAAGATGCAGTCACACAGCAGACATCAGCCTGATCAAGGTATTTCAATAGCGTGTGCATGAGACCGGTGTTCGGCATCCTTGGTCTGCTCCCTGTGGTCCATCTTGATGGGAAGAGGGGTGCAGATTGAGGGCGGCGTTCTGAGAGATACGGTCGGAACTTGATCAGGTTAACGCCTGCGAAAGGACTTCATGCTTTGCGCCCCGTCTGGGAGGCTGCTACTGACTAGCATAGGGCTCGAAGATCACGAAGTCTCGCAGAAGACTTGAGTAATCCCGAAAGGTTGTCTGATACTGTATCAAGACCCTACGTCAACTGAAGCTATGTCTGCCGCTCATGACAACGAGAAGGGCAACAATGGGCTGGATGCGCTTCCACGTGAGGCTGTTTCGACCAATAGCTCGGTCTCGTTCGACAAAGATGTGGCTGTCGGCCTCGTAGGCGAGCACGCACGTGAATATGACCCTGCGGTTGAGGCTAGGGTGCTCAGGAAGATCGACTACCATCTCATTCCTGCACTTATTGTCGGTATGAATCAGTCCTGTGCAGTGTTGCTACATGATATGGAACGATCACTGACTCTTTGACCTCAGGTTATGGCTTGGTCTACTACGACAAGGCGATCCTTGGATCTGCTGTCCTGTTCGGCATGACCAAAGACCTGTCTCTGTCTGTCGTCAATACTCAGACCACGCCGCCTACGACCAACACTGAGCGTCTCAGCTGGGCTACGTCGTTGTTCTACTTCGGTATGCTGGCGGGCTTGTATCCAATGACCTTTGCGCTGCAACGCTTCAACATCGGAAGGATCCTTGGTGGCGTGGTCATTCTTTGGGCGGGTATCTGTATGCTTACAGCTGCTGTTACTACGCATCAAGGTTTGTATGCCCAGCGGTTCTTCTTGGGCTTCGTTGAGAGTATCATACCCACTGGATTCATGTGTATCGTGAGTGGGTACTACACTCAGGAAGAGCAGGCTTTGAGACAGTCGTGGTGAGTTTTAAGCATCCAAACTCTGAAGTTCACAGCACTTACATTTCCATAGGTGGTTCGCATCGACTGGACTGTTCACTATCATCGGTGGTGCACTCAATTACGGGTTCGCGCAGATCACTGGGGGTGCTCTACGCAGATGGCAGTATATTTACCTGCTCGCAGGCTGCCTCACCTTTCTTTTTGGCATCTGGTGCTTCTTCATTCCCAATTCACCCGCCACAGCATGGTTCCTCTCGCCGGCAGATCGTATAGTCGCTGTTGAGCGTCTCCGCAAAGGTCAAACCGGCGTGCGCTGCCAAAAGATCAAATTGTCACAATTCCGCGAAGCTCTACTCGACCTTAAAGTCTGGCTTGTCTTCATCCTCATGGCCTCTGCATACACGGTCAACGGCGCTGTATCTGGTTTCGGACCTCTCATCGTCAGCACATTCGGCTGGTCAACGCTCGAGTCCATTCTCTGGCAATTCCCACTTGGCGCTCTTTGCCTTGTCACAATCCTACTCTGCGGCTACCTCTCCAGCAAAATTCCAAACATTCGCCTCATTCTTCTCGTTGTAAATTGCCTGCCCGTCATCGCCGGCTGCGCAATGATCTGGAAGAGTGCGTGGACATTCCACGCCGCCACGCCCGTCGCAGGATACTCGATCATCGGCACCTTCGGTGCCGTCGTCAGCCAGACGATCGTCATCGGTATGTCCAACGTTGCAGGAGCCACCAAGAAGAGTGCTATGGCTGCAGCCATCTTCGTGGCATACTGCGTAGGCAACATCGTAGGCCCACAGCTCATCAAGAGCCAGACTAAGGCACAACATTACCCTGAGTTGTGGTCTGGCCTGATCATCTGCTACTGCATCACGATTGTTACGGCTGTGGCACTGTATGTGTTATTGAAGAGGGAGAATAAGAAGAGGGAGGGTTTATCGATTGATGAGAATGAGAGGGATAGGCTGGCCTTCATGGATTTGACGGATAAGGAGAACAAGTATTTCAAGTATGTTCTGTAGGTAGAGAGGTCGATGGGATATGAACTGGGTATGGTCGAGTATGTGTGTGTGTATGTTCGCGGAGGATTTGATGTTGCCGAGAGGCGGTATCTTCGGTGATGTCAAGACGATGGATTGTGGAGTTTATCAGTAGCTGGATGTGTGAATTACAGGTGGCGTGGTCTAAATAGCATTATTGATTTAGTAACCAGTCCTATCTTGAAGCATAGATTGTGTCACGGATGCTTCTCAACATGCCTTCTCGTCCTTCCTGTATGTTCTCGCTCACGGTGGAGAGGTGTAATCCCAAATTTTATCATGCAGTGATCAATTTACAGTTACAACTGACCTCCGTCGAATGTCCGAGATAGATACGTTGAGGGCGTTTGCGCCTCACGTCCTGAACTGAGACTAGATCATGCAAGGGCGTTTGCACCGTGCCGCGGGCCGACGCGGCAAGCCTCGTGTTTTAGCATGAGCCTGCTGCAACTCAGGTACCGCCGATGCTCTCTCTGCTCATGTCCAACATTTACTCAACGTCCACGCATTACCTGGTGTATTACGCGATGTTCATCTCCACATCGATGGTCCGCTTGCCGCCGCGATTGCCTCCGTAACGCAATCTGCAGATTACACGTCCCACAATACGTCACCCTTGGCTTTCGGAACGCGGCAGCTTCAGGCCCCTTCCACAGCAAAAAGACGCCTATGGACAAGGCAACCGGCGCATATGTGGAGACACAGCCAGCATGGATGCTCGGCTGCATCCCTGCAGTTCCGCACTGCCTCTTTCGCTGACATGTCTTTACTTATGTTCGCCATGTGGAGAGCACGCGACCGCCTTCCCTCCGCTACACTGCACAGTACGAGGACGTCCGCGGAAAGCTCTAGTGCCACACAGGTCACATGAGCACCAGGAATGTTGAGACTCAGGCTGGCGAGGCCTGCAAACCTGTCGAGTGCGTGCAATAGACTTGCTCTATTGTTCTTGCTGGCGATAGTATGCGCGAACGTTTTTCGCCGAGTAGTCTATGGTACGACCATGTCATTCTCTTATGACCTACACTACTGACAGAGAAATAGACAAGGCTGATCCATATCATTGCGACAAGTTGCTCCATCGAGGCCAATGGCTCGATTCACCCGACCGTAAACCCGAACGCAGAGCCTTTCAGAACTGGCAAGTACCAGGATGCCTGCTACACGAGTACACGACACCTGAGATCGCCGACTGCAATGAGGATGGCCAGGTGTTGTTCGTTGGAGACACAACAGTGCGACAAATCTTCTGGGCGACCGCGAAGAAGCTCGACAATAACTGGGCGAATGATAGACAGCAAGAACGGCACAAGCATGAAGATTTGCAGCTGCAAGTCAATAATGCGAGGCTGAAATTCATATGGGACCCCTGGCTAAACAGCACCGCTTTTGGGGCAGAGCTTCAGACGTACATTGAACGAAACAAGATCGGAATCAGCGCAGAAGAGAAGAAGACGCACGCCAGCAATGGCAAGCAGCGATCCGTTCTCATCTTTGTGGGCGGAGGGCTGTGGCATGCCCGGCATTTGGGTGAAGATTACCTCTCTACCTTTCACAACGTGGTGGACCGCGTTGCGGCAGTTATGTCTAGCACGCACGCTCGTCTTACTACGCCAGCGGATGCTCAAGCGCATGGAAGTAACAAAGTGGACGATCAGATATTCTTTGCCCCACTTCTGTCTCCAATAATCGATCGGTTAAGCCCATCACGAGAAGGGACAATCACCCAACATAAAGTTGGAGCTATGAACGATCATCTGCAGATGTGGTCCAACCGCGGACTGAAAGTGCCTTGGGTCTACCGAGACATGACAGAAACTTGGCCAGGGACCGTTGGCGAAAGCGGCCTGCATGTGATAGATCATGTTGCGACTCAGATGGCCGATGTTGTGCTGAACTACCGCTGCAACGCGAAAGTAACACAGAAGAATGGCTATCCCTTCAACAGGACCTGCTGCAGTGCCTATAGGTCATCGAACTGGGTACAAGTCATCATTAGTTTGGCCTCTGTGCTTCTAGCAGGCCTATGGACCTTCAATAGCTTCCTCCAGAGCACAAATCAGCGCTCAATGATGTTCGCTCTCACAGATACGCTCGTCGTCTTTGTGCTTGTCGCGGCATATTGTTTCATTGCTGACAGGACCCACGTCTTCGACAAGATCCCGAAGGAGTTTGCTAACATCGAGTTCCGGGTCATGCTAGGCCTTGCTGTGGTACTCTGTCTGCTGAACATCCAGAGCGCTCCCTCATCATCCGTCAAAAGCCGCCAAAACTTAACCGAGAAGAAAACTCGATCTACAACGTTCCTAACACGGGAACAGTCTGATGAGTTCAAGGGCTGGCTACAGATCTACGTTTTGGTTTACGCATATACAGGCGCATCAAACGTCCTTGACTTCTACAAAGTATTTCGTATCTTTGTTGCGCTTTACCTTATGCTGTCTGGCTATGGCCATACCACTTACTTCCTGCGGACGGGCGACTTCACTGCGCAACGAATTGTCGGTGTGTTACTGCGCATCAACACGTTGCCAATGTTTCTAGCACTTGCATTGGACAGACCATATACGTCGTATTACTTCGCAACACTGATCACGTTCTGGTTCCTCGTCGTGGCGTTGACGCTGCGAATTGGTCAGAAGTGGAACAACCGCCTTTTGCTTGTGATCCTCAAGGTGGGTATCATGGCATTGATCACAACCTGGTTTACGAACGGCCATAATGTCCTTGAGAGATTCGCTTCGGTAGTCAACATGCTCTTCCGAGCAAGACTCGACGTCAATGCTATGCGTTTTCATCTGAGCATGGATGGATACGTCGTTTACGTCGGTGTTATCACTGCAGCAATTCGTCTCGAGACACGTGCGAAGCTCCGAACACCATTCAGTCAGCTAGGCTTCGGTGGATGGGTCGTAAAGACCTATCTTGCTGTTCATCAGTTCCTGCTCGCTGCCCTTGCAGCGGTTGCTCTTCCCGTCTTCTGGATCTTGACGCAGCGGTCGAGAGACAAGGAAGACTACAACTGGTGGATGCCTTCTTGTGCTTGGATTCCCGCCCTTTCCCTTGTAGTCCTTCGTAATGCGACCGCCTTCCTGCGAGCAAGGTACTGCGCACCATTTGCTTGGCTGGGGCGAATGTCTCTCGAGTTGTATATACTTTCGCAACACATCTGGCTTGCAGGCGATGGCGAGGACATTCTCCGCATAGGGTTTCGTTATGGCAGCGGTACCTTCTTAGGAGATAAGTGGCGTGATCTAATGATCCTCACTCCACTGCTCTTGTGGTTTGCGTGGAAGGTGCATGATGGTACCAGAGTGACCACGGCGTGGATTGTACACGGTCAGATTACTTCGACAGATCTGGAACAAAGTGAGCTACCTATGAATGAAGCCGCCATTGAGCTCTCAGGGTGGCATCAGCCAGAAGAAGACATAGAAGATCAACGCCGGAATCAGCAAAGTGCGCGCAACAAGCTGTTGCTGAGGGCAGGCGGTATCGCTTCCGCCATTTGGCTTATAAACGTGGTAGGTTGCTAAAGTGTCTGATCAAGAGCTTCACTGATGGTCACAGTTATACCCATAAGATATGAGATAGTGCATTTGCGAAGCGCATTTGAAGATTAGTACCGTTCTGGCAGCATCAGAACAATTTACGGAAATAAGCCATAGTAAACACATGTCGCGAATCCGTCTATCTTCAAATAATTTGTCGATGTGGTGATCTTCACGCAGAGTTGGATGACAAGTCATGACCAAGTTCATCGACAATGGAAGATACCAGACGCCCTCAAAACCTCGTACTTTGCCAGACGTTGCCCCTGATCTAAGAGTTGAAACATCGCCAGGTGCCAACCGACCAAGGCTCTAGTGGCAATCGTGAATTCGAAAGACTGATCAACAGCAAGCCAAACGTGCCATGCATCTTGTCCCGAATCCAACAGCCTGGGCTGAACACAAATGGAGGAACACCCAGGAGCGGCACCTTCCAGACACTCAGTATTGGTAGCCACATGCAGCCGAGGAAAAGAACGGCTGGTGATCCCCATTCGGTGCCGCTCGCATGTCGAGTGCGCGTTGTGTTGTTGACCGCGCGGCCGCGTCAGCACTCCACCCACCACCACCGTCACCAACTTCACGCTAAGCACGCATCCAGCGCGACCAAAGGCTCTATGCGATGCGGCCAGCAAGGCGCACACAGCGCATCCTCGATGTAGGTATTGTCAATACACAACCCCGGAATCCATTCATGTCTCCTTCAGGCCCGCGACAAGCATGCACCAAATTCGTCAGTCGCACAGCCCCGCCGCAGGATCCCGGAGCCGGCTGCAACCAAGATGCTGCTGCGCCCGCAAACACCGCACCAACAGAAGGTGATCTCGTACGTTACGCGTGCCTGTCACTAAAGAATGCTCTTCCCGGAGAGAAAAGTGGGTGCAGTGCGCCTTGGGTGGATTGGCGATCTTGGAACACGTGGGTTGCGGTGTTTCTGGACGGAGCAACCAATAAAGCAGCGAGCGAGGTGAATGTGCAGCCAATGGGGGCACCTGCGGCCGTGAAGGGTTAGTGGGTGTGCGTGGTACGAAACGTCAGTTCTGAGCAAAGATATGTGAGGGAGGAGCGGTTGCGCAGGGTTCTACATAACCGGCAGGAGCGCATTTCTGGGTAAAGTATTCCTTCTTTCTGTTGCCGGGGTGGTGGTTACTACTGTCTAGAAATCCCGATCCCCTGTGCGACTTATTAGATTCTATTTCCGTACCTTCTCTGCCTACTCGCGGGGTTCGAGGGTTCAAGACGGCCAAACACATCCGTTCGCTCGCGTCTGCAACCGTAAGCCCGAAGCTGACCACGATTGGAAGACGCCAGCGACTACGGCTTCCGGACGTCCCGCACTTATTCGAGCGTCAGCGCCCAGTGGATGAGAGGCGTTTTTTGCGACTTTACCTTGCACTTGCGACCGTTTGGCATCGAAACTCCTCAACTTCTTGGACCATCTGCCTGGCTCGGTCATCGACAATTGTTACACCGCTGCAACCATGTATCTTGACAAAAGAGACAACATGGGCTTCCAGATCGCCCCGGCCCTCATCATCTTCCTGGTTATCCTCGGCGCGGGTGCGCTTGTCGTCTGCGGCTTTGCAGTCATGCGCTTCTGGGGTGGCGACGATGCTCAGGATACTAGCTATATGAACCGCTCGGTCGAACAAGACCGGTACATGAGAGAGGTTCGAGAGCGGACGTGGGGCAAGCTGCCGCGGTACTACGTAAGGCAGCAGTCGAGTCGAGGGAACCTGCCACATGACGGCCAGAGCGTGAAGTATGTCGACGTACATAACCTCATTTAAGCAGTAGACTGACTACTTGCAGCGCAAGCAATACCACGTATGGATGAGCGATGCCTCAACGAGAACGAGGAGAGCCATGATATGACATAGTATATCGACATCCCATTACCAACCGACCACAGTCTTGGAGACGTGCAGCTTAACGTCGCTGACCTTAATGACCTTCCGAGTCTTGAACTTATCAAAGAGCTATTGCAATCTGGCCACGTTCTTTAGCGATGTGACGGAAGCCTCGCCTGATGGCGACGAGATGGTGCCACAAGGGCGCTGATGGAAGCAGACATTCGTTTGTGGTATAGGTATGACCCGCGGTAGCCTTGTGGATACGACGGGCCTGGGGTATACCGGGTTTTATCGCGCGCTGCTTGCTTCATGAAGTTTGGGTCATGGGTAGACTTTGGCACGATCGAGGGCCGAAAGACGCAAGCTTTCTAGATCGATACCGACCCTGGCCACTGGCCAGGCAATCCACTCCCAGTTCTGAGTGCCTACAACCAATGCTGCGGTAGTCACCAGGTTGACGGCTGAATGGTCGAGCCACCACAGCCCTTCGACTTCTGCCAACAAGCATCCGTAGTGGGCCACAAGAACCCAAGCCTCGGTAGACAATTGCTCAACCAGCTTTGTATAGTCCAAAGAGCACGAGAATGCAAAATGAAACAGCGATGTCCAATCGAATGATTGTCCTTCCGAAGCGTCTTTCAAGCTCCACACAATCTGGAATGTTGCGCATAGACACTGCCAAGTATATCGAAGTGTCTCGAAATGGTCTTCGTACGCTCTTCGTGGATTCGACCACATCGACTCCAATATCTTCAGCCGCCTGAACTCTCGCGCATGTGCGGAAGATACAGGAGGCGGGATATCCCACGACTCGCGCTGCACGACGTAACGAAGAGGGCCCTCTTGTATCTTGCTCCAGCCAGGCACAAGTATAACCTGTGCCCCTCGCAGCGTCTTTAGAGCGTTGCATATGATCCGCACTGCTTCTGGGATGCTTATCTGTGCGGATGTCCGTACATCCGTACCCGGAGCCATCAGGCTGCGACAGGCATCCCTGGCTTGGAACGTGCTGAACACTGACAGTGTACTGGAGAAAGCAAACAATGCTTCGACGTTGTCGCTTGAGATGTTCCGGACCTGACTCATGTACTGTTTGAGACCCACGTTGAGCTCGAGCGCTGCCATTCTCTGGTACTCTTTTTGAACTTCCGTAGAGTCCGTTGTCGTTGAAATATGGAGAGCTGTGATAGCCAAAATGCCATGGATAATGAAACTGTGATCCATTGCAAGCTTTGGTATGGCAGTGCACCATGCCAGTTGAGATGGAGTGCCATGGCTGATCGAAGTGACAGTATTGGTTGCAAAGTGATGGAGTAGCTTGCCAGCGTAGGGACGAACAGACCCGGGCAGTCGTACAAGTATGTCTTGTTCCAGGAGCGCATTCGTGAAATGAGGCTCCTTCAGAGACAGGGAGAGAACAGGATGTGGGCGTTGCTGAGTCTTGCCGCTACTTGAATCTGAGCTTGGCGATGTATTTGATGTTTGCAGACTACAAGAGTAGCCGCGTTTCTTGCAGTTCAAGCATCCACCTGCGGCTTCATCGCACTACTTGGGTCTGTCAACAATCCTCATGCCCAGCTAAACAGAGCTACACGATGAATCGGTTGCCGTACCTTGATCTTCCTCTGTCTGCAATTTGTACACCCCGACTTGGATTTTCGATGGTACTTGCGTGCACACATGGCGTGGACGTGACAAGTACGTGGTTCCGTGGATTGATTGAGGTTGTCGCGGGCGGCAATGGCGATCGCTTGTACATGAGATGCGGGAATGACTTGCGAGGCCCGCTTTTCCAGGCAAGGCGTCAATTGCACAGCACTGACGCGCTGGCCACATGCCTCTGACTCGCCATCATCATCTTTTATCCATCTCACGGCATCGGTTTTAACATCCTCATCGAGATAAATTGGGATCTCGAATATCATTGATTTGCAAAGAGACCCGCGCCTGCTCGCTTTTTGCGACCGCTGAAGGCGGGGGACCCGATGCAAGATTCAGCCCCCACGCAGTATTAGTCCAATCTAGCATGCGTTGAGCTGCATACATGCACGCAAGTACAAGTACGATCGCGGTTGCCGCCATTGCTGTTCTTCTGTACTTCGACCGAGTTACCGAATTGATTGACACGATGCTTCGAGGGATCTCAAGCTGCCTTTTGGTCAGCCTTGCTCTGGGCGCCGGCGCACAGCACAATGCTTCAAGTATACTCAATGTCGATCCACTCCAACAACCGTTTCCTTACTACTTCCCGCCTCAGAGCGAGGCAGGTCGCTCGTCGCTCTTTCCGATGCCAACTTGCCAAGGTATCACTTTAGAAGAGGCAACTATTGATCAGTTGTCCGGGTACATGAGGAATGGAGCGCTGACTTCCGTACAACTCCTTCGATGCTATCTGAAGAGAGTACAGCAAGTTGATGGCTATATAAACTCCATAATCGAGCTCAACCCAGACGCCGAGGAGATCGCTGCTGCATTGGATGCTGAGAGGGCCGCTGGCCATGTACGTGGTCCTCTGCATGGCCTACCTTTCATCATCAAAGACAACATTGCTACGAAGGACAAGATGGACACGACTTGTGGAAGCTGGACGCTTTTGGGGAGCATTGTACCGAGAGATGCGCATGTGGTTGCAAAATTACGACAGGCGGGAGCATTATTGATGGGTAAGGCGACCCTTTCGGAGTGGGCTGATATGCGATCGAACAACTACTCTGAAGGTTACTCCCCTCGAGGCGGCCAAGCAAGAAGCGCTTACAACCTCACTCTGAACCCGGGCGGAAGTAGCTCTGGTAGCGCAGCGGCGGTAGCAGCGAACATTGTGTCGTTTTCACTGGGCACTGAAACAGACGGGAGCGTTATCAACCCTGCTGAAAGGAATGCATTGGTCGGTATCAAGCCAACCGTCGGACTGACCTCCCGGGCTGGCGTGGTGCCAGAGAGTATCCATCAAGACAGTGTTGGCACCTTCGGGCGAACTGTGCGCGATGCAGCATACGCCTTTGATGCTATCTACGGTGTCGATCCCAGGGACAACTATACTATTGCTCAAGAGGGTAGAACGCCTAGTGGTGGCTATATGCAGTTTCTAACGAACAGGTTCGCTCTTGAGAATGCAACCTTCGGAATACCATGGGAGAGCTTCTGGATTTACGCAGATGAAGAGCAGCAGTCGCAACTTATCTCAATTATTTCGGCGCTCAAAGCTGGGGGTGCTACAGTTATCAATAACACTGAGATTCCTAGTCGGGAGCTGACGATCTCACCTGACGGTTGGAATTGGGATTTTGGAACGGCACGTGGATACCCAAACGAGTCTGAATACACCGTTGTCAAAGTGGACTTCTACAACAACATCAAATCATACCTTTCCGAGCTTGACAACACCGACATTCGCTCTTTAGAAGACATAGTAGCCTACAACTACGCCAACGATGGTACCGAAGGTGGCAACCCATGGCCTCTAGGCATTCCTGCATTCTACTCCGGACAGGACGGCTTTCTTGCATCTCTGGAGACAAAAGGCATCATGGATGATACCTACTACCAAGCACTAGCATTCACACAGAAGGCCACGCGCGAGGATGGAATTGATGCAGCACTTGCGAATAATGGGCGACCAGTTGACGTACTCCTGGCTCCCGCTGACGTTGGGCAGTCTTACCAGCTCTCAGCGCAGGCTGGGTATCCAGTCGTCACCGTTCCAGTTGACGTGCATTCCCGTTCAGGTATGCCATACGGTCTGGCATTAATGGGTACTGCGTGGAGCGAGGCTACTTTGTTGAGATGGGCTAGTGCAATTGAGGATTTGCAACTTACCACAGAGCGTTTGCCGAAGAGAACTCTACCGAAATGGTACGGTTATAAAGAAAGGAACATTCCTGTTCCATTCTTAGATCCTTAGTGTGGAGGAAGCATAAATCGACATCGCAGAAGAGTTAACAATCTCATCGCGGTTAAGAAAGCTGTATAGTATGATACCCAGTATCGCATTTTCAATGCCACTTTATAGCTTGTGATCTATCAAGAGCCGCTTCATGTCCATACATATGACGACCACGCTCGACAAGCCTCAATCAGCCACGTAAGACCAGCTTACTACATTTCATGCTCCTTGCCGAGACTGCACACCTTCTACGCGTAGATGTTCTCCTTGGCTTTGCGCTCGGCCTCCTCCTCATCGGCCTTACGCTCAGCCTCAGCTTCAGCTCGGGCTTTCTCTTCGGCTTCCTGGTTGGCCTTCGCCAGCTTCTCATCGTCCTTCTTCTCTTGTTCTCGCTGTTTCTGCTCAGCCTCTTTCCTCTCTTGCTCTCGCTGCTGTTGCTCAGCTTGCTTCTGTTCCGCGTCCTTCTTCCTCTGCTCAATATCCTTCGCCTTCTGTTCAGCGTCCTTCTTCTTTTGCTCGGCACCCTTCGCCTTCTGTTCTGCTTCTTTCTCCTTCTTTTCACGCTCCTCTTGCTCAGCCTTCTGCTCCTGTTGCTGGTCGGCCTTCTTTTCGTCTAGTTCACGCTGCTTCTGTTCAGCATCCTTCTTCTTTTGGTCTTGCTTTTGCTGAAGCAGACGCTCACGCTCTTCGTCTTCCTTTCTCTGCTTCTCCTTGTCGTCCTCGTCATTATCCTTTGCATCGTCACGGCCTAGCTCTGCGGCATCTTTGTTGTCCTCGACAGGTCCAATCACCTTGACTTCGATCGCAATCTTCACATTCAGCTGCACATCGTTGATTCTATTCTCGTCCCTCTGTCTGTCTTCCAGAGTCGCTTCGAGAGCGGCGCGCATGCGTGCGGCCGGATCCGGGATGACTGCCGAGTGGGTAGGCTTCGCGTTGAAGATGACCGCTTCGACGGTCTTGGTCGCAAGTGCTTCGGACGCATCCGTTATCTTCGCAGCTCCTGTAGCCTTCGGATCATCGGCTACAGTCAAGGTGCGTGGATCGTAGACTGTGCTTTTGTAAGATTTTGAGTCGTTGTAGAACCGGGATGCATGCTTACCCATAACGGTTTCGGTCACCTGTTTACCCCTGTTGGCCACCACCACTCCTTGTTTGAACACGCTGGTCACAGTCTCACCGTTCTCTTTCTTGTCCTTCTCTGCCTGGAGATCGAGCTTTACTGAAATGACGATCTCTGTCACGACAAGTACGACAATGCTCTTGTCTGGCTCTTCCTGGGCCAGTGCTACGGCACGCAACACGTTGTCCAACTCGATCTCAGCAGCATTATCCTTTTGAACCATGAGAAGGCCTCGGTTGACTTGTTGAATCACCTCCTCGTTCTTACGTGCTACATCTGCGCCGATCGCATCTTCCTTTTGAGCTTTGTCCTTATCGTCATCATCAAGATTGATGACAATGAAATTTTCGAGTTCCACCTGCGCAACTTCTGCAACGGCTTTGGATCCGAGAATAGTAAGGTCCGCTATGGCCTTAGAGCCTGTAGCTGCGCAGATATCGGTCCTTGGTAGAGTGTTTTGACGCGGTACGAGGTCCTGGAGGGTGCGGGGATTGACGACGGGCTTGCATGCTATCATCGTGTCAATGTATTGTTTGGCAAAAGCGTCGACCTGTTGTGATAAGAGATCATACCTGCGAGGCTGGCTGCAAGCAGCACCGTAGCGAGAATCTTCGAAGGCATTCTAATCAGGGTGTAGCGGCACTTTGGAAAGATGAACAAAGATTGAACGACGTCACAGACGTCTGTGTGAAAAGATTGAGCTTCAAAGAACGACTTGGAACTGATGGTGAAAGTGTGGGTGCCGGACATTTATCGTGTCTGCCCTCATGGCTTATATGTATCTCTGGCCATGTCATGCTTTCTATTATTTTTTGATCGTATCGGTCCTACCGTACACAAAGGCTGTGGTATGTCCTACTATGCGTCGCATGAGATGCAGACTGTTGCCTGAGATCTGCGGCTGTAAAATTTCCCGGAACTGCCAAGGATATCTTTTCCATGGCTAAGATTACACGATAGGCGATTCAATGGTTGTTGATCGAAACATAATGTGCACGCCAAGTCGTATGGCGGGTTGTACATGTAGTCGAGACGGAACTGAAACTCGAAAGCAATGTCATACTACCGTTGAAGAATAACAGCAATCACTTTCAGAATATCACTGGGCCAGTCCATGCGACCGTCTCGGAAGTATACAGTTCTGATCACGTTGGTGGGACTACCTAGGTAGTCGAGCGAAACTTACGACAGTGGGCATCTTGCGGACTTTGGTGGCCACTCCTGGCGCTGAAAGGAAACTTCTGATCAGAGTATTACTGCAGTCGTCCCCCGAAAGTCTCAGAGTGCGAGACCGAAAGGCAAACGCGCTGCAATTGTGATGTGTACGTGAGGCGCGTCATCGTGCTTTCTGGCCGAACGTGCGCCCACTTGTGGGGCACTCTCAAATCGTCAGAACTTCCCTCAGCGCCGACCTGCACGCCTACTACGAGCGGTACGACATCTGGTACCGCCACACCTCAAAGTTCACTGTGCTGCTGCCTTTTTCTCGGATACCTCACTGTCCGCGCCATGCATGAGATTGTCACCCTTCAGTTTGGCTCGCAGAGCAATTATCTTGGCACGCACTTCTGGAACACACAAGTAAGTTTTCATTCGCATTCTCTGATGAGCGGTTTTTCGTGCAGTTTTTCTGCACGTTTGAGCTGCTTTTTAGGTCTGACAAGATGCATGTATGTGGGGAGGCCGCGTAGTCCTCCGTCATAAGCATATACGAGGTTGACTTGATCCACTACATGTACTAGACATCCGCAAACCCCGCACGCAAACATTTAACTGAAGTTGAGAACTCTCTAACGAAGCTTTCATCAGGAATCGTACTTCACATACCCTCCTGAGCCTGAGTCAGCCGTAAATCATGATGTTCATTTTCGAACCGGGATTGCCCCAGATGGATCCGACACGTTCACCCCAAGAGCGCTTATTTACGATCTCAAAGGCTCCTTTGGGAGCATGCGAAAGACTAACGCTCTATATGAAGCTGAAGATGATAGGAACATACTAGACCAGACCGGCGTATGGCCATCGAAACCTATTGTGCATCGAGCCGAGCCAATCCCGCAATCTCTCTACCAGCAACACCTTGATGCTGGCTTGGAGCCACCCCGGCTGAGTACTTCTATAGTGAAATACTGGTCTGATTTCAACCGAGTCTACTACCATCCCAAGTCAATCGTCCAGCTGTCCGAGTTTGATGTCAATGACAAACTCATGCCTTTCGAAAGCTGGGATGTTGGCATGGATCTTTTTGAGAAGCTTGAACGGGAGGTAGACTTGGTCGACAGAGATCTCAGACCATTCGTCGAAGAGTGTGATGGGCTACAAGGCCTGCAAATTATGACAGGCGTCGACGATGCCTGGGGCGGCTGGGCGTCAGGTTGGCTTGAGCGACTGAGAGACGAGTATGGTAAACTCAGCATATGGACATGGGGACTAGGAGACCAAGGAGCAAATCTGAACGTTCCGAGGGTATGTGTTTCCCTGTCTCCTCACCAAGGCCGGTGCCTAACGAAGCATAGGAGAAGCGTCTGCACCAGATCGTCAACTCAGCTCGATCACTCCAGCCTCTTGCGGAGCAATCATCGGTATACATACCTGTTTCCAACCGACCAGGCAAGATTCCAGACTATGTATCTTACGACCCAGCTTCGGCGTGGCACGTGAGCGCTCTGCAAGCTGTGGGTATAGAAAGCATGACAATGTCGTCTCGCTTGAGAACATCGAATGGCAGACATGGGACATTGCAGGATATTGAGAACACTATCAACAGTACAGGGAAGCGGAGGATAGCTAAGTTCGAGATGAATATCGCCGACCCAGACGTGCTGTCAGAGAGGACCAAGGATGAACTTGCAAGAAGCGAAAAAACCAACTCCAAAACTTCTGAGTACTCAAGTGAGGATGTCACCGAGTTGGAGAGCTTTGACATCGACACATTCACCAAAGACTATCGACTTGTGTCGGGTAAGACCAACAGGAGCGAGCACATCTTTGCAAGAGCCGAAGCATATCGCGGAGCTTGGAGTTTGTCCGATAAAGCAGGCCGAAACCCCCGGGATCGATTTGGGAGTGGGCCAGCAGTAGAGAGGTATGTTCTTTGGTGCATTCTCCTCGGATCTTCATCTCCCGTACATGAGTTGATCACGTCACTCTGTGGCGGTCTGAGCTGGCTGTTGTCTTGTGCGATCTATCGAGCGTTATATGGAGAACACTAACGACTTTCAGATACACCGCGTCGTTGCTATTTCCAGTGCTGGATAGCTTCCCATCTATTTTCAAACAGGAATCCGGTCACACCGACAAGCTTGCGGTCCATGCTGGACTCACCACAAGCACGGCTGTTGCGGAGCAAGTACGAGCGATAGAGCAGATTGCAAAGCGCCTGGTCTCAATTGATGAGAGGGAAGCACTCTGCAACGGCTTGCAAGTGATTGCAGAGGAGTATGATGAAGGCTGGGATGGTGACTTCACAGACACCGATGACGATGACTGAGCAATATCACAATGCTGCTCTTACCCTGGCTCGAAATTCATTAGAAATACACGCGACCTGCGCAGTTTGGCATCACTCCTGGCCCCCCTTGTCATTCCTTCGCTGTCAACAACACGAGGTGGCTTGCCGCTGTCGGCCAGTTTTGTACAGGTTCTAACCGGGAAGACACAACATACCCGGCGGAGGACCCATGCACAACCGCACGCTATCGATAAACAACGCACCGAAATGGTGCTTCAATATTTTGAACACGGCATTGCATCATGACGTAGCGCGCCTATCAAGACCGTCAGATCGAAGCTTCCAGGCGATTATCTTTCGTAGGAGCAGATATCTGATCGTTTACGTGGAGCCTCGAGATGTTAAACGATCGAGATCGGAACTGCACAGGACACTCGACACCCATTTCCTCAGGGTTGCCTAAGATCAGCGCATCACATGATCAATAGTAACAATTTTGTTGCTGGTGACGAGTTGATCAGTAACGGGCGGTCGACAATTTCATGCCGCTTTGCACGGTGGCTCGCGATCCCCGCGAAATCCAGGTCAACAAGTTCCACCAAAAAGCACACCAGCGGGGTCGGGTTTAACCCACCTCAATAATGGTTGAGTTCACCACATCCTTTGTGTGCTCTTAAACATTGCCGGGACGGTTTACTCGCATTGTTTGATTGGTACGCGCGACAAAAAGCCAGCACAGTCTAGTAGTAAGCGCGGCTTTAAGGTTCACGTCTCACGACATCTCGCTTGCCCTCCGTTGCGAGAAGCAGTCTTACGATAAGAGTGGAACCAGCCTGGCTAACAAACGGCGCCGGAAGCTTCTGCAGGTCCCGCGCAGGAACACCGAGTGCAATCCACCGATGCGCGTTATTATCAGACGTCTGCTTCAGGGGTGTTCATCTTTCTCGCGACCTCGATGCATTTGATATCACACTGTTGTGAGCATGTCGAAGCTACAATGAAAGGAGTGGCTATGCGGCGGGGAAAACCACGTCCCCGCCCAGCCTCTTGTCAGGGGTCCTGGCTGTGTTGCTGCATGGCGCAGAACCTCCCGAGCTTTCGATATTGATGCCTGCCAGCGATCGGCTGGGTTGCCCAAGGGTTGGCGCCGCATACAACGGCCTTTCGCCATGAACCTACCACCGGTGGTAATCTGCGCCGCATCCCCGCCATCGCGACAGCAACCAGCCGGCTCATGCATGTCGTGCTCTAGAGCGCAAAACCTTCTCCCGCACCATCGCATCATCGACCGGAGTTCATTGATGTGATCAGCCAAGCGAACACTGTGATCGTGAAGAAACGAACAGTCAGGCTGCTGCCAAATACTCCACAACACCTGCCAGAGCGCGATACCTGTCAAGGACTATGGACCGCACCTAGCGCTGCAAATCCTATCACCAGATCGCCTCTTCGATGGGGTGCTGCTATTGATAGACACCAAGCTTTTCGAGGCTGGTCACTATCCTCGGCTCAGCAACGGCGGCGCACGCTTCCTCGACGCCCAGACCACCGGTCATGATTATGGCTGTGGTTACATCATAGCTCGGCTTCTGGGAAGGCTCTTTTGCGGACACTTGCCGATAGAGTGATGGCTAGCTCGAGAAAAGATGCACGACTCATCGTCTCCACCACAAATCGATATCAGCGACCATGGCGCATGAGGCTGCCTAGAGCGTGCGATTACGAGAGCGCGGTTGCATGTTCCACGGCGCAGCGCAGTATGCGTGCAATCTATGAGCCTTGCCATGTACACAGTGTGGTCAGCAAGAGAGGCAGGCGTGGCAGGGAGCGTTCACTCGATAGCTTACACCTCGACACATCCTAGCACACGCCAGCATCCCCCTGCTGTTCGTATGCATGCCGATACCTGCCGGTTCGATGATTGGCCTGATCAAAAGTTGGTTTTACGAGTTGCTAGGGCAATTGACCTATCGTATTCGAAGCTCGCCTACATTGTGCTTGCCTTTTGAAGGGAAGGTGCTTCTCACCCACATACCACGCGACCCACTCTTACGAGAATCTGCCGTCAGTGGATGGAGACCAAGGTCATCACCAGCATCACCGACCACGAGCCCTATCAAGGGACGATGTCGGAGTCCTCTCCACCCTGCCATCTAGCGTATGCAACCCTAGCCGTTGCTCGACCTGCATGTCGCCCCGGATGGCTGGGTCAGAGTTTAGTGGTTCTGCCAGAGGATGCATATTAGGATCGACTTCCCCTCTCAACCACATCTGATTCTCTACCAGTCATAAAGACCTGCCAGTAATTGCAACTCGCTCGCTACGGTTGCACATTCACTCTCGTTCAGTACTTGTGCCTCACTCGCTCGAGCACTCTAATCATCATCACTGGAAACAGGATGAAGGTCACCACCACCATGTTGGCCCTCATGGGTGCGGCAGCCGCCGCCCCAGCTGCCGAGTACAATGAGTACAAGGAGTACACTCCTGTAAGTGATATCTGACTCTGCGACTGCATTGCTATGCTAACATACAACAGGCCCCTACCTCTTCGGAGGAGAAGCACTACACCCCGTCTCCAGTATACTCTGAGGGTTACCCTGCCAAGTCTAGCACTCCGGCGTACCCTACCTACCCAGTCTACTCGGAGACCGTTCCTACCAAGCCCAGCAGCACTCCCTCGTACCCCACCTACCCGGTATACTCTGAGACTCATCCCGCCAAGTCCAGCACTCCGGTCTACCCTACTTACCCGGTTTACTCTGAGACTTATCCCGCCAAGTCCAGCACTCCGGTCTACCCTACCTACCCGGTTTACTCTGAGACTCATCCCGCCAAGTCCAGCACTCCCGTGTACCCCACCTACCCGGTATACTCTGAGACTCATCCCGCCAAGTCCAGCACTCCGGTCTACCCTACCTACCCGGTTTACTCTGAGACTCATCCCGCCAAATCCAGCACTCCGGTATACCCTACCTACCCTATCTACACCCCCAAGCCATCGACTTCGGAGGAGAAGAGCTACCCTGTGCACACGCCCTCTACTACTCCTTGCCCTGAGAGCAGCACTTCGGAGAAGCACTACCCCCCTACTCCCAGCTCTTCGAAGTACTACCCCATCCCGCCCAAGCACTCCAGCTACCCGGTCTACTCTACTGGCCAGCCTCCCAAGCCATCCACCACTCCCTGTACGACCACTTCGACCATCTACGTTCCCCCACCACCGCCACCCCCGAAGCCAACCACCCACTACGGCAACACCACCACTCCCTGCCCTACCGAGTCCAAGACTCCCCCTCCCCCTCCTCACGAGACTACTGTCTACACCACAAAGGGCACTACAGTCTACAGCACTGTTGTGATTACTTCTTCCAAGCCCGCCCCTCCCCCGGCGCCCCCAGTTGAGACTCACCCTGCGCCCGTTCCCAGCAAGCCAGTTGAGACTCACCCCGCGCCCGTTCCCAGCAAGCCAGTTGAGACTCACCCTGCGCCCGTTCCTAGCAAGCCAGTTGAGACTCACCCTGCACCTGTCCCCAGCAAGTCGGCACCAGCTCCTCCCCCAGCGCCCCCAGTCGAGACTCACCCTGCTCCGGTCCCTAGTTACTCGGCACCAGCTCCTCCTCCTGCTGTCGAGACCCACCCTGCCCCAGTCCCCAGCCAGTCGGCTCCGGCTCCTCCAGCGGTTCAGACTCCTGCCCCCAGCAAGTCGGCACCTGCTCCACCAGCTGCTGCCACAACATCCGCTCCCGCTCAGTTCACTGGCGCTGCGAGCTCCAACAAGGCCTTTGGCGCTTTTGTCGCTGCCGCTGTTGCTTTTGCCATCCTGGCATAAGCCTAACAGACTCTGGAACATACCTTTCTTCACTTTCCTTTGACGCGCTACTATTAACGACCCGAATAATGACAACGTCACGCCTGGCATAGAACGGGGTCCTTACATACTGTCCTTACACAAGGCTTCTTTTCTTAGGTGGCATGGCCTAGCCATGGAACATTTTTCGTTCTCGATGTCGTATATTAAATATGCAGCTGCAGCCGTCATCGAGGAGGACGACTGGCATGGAGGCTTGGAGATTAACAGCTGGGCACAATAATGTCTTTACCTGGAAACGTAGTCTAGATAGTAATGCTAGTCACTCTTCAAGTGTAGAAGTGCCCTGTACTGCTGAAGATGACATTGCCTCCTTTAGTGATTCTATGCGCACTGTGCCAGCTAGCCGGGTCAGATCCTGAGATTGGCCGAACCCCCACCGCACATCCTTGTTAGGGCCCCATAACTGATCTCATAGCTGTTTGGGATGCAGAACAAGCTTGTAGATGTTAAAGGCCCACGGTCTCTTCGACGTTGTGATTATCTGCTCGACAATCGTCGAGAAACTTCATGATTCATCACTCACACGAATTTATATCTACGTCATCGTAAGCAGCTGTTGTGAAGTGCGGGGCGGTATACAACGAAAGCATATTTAGCAACGATGGATAGAGCCTATCCTGCTGCCACTTCTGGATCTCGTTCCAAGCTTATATCTGGGAGTTTCAAGAAGATCTTCAGCGGTCCGGGTATCTCACATCCTCACAAAACTTTCACGGCACAGCTCTACAACGCAGAACAACGGTTCAACATGCCTTCCAGCAACGACATCAAAACTAGCGCCAACTCTAGATTTCCGGACACATCAGATGCACCCGGAGAACAGTTTGAGCCCAGACAGACAGCGACTAGCGAAGACTATGAACCAAATCCTTCAAAGAGCATTCAGCTCAGTCCAGCGAGGCAGAGGCTTATTGACGACGTATGTCTTTGCAATATTCCAGTCTTCCACACCAGCTGATGTGACTCCAGATTGTTGCACTCTACAGCTGTCAGCCCACCGTGGAGCGCGTCAAGCGCTATACCCCTGACTGCGTATATGACGATCAATTCGTGTATGCCAACGACCGCTACAAGATGGCTGGGCAATGGTTTGCACTGCCCAAGCTATTCAAAGCCTCCATCAACGAAAGCTACGAAGTTATTCGATCCGACGACGACATGATTCAGTTCAAGAACAAGCAATCCTGGACTTTCAGAGGCATCCCCAAGACCGCCACTATCACTGGGCTCGTCAGCCTGAGCCTGGATCCAGCGACCAGGGATAGTGAATTCATGCAAATTAAGTATCACAAAGACCAGGCTAACGAGAAGGACTATAGCCATGAGGGGTTGGGTTTCTCGTTCAAGAAATGGCAGGCTGATAACGTGGTGCAATATCTTGATATGCCAGAGTTGAAGGAATTTGAGGCGGATAAGAATGCTGCTAAGGAACATGTCAGGAAGTATGGCACCGGTAAAGAGAAGGGCAATGCGCCGAAGCGCGATTTTACATCGTGAGATGGACACCCCGGGAGTGCTATAGACGGCGTGTAGTCGGTGGATAGCGTGTTACATTGTTTGAATTGAATCCTAATGAATCCTCGAGGTTGATGGCAGGTGTGGCACAGTTGGCACATTATTGATGCTCTCCCAGCAAACACGGGCTGATGACCATCCGAACAGAAGTCAGTATCTCGTCCTCTCGCAGCTCGAGCTCGCGCGTGTGGTGACTTACTGTGCTTTGTTATCATCCGTGTTATGAGTTCTTCGTCGGGCCCCGTAGCCTACTCATGCAACAGATACCTCTACAAGGTCGCTCAAATAATCTGCTCCCTTTTCACTGTCTCGCGGTTCAAGATAGAACACGTGGTGTGTGACACATGATGACTCTCCACTTGACCGCCTGTACCCTCTTGTATACATAAATCGCGAGATTAAATACTCTTGATTGTCACTGCCTCGAGATCCCTTGCTCAACAGAGAGTAACTGCCAATCGATATGTCTCACCCGGATCAGATGTCCATAGAGAGCAAGGCTATCGAAAAGCGTCAGCGAGTACTGGTCCTCAGTGACGATATGAAGTAAGTGAATCTCCCATGCTTCGTAGTTTTGAAACCAATGAGCGGTAGACTTAATGACAGAATCATCACTGTTCACGTCAGTTCGCCCTCTATTGTCAAGTTAGCGCTGGAACATGTCTCCCACGCGGAACAAATGCGCGCCATTGACAAAGATAGACTAGGCGAGGACGAGCTCACATATCCCCCCGACGAAAAGTTCCTCATACACGAGAGTGTCTTATGCTCTACCTCACCTTATTTCAAACGTGCACTGGAGAAGACTTGGAAAGAAGGAATGGATGGTGAAGTGTACCTCTCCAGTATGGATAAGGAAGCGTTCGAAATCTACTCAAAGTGGCTTTACACGGGTCGAGTCTTCCTTGACAGTCACGGTCGAACGCTACCACAGAACTGCTACGAACTCGGTGGATATCTCCTAGACACAGACTTCAACGACGCGCTTATCGATCGGATGTGTGCTGACACTAAGGAGACCGACATGGGAAATGTGGGGTTTCTTTACACTGACCTTTACAAGATCTCTCGGAAGGATAGTGCGCGTCGCACTGGACAACAGGCCATGACCCTGAATTCGTCCACGATATCATGGCAGCTGTGCATGAGGAATACTAAGAGCCTCAGTCAAGCTCTGCGAGCCAAGATTCGGAGCAACCCTGTCGCTATCACGATCATGCAAACGATGGACAGTGCTACAAGGAGAAGCGAAGGCATCTCTACTGAGAAGCATACTTACAGCCGTGGCGTGCTCATGCAACTCTACATTTTTTGGAGACACGGCAGATATGATTATCGTTGTGCGGCTCGGCTGAGAGAGATAGGAAGGAGCTTGCCTGCATGCAGATCACGGCTGAGTAGACCGGAGTTGAGTGTAAGCGGACATGGGTATCTAATGTCGCTTCTACCAGTCTTTTTTCTTGGTTTTCTCAAAATTCACCGTCTTGTTTCCCCACTTTCTCACCTTCAGTACCATTGTTGTGCGATTGATGTACCAGTGCAATTGACAGTCTCGTGGCGCGCAGTTTCGCCACAAATCAACGCACTAGAGAGGACACATCTCAACATGCGTGTTCTCACAGCAGCTGTGCTCTTTGTCGCAGTCACTCAGGGTGCTATTACGTCCTCGTGCGCCGACTTCTCGCTGGCGCCTGTACCAATCTCGCAACTACCATCGTACTTCCCACGCCAGAAGTCCAACAACGCTGCCACACTTGCCGATGTTGAGGACATCCGCCAAACACTCTCTGACTACGCCTTCGCCATAGACGGGCGAGCCTTCGACACGCTGTCCAACGTTTTCACCAAGAACGCCACAGCCAATTACTCGGCGCCGTTAGGCGTCCTGTCTGGCGTTGAGACAATCAAGGCCACACTTGCTGCAGCTCTCGGCCAATTCCCAGGAACACAGCATCTGCTCGGCAGCCAGCGCATCCGGTTGTGTGACAAGAACACGGCGATTAGTGCGACGTATTTCCGCGCGGCGCATTTTCTGAACGCTACAGTGGGAGCGACAGAGTTTCTGGACGACTCGTCTTTATTCACTGCGTATGCGCAGTATCAGGACTCGTGGGCGAAGCGAGATGGATTGTGGAAGATTGCGTTTCGCAATGTTGTGTACATGGTGAGTTAATAGAGCCTCGAGCACTATTGGTGAAACTGACGTTCACCAGGGTCCATTGATTACGGACACGAATTGATCCGACTGTATGCAATTTCCGAGGGCAAGTTATGTTATAGCAAGAGAAGTCATTGTGCGACCTGCACCTCGATCAAGACATGTGAAACACCTTCTTGGCCAGCGTAATGAATGCACTGATAGATATTTGGCGAAACATCTGTCCCATCGTAACTGTGTAGCCAGACGGAAGCAACAATCGAGCATAACTATATGACTAACCAAACAGACTCTATGAGAGCAGAATCTCCAAAGCCCAATTAAGCGCCCTGACCTTGTCCGCTGCACTTGGTTTTGGTGACGCATTCTCCAGCTCTTTACCGTTGAACTCCACTGGCGACAGACATGTAAGCTGCACGTCTGGTGCCTCCAATTCAGTCTCATTCGAGTCGGATGTCGGCCAGAACGATGTTAAAATGAGATTCACAGCAAATATCATGGGCCGAGTTGAGTTTCAGTAAGCGGTGCCCGTGTCGTTGTAGCCGAAGACTGGCGTCAAAGAGTTAGATTTTGGGAGAGCGAGCTGGCGATCAGATCTCTGATTAGCGGCTTGAGATGGTGGTCTTGATGCGTTCGAACCTGTGAGTACTTGACGGGGTCAGCATCTAAAAGAGATCTAGGAAGCGTTGGGTAGAAGAAGACTTACGAACAGCCTCACTTTGCCTCCAGAAATTGTCCCCAGATACTTTGCTACAGTCTCCTGGAAACGTTGTATTGAGATCAACCTTCGTCTGCTGACAGATCTCCTCGGGAGTCAAGGAGGCGTCCTGTGCCGACAGTCTTTGATATGATGCCCTAGCATTATCTTGGAGATTGTTGAAGCAGACATATCCAATCGTACCCTCACAACTCTCGAAGGCATCCCCTTCCGATGCAGTTTGCTCATGCCCGTAGAAGAAGATCGCATGTCCAGCATACGGCAAATCATCTCTGGCGAGATTCAAATTAGGCGGTGTTCCCAAACAAAAGGTTTTGTCAACCTTGCGTACCATATCGCGGAACCGAGGGGCTTCATCTGGGAAGTCGCAAACCTGAACACCGCTGGTCCATGTCAGGTCTGCGTCGTCTTCGGTGAGGAATGAGGGAATTGTTCGGAGGCCAACATGCATATGTGTGCAGTTAGCGACGGTGCAATGAGACCGAGAAGATCAATCGCTCTGCAGTGGACAGTCTACATTAGTGCAGGATCCAATTTGGTGGTTGTTGATACCTGAGCTGATATCGGTGCCACTAGTAATGCGAGTGACAAGATGTTGGTCGGCGCATGGTGCTTGGAGTACTCTTACAAAATTGTCGCCAATCATCTGACTATCTAGCAAGACTGAGTGCAACTACATTCTGTCCAGGACACCATTCATAGCAGTGACCTCATAGTCAGGCCAATTGCCATGCGATCGAGTCTTGTGTGGTGGAGAGCGCCTTTTGGAACGCATGAATGCCAAGCTGAGGTTGCTGGCGATCTGTAAATCAAACCAGGCAACCTACCTACTCTAAAGCCTCGTCTACATGTGAGGCAGCGATGAGCATGATCTTTATCTTCTAGCGTGAAAGAAATGCAGCCTTTTCTGCCTGTGCCTGCGGCCAACTCCACTAATTCAAACATATACATATGCTATCTGAGATAAATGTACACGATTGTAATAGGTGCGATGAACGATTCTAGACATGTAGTGGTCTCTTAGCAGATGCGATAGCTCGACGAATACTCCCCAAAGCTCTCTAGTAACATCCGGACAGGGAGGGTGGGCGAAACGAGCGTGAGATTGTTACTGCATATCCATAACCTTGTGTCGACTTTAGTCTCGTACCTATTTGAGACTTCCTTATGCCACTAACTGTTCCAAACGAATGTTGTTTGTCAGTGTCCATCTGCTCCATTCCTCGAAAGCATCTACTCCTCGAAGACATCGTTGGTCCCCGGCGCGACGTCGTTGCCGTCAGGTTCCTGCACCTGCCCTCTCATACGAGTACATTGGACTCCACAGCCGTCCAAAAAGTCCTCTTCCTGTTTCCGTGGGTGAGTGTAGTGTGTGTCGTGCGGCATTTACTTCACTTCAAGCTTTACAACATGTCCTTGCCCTTGTCGCTCTCCTCAGCTGCCCTGGCTTGCTCGGGTTGTTCAACATGCTCAGCAGTCTCAGCACGCTCGGCACCTTCGCCAAGGAAATCTTCCGAATCGCGGTACTCCATTGGACCGGCCTCAACGTCAAGGTAGTCTTCGCCACGGAGCAGGCTGTAGCCCTTCGAAGTCATTGCTGGAGCTGAGCCAGTGGTGAATGTGGCTTGGCAGTTGGGGCACTGTTGGCAAGTAGGCTTTCGGCAGTAGCGGGCGAACTTAGTCCACGGGACTCCGTTCAAGGTGAAGTACATATGGATGAACCTAATCTTGTCAGGGCATGTGGCAATGGGGCTCTAGCGAACTTACATATTCACGATCAGTGGTGCCGTGACGTATCCAGTGAGGAGTCCAAAACCCACTGCGTTGAACTCCCTGATTTCCAGTGCCCAGCAGGGGACTAGAACAGCAAAGTATGCGCATGCTGCGGCAAAATCAAGAGCTTTGAAGTATAGGGCTCGTGGGGTCTTGCTATGCTTCTTCATGTATTGCAGAGTGATGGAAGCAATAAAGACCGTCAACGCCAACGGGATAAATATGAAGCAGAATGTTGTGACACCGCGACGAGCCCAGCGACTACGCTGGTGATTCATCGATATGATAGTAGCGGTTATGTTCAGGGGCAAGGCGATGGCCGTGGTCAAGCATGTCAAGAGACGGAGACCGCCCTCAAGAGCTGTCGCGTTTTTGGTGTCCATATTTGAGCGGGTGACGAGATTTGGGTAGTTGTGGGATGTGGGATGAGAAGTCGAGTTAGTAGAGCATAAACATGCAGTCCGAAGGTTGATAAGCATTGGGGCATTTCCGAGGCAACAGCGATTCTGCCGCCAAGGAAATCCTATTGCATGGACGCGTCTATCCTCTGCACGCCTTAAGGAAGTATCCAACGAACTCCACATCAGACGGACGTTTTGATACCAGAGGGGCCCCTCTTTGCGTCCCAGCGAGGCACTCTGCAAAACAACGACCAAACATTGACCAATAGCAAGCTGGAAGAGAGGTCCGGGCGTCGCCTAGTCAGACGGATCGGGCATGACCCATGTTTGGCGTGTCGTACGCACGCAGGCGGGTTGACCGCGAGGCAGACTCAAGTTGCACGTCAACCTCAGAACTCCAAACCCGAAAGAATCAGTCTACGATCGGCGCTCGAATGCGCGAACTCGGGTCGTCGGCCTATTAGCGTGCATATTCAAATACTCCTCCTTTCAATCGACAACCGCAAGTTATTTGTATCAAGGCAATCCTAAATAATGCCTCCTTGATCTTCCTTGCCCTAGAGCCCGGCAGAGCTGTGGATAGTGGTGTGATCGTTCGTCTAAGAAGGATTGTTGTTTGTATAGCGTCCTCTCGGCGACCTCATTGTCTCCGTAAGAAACTCGTCTGTGAGGGACTAAGATGCCTCACCGAAGCGCCGAGCCTGTCGCTCGGCAGATACTGGCGAGCGGTAAGTCTGCCCTCATCATTGTGAGTAAAGGCAAGGAAAGTAAGCTGCGCTGGCTTCCGATTGAGTTTTGTCGATTTTACGCATTCTGTTTCGGCAGGAGTCAAGCGTGTCGCGCTCACGCGATGAAGAGCTGGAAGACGATCAGGCTGGTCTTGAACGTGACGGCAACAGGCGCGTCATGCGCACAGACCGAAATCCTGATATTTGGTCTTTCACATCGTCCACAACACCAGAATTGTTCATTCGACATTCTTCGCAGATCATTGTGTCATTGTCACGGATGAGACAATTTTGTCGAGATGTCGACTCAGCGTGCCTACTGTCGCAGACGCGAGTGGCGGGCACCAGTGCTCGTCGCTCCCGCTGAACTATTCGAATAGAAGCTACCTGGTAGGCTTCTTGACTCCGAATCTCCAGATCGACGACGAGCTCATCCACAATATGAGCCATACCATTCTGGCTGCACTTACAGTCTGCAACTGTAGTCCTACGCACGACATATGTTCTAGCTGACAATGCATTATCGTCAGCTGACTCAAGATGCACTTTGATGCCAAGTGTCATGGCAAGACTTAGAGTCTTCGATGTAGACATCGCGACGATGTCCTGTGACATAGGAACGGCAGTGTACTGCGACATGCACCCATCGTGCTACCGCCACGTGTGATGATAGTTATCGTGAACAGCGCGAAGGGGCTATGATGAGTTGGAAAGAGATATTCCTTTCACAGCCGATTCGTCGTGCGAGGGTGAACGGCGAGCAGGTGCTTTCACTTCACCTGCGCTCGCTAAGCGATGCTCCACTTCCATATCACGATGCGTACCGAGCTCAAAGTCAACAGCAACATCTTCTCGCCATAAAACCCTAACAGCCACCAACCAACTGGTCGAGTTGTCGACCACACACCGTCACCGTGGCTTTCAACCCCTCAATACGAGGCCACCACATTGCGTACATCGTAGTCATGGCCCTTCTATCCAGTATTCTTGCTGCATGTATCGCGTTGATACTGCTTTTCGAGCCCCTTCACGCCGTCTACGTCCCTGGTCCCAACGATGCTCACCAATACCAGGCCTCTGTCGCCAACTTCGCGCTGACCAATGCCACAAAACGTCTCGAGGTCAGCCTATTCATGCCAGTGAAGAGGGAAGATTGCACCACCGAGTGTGACAGGCTTTATATGCCACCCGAGATCGCGCGCGCCTCAGATGCACAGTTCTTCGTCAACACCAGCCAGAGCAGTGTGTTTGGTATGATGAAGTATAAGGTGTGTTGCGGCAGTAGCAAGACAATCGATGCGTCCAAAATTCCGATCGTGATCATGGAACCTCAAGTTGGTACCAGCAGATTTTTGTACAGCATGTTGGCTCGGTACATCGGCGCGAACGGTGTGGCCGTCGCTCTCATCGATCATCCGCATGCGTCTGCCACCAACGGGTCACAAGCTCTCGACCCTTTCATGGATTTGAAGCGCTGGAACGAGACCATTTCAACAGAGGTCAACTCACGGATCGAAGACGTCGGCACTGTGTTGCGAAAGCTCGGAAGCTTGTCCCTTCTTGAGCGCCGATTTCCGTCCCTTAAGTTCGGCAGCGCGCTCGACACAAGCTCCTACAGCGTCATCGGCCACGGTATCGGTGGCACTGTAGCAACGACACTTAGTACTGTTGACCCACGCGTCCGCTTCTCGATCAACCTTTCCGGCAGCGCACCGCTTCTGCAACGCTCCACCTACTCCTCTATCTACTTCTTCGGACGCACTGACTTCCGTCGTGACGATGATATTCATTGGCCCGCTACTTGGAAATTTCTGGCCGGCAAGGCCACGGAGTGGGACTTCAAAGATGCTGGGATCTTCGACTTCTCCGACCTGCCATGGATTGCCGACCTAGCACGCAAGGACGAGAGTATTCAGATCGAAGATATCAGGGGGCTGCGAGATTCGTTGGGTCCTTTCGGCTTCCACATCACTGCCTGTTACTTGGAGGGATATGCGAAGGCCGAGCTTACGAAGTACAACGGCGACCCTGTAGGAGATTGCTACCGCATGTTCGACCAGATGCAGCCATACCCGGGCGCTCGTCGATAGATGTACCACATCGTGGTCACGAGCCTGAACTACATGTTGATCTCAGGCAAGGATCAATCGCATATGACGATTACTATCCTGTTGTTCAGGTTTTATCTTTGGTATGAGCAGGACAAAGAAACAAGTCGAGGACGATCAGTATCAAAACTAAGGAGGAAACTGGAAGCAAATAGTCAATTATCACCCCCATATGTTTTCAGAATTATGCGTAGATATTTTCATCCTGCATTGCTGCGTGATTCATGCCCCTGATAGCATTCACTTCGCAGATTGTACAGGGCAATCTTCCTATCGCTCAGAGCGTTGGCTCTGTAGCAGATAGTCTACACTGCTGTGACACCTGTGGCTTTGTGATAGGCCGCATGACCTTACCGAGCTTCACAGTGATTGTGACATCTCTTTACACTGTGCAAGGCTGTCCCCACAATGTGTCATCTCACACACAAGCAAGCATGACTGTAATGTGGATGATCGCGATCGACTAAGGAATCTCAGAAAGCACATTGCGCGATACACAGTGTTGAAGATTTACACTGAACTTCGCCGTTCTTGTGAACTTGATCGCTTTGTGTTTGTAGCTGGTAATCTGCAAGTATTATCATTGGCGTATGCACATGGTCGTGACAACCTTCGGTCAGCTGATTGCGCATCTATCACAAACTGTGTCAGCGTCTCTTTGCAGCATTTCTCGCATGCTCATATGCTCCGGCAACGGGTAGACCGTATATTTGTAACGAATCAGCTTGGTTACAGCCGTCGCGAGCTAAGATCGTATAGTCACTCGGCAGCCTGACCAAGCTAGTGTTCTCAGTAGACGCCGCAAGAACAAATGAGAGCTCAACTGTGGGCTCTTGGTAACGATACATCATAGTTCTTTCTGCCAAATGATCAGGCGGGCGTCGCGATATTATGGATCTGATTTGGTTCGCGGAAGAGTGCCGCACGAATCCACTCTTGTACTTGTGTACTTGGCCGGCCCATGTTTACTTGACGCGTGAGGTCTTGGTCTGCAATGTGCTTTGATGTCTCAGCGGACGCGTTCGCGATGATTAAGGCGGTTTTGAGCCAAAATCTAGATCTTTACCCAACATTCTACACATTTGAAATGAAGGACGGGGATCATGTGGGGGAGCTTCGGCAAGGGTAACGTCGCCTGTCACAGAACCTTGCGGGCCGCGATCTATACCGTTTAACAACCCCAGTACGCGAAAGGCCCAATCGAAGGGGTACACGATGGGGCTGGTGAAACGCAAGGCGGTTGCATACTTGGCAAGTGCGACTGTCTGCTTCAGCGTAATTCTGGGTTTGCGCTCGTGGATGGCTAGCGGGAGATGCGAGGGCCAGACATCATTTCGAAGGCGTCTCGCTGAAATGAGCAACCTTCGGATGCGATACCATCACAAACAGCAGAAATGGGCCCAAATCGCAGGAAAGCCTGCAGGCGGCCGACCTCAATCGCCCTAATGTCAGGGCAGTGTGCTCGCGCCCCGGTGGCCAAGTCGTGCTTCGACGCAGCTGCAAGGTGTCGAAGGGCTGACCTTGAGCTCTTCAGTCGAGGGCGCGAATACGGGTTCCGACCTTCAACACGTAGCCCTTGATGAGGTCGTCGAAACAGGATTGTACAAGCTTTGTGAATCGTGCGCCGCAATTGAGGCGGCACCATCTCGCGATAAGAAGGTGATGTAAGTCCAGATTGCTGGGAGGCATCGTAGCTGGATCTGTGCGTGAGAAGCTGACAGCATCTGCATCCACTTTTACTCGCAACATGCGCGGTGGCATCTTGAGGATCCCCGGCACAGGCCAAGAGTGGCCATGTTTCCAGGCTGCTTCAAGGCCAACGTTGAGAACAGGCCCCCGAACCTACCACATTAGGTAACAGAAGATGATTTACGCGCCTTGTTGCGGTTACACCATCCTGCGAGCAAGAACACAGTAGTGCAATAAGGTCTCCCCGGTCATCTGCACGTTTGCGCGCCCCTGCATATCTCTAGGAAACATACTGCGATTACCCGGAGTTCGGAACGGACATCTGTCATTTGCCTTCAGGGGGGTGATCTTGCGTCCTCGCAAGGTCAGCTTTTGTGGGGTCTCAGGTAACGAAAGACAGACGGGAGTGTACAACCGGGTTGTTGATGCACCCTGAGACCAACATGGCAGGTCTTTGGGCTCTGAAGGATCGGCCCCTCGAAGGATGACGCCGTCACCGTGTGGAGACGAGAATGGCTGGGCAGGGGGCAGTTAACGCACGTGGAAACGACTAAGCGAATCAACAATCGATAAGCTGCCGCCCCGGCACTTTGTTTGAAGGACGCCGGGAGGACGTTTGCGCCACAGCCACAACCGAGCGATCGCAAAGGGCAGCGATATTCAGGGACGACATTGAACATTCTGCTCATCAAACAGCACTTGAACCCACAATTTTGAATTTTCAGCAGATATGCAAGAATGCGCAAGACAAATCCTCGCTCCAGTGTTCGTCCAAGCAGGGAAGCGCCACGCTAATCCGCCTACGGACTCGTGTGAAACACAGTGCGCTGATGTTTCCTCCGTGCTTGGCTGGCAAAGTCCTAACGCTCTCGAGCAAGACCACTTCCAGCCGCCACGGTGAAACATTGATGACCTGCAGACAACTGCAAACGCGGAAGCACATTGGCTCTGCCGCCAGTCAGGGGAAACATTCCCGCGCCAAGATTACGGCATGCGGGTCGCACAACGGCTCCCAGGCGTGAATCTCATCCTACGGAGCGGAAACGCAAGTGAGTCCACCGGGCGCCTTGGTATGGTCATCAGGAATCGTTCGTAGGCAGCTTAAAAAGCCAGAACCCGCCTTCGGTGGAGGAGGCATCACTCCCGGTGACACACCAACACTCGTGACAAGCAAGCCTTCGTCGACATTCCTTCTACATTCACTCCTTTTGTGATCGAAAGCGCAGGGTCGTCTTTCCTTCTTTTCATCCCTTCCCTTTTTGAGCGCCCTTGTTGCTGCTTCAGGACAATTCACAGACTTCACGAACAGTGTCCATACGTTCAGCACAGTGTCAACTGATCAAGCCGTGTCGTCACTGCCGCACAACGCTCACCAAGATTTCCGCTACTTAAGCCCTTCACAGTCTTTGACTTGATACCCCCAAAAACTTTACGATCACTCCTTTGACGACATACCCACGATGTACATGAACGCCATCTCTCTGCTCGCCCTGGCTGGCGCAGCACAAGCACACATGTCGCTCTGGTACCCCGCGCCTCTTGGTGGTGCCAAAGAAGCAAACAAGGCTTCCACTGATGCAAGCGTTGATCCTGAGCTTAACTTCCCTCTTGGCTGCTGTGACAGCCAGGGGGAGCCTACCGCAAAGAGCCCCGGTGTCTGCCGTGGGCACTTGGACCTTTTTGACACCCAGGATGCTCAGGTCACATGGAAAGCCGGACAAGACGCCTACTTCCAGATCTCGGACCACACGTACACTGCTGACGCACCTGGAGGCACCCACTACGGCGGCTCATGCCAGGTCGGCTTCTCGACTGACCGTGGCGAGACCTGGAAGGTTGCGGCTTCCTACAACGGCAACTGCCCCCTCCGTGGTGACGACGGCTCGCCTGAGGTGCAGACCTTCGACTTCACAGTCCCAACTGGCATGCCTGAGGGCAAGGCTCTCTTCGCTTGGATCTGGCTCAACCGTAAGTGCACCTTGACCTCACTACATCGACTGCTTGCTAACATCGTAAAGGTGAACACGAGTCCTTCATGAACTGCGCAGTTGTTCAGATTGGCGAAGGTTCTGGCAACTCGAGCACTCCCACTAACCCTGCTGCGCCCTCTGTCTCAGCTACCAAGCCTTCGAAGCCTTCCAGCTCTGGATACCAATCCACCCAGCCCGACGACAAGGACCAATACTCACCTGCCCCTGCACCGAGCTCCACACGTGCAGCTGGCGGTCCTTCGTATTCTGCACCCTCTGCTGCGCCATCCAAGCCCGACACGCCGTCCAAGCCTGACAATGAGAACTCTGGCGAGAAGCCCTCATACAATGCACCCGAAGACAACTCCGAAGACAACTCTGAAGACAACTCTGAAGACAACTCTGAAGACAACTCCGAAGACAGCGACTCCTCTGATGAGGATTACAACAGCGAGAGTGACTCTGACAACGAGTCCGATAGCGACTCTGACGACGAGGGCTCTGACAACAAGTGGTCCAAGGAGGGTGATAACAAGTGGTCCGGACGCCCTGGTCGCTGGGCTTCTCGTTACGAGGCTTACAAGTGGAAGATGATCGACGAGCACAAGTGCAAGATTGACACTGTCGCCAAGCGTGCTGAGTGCGAATGCAAGGCGATCACCGGCTGCTCGCACGAGAAGCGCGCTCTTGTTGAAAAGAAAGCCGTCCGTATGGTTCGCCGTGATGCTCTCAAGAAGCGCGCCAAAGCATGCGACTGGAACTCAGCCCCCTCTATGGTTGTCTCCTATTACACCGTCGACGCTGCCTGTGCCCCCAACGCCAAGATGAACGTACCCGAATCCGACACCTTTGAGATCGGCTGGCACGAGCCCTGCGGTGTTGTCGAGGGCGATGGCGAGTACCCCATCAAGGAGATGGACTGCAACATGTTCAGCTAGATGCTGACGTAAGCATCTTACTCTTGACTTTCTTCTAACACATACCCCTTCTTACTTTCACTTCACTCGTTCACATTTTTGGGCACGGTCCCATTGTCATTCTATTCGTGGTCACCAGGGTGCACAAAACATCCAGGTGCCAGTCATTTTCTGCATCTGTCACATGCCCAATGGGGCGGTGACACGAACTGCGGGCTTGCTTGCCCCACTCGACATTTTGGTTTGACACAGGGGAATGGTTTGTGGGCTCCTTTCGCTTGCATTGACAGGTGCATCGACGCGCATCTCGTTTTCTATCATGAAGGTTGGATATGGGGATCATATCTTAGATACACAGGCTAGGCAGCATTGCTATGACATATTACGAAGTTTCCCAATCATCACGACATCTCCTCAATGTTTACATATCAGCTCGTCATTCGCTATTGGTCAAGGTTTGCAACATGTAAAAGTCGGTTCATCTCAGTCAATTACTAACATATCATTACTAGGCTGTCGTGCCGTATGAGCTATTGCAAATTCGCTCCATCGTTAAATCTCAACCGAACGCGTTCCGTTCAGGACGCCTGTCCGCCCTTGCGACCAGCTTCCTTGGCCTTCTCAGATCCAGGCTCAAAGCTGCCAGACGAGGCCTTGCCGCCCTGAGAAGCAATATCGCGCTAGACAAAACATTAGTAAAGCCTCGTTACCAAGTTCACTTTGTACTCACCTGCTTGTCAGCATCCATGGATGCGAAGCCTCCGTTGTGAGAAGCCTGGCCACCCTTCGAAGCGATGTTCTGCGTGGGATTAGCACGATTCTGGTTGTGATGTACATAACATACCTGCACCTCCTCCTTGGGACGATTGGCGAAGTTACCGGGGTTGTTGTTATTGGCCATGATGTTCGATTTCGAAATGTTCGGAAGCGATGTATAAGCTACTGGGTGTTATGGTACTAATCCAGGAGACGTGTCCATTGCACACTTTATGTACGTTCAGGTCGACACCATCCTGCTCCCCACCATGTCAACATATCCATCAACATGACAGCATCGACATTAATAACCGCTTTGTCCTTAGACATCACCGGCATCATCACCAAATCCCATCGGGATCCGCCTGCTCCACGCTTAGACCGTCAGTCGCGGCACAAAGCGAGCCACTCCTGGTCACGATCTCGACATGACGTTTAGCGGATCGCGCTCGCGAATCTCGTCACATCGTGCAGCGAAAGCTAGATCATCGTATGCAAGGGCTTGCGCGATTGGGAAATAAAGTGTGAAATGCCGATGCAGCGAGGTCTGGTGTTGGCGTCATGGGAAATTGGAAAGGGGGCTAGTCATGGTCCTACTATTCAATTGAACGTCACGGGATGACGTGCAGACGTGGACGCGATGACGCGACGGCGTGTTCATTGGATTTGGCACAGAAGAGGATTATGATACGATACTATCAGATCAATTGTCAATTCGGTAACGATGGCTGGCTGTTGTTACGCATGGCTGGCGTCATGACCAGCTCATGGTTGCGCCTGGCAACAAAGACACCAGCGATCCACGCTCAGAAAACACTACGAGAATATGAGAAGTACACGTAGATCAAAACACAAAATTTTCTCTGAACGAAACCTTAACCTGTCAGCAAGCTGGACACACTACCCTCCTCAGGCTTGGTCTCTGCATAACCCTCAACGCAACAGATACGCTCACCAAACTCATCAATAACAATGCTCTTATGACCATGCTTGGGGTCCACGTATCGAATCAGTGACCCCGCCCGCGGCAGCCCATCTTCGCCCAACCAGAACGGGCTACCAGTGCCAAACTCGAGCAGCCAGTGCTCGGCGACCAGACAGAACCGCCCCTGCTTCAGACATGAACAACGGATGTTTGATGGAATCTTGCTTGCTTCGACGTGGAAGCAAACGCTCTCTTCCAATGCGTGTAAGTGTTCGACGCCAATGGTAGGGAAGCTTGTCATAGAGATTGGTGCTACCAGCGCAGTCAGAGTAAGCATGTCTGGGTCTGAAGTCTCAATTACTGTGCCACCATGGTGTTGTCGTGCGTTGGGATAGTTGGTACCGTAGAGATGCATGGTGATGTTGGTACTGCTGTAGAGTTCTGTCTTATGCAAAATTTTCTAGGGAACGAACAAATACTTTGATAGAATTTACAGGTACATTCATTGTGTAGCCACAGCACTGACAACGTGCATGAGCAATGCAGGTAGAGTAACTCGTGGATAGTTTCTTTTTGTGGTCATCAAGACAGGCTGTGTGCATTGGCGATGTTGTCAAGGCGTTCTTCGAAAGAGCTCCCGATACAATGTAGAACTTACCAACAAGAGGGTTGACGCAAAAGATATACCATTAAGCCTTGCGGCTTTTACTAGGAATACAAAACCTAAATCGCTCGCTGCTCGCTACTGACTGTTGTTACAGATCAAGCTCTGTGCTATTACAAAGTTGAACGACGTCTGCGGACTCAGCGCTCGACACAGACCATCCGCGCGCCCTTCTTTCCAAAGCAAGCAACACCCTTATGATCCCGCATCACGGACCCACAGTACACATGCCCCTCACAGTCCTCCCGCTTACAGTCCCACCTACTAATCTCCCCGCCCTTCTCAAGCACATAGCAGCCGTGATCACACTTGGTCGTCTTCTGAACGTGCTGACAACGCATGTCTGCAGGAAAGTATGCGCTAATGATCTCAACGGTCTTTACTTTCATGTCGTCGAGGTGGCGGAACTCGAAGTTATCGTAGTTGGAATTCGCAGGATCGAAGTCAGAAGGACGAATGGTGTATGTTGTGCCGGTGTTAGCTTTGGGGAGAGCCGGGCGCGTGAAGACCGCAGGAAGCCAACGGGGAGGCGGGCGAGGCGGGCAGAAAATGGTTAGAGTGTACTTTGTTGTGTGTGGCTCGTAGTCGTCTAACATGTCGTAGTGAGGGCCCAGCATGGTTGCAATTGAATTGTAGACTTGTCTGACTCGTATGAATGTGTTTGGCAGTTGTGATTTTCACAATGATGGGATGTCGAAGCAAAAGATTCAGGGCACAGGGGTAATTGTAGCTAGGAGCCTGTAACGCTCATTGTGCAGGTGATGGGTAAGTGAAAGGAGTGGCGCAGCAGGTGACTAAAGACACAACAAAGACATTGAGTGACAACTAGCAGGTTGGTGAGAGACAAACGACTGGCGGCCAACAAACGAGTGGGTTAACAAGCAGTGGTTGGATTGATCAAAGACCACTGTGGGTTCATAATTAGCGCACACGGAGGCTGTGTGAGGTCCACGATGATATTACAGATACAAACGATCCATAGACCGGCGAATTTAGAAGAAGAAGGCTGCTGCTGCGCCCAATCCTGCCAGGATAGGTGCAGCCGAGCGCATTGGGGCAGCCGCGCCTGTGGACTGAGCAGTTCCTGAGCTGGCAGCACTGTTCGTTGCTGACGCTCCTGATGACTTCGCACCGGAAGCTTGAACAGCAGTTGATTGAGCAGCAGTCGACTGAGCGTCGCTTGCGGTAGGTGTGGCGGCAGCCGAAGCATCCAGCTTCTCAGTTCCGGCCGTGATGACAAGTTGGAAATTGTTCATGAGGAACTGTTCGTCGCCACTGAAGGTCGTTGTGCTCGCCGGTACTTCGGTGTTTCCTGGAAGGATGGTGGTGTCGGATCCTTGGCCATAGGTATCGATGGTGCAGGTAGGCACAGCCTCGGCGTTTGATCGCGAGCATTGGTAGGCAACAGTCGCCGTGAAGTCGTAAGCATCTGAATCGGTTGTGGATTCCATCGAGTCGATCCCATCCACAGTGTAGGCGATAAAGGTAGTGCCTCCTACGGTCACGGTTTCAGGTCCCATGCCGTAGTATTCAGTCTCGATGCTCCCTTCTTCAAAGGCTACCTTGAGGGTAGTGCGGTCGTTTTGTACATCGATAACTGAACCAACGAACTTCTGGCGGCCGTTTGCAGCACCTGGCATCCATATGGAGGTCGTCAACTGAGCGGTGGCTGCTGTTGCCAAAAGAGCGGTGGAAAGGAATCGAGACATGGCTGATAATTTGCGATGATCTTTTGTTGAGTCTGGACTGTGGGTGATCGCTGAATTATTACAGGTAGAATTAGATAAGAGAATGAATGAAAGAACGTCTTTACAAGAGCGAAGGCGATAGCAACTTCAGTAACGAAAGGGGCAACGATGCTATACATGTTAACTCGCTTAGCGAGCCGAGCACGGCTGGCGAGCGCATCTTGCAGACAAGGTCAGCAGCACAGGCCCATGGTGGCTGCAAATACCGGCAGGCTGACGGAACTGCGCGCCAAAGTAGCGTAGTCGCGACTTAATAGGGTTATCTGCTCTTGGCAGGAGATTAGTCACAGTCGTTTGTGTTCCCAACCCATGGCTTTCGAACCTTAAATAAGCTCTTGATTGGATGCAGTGACACCTCGGAGATGGCACAGTCCTGGGCGCCTGAAAATTCCAGGGGAAGAACGATATGCACAAACTACAAGCTTAGTGACATGCTGCGAGATCTAGACAGTTCGAGTTGAGGGTTAATGCGAACATGTTCGTGAAGGCCAGGGAAGTCAATGCTATCGATGGGTAGGCGAAATTCAGTTGTCAACGGAGATAGCGCTCTGTTTGCGATATGTTGCCGTTAGTGATGCGCTAACGAACGATATAAGCAACAAGCATGTCTGGGGCTTCGCGTCTTGGTTCGTCTTCAGTCTGCTGCTTGCATGGCACTCTCACAAGCTCACTGATTATAATTTGAGTACTAGCAGCAGCACAAAATTGATTTCTAAATTCAAAATGGGTATCAAAAGGAAAATGCAAAAATGCCCGTAACTCCTGCTATGCTGCCTGCCCTTCGCTTAAGCTCCAAATCCCGGCCAGGGCCACTTCCTTGCTATGCCCGTTCCCTAGTTTTCCTTCACGCGTGTCATTCTGTTGCCTTCCCTTTTCCAAAAATGAGCTGGCTGCTTCTACCATCAAGCTTGACACCGTATGCTGTCAAAGCATCGACTAGTTGAAGATGTTCTGAGCGGTTATTCAAGCATCCTTCTCAGGCTCGCGGTACAGTTGGGCGCCACGGCGCATACCGCTCGCGAAGTTGTAGTCGTCATCGTCATCGTCGCGTGCGCGAAGAAGCTCCTTTGACCAGCCCTGGAAGGGCTTCTTGAGGGCAGTCATGAAGCCACGGGTTTGCTGAGTCATTTGGATGGGCTGCTCTCCAGACACCGTGATGGAGGAGCTGCGAGAGGAAGAAGGCGATGGGGTCGACATGGTTGGTAGCGAGAGTGGTAGAGCTTTGAATGAGTGGTATTGAAGCTTGGGTAACGACTGAGGCGACGTCAAGTGTAGAGAATGTTCGTATTGCTTTGAGGCTGAAAAGGCTTGGAGTGCTTATGTACTGCAGCCACACCTTATCCCAAGGCGCCGCCTACCTATATATTCATCTACAAGACAGTCCGCCTCCCCAACAACATTCTCACCGAGCCATCGCCGAGCTGCTTCACACCAATTCATCCGCGCCAACGCATCGCCAAGGCCACGATATAACAAAATCCTGTAAAAATCGACACAGGTTTTGCTCGACTAAGCGCTGTCGTCGCGCTGATTTGTGCGTTCAAGCTACAAGATTGCTGATTGGTGCGTGGCGAAGGGGAAGATTCGGAAAATCGGGGTTGCTCGGCGAGTGAAGACTCGGGAATGTTCGGGGCAGAGGTCAGTGGTACGACGTCAAACACACCACAACAAAGGTCGTGCAAGAAACCAAGCGAACCTTATACAAGTGCATTGAGCACTAGACATTCTGATGGAACTCGTTATCGGATCCTTCAAAGATCTCAGACAGGGGGTGTGGCAGTATTATCGTGCCACTGCCAACGAGCAACTTCCCCAAATGACCCAAGGCCACGAGACCGGTTCGCCATGGCTGCAAGCAGCGAAGCTTTACACAGTGAATCGCAAAATAACGTATTCAAAATCGTGCCGCAGGACGCTCAACAAACATCTCGAGTGCACATCTACAATAAGCCTTGTTCCAATCGCTCGCACTTACTTATTCTGATGATATCCAGTAGGGGTCCAACCCTATACAAGTCTTTCTGTATAGAATGCAGCGATAGGGCTCCTATGCGATGGTAAACTCGAGCTGTTTACCGTGCTGCGGATTTAGGAGGCTATCGATTGGTGAAGTTCCAAGTTTATTTCCACTGAGAACTTCTTGTATTCTCCAACGCCATTTTTTGAGAAAAGTACTTACCACTATTTACCTTGAGGACCTCCGTTCTAGTTGACTATTCGACACCCTAAAGTGGCAGTGATAAAGGGAACGAGGGCCTATACCCAAGACAACCGAAATGCGCTCTCCAAAGAAACCGTCTAAAGAGTGGCTGTGGTGACGAGATGAGATAACCAAATCCACCAGACAAACGAAGCTAGCACACCAGAGAGACCTTGAATGCGACAGCGATACCATTGCCGATGGAAGTAAAGATTGGAGACTGAAGGAGCATTCGAGTTTGCCAGAGCACTCGAGAAAGCACCGATGGCAAGTGCGCCCAATGGGTAGATCAGGCGAACAAAAGCTGTGCCAACCTTGTTTGTCCGAAAGAGAAATGAATACCTTGGACTGGAACATTGGATACAATCGGTTTCGTTACGACCCACAATCGAGGTGCTTTGCTACTAATGACCTCGTTATGTATTTGACAGACAGCGGTCGAGACAACTATTACGCCCGGGCACTGCGAGCTTACCCAACTAAGAAAGAGCCTGGCGTGTGTAAGACCTTCCGTATACCTGATTCAGACGCATATCAGTTCGTGTCGGACTGTGAATACACGGAGGCTTTCGGACCGCTCTGTGAGATGACCAAGAGCCGTTCGCCCTTACTTATGAGGATGTACTGTCTCTTCTGCAAAAGGAAAGAGCTGTTTGACGACGCCGAACGAATGTGAGATCATGTCAGCATGAATCTCAGAGTCCGTAAACGAACAGGCATCGATCTTGCTCGCTGCACAACTCTGGGCTGCAATGCATGGACCGACAGTCGTTACAGAGGCTCCGCCACGATCGCTGCTCACAATTACCGATGCCATGGCGGCATCTAGCGCTCTACAGACACTCGCAAGATCCTAAATTCTGTTGCAGAGCACAGCGAATCCATGGCGCCATTAGAGCACACCCGGAGAACGAACAAGTCACACCATAACTACACAAAGGAGTGTACGGCGCAGCATGGCTGCAGCAGATCTCGTGCACATGTGCATTCGTTGGGCACGTGAAAATCATACATAACGAAGCCGACAGGGCTGCACGAGAGGCAGCAGGGCTTGACGATGACCCTACATCGAGCGAGGTTTATGCCTCACTCCGAAGAAACAATGCCATCTTCTTTCGTCGACGCGACACGGTCGGTCCGTGTCAGACGGAGACGTCGCGTTTCTCACCCTAGCTTCTTTGGAAGCCATTTATATATGGGTCTTTTATAGACACTGGGATAAAGTGCCGGTTTGATGGGAGCAGGCAGGCCGCCAGGTCAGTGGACGGCAACATGTTTGGTAACAGTAAATCTTAACATTGGGTATCATATCTCTTGTCCTTCCTTCCACTTCTCCTCTCAGGTCAAAGCAGTAGCATTAGCCACCCTGCCCTTTCGCCCCTCCTCCTCCCTCCTCGCCTCAACACCAGCCAAGAAGTCTCTCCTCCCCATGTAATTGTCCTTGCTCTTCCCGTGCTCCTGCAACTCCTCTGCGATGCCTTCTTTATCTACAAAGCCTGTCCAGTCCATGCGGCTCTTGTCGACGACGTTGAGTTTGGTTGCTTTATCCGGTCTCTTCTTCGCGGAGGGGTCGAGAAGCGTGTTCTCGGGCGGTGCGGTGAGAGGTGTGGAGGTGGGCTTGCGTGGCCAGGTGAGCTGGTGGGCAGGAGCCAGAGCGCGGACGTAGCCTGTGGGGTTGGGGTCGAAGCGGGTGGGGCGTTTGAGGGGGCGGCGTATTTGGGAGTCTGAAGTTTTGGCTTTGCTGGTTGCGGCGGTGGATGTGGGTTCGCTGGGCTTGACGGCAGTGGTGGGCTTCCAGCCGTCAGCGGTGTGCTTTTGGAGCAAGGACCGTGGGATTTGCTTTTCTTCTGTTGTGTTTTGACCAGCAAAGACGAAAGTCTTGGTCACGGTGAGGAGCTCTTCTTCTACGGGAGCGTCGGTGGCGCTAGGGACTGCGGGCGCCGTGGCGTCTTGTGTGGTGGTGGACGAGGGTATAGGGAGCGGTTCGGCCTGTGTTGGACGTAGTGGGGCGGACATCATCTGCGCCCATAGTGCTTCGACATCTACGGTTGCGCCCTCTGTGCGTGCCAGCGGCCGCCGCTCCTTCTTCTCGACTGCGCGCTGAGCGCGTGTCTTGATCAGGCCGCCCTCGCCGCCTTCGTCTTCTGAGAGGACTAGGTCGTCATTGTCGTCCTTGGTGCCCTTCTTCGACTTCTTGTTCTTTTTCCGCGCAGCTTCTATAGTGACTTCATCCCCAGAATCCAGCTCGTCGTCAACGGGCGCCTTGCGCTTCCCTTTGCGTGCGATTGGAGCTGTGGCATCCTCGTCTTCGGATGAGCTGGCACCCTCGTCGGCTGGGGCAGAGTCCGGGTTGAAGTCTTCGTCGGAGGACTCATGGTAGGGAACCTCGGGCTCGTCGTCCTCGTCTCCATACGTCTTGGGTGCCATGGTGTTGATTGTTGATTGTTGATTGTCTGAGGTTGCGAAGGCGCGAGGATCGACGCGAAGTTTAAAGTTTAGCGCACGGTGGAGCGACAGGGATGGCAGCTCCAGCCCAGCGTCGACGTCACTGGTTAATCGCGGGGTGGGCGCGTCGCAGCATAACAACAGGGCGGGCGGTCGGGCGGGCGCCCTTTGTTAATATTGTGCAATGCGCCTGAGTGCCCTTCACTGCCACTACCACTGCCACTGACCCTTTCTCTTCATCTCGCCAGCTCACCATGGCGCCCGTCGAGACGGACGCTGCCTCGCGCACTAACAATACACCCATCCTACTCTTTGGCGGCCAAACGCTGCTCGTCGCCGGCCTGACAGGCTACGTCCTGCTCACCACGCGACGCGCCGCCAAAGCTCTGCCACCCGCGACTCGTACCCGCTCGCAAAATGACATCCGTCGCCGCCATGCCCGCATCTTCTCTGCCATTGCTCTGCTATCGCTGGCCAGCGTAAGCGTCTTCTCTGTCGTCTGGCGCGTCATCTCTTATGTGCAGTGGGCCGAGCTGGGCAATCATGAAACGCCTGGCAGCTTGTGGCAGGGCTGGTATGGCACTGGCGAGAAAGGCGTGGGCAACTGGCACCTGGGCGACTGGATCAAGGACGTCGACCTACTCCAAGAATCCGACGATGTCGCCATCCGCAAGATCGAGGGCTTTTACTACACCGCCCAGCACTTCATGGCACTACTGGCTACCTCCATTTTCATTGGTATCGAGGGCCACCGCCGCAACCTGTCGCCCTGGGTCATTGCATCCTTCGTCGTCTTGGGCGCTTATGGAAGCCTAGGCTACGCGCTCAGTCTGTTCTTCGTCACCATCCTCTATACGCCCACGACCATCCACAACGACGACACGCCCCTCAATGATGCTCTCTTCACACCCAAACCCGCTGTCTATTGGGGCCCAATCGTCCTCTCGCTCCTGGCCCTCAACGAGCTGCCCAAGATCCTTGCCCATGGCGACGTCTTCCGCATCTTGCGCTTTGGTCGCGTTCTCGTCCCATTGTTCCTCGCTTTCGCGCCCAAGATCACTCCTGTGAACCTGGGTATCTCACACCCCACCAAGGCGCATGCCCACCGCTCGTATGCTACAGTCTTCCACTTCCTGGCTATTGGGTCCTTCGTCATGTACGCGCGCGTCTTCTACCTCAACATGCGCGACTCAGTCCCCGCGCCGAATAACCCTGTCTGGGAGCTTTTCGCCAACGCCGTGGGCCGCGACACATCACGCACCAACCGCTTACTCCAGGGCTTCGGATCGTTTGCACGCAAGCTGAGCAAAATCTCCCAGCACCCAGCTCTGAGCATAACCTCCCTCGACACGCTCTTCACTGCCGCCTCCCTGCTCACCTGGACCTTCACACGCGACCTGGATGTGGAGTCTCTCCTCGAAAGCTCCATCCTTTCTCCCCTTGTCCCCGCCCATAAACAACACGTCCGCTTCTTCGAACCCCTCATCAAGAAACTTGACGCGGCAACCAACCTCTCCGACCCCGCCAACGTCATCCCCACCACAACACCCACAACCCCTAAGAAACGCGGCCGCAAATCCAACGCCGAGAAGGCAGCCGCAGCCGCCGCCCCAGTCGAAGCCTCAACGACCGCCACCGACGCCTCCCCAGAAGCACCCCGCAGCACGCGCCGCTCAACCCGCCGCACCGCCCTCGCCGCCTTCGACGACGCCGTCGAAACCCTCACCGGCGAGAAAACACCAAACTCCCAATCCATCACCGACCTCGCCGCCCAGGATCTCGACAACCTCAACACCCTCAACTCAGACGACGACGATGAGCAAGACTCCACGTACGTCCCGGACGCACAGACTCACCACGAGGTCCAGGAAACTGAGGCCGATGGCGCACATGGCGATGACTATTTCGAGGCCGCGGAATCGACGGCGTTGGCCATGTTTTTGGCGTTTTTCGGCGGACTGGGCCAGTTGGCGAGTGCAGCGTTGGGAGCGGAGGTCGCGGGGCCTGTGGAGTGATGTGTTGTTGTGGGAATAGGAAAGGAGTTTGAGACAGATAAGAGGCGGATTTGTGAGAGAGGCTGAGGGGAGAGTTGAGGCATGAGGGAGGACATGTTAGGGTGACCGGTAGTGTCGCTCCCGTTGTTGAACACAGGCCATGTACTTTAGTTCAGTTCAGTCTAGTCTAGGTTAGTCTCTTTGGATACCACACTTCATCTCACTTGTCCGCCCTCTTCTGCTTTTCCTCACACTTCCCTAGAGTGAGCGTTCCAGTGAGAGTCTCCCGAATTGGCACGCGGTGAAGTACGTCAGTCTAGCATTCGAGGCAAGGCACGCTCAGGAACTAGTATGGCACAAAGTTATTTAGACGTAGTTCATGCTAGCTATGCTCGGATGGGGAAAGAAATCATGGGTATACGCTATGTCAACGCTTTGCTATGCGCCAAGTGCTGCAGACCGTAAAGCCGCGTTTCTTGTGTCCCCGTCTGCAAACAAGTGCGCCACCACTGCCCTCTCGTCTTTCTAATGCGGCTGTCTCTTGCTTCTCTGTCATGGAGCGTAATCTCCTTCTCCAAAGTTTGTTGAATGGCTGTCAGGTCTTCCAACTGGCTCGGTGGTTAGGACAGTCCGAGGTCGTGTTGGTGCTGATTTTAGTTTCCAGTGTGAATACTGCGTCGTTGTACAGACGCGGTATATCGTCTCAAGGTACGATACACTGATGAGAGGAATGTAAGTAGGTAGACGTGGAGAAGACACAGTCCGTATCGTAGAGGCGTGTCGCACGATAGGTTCAATCTGCGATGTGGTCGGTAATTTGTGAACACGAGGGTACAGTTCATACACACCTACTCGGCAGACGCCTGCGCTATGACATATGTTGCTCCGTCTCATCATCTTCAATCTCATCACTGAGCTCGCCATCCTCTTGCACGGACGCACGAATAGGCTTCGGTTTCATCCCCGCCCGGATAACTTCAACAATGCTCCTCGTCCTGGGGAACCTCTCAGCCTTGATTTTGGCCAGCTCATTGCCTGCCATCTGAAACACGAATGTCTGGGCATTGTGCTGTGGTAAACTGGCATACAGTATCGACGCGCGGAGTCTATCCCACAGACAGGAGCCGGGTTGGAGCCAAGGGTGGAGCCAGGACCGAATGGTAGGATGCGCTGTGTTGGAGGGCTTGATAGCAAGGAATCGGGAGTGCAGGTCCTCTATTGTTTTTGCGAGCTCTTTGGTGCCCTTCCTCTTGTCCTCACTGTGCATGTTGGCGTTCCAGCTGGCGTAGAGCTGAAGTATCTCTTCTTGGACCGATAGAAGCTCAGAATTGACGATTGGGTCGTTCAAGGCTTGCAGTTGTTGTCGCGGGAAGAGTAGATGTGGATCTGCTTCTCTCGCTGATGATAGGATAAGCTGGAGTTCTTTCACGGTGGCGATGTTGTGCACTCGGACAACGTCGAAGTATAGGTAGTCGATGATGTTGTCTTTGTTATATCGGTACTTCTTGTTTCTGGCCTTCTCCAAATCTGCCCCATGGTCCTTCACAGCTGCGCAAGCGTCCATAGCTTCTGTGTGTACAGCCAACTTCAAGTTCGGATCGCACTTCAATGAACCTCGGAGATAACGTCGCCAGTCCTGGTCCCCGAACGTATACCCTTGTTTTGCAGCATCTACAAGGAGATCATGTATATTGACAAGGTGATCGAGTCTAGAGGACGACAGGCGATTCTCAAGGTACGACTGCTTTCGAAAGTAGGTTGTAGCTATGCCAAGTATAGATGGTACACTCCGGAACTTAATGGCTTGTCGGAGGAAGCAGTCAATACTCGAATCGTCCCGAACATCAACCCGCAACTGCTCGAGTGTGGTTCTGTCTACGTGTATGCCGTATTGCCAGGGATCTGGGCTCTCCACTGGGGCAGGTGCGTTGCGGAAAGGCGTAACAAGTTTCTCTTCCCAACAGAGCCAAAAGATATCGCCGTCATAGTCTCCACCTTGCAATTTGCTAGCAAGTGGGCACTGGCCTCTAGTGGAAAAAACGACGACGTCGACCAGGTGTGAGAGTTCTGGGAGTAGAACGGCCCGTACCTTCTGAATGTCCGAAATCCGAATGGCCGGCTGACGAGCGACAAGAACTTTGTGTGCCTTCAGGTTCAAATATGCCTCATTTGTTACCTGGTCGACAAAAGATGACGAAAACTGTACGTGAATCTCTCCTGGCCGCAACAGACCGGTTGGATCTGCTAACCCATATAGGAAGGTTGCTTTGCCTAGTGGCGTTCTCAGTTTGGATTCTTGAGACAACTGCTGCCTGATCACGAAGCGCTCGAGATTCTTGGCAAGAATTTGGAGCTCCAGTGGTGAAAATCCAGACTCGAGCAGCAGTTTGATTTTGTCTTCCAGTACTACGGGCATGGCTGCTTGCCAAGGCATATCGGCGCCCTCTATTGAAGTGGAGCTGTTTTTGTGAACATACTCATACGTTTTCAGCGGATCCCTGATCTTGTCCAAAAGCTGAATTCTGTCGTCATCGAGTCGATCTCGCATGTACTCCGCAATCACATCCTTCGGAACACCTCGATCGGTCATGATAGGGATAAAGTCGACATGGAGCTCAGAGGGGGCTGCAGTGGAGCTGTAGTTGGACACTTCGAATGTAAGGCGGAGATGGTCGAACTCGATGTCAGAAAGGTCTTCCGGGTGGGGCTCAAACTTCATTTGGCTGTCGCTGATCCGGATCCAGATCTCCCGTTCAATGGGATCTTTGGTATACGATTCCGCGCTGATCATCCAAAGCCCCTTGGCTCCTCCGATTCGGCCTTGGAAGACACTCGGCAGAGGCCCTTCAACACCCCATATCTTCTTGTATTTTCTCCAAATCTCCAGTGCTGCACCCACTGACATCACCGAACACCCGTCGTTCATGACCTGACGCAATGGTGGCTGAGCCCAAGTCATGTTAGGGTCATCGAAATCAGTAGCCTCCTTTTCTGTGTTCGACCATGTGTCACTGATACGATAGACCTGTGTAGGTTTGAAAACAAGCGTCGGTGTAGTTCTAGAAAGCCCTAAGTCATAGCGAGCAAACGCTTTACAGAAGCTTTGCTTCATATTCGCAGCAAATGGGAGAAACCAATTCAGCATCTCACCCACGGTGTAGTTCTTGTCAATGCCGCTACCTGCGGTAGCAAAGAGAATGATGCGAAAATCGTGAGTTGTCTCTTCATTCTTTCTGTTCTTCTTTCCTTTCTTCTTTGTCGGTTCCAAATGAAAGACTCTCCACTTACGGTGCAGAAACGAGTGTTCAGTATGTAGCCACTCTTCCCAGCGCTGGCGTATAAGCTTCCGATCGTCCCCGTTGCCACAGTTCCAAGATTTCATGTCAACTTTGGGCACATCGAGATATAAGAAACGATGAGACCCGTATTTGCGTTGGAATCGACACGACTTTTCAGGCAGAATTGGATGTAGTTCAAGACCAAAGATCGGTTCCGCTTGTTTGTTGCGCAAGTTTATCTGGCCCTTGAACGTGAAGCCTTCAAAGTTGTGCTCAGCGGCTGACCACAATCGATTCGAGTCTTTGATCTTAACCGACTTGACATCTGGATGTTCAGCAAGATTTGCCCAAAACACATTAGGATCGATGCATGCTTGTGCTATATCCATTCTGCGAACAAGCTCCGCTAATGGGATTGATTGCTCCAGAGCAATTCGCTGGCAGATGAAGACAGCGAAGTAGGGCATCACTCGTAGAGCAGATGGCGGCTCGCTGACGAACAAGCCAAGTCTGGGAATGTCCCGAATATGATGATTCATCTTGGGTGGTGGTTTAGAAGAGGCATGATCTCGTATCAGTGGCTGCTGCACTCTAGTAGGGCTTACTCCACCAGAGGGCTGCATGGCTGACTGAAAGAGTTTCCTTAGGGGCGATCCTACATTCACTTTAGGAAGGTGAGGAAAAGCCTGGTCCACTGCATCTTGAGCGGCCATACTTTGGGCAGGAAGGTTGATTCTGATAGGCGTCCACTTGGGCTGATGCCGTGAGCTACGGACTTGTTCTGCTCGTCGGCGGGGCGAGAGTTGTTTGGATCCAAGCAAAGTAGTGACGTGTGTTAACTCCCCCTTAGCCGACGCATCAAATAAATCATCTTCTGGAATTGACGAGCCCCAGTTTGAGGCGCTGTCTCGACCTTGCGAGGACGAGTTGGAGGGCATCGACTTCTCCCATGCCGTGCCTTCCTTACTGAGCTTTGCGTTCACCACCAGAAGGTCTCCATCGTTGAGCGATCCCATTGTGGTCGAGCTTGTGCTTTTCGGGAAATCATGCGCAACTTCTGTGGTGTCGCCATTCGATGTGAAGGAAGTGTTGGCCGTGTCTACTCGTGTCTGCTGCGAGGATGACACAGTGTTGAAAGAAGTATTGGCGGTCGACTGGGAAGCAGGTAACCCGTTATAAGAGCGCATCATTTCCAGCGACGGCTTCTTAATCAAACATGGTTCACTTCTACCTGCTGTCGGTGGCTGAGGTCCAATGAACACCTGTTGTCCCTTCGAGGTTCTTGTTAACTTTGAAGCCCTATCACTAAGCGAGAGAGCATCGGTGCGTCGTTTACGAGTGGGACGTGGCAAAAGAAGAGGAGTACTTGCCTCGACTCTACGTTTTGCCGACTTAGAAGCGACCGAAGGCGATGGTGAACGGGACGACGCTCGAAGCAATGGAGGACCCATGGACTTGTCTTCATCTTCGTCGGTGGAAGAGCCCGCATCGTCAATCGCCACGTGCTGATTTGTCGCTTGCTGACCATAGTTTTGGAACAAGCTTCGTGATAGTGGTGGAGCATTGATCGCTGAGATGGTTAGTATACTGAGCGATCAATGCGGTTCAACATGTGTGAGTTGAACATGTACCACGGATGGATTTCCGTTGAGTAAAGTGGCCGGTGAGTAAGAACAAAGAGATAGAGGGAAATTGAGATTGTTATGTATCGATTGTGATCAGAGAGTCAAGGACAGCAGGTGCTTTGTTTGAGCGGGGTGATGTCAAACACCTCGATGAGCGTTCAAAGAATATAACATGAGTATGGTGTGTTGCAGATCTGCGATCTGGAAAGTGCACTTACATGACTGCGGGACTTCGAGGGCCTTGATTGGCAAGTCGCTTGCATTGATGGGTGTTTTTGATCTTGATGCTGGGGTACGATAAGATGCGTGTTTTCGAAGTAGTTCCAGCAGAGCATCCAATCTTTTCTCCTTCGCAACAAAAGGTACTATGAAATCGAAGCTGGAGAAAACAGCACTGAGAGGGTCACCTGGTGCGTAATGTAGCTGTTGTATCAGCCTGGTTGCGATGCCTTCTTTGGTCTTAGTGCTGGATGGCGACTTGTCCCCCGTTGAGGTATCAAGGCCCAACCGGTGCTTTTCCTCGAATGCGTGAAGACGAGCATCGAGTTGCTTCCCAGTCTTGCGAGGTGTTAAGGGTGGTAGCGAGACGGGAGCGGCTGATGACCGGTGAGCCGCACCACTCCCACAATGACCCTGAGTATGGGCAAAGCGGGGTGATGGCTGCATGATCGCAAAGCCATGCGGGCGAAGTAAGAATGAACAAGGACAAGATATGGCAGGTAACTGGTCACAAAAGATGGATGAAAACAACGGAACGGACACGGCGAACGCAAACAAAGGTGCCTGAGGCTGTAGTTGCTCGTGACGCCAGCGGTGCAGGGGCCCAGTTTTCTACGCGTGCGCGTGAGCACGTGGCGCAGCTTTCACTTTCGACAAAGGTTGAAACCCAATTGAAGAGCTGTCAGTGGCGATCGCTCAATATCCGAGGCTATGTAATATATTGATTCAGTCGTTGGACGCTGCAAGAACTCCTCACTATGAACGGGCTGTCTTTCGAGGGAGACATTATTGGTCAGAACAAGCACAATAGGGAGCACATAGGCGACGGCTGCATTGTAGCCGCTGGGGCGTCATCAGCGCTTCTAGTCATTTACCAGAGCGGACGGCTTGAAGCAGCTTCGAGCTGCAGGTCCTCTTTTGGCCCTGCAGCGGCGTCCAAAGTGTCGATCAATCTTCACGACGCGTTTTGTGCAAGTCAAATCAAAGCAGTCTGGAACAACAGGTGATTGCCGCAATGGCTGAGAGTCGTCTAGATTCGTGTCTTTTTCGCACAACGGTGCAGATCCGATCATGCAATAGGTATTCGTAAATCAATGAACCAAACCAACCCCGCTTCCTTCATACCCCTCCACAAAGGAACTTAAACCTTCATCTCGGAGAGACCGTGCTTCCAGACGGTAACGTAGGGAGTGACACCATCCTCGCGGTAGTTGAGGAGGACGATCATGCCGTCGGGGTTCATGGACTCGCCAGTAAGGAACTCGTAGTCCTTGAAGTTGGCGACGATCTTCTTGGCGTAAGAGGCAGCACCCTTCTCGAACTCAGAGATCTCCTCGGCGGAGGCACCCCTCTCCTGGAGCTTGGCCTTGACAGCCTTCATGTAGCCTACAGACAGAAGTCAGCAAAGATCAAGCGGTATTCCAAGATTCAACACGTACCCTTGAGGTAGGTCAGGTAGCCCTTCTTGTCGAAGCCGGTCTCGTTCAGACGGAAAGAGTAGACAACATCAATCTTGGTCTCGACGGAGTCGTCGGCACCCTCCTCAGCCTCCTCGGCGGAAGCGTTGGCACCGGTGTCTGCACCGTGTTAGCGCCCCTCTTCTGAGTAACGATGTTTTGTGGGGCAGAGCATACCGAAGGTCTCACCACCGACGTTGATCTTCTTGCAGTCGGCCTCGTAGACAACGTTGTCGATGAGCTTGAGGTCGTAGGAGTCGGAGATGATCTCGTCATCGGTGAGAATATCCTGGGAGCGAGTGTTAGTGAATTGTGGCCGGTAGAAGACTTCGCTGCGGCGTGCAGGACATGCTGGCACCCTCCGCACAGAGCGGGGCAGGCGCGCAGTCGAATCGCCGCACGACAGTGACAGCAGCGAGAACGCACCTTGAAAATGATCATGGTGGCGGTTGTGAGGTTTGCGAGGAAAAAGTGAATGAGTGAGTGAGGTGTGAAGGGCAAAGCTTTATGTTTTCTCCCCTCTTGGGGTGCAATTCTTTGGTGGGGTTAAAAGTCTAACTGCTTTCGGTGGCTAGCCCGCTTCGAGATCCTTGGTCCGTGCGGACGCGCTTTGCTCGGTTGGTTGGCCTGGTGGCGAAGCAGTCGGGTCTCGGACGGCGAGCGGAATCATGATGCGGCCTACGCCTGTTTTCAGCAGGGCAGCACCACTCTCACACGACTTGTCTGCACCGCTGCTCTGCCCACCTCAGCCTCTCCTTTCGAGCCCTACATAGTCAATTGCGCCGCCAGCCGTGCCCAACTGCTGCCTGCCAACCTTCGCACCCCCTAATCTCCCTGATCCGCGGCATCCGCAGCATTGTGCTTCCTTGCCCTGCTGCACCAGCACCAGCACCAGCCTTATAGAGCCTTATAGACCCTCTCGCCGCCAGCCACCGCCCCTCCATTCCATACGCTGCATAGCTCGTCCACGCACCCCACCGCCGCCATGGCGAGCAACGCAACCTCCTTCGACCTGCCGCCGCTCCCCGAGTACTCGCTTAAACCTCTATCGCCGCTTGTCTCCTGGGCTTCGGACGCCGCTATACAGACCGCACTGCCCATTATCGCATACTGGGTCGTTTCACTCATTTTCCACGCCATTGACGTATTCGACCTGTTTGCCAAGTATCGTCTGCATACGCCCGCTGAAGTGCTCAAGCGCAACCATGTCACACGTTGGGAGGTCTTTCGTGATGTTGTCTTGCAGCAGGTCATCCAGTCGATAGCCCTTATGGGTCTCTCGTACTATGATGATGCGCCCACCACCGGCACAGCCGAGTACGACGTCGCCTGGTATGCGCAAAAGTTGCGTCTCGCCCAGCGTGCGATCCCCTTCGTCTTGTCGACCTTCGGACTCAACCCCATTGCATTGGCAACCAAGCTGTCTGCCGCACAGCCCGGATTGGCAGCCGTCGTTGCGGGAGGACGTTACCCTGGACTGCCTGCATTTGCGTCGTGGGAGATGAGCACAGCGAGCTTCCTTTACTGGTACCTCGTGCCTGCGCTCCAGTTCATGGCTGCCATTGTCATCATTGATGCTTGGGAGTACATGCTGCACCGCGCCATGCACATGAACAAGTGGCTCTACGGTAAGCAATTCGAACCCATCAGATCGTAGGATTATTCTGATTGCAACAGTGACTTTCCATTCGCGACATCACCGCCTCTACGTTCCCTACGCTTACGGCGCTCTGTATAACCACCCACTTGAGGGGTTCGCCCTCGACACACTTGGCGGCGGCCTTGGCTACCTGCTAACTGGAATGACCATGCGTCAGTCTATGTGGTTCTTCACGGGATCCACGATTAAGACTGTCCTCGACCACAGCGGTTACGAGTTTCCCTACGATCCCATCCACTACATCTTCCCCAATAACGCTGCCTACCACGATATCCACCATCAAAGCTGGGGCATCAAAACCAACTTCTCGCAACCCTTCTTCGTCTATCTTGACCGTCTTGGTGGCACCATGTACAAGGGTGACACGGCGGCCAAGTACGAGCGCGCGCGCCGCACTGCGCAGGAAAAGTTTGACCAGGAGAAGGAGAACGAGCTCAACGCGGTTCTGGCGGATGCTGCGACGAGTGACGAGAGCCTGCGGGTACAGGGAGCCTCGACACCACGCATTTCACGGAAGAAGGCGTTGAGTATCTCGTCATCTGCTGGCAATTTCAAGGATCTGACCAACAAAGTCAACCAGAACTTGCACGGCAGAAGCGCTGGTGTTTTGCGGGCTGAGAGCTCACGTTAAGCGTCGTTTGTTCGCCTTTCTGCACACATGCATTTGCGATAACTAATGTATAGTCTCTCGTACACGATCTTCGCCTTCGCTTGTATTACTTTATTCAAAATCTCTTCGACATCTTTGTCTTGCCCGGCGTGGCATATAGGCGAGTAACGTTCTTCGTGGCTTCAGGCCTAGCGTTCGCTATTTGGGTTTTACCGGATTGGGACTTGGCGTATGGACGGTCGGACTACGATAATCAATCGAGCTTTTTCTTGCCAACCTCTTCGTCGGCGTTAGCGCTGGTTTTTGGAAACATAATGTTTGCTGTGGGGCGCAAATTATCCAGATTGCCGATGCAAGACATCACCCAAGAGCCCACAAGCCAGGTTGTCTCTCATCTGGACACTTCGTCTCAATTACACAAGCGCGGTCTACGTACAGGGGAAAATTGTATGACCTCCTCCACAGTGCCCAAGATTGTACGTGCTCGTCTGCAGATCCTGTGTGGACTGGCTATGGTTTATACACAAAGCAGTCCCGCCGACCATTACCCCATTGAGAACACACAATGTCTTGTCTGACCCTATTCACATATTACGATCAATCCCTCTCTGTTTGCTCTACAAACAACAAACCTCCTTTCCCATTCCACTGATAGAAAATAAGCGCGATCCTGTGTCATCACTGGCCAATCGAACGAGAGATTTTATTACGCTTTAAACATACAAACGCCATGTCCTCACTATTTCGGAAGATGGACACTAGGCGCATGAAGGGCGCAGATATCAAACAGCTAGTACTTGTCCTGCGCAATGATCCTCGCTCGCCGCTTGGCCCTGGAGATCTACAGAGCGAGAAAGCTACTGTACACGCTATCAAACAACTTCCACGGCGCCTTCGTTCAACAATCCTCTCATCGCATGGATCATTATGTCACGCTCACAAAGGCCTGGATGCCAACCTCATTAATGATGTATGGGCTTGGATCAAATTCGAGCTCGAAGTGGGCGTTGGCCGGTTCCTGTATCCTATGATCATGTCTACTGGTACATTATCCGAAGACGAAGAGCTTCGAGTTCGCCAACTAGAGCCAGTCGTGGAAATGTTCCTTCCCGAGTGGACGCTCCCTCAATCTGCGCCACCAGGTAAACAGCCCATCAATGCTGGCGCGAAGTGGGCTTACCAACGGAACGGTTGCCCGGCGTGTATGCTGTCGCGCATCGGTTCCGATACCGATGTGCTTTTTGCTCTCTTTGTTGGTATGTATGGCCATCTGCGAGCCCGCAGTGGCGGCCACAAAGGTGTGGAGAATGTCCGGAGCAAGCGAATGCGATTCGTGCGCTACTGGATGCGCACTCATGCTAAAGGTGACCAGTTGGCTCGCGAAGCGTACGAATTTGGCGTAAAGCTGAAGGCGATGCGACATGACGCTAAAGCTTCTCTTCGACAGAACGGACAATCCACGCGCTTCCGTCGAGACGACAGCTCTAACGATTGCATGCACGACCCAAAAATTGGCCCGGAGCCGCCCCTCGATACCAACGCGCACATCGCCATCGACGGATGGGACACTTCATCAGAAAGCACCGAAGGATGTGATACCTCATCAGACGACAGCAACTCATCCCTCGACCTCGCACGCAGCAGCTTGCAAACCCGACCGTCCACCCTTTCCTCCTCAATCCCTCCCTCGTCCCGCCACTCCACCCACACTTTCAATGACGACAACCTGGCGCCCCTTCCCACCTTCACCCACGCAGCACTGAACCACCACAACTCTGTCCTCCGCACCTCAATATCCAGCTCCCACTGTCGTCCCCACCGTACCTCCTCCATTTACACAACCGCATCCTCCATCGCCTCCTACAACAACCCGTCCCCAACCTTCACCCACACTCGGGGCTTCGATCCTTTGGAGACCCCAGAGGAGCGTGTGGAGAAAAACCGTAAGCTGCTTGCGCCCTTGCCTTTCCATGGTAATTACGTGGGTGACGACGCTAAGCCAGGTAAAGCGACGGTGGCTTTTGGTGGGCGGCTGTTGCCAAAGCCGAGTCGAACAAGTATGTATAGTGCGTTTGGTGAAGATGGGCGGCGGGGCGAGGAATTTGATATTGTGGATATTACGCCCCCGCCTAGTCCGGTGCAGGAGGAGTTTAGAGAGGGAGAGGGGTTGGTGCCACGTGCGCTTAAGACTGAGCAGGTGCGATAAAGCAGCTGACGATGGGATTTGATGCTGTTTTGAGCTATTTGCACCTACAGCGTGATAGAATTTTACCTGCTTCGAGCGGTGCTTTCACCTTGTATTGTTTTGGTTTTGGCATTTCGCACGACCCGATCAGCGGTTACTTTTGTTTCTGAGCATTCTCAATCTTGTCAATATTGTCAGGTCTTGCCTCCATCATTAACGTCTTCTTAATTCTAACTTTACCTTTACTCTATGATATACCTCTAGTTATTATCTTTCCTGGCGCTTGATATCTACTAATATTGGTGACTTGGGCAAGATCTATCACCGCAGTCACACCTTCCACTGTTTTATCATCTCGTCTACAAAATACACTTCAGTTGTCAAAGCGACATAATATACTTCAAATCGCCAAAGTGGGTGAGGTTCGCTACTTTACAATCAACCCTCGCTCTTGAATCACCTTCGTGTTTCAAACAGTATCCTGTCATTAACATGCTACGCAACAAATTAGCCGCCGCCAGAGCACAGACTGTGAGAGCTAAGGATACTAGACAAGTTGAAGATGGCCGAGTCGAGAAGAGGCTGCGTTCTGACTCAAATACGTTACTGTCTAAGTCGTCAGTCGACCTACAGCGAGCTTAAGTTTTTTATTAAGTCTTCACAGATATACCTCTACTCCGGTGACAGTACTTGTATCTTCAAAGCAAGTCAAGTTCTATGTTCATGAGGCCATCTTGACCGCCAGTTCAGCCTTCTTCAAGAATGCCCTCAAGGCAGAGTGGGACATTGCTGGTACAAAGCAGATAGTCATTCATGACCACCACGCTTCCACCTTCCGCATTTACGTCAACTGGCTTTATACAGGTCATTTCAGCATCAAGGACAGACCGGCAGGCAAAAAAGAGCTCGCAACTAAGCATCCGGCTAACGTCCTCAATGAACAGACCAAATGGAACCACTGCTACGCGCTTGCCGACTTTCTGCAGGATGCTGACTGCAAAGATGCCTTGATCGACGTGGAAATTGAGAGGATGATCACCGAGAATGTACACAACAGTGATCTATCTTGTACGATCTATCCTCTCACAGAAGCAGAGTCTCCGCACAGGAAGCTTCCCGTCGACATCATTGTAATGTTTGAAAACAGAACGAATTACGAGGCGCTTTCGGAAGATGTGCATCAGTTTGAATTTCTCAAAGAGATCATCATATCAATGGCATCCAAGCTGGGAACAGGCTTTGTCAAGGGAACCAGCAAGTCCGGATTCTTCAAGGACGTCGATACTTGCAAATACCACGAGCACACTCTTACCAACACTCCTTGCTACAAGACTAAGCGAGGTATTTGATTAGAGGGCGGGTCAGTTATCTTTGTATCTTCTCGATGTATCTTGACTAACTTTGGCAGGTCATGAAGCAGCAGCAATCCGTAAGAGCTATGAGCAGGTACATGAATTGAGTGCTCGACGAGTCTATTGGCCGCGGCCACGTCCTTGAGTTTCAAGCAAACCCCATCTCTGAGGATCCTCTTAGCAAAGGCTTACGAGCAAGGCTCTGGACACGATTAAAGAAAAATTTGTGTTTATCAATTGGCGTTTGGCGTCTTCCGTGAAAAAGCTATTACAGAGGTGACTTATTCTTCCGCCTCCCGGGCAGCTTCAGCACGGCAAACGAGCCGGCTACATCACTTTTGGTGGCCAATCAGCATTGATTTGAACCGATCCTCGTCGACTCGATTCCTCTATTAATTTTTACTGACTACGAACATTGTGCTGTTCACTCAAAGAACGTTGAAAATACGGCCCGCGGCCTATGTCCAGATTGATAGCCAGACAGATACTTGGAGGAAATGCTCCGAAGACCCAATACTAGGTACTAGATGACGACTCATCGTCCCTTAGCAGATTTCGCGGCGTAATGTTCCCGTACTGAATTCAATCGGAATCGAGCCACTCTTGCTGTCTCAGGCTCACGACCAGGCTCATGACCTCCTTGCTCGGTTTCCAGTCACCCACCTGCCATTACACTACAGGTGCTGCAGGTGCAGCAGTATCGTCACTACCGTGAGGCTTCTGCTTCTTACCACGTTTGGCAATGTACTAGACACTCCATTCTCGGCGAGGGTGAACGTTACCACCCCCTTCGTCGCCCTCCTCCGTCGGTAGATTATGTCCCTTCGCTTTTGTGTCATCTGACGGTTTCCACCATATGTGCGTGAAGATTTCGGCGTCATTGAGGCGAGGCATGTTATCGCAAGCTAGAAAATTCGCAAATGCCGCGAGTAAAAGCTTGATCCGCGCTCTGCAGGGTTGAACGCGGAACATGTTTGGAGAGTAACTTATATTGCAAACGTTACCAAGATTTTTGTTGTACTTCTCGTGAAGATCAGATCCCTGTCTGTGTCTGTTTCATGGGGGCAGTGTTCTGTGTCTGAGATCTTGTACCCTCCCTGTTCTGAGTCCTGCGGATCCTCCTCACCGGGACCAATGAAGTACCACCGTCCGTCTGGGCGGAGGGCATGGAGTTTGAGCCGGAAACGCCGCATCTGTGACCACTGCCGATTGACTGGTGCCTTAGGACTGGGGAACAGATCTAGAGTGACCACAGCACGCCTGTTGAACAGTGTGAGCTGTGCCCTAAGCTTCCAAAGACCTAAAGACACTGGGTCTTTATCCGCAGGATAAATCAAGTTTGGGCAGGCAACAGACTGATTATACATGTGATTGTCAGAGGAGAGCCAGAAGTATAGTGTAGCACTGTTCAGTCTGGTGGGGATCTTCTCTCCACATAGGTACTTCTCTTGATCAATGATGGCGGCGCCGAACTCGTGGCGGGCATCTCGCAGAGGGCCCTCATATGACCAGCTAAAGTACTTGCGTATAACCGTCACGTATACACCTAGAGATATCGGTCTCAAGAAGAAATCTTGTTATCATAAAATGGTTTTCAGGCTGCTTATGAATCAATCTGAGCTTTAACAGAGCTATGCCCAACGCGTTTACCCTGATACATGAGTGCAAACTCGAGAGCAGTCCCAATAACCGTCATCTCGATCGAGAAATCAATTCTCTTGTAGTTTTTTCCGTCCCTGCCCCTGATAGATCGGAGGCTTGAGATGTCCATGGGTCTCTCAGACTGAATCGAGGACCCTTGGCGGACGGTACTAGTCTGTCGGGTCGGCGGCTCACGATCGTTACAAGTGACTATTGTTGCTGCAAGAGGGTATTGGTTGCAATAATTCTCTGTTGGGACATTGATGTGCCAGGGTAGGCGAACTGGTTTGGCCTCGTCTATGTTATCTCCCTAATTGCAGCTAGTCAGTGACAGTGCGCGGGTGGATAGCTGGTGACCTACTCGTTTGAGATACCACGAAAGCTGATTCTGAGCCTTTGGCCGACCAGAAACTTTGTCGATGTATTTGTCGCACTCCAAGTGCTTTAGAGGATCGAAGTCGGTATGATAGCGAGTGCCGTAATTACAACGAGAGATTCTTGACTGTACCATTGTTCCAGGCAACGAAGAATTTGTCAGTGCTTTGAACACTGCGCCTCGACAGATTGCAGTCCAGCTGTGAGCTATTAGAGTGGAAGGAAGGTAAAGATTCCCTGACTACAACTTACGGCTTGGTACCTGGCGACTGATATACTTCAATGCCACGATGTCTGTTTTCCGAGCTCAAAAGATTGTACAGATACCGACAGCTTCCAAATCCACCGACCAGCACAACGGCCTGCAACGGTTAGACATGCCAAAGTTAAAGTAGCATGCTGACTCACTTTGGGCCATTTACCCTCCTTTTCAGCGATAGCGTCGATTTGATCATTAACAAGTATCCGGATTTGGGATATGACCTCCTCAAAGATTTGACGAACAAAGCCTCTGATCAAAGTCGGTCAGTTTGATGTTCATTCAACGGCCTGAAAACGTACTGTTTGAGGTCAACCTGGTATCGAGCGCCACGCTGGACACATTCATGAGGCAGAACAATCTTCCAGTCCTTGTCTTGCCCTTCAAACCCACGCTTGATACCGTTCTCCCACTGTGAGCTCATGAATCCTTTGATCACGGCGTCTGGTACGTCCCAAGCGTCACCGAGCATCTGTCTCATGAGCGCCTCAAACTCTTGGTCCAGGAAGACTGCACCACAAAGCTTCCCAGACCCTTCAACACACTCTGCCAGCTTAAGAGGCTTTGTACCCATAACCTTATAGCTTATGAGATCTACTGTGCCACCTCCAGCATCACATACAACAAAGCTGTCTCCCTCTTGGAAGTTGGGTCGTGACTTGAGATCATCGAACGTTGCCAGCGCAGCCGCCTCTGGTTCGGAGACGAAGTCCAGTGTGGTTTCGCCCGCAAGCCGGTAGTCCATAATTCCAGCTTCCTTAGCTGCCTCTCTCATCTTGTTGACAGCATCTGTTGTCCATACTGCAGGCACCGTACAGACAACTCGAATAGGCAACCCTTCTACGGCTGCCTCTCCGAAGCTCCTCTCGATGTTAACGATAGCATGCTTCCATAACAAACGCAGGTAATCTGCAATAGCTTGAACAGGGGTTTTGCCCGCATTCTGTAGTAGTTGCTTGGCTTTCCGGATTTGAGGTGTATGTCGTTGTTTAGGATCCATGTCGGCCTCGTCGAGCAGAAGGAGCTTGAACCACTCTACTGCTTCGTCATCGCCGACTCCATATCCCCAGGTTGTCCGGCCGTAGCCCTTCCCATAGGAGATCTTGGTGGGAGCTTTGCCTTTGTCTGCACTTGCATATTCCGTGCTGTCCCAGTTGGTAATAATATTGATATCTTCTGGTTGCTTCGAATACGCCCAGGCCACACCAGAATAGCTGAAATATGTCAGTATCTATACACTAATACATATTTTGTGTTCTCTTACGTTGTTCCGAAGTCAATACCAACCAGGAGGCTTCCGAGGTCAGAGACTGATATCTCCCGATCCTCGAATTTCTGCTCGTAAGGTGGTGGTGGAGGCGAGAAAGTGAAAGCGGACGGGTGCTGTACGCCCTTAGGCATCTGAGACCTCTGATCTGACTCGTCAATCAGATCCGAAGTCGACTTGTTCTTGTTTCGGGTCGTCAGCTTCCTCAAAAAACCCATGATGTGTATGTGGTGAAGGTAATCAGTGTCTGTCCAAAATTCGCAAACTACAAAACGAGAGCAACACTCATTTGATCTGGGGAAACAGTTGCCCCCATGCTGGCTACACTGTTCGCGGGCGTTCTGATCACGATTTTGGGTCTGTGCAGGCTGTTGCGTGACGGAAGCGGTTGTGGAGCGAACGTCGATTGGCCAGCCTCGTCAGCTGAAATGCAAGTCCCCTCTAGCTGAGCTGCACAAACTTTCAGCCTTGCGACTTATGATCCGAGTTGTTGTCCAGAACACTGCGGAGAAGGGCGGCTGTGGTCGCGCAATATCTTCCCGTCCTTGACGGCCCCCAAAAGGGCCAAAATAGGCATCGGCGATAAGCCGCAGCATAGTCCATAAAAGAAACGCCAATGAATAGCAAGTTGAAAGACTTCAATAACAAATCTGATACAAGCCACCAATATTGGCTTGCAGAAAGCGCGGTACTTTCCATAGACCGTCTGAACCGCCCCCGATCCATCTCCAGCCTTGCGTGTTTGAGGGCTAGAAATCTGTCGCAGTTCATACACCACCTTCACAAAGTTCAAGTCTTGGTCCAGGAATCCTGTGAACAGAATGTTGATTTCTACAAGGGATGCGGAATGCAGTATGATCCTAGTGATGGGGGTTACTGGATCTGGAAAAAGCTACTTCATCAACAAGTTAGCTCAAGGTGCTGTTGCTGAAGGGCACAAACTGCGATCAAGTGAGTTCGTTACTCAATCATCCGTCATAATCGCTTACATTGAGCAGAAACAGCTGAGTGTCAAGTAGTCCGAGTTGGAATAGGACGGCAAGAAGTTGCACTTGTGGATACACCCGGATTCGACGATACAACAAGATCGGATGCTGAAATCCTCGAACAAATTGTGCAATTCCTTTGCACTCAGTATGAGCTTGGCATTCCATTGAAAGGCATAATCTACATGCATCGAATTACCGACAATAGGATGTCAGGATCAGCTCAGCGATACTTTGAAATGTTTATGAAACTCTGCGGAAATCAGAATCTGGAGAACGTTGTTCTATTGACTACCATGTGGAGCGAATTAAAAGACGAAGGAAAGGGTTTGCAAAGGGAGCGTGAGCTTCGTAGGGAGTTTTGGACAACTATGGAAAAGAATGGTTCAACTATACGCCGCTTCGACGGCAGTAGATCAATGGCTGAGGCGTTCGTGTGTCGGTTGATGCGCAAAGATAGCATTGTCCTTGATATTCAAGACGAGCTGGTGGGTCAAGGAAAACGTCTCGATCAAACAAAAGCAGGGCAGCTGGTTGTACCGATCATTGAGCAGAGGATAGGAGAATCTGAGAAGAGGATCAAGGAGCTGGAGGAAGAGGGGGCCCCCAACAGCTCAGAGGCGCAGAAGAAGCGACGAGACCTGCTGAAGCAGCACGAAAAGAATCTTGACCAACGCAAAAGGCTGCAAGCAAAAACTGGCGAGGAGGTTGTGGCGAAGATCGCGAGTGAGCGCAAACGAGACAAGGTGAAGAACAACCTGCAGATATTCGTTTCGCTACTGGGACTGGTAGCTACCGCAACAGTGAATGTCATACTACCATTGACTGGCGTCATTTGAGGGACGTCTTATAATTAGTGTTCTACATAGGAAATCCATGATCATCATCTTCAAGTCCCCTTACAAAAAGGTGCCCGTCTATCTGTAGCGCTCAGTGCGTTCACATGCGTACCTTCGCTAAGAGGATTTCGATTCCTGCCCCAGACCCATCCAATATGTACACAGGTGGGGTCCAGTGCGCTAAATATGCGCGTCGGTGCTTCGGTCGATGATTGGCAATCGGTCACTTGCGTGAGGCTGAGCCTTCCGGCAGGACATAAAGCTAGCAGCCATCCGCCGGTACCATTTTCGAAACACACCTGTGTGAGAGAGTACAATGGGTGTTACAAAGAAGGCAAAACAGATTATTGCCCATTTGGCCGAGCCAAACAAAGGCAACATGCAGGCGACAAGCATACATACACATAGGGCGCCGCATGGAGACACTCGTTCTGAGAATGTAGGCAAGAATTCAAAATCGGTCTCAAAGCCCGAAGCCAACGCCCTGCCAAAGGAGCATCCCTGTCACCCAACTACCACCACACCAACATCCAGGCCTTTGCCTCCAGTACCATCATATACTCCACTCTCGTCAATGGCGACGACGCCACATGATAACGACACTGCTATCAGAATGATCTCCCGAAAACCAACGAAGTTAGAGGATCTGGCAACTGACTCTGCCAAACCAGGTGATAAGCAGCCACCGCCTCTCAATTCAATTATTAGCTCCGGACCAACTTTGTGTGAACAAGTTTTCGGAGACTTCAACGACAACCGTGAGCCACAGCCTCATGGCTCGACAGCACCTGGAGATTCTGAGCAGATATCTGAACAAGCTATCGATGAACAGCCCATGGAGATCGACGAATATGCACAGGAGATGGAGGCTTTGCGGAACTCAAACTACCAACGCGTAGCCGAAATCGAGAAACTTAAAGATGACCTGCAGAAAGAAAAGGAACGACATGCTCAGACGACACAGGCATGGCGCAAAGCAGCAGCGGCCTTGTCGGCCAATCGCCCAGAGGCGAACTACAAAGTGGACGATGATGCCCTGCGGAAAGACTATGAGAACATTGTCTACGACGTCCATTCATGGGTTGCTACTTACGGTGTATCCAAATTTGATCATGTGCCCGAATCAGATCTGAACAAGTTCAAAATGGTCTCCCAGCATCCGCAAAAGTACTATCACATCGAGAGGACTAGACATCTACTGCTACAGAGCCTAGTAATGCATACCCTGGCGGAACTGGTGATGAATGAAGGACCGTGGTGGGCAGGGAAACACAGTGATGGTCTCCGCAAGCTGCAGCTCGACCTGGAACGCGGTACGTACCATATCCTTCCCTATATATCGCTCGTGCTGGCACTAGCGGGTCTCTAGTGTCGACCAAGTCTCTAATATGCATCAGATGAACCGCAAGTCATTCCAAGTCTATTGAGGGAGGGGACTATACGAGTGGCAGACGTACGCAATTACAGCGCATGGAAAGCCAGAACTGCACTTCTGCTGTCCGAGAGAGTGAAGCGCCCGGCTCTCATGGCAAACATAGGCGGTATTTGTGCAGAGATGCAGAAGTATTGCCAACCCTTTGTGCAGCGAACCAAGCCGAACGCCTGGAAGGAGCTGGAGACCGTGATTCATAAGCTCATCGCGTTTGACCTTGAGCTCAATAAGTCCAGGGCTCTCTTCCAAGTCCATCGCTGGTCAGCGAAAAGTATAGAACAGATGCAATTCGACGAAACACGCATGAGGACGCCGATCGGACTGGAATTAGCGCGGCATGGGATGGATGTTGAGCTCATTCTGGCTCCCATGATCACGAAGTCTGGTAATGGCGACGGAGAAGCCTTTGAGTCTCTGTCCCTAATTTCGCCATGGGTGGTTGTTTGCTATGAAAACCGAAAGCAGCTGAGAAAAAAAGGACTGTCGTAACTGAGAGATGGGATTGAATCTGCTACAAAATTTTACATCTGCAAGCATGAATGTCGTGGCCAGGTCGCTGAAGAACGTCCATGGTTCGAGATGCGCGTGGGCTCTCTCTCGTATGATGGACGCGGATCCAGCGCGGACCGTGGCACACGTCTGTCCAACATCGACAATCCTCCTCACTGCCCTCGACCTTCTTCGCTGAAAGCCATCTCATATCTTCCCTTGTGACCAGCATGACTTATGCGGCAACATCATCTGCGCGTCAAATGCGCGGGGACATTAAGTTGAGTGAACTGCTAGGAGTGGTCATCGCGTTTGCTTTTTCCGGCCCCACGCGCTGTCAGCACGCCTCATCCCATCCCGTTCGCCACGCTCTGTACCTAGCCTATTACATCGCGTAACTACTACCGGTACAATCCCTCGACCTCGGTCAGGCCACTGCTGCGGGCAGCTGTTTGCCAAGAACTCAAGCCTAGGCTGCGCTCCATGGCGCATGTGGCGTGTTGCCTGCTTTGCCTGAGAGCGGAGACTACCATCAGGGGCAAATATGTACAGTAATTGTATTGCTACCACAGCGGCTTGACAGGGCAGAATCAATCACAGGAAATATCAGGCTAGTTGGTAGGCACATTCCTTGCAAGGGAAGGTGTTTGCTTTGTCACAAGGCACATTTGCATGTACCTAGGTATGGCTGCACTTCGACGAGCCTGCGCCCACCACCCTCAGTGATGTGACGCACTGACGTTCGAATATCGATCACAAACGTGTTCAAGTCCTCCAACCTCTTTGTCGAGCTGTATGCGGCCTACAGGGATATATTCAATTCACTTGCGGAGGAAGTCTCCAGCCAAAGAGCTAGTGAGCGGAGATCTGGGAGGAATGGGCGCAGCACCTGCAGGCTGACGCGAAACAAGATTGGCAGCCATGAGGCTCTGGGCACCCATCTGCGAACCGTGACAGGGTTAGAACATATAGCTGTTGTCCGCCATCCGGTGATTTGTGCGTTTTCTTTTGAGAACTTTCGTTCAGCACCACTGCACTTCTGATAGCGCTATTCTTTCCCACTGAGATGCCTGGATCTTCCTTGCGCTATGACTAGCTTTGAGGAAGACCGTTCTGAGGTGACCGACGAGGTCAAAGTCGACGATTTTGAGTACTTCGCCCATCTACATTTTTGACGTCCCTGTATTGACCATTATAGCCTTGGTCCTAGAAGACCCGCACAGGGCGTTACAGAAATTTATGCTGTCGAGTTCCACAAGAGAAATCGGTTGCCTATAGAAGAAGACGTGTTTATTCGAGGAGCACTGGCGCTGCGACACCAGAACGAGATTCAGAGGAAGTTCAGAAAGATCGCGAAGAGAAGAGCTGAGAATGGAAAGACCGCAACGACCTCCTGGTATGGAATTACTTGGGAGTTCATCCGGAGCTGGTTTAGACCCCAAATGCTGCCTGATCCAGTCATCTTGACTATTGGTACCCACAAGTATACTAGACTTGAGAGCCGAGTTCTCTATCTTGCCTGGACAAGGACGAAACGAGAGACTTTCAGGAATCTATCAAGGCTACACCGGCTCTTAATCGTGACATGCATATATGCTGCGATGACACAGTCAGTCCCCTTTCGCGATTCTCATGACTCAGAAGCTGACGCCAGAGCAGAGGCTGGGACCAAGCGGCTATGGCGGGTAGGTCTAATTCACATGTTTTGTACCTGCATCTGCTAACCTTCGCGAAGGCGCCGCCATCGAGGTAATGAAGGATCTCGACAAGCCCACTGTAAATGGGCCATCATCGGTTCCCACTCGACGCGCCGAGGCCACCGACTTCAACGTCGGGCTGGACCATAACACATGGCTTCTTGGAATTACAGTTGGAGTTCCGTTCTTCACTGGCGCTGTTCTCGGTCTGCTCATTACAGACCCCATTACCGGAATTATGGGATTCGGTCGGCGAGGAGCAATTTGTCTTTCAGGCATCTTTAGCTTCATATCTGTTATCGGTTCTGCGTCAGTGCACAAATGGGAACATCTCCTCGGCTTTCGCGTCATCCTTGGAGCAGGTATGGCAGGCAAAGCATCTATTGTCCCTATTTTGCTGTCGGAAACTTCGCCCAAGAATATACGCGGCATCCTTTTGGTCTTCTGGCAGCTCTTTGTAGCCTTTGGTCTGGCTGCTGGATCCCTATCCAACTTGAGTGTTTACCGCCTGGATGCCTACTCGAGTTGGCGATACATGTTCATTGCCGCCTTCATCCCTGCTATACTCTTGCTATCGCTTGTTCTCTTCTCACCAGGTCAGTACGTTTGTCACTACACATTTCGGACAAGCTGACCCCTACAGAATCTCCACGTTGGCTCCTGAAGGAGAGTGGTGCCGAGAAACACCGCGCTTCAGATGATCCCAGCCGGAGGGCACTTGTTCAAGAAGCATTCAAATCGCTCATCGATCTTCGAGGCGAGACTAGTCCGATACTTGCCGCTGGCGAACTCTTCTTCATGCACGCACGTCTTATAGAAGAACAACACCGTCTGAAGAAGGCAATGTTGGGCTCAGGTTACGAACAACAACAACTGAGACCTGAGGAATCTCTACGCCGTGTTGTTGACCACATCGGTTGCTGGCCACGTGTGAAACTCATGTTTTTTCGCGTCGGCTCTACCAGACGAGCGCACCTGGCTGCTGCTGCTGTCATGATCTCGCAACAGCTTTGTGGTATCAATTTGATTGCCTTCCTTGCCGACACCTTCTTTCGCTACTCTTTCTTTCATCACAACCATAACACGACCCCGAGTCAGAATGTCCAGTTGCTCGGAGCTGCATTGGGACTGATGCTGCTCAATTTCCTCGCAACGATTCCTGCCCTATTCATAATCGACAGGAGTAACGGACGGCGCCGAGCGCTTAATTGGTCTTTCCCATTTATGGCCGTGTCTCTGCTGGGGTCAGCTCTGGTATTGAAAGCACCCGCAGGCGAAGCTGGCGGACCAAGCATCGGCACTATCGTCGGACACTATATCTTCCTTGTGTTCTTCATGATTGCATACTCGATAGGAGAAGGTCCCGCAGCCTTTGTCATCTCCGCAGAGGTGTTTCCACTCGTCAATCGGGAGCTTGGGATGAGTCTTGCGGTTTTCTGGAATTTCATGGGGGCAGGGCTTTTGGCTGTGGTGTCACCATGGCTGTTGAAAGTGCTGGAGCAATTTGGAGTCCTTCTACTCTTCGCTGGACTGAATGTAGTTGCTTGGTTTCTTTGCTTCTGGCTAGTACCAAGCACAGGCAACGAGGATCTAGAAGACGTGCACAAGAGCCTCGAGGTGCCACTTGATTATATGCTCGTCTATCTTTCCAGGGTCGTGTTGTGGCGGACTACGCAGTTTGCGATGTACTGCATCAACTTTGGTCGGGTAGAATGGGATGAGTGTGACTACGGAACGAAGCTTGGGAACCCTGTGGAGGAATGGGAAAAGTACAAGAAGGAGAAAGAAGGTCGCCGGGCAATAAAACGAGAAAATAGAGACAGCCACCAACCACGTCGAACTGAGTCAGGTATGTCGATGTGATTATAGTTAGATTGTTCGAAGTAAATGTATCTTGGTCAAGCGGCAGGATTGTAACATTCAGGGTGTATGTAATGCGACTGCCCTCTGCGTGCTGCTATCAAATCGACCTTTCTCTACGTCCGTATTGTCGTATTTCACATGCTCCGCTTCCTTGAGATAGCTTTTTCGATACCTTTGCGCACTGTAGCGCCAGAAAGCCAATGTGACTGCAGTCAAAGGAACTGATACTAAGAAGTAGAGCCAAAATTGGTGCGATACCACGAGGTTCCGGGAATCAGAATCGAATTCTACGAGATTCATGCCAAACATGGTCTGTCAAGAAGTCAGTAGCAATAGATGAGAAAGACAGAAGGGTTGCCTTACTGCGACAAACGAGAAAGGAAGGTAAAATGAGGTGACGAGTGTGATAGCTCTGATGGCTACGGAATCATCTCGAGCTGATCTCGCCATCACGTAAGTGTTCTTGCTCTGACTCTGGGCCAACTGCTGGAATCCTAGATTCAGGGAGTCCAGGACTGATTGCGCGGTCGACTGGGCACGTTTGTGCAGGTATGATGCCTGTGTTCTATAGGAAGAGATCTCTTTGCGAGATTCTGTCAGGATCGTCGAGATCTCCGTGCACAGTCCGTCGTCATTGTTGAAGTTACCGTTGGCTTCTTGGACGTCATCGACTAGACTCTCTAGTGCCGCCAACAATGGGTCTATCGGGAGGATTTTCTTTTCTACTTCACGAACCTCTTTCAAAATGTCGTAGGTAACGATTGTCTGATCAAGCGAGTAGCACGCTGGCTTCATATCCTAGTAGGTGTCAGTGAGAGATGCTTTATTGGCATATCAAGCAATGTTCTACTCACCAGCCTCAATAACATCGCCTCGTGGTGCTCAAGATACCCTTGCCACGAGGATAGATGACTTGTGATCAACATCGAATGTAATGACATAGGACTTGCCAGCATCAAGGCCCTAGCTGAGGGATCTTGTAAGATACTCTTGATATGGGTGATGAAATATGCGGCTGGACTGGGGCTTATGATGATGACAATGGTCTTGGCCCGTTTGCGATCGAGTACGTGGTATATTCCCGTATGCCGGATTCGCCATGGGTTTCCAGATTTGACATCCTTCTTCTCAGAATATTTGTATATCCAACCAAATTCTGATGATTATCAGTGAGTTCTAATCGGGAGCTAAACAGCTTGTATCTTACCAGATTTGTCGCGAGTGTGCACAGATCGTGCTGCTCCTGCAAAGCCCTCCTCGGTCCCAACGCTTCGATCTCGAAAACATCGCAAGAGCTGGTAAAATCCAGAGCTGATGCAGAAGTGATCTGCCAGTCGAATGATCATCTCTTGGCTCACATTGAGAGGTGCCCATGTGTCCCTTTGACATATCGAGCTGACAGATATAGTTTAGCAGAGATTCATGACACTAGCTTCTTATGCGTACTAGACATCGAGAGAGGGGCCCGAAGACGATTCGTCAGTGTCGTTTGCAAGATGGGTCGACAGTTGAGTAGAGTCGCGGAATGAGAAGGAGCGGGGATGTTGAGTCGCGTCGGCGCCAATGGTCATCAACTCCACCAAATGGCGCTCTTTAGACTTGGCAAACAGCAGGGCATTCTCTAAAGTCTCATCACGCGTTTTCTGAGCTGAGGAGACGAGGGATTGCAGGTCCATCCTTTGTTCACGGTCAAAGGCTTGGTTGGAGTGTGGTGCTCGATGAGGTAGATGTGGTATATCCTTTGAATTGAATGACGTAAGCTATAGTCCATATGGTGGAAACATAAGCGTGCGATTCAATGAGCCGTGGAGTCGCTCGAATGCATATAACCCCGCTCTCTGTGACAAGGCTGAGCATCAATCCTTCGCTTCACTGTGTGTCACGTCAGCATTGACCGGTTCCAAGAACGACTTGCACAGCCTCTAACCTCCAATCTGACTACTGAGGTTAGTCAAGGCACTGGTGGCTGTAGTTCTAGTATGCTCACTTCTGTAAGGTTTTGTGGAGCCTCGAAGGTGAAATGCGCATCGCCAACTTCGGTTACCTTAAAGTTGAGATCGCCAAATCTGGACCGTAAGAAATTGAGAAGCCCCTGTCGGCTATAGTAACGACTGGTTATTTCGTGGGGAATCATGATGGACCTGATATAGAATTTGGAGGTGTTGCACGATCGTGCTCAGTTGGGGGATCTCCAAGTTTTTATCCCATTGATGTGCCGTCCTGCAAGATGTTCACCCAGCTTCGATATATTGGAATGCGTCAACTCTGCGCTGGCATAAAACCATAGGCTGAAGAAAATGAATCCAGCTTCAGGCAGATGTTCCTGAGTCCCCCTTTGTCGTGCGAGGCTGTAACAACGGGTTTCGTAGCCTGATTCATCCGCAGGACGCCACATTCGGTCAAAGCTTTGCTGCGGCGACCCGCCTGGGGGCCGCTCGTTGCAGGTGCATTCATTGCTCCCGATCACACGTGCCAACACCAGTGGTTGCCTGCTGATGAGACCTTGTCCCCGCCCGTAAGGTAGTTCGCATCTTCTCCACCCCACAATCTTCGAATCCCCGCTGTCAAGATCGTTGCCAAGCGATCAGCCAACTGTATCCAGGTCGTGTATCCTCCACTCGCGCCGTATGTACGAAAGCGCATCAGCAGTAACACTGCTTGCACCTGCGTGCACGCCTATCGAGCGGACTGAGCGAATGTCGTCGCGTGTGCTGATTGCCGCACACGCCGTTGGCTCGAATGTCCGCCGCGCCCCAATTCTTGTTCCCCCGCTCTGGTCAATATCTTGTGCGTGAGTCTCCAACCACAGAAGATCTCACCACAAATATTCGCAACGCCGTGGAAAGTACTGTAGCAGGTATCACAGTCAGTGGCGAAAGAGACGCGCGCCGCTTCTTCGCCAGAGCCGACCGGGAGCAGATACTTAATCCGACATCATTGGCGCAATTGTTCAGGGAACTTCTCGCCAAATACCCTGAATACATAGATGCTCTCTCTAAACGGCCACTTTCTACGCAAAGAAGCGAAAGAAGACGGAGCAGTACTGCTTCAGATCCTGGCGATCTCATCGATGCCCTTGTCAGGGCAACAATACATGATCAGCCACGAACAGCTCTCCTTGCACTCTTTCTGTACCAAGACCGCGAGCTATTGCTCCTCACATTCCTGCAATGGATGTTATGTCTTGTCACCGATAGTCCGCCAGGTGGCCACGCTCATGTCGACATCGATGTCCCCACGGATGACTCTATGCCTTTCACCCAATCATCTCTAGCTGATCACGGGATTGCGCAGAGATTTCATTGGGAAATCTTGCGCACCCAAGCTATATTCAAACCAGTCAATATTCGGAAGAACCAACATCAGGAACTGAGTACGGCTGATCGTCTGCCATTCATCGGTGTCCGAGCAAAGTCGAAGGCTGGTTCCTCCGGTACTGTGTCAGAGACCACAATAGCTAGAATGCACTGGGAGATTATGAGCGAGGGCCAAAGTATCATCGGGAATCCACACGATAACCGTGTGGTTGCCCTCAAAACATTCGAGGAGATACCGATCGTACGAGATATGAAAATGACGACACAAGAATTCATGATCGAGCGTGGAATTTTGCAAGATCTGCGTAGCCGCAATACGAAACACGATATGATCATGCTTGATTGGGGGAGCATCACTATACTCGATGAGGTAGGTAATCCACTCCGCCACTCTCTGATTTTCGAGTTGGCAACGTTTAGCCTTCATGATTTCCTTGCGGACGAGCGTCGAGCGCGGGTATACACAAAGCAGAGCCTACTGCTTGCGCGATTGGTGGACCTTGTGGAGGCTCTCGCAGTCTTACACGATAGTCTTGGAACCTTGCATCTTGACATTAAACCCGACAATATCTTGGTGTTCGAGAGAGGATCCAGTAGCTCGGACAATCAAAACCAAGACCAAGACGAGCTGGTCTTCAAGATCAGTGATTTTGGTCTGGCACGCAAGATAGGCACACGACAACGGACTGGCCACAACCAGATTGACATGAGCTATCAACGGTCTCGTTCATCAGCAACATCAGCCACAAGGCCGGCGGGTGCATATCAGGGTCCTGAGATACAGCAACAAGACTCGAGCTGTGCAGGTCGAGGTAGCGATGTCTGGTCTATTGGATGTGTCGCTCTCATGATGCTGGCATTCGTTACTGGTGGACCGATAGAGGTTTCCAAGCTTACTAATCGCTTGCCAGTAGACTTCCTAGGTAGAGACGGCCGCCAGAGCCTTTTCTACATCAGAAGCGACTCCCATCCATGGAAGAGTGGCGACGTGGATCACTACCCATACCAGTATCTGAAACATTTCAAGCCAGTGATTGGGAGGATCCCCTGGACTCAGCCTCAGTTGCAAGCTGCGGTCAACCCACAAGTTATCGTATGGTCCAACGTACTGTACGACTCCTACGATGGAGATAGTGAGCAGCATTTCATACAGCGGTGGTTTGAGGCGATCTTCTGTTCGGCTCTACTCATCGACCACTCTCAAAGAGCGAAAGCAGCTGAATTGCACAAGACATTACGAAGGATTCAACAAGACTGGCAGGCATATGAGAACAATTCAGAAGTTGCAGTACATAACCACATTATAACGAGTCACAGTTCTGGTTTTTCCACTAGCCACCATCTGGAACCGACCACTGCTCAATCAGCGTATGACTCAACTGCTACCCCACAGGCTCATAGGCAGCTCCATAGCCAGCAGTCACACGTGTCAAGGGCCCCTATGATCGCTATTACTGCATCGCCTGGTCCGGCCAGTAACGCTGTCTTGCTCACGCCTCCAGCTTCGCCACTGCGTTCACCTATAAACAACCACGATACACTACTTGATGGAGGCAAAAGTGCTGCTATTCCTCCGCTAGGAGCTCCGCTATTGCCAGTGGCCACTGCCTCTACATCACTTGATGTGACAACTAGTGTTGAATCTCCACCACCGCAAGCGGCACCTTTGCGGCCAGGCATCGCAAGCACGCAACCAGAGCAGGTCAGCGATGGCATTGCTGACACACCGCTGTCCCCGGCCGCTGAAGCTTCGTGTGTATCTAGTCTTTGTTCTGCAATCAAGGCCAATGATGCAGATGCTGTGCGGCGTGAGCTCGGCGATGGTAACGAGCGACTGAAAGAGCGTTGTCCCGGAACAAATACTTATCCCGTCCACTGCGCCCTCAAATACCGAACCTACGATGCACTCGCCGTACTCCTCGAGAAGGCTGACCCCGATATCATGGATCTCGAATGTGGCGGCCGTACTGCGCTTGAGATGGCTTGCGATGATGGTGGTTTTGTCCAAGCGTTCAGATGTTTTCAACGATATAGTTCGAGCCTGCGATTTCCGGAGGATGTATACAAGGAGAACAAGAAGGAACTTGGTACCGATGCTGGGAGGGCTTTTGATGAGCTGTACGCGATGGTTAATTCAGGAAAGAAGAAGAAGAAGAAGAAGAGCAGTTGGACTATGAAGTTTGGTGGCAGGTGAGTGGGAGCGGAATTTGCTACGATACCCAGTCGATTTGGTGTTGGAACGGAAATGGCGTGGTTACGTACTTGTGATGTGGGAATAGAGGGTGGAATGGAAGTCCTGCACATCTCAGGAAGGATAACGACCACTTCGTATCTAATGGTAATACCTGTTAATCTAATGGCTGAAGAAGCTACAACACGAACCTCGTGCGTTTGATGACATGTGAAGCAGGCTACGTGTCAGATTCCAGGCTTTGAACGAGACTTGCCTGCGTACTGACAAGGCTGGAAGGGCAACATATTGATGCATGTAATATTCTTGGTCTGACTGAGGGTGTTCCACCCGTGGCTTTCATTCGCACGCGCTGCCAAATCAGCTAATGCAGTATGCAGTTTCATCGTCGATTATGGGCGAGTAAAAAATTGAGATTAAGAGTTGTTGTTTGTATAACACTCTCCCTCCAGCTACTTATGCCAGTCCTTTTCTCCATCTCCCTCGCCGAGAAGCCCTCTTCTAGGCACAGATTATTTCACCAAAGCCTCACAATGCAAGCAGAGACGCCCGCAGTCCCACTTCCACCTGCATCACCTATGTATGGCGACGTCTACGCCGGAGAAACCACATATATACCGCAAAGCTGTCTCGCAACATCCTCAGATCCACTTCTACCTACATCATCGATGTATGGCGATGGCTATGCTAGAAAGTCGACATATCTTACGCAACGCACTCTCGATTTCGATGGACCGAATGATGCCGAAGCTGGAAAGGGAAAATGCATCCATTGCTCGTGCACCTCGTACGAGGAATCAATGATCGTTCCGAATCATTGCGCTGGTGATCAGGGCACGTGTGGACATTTCAAGAGTGCCCATACGAAGGACTGAGGGGTTGGGTACAAGGTTATGGTCTACCACTGGAGAAGATGGAGTATGCATTTGCGCGTCACCATAATCATGGCATTTCGTCTTTCTCCGAGTTCTACCGAATAGATTGAGAGCATGCAGAGTGTGACTCTCTGGCATTCGTGATCGTAGGTTTATGTCATCGTTCCAATGTGCTGCTCTTAATTGCCTAGTCGTCGTGCACTCGTTTATGCTATTGGGACCAGTAACGCTTGTACTCCTACTTGCATGCCAGCCGATAGTGCGGACCAGCGTTAGTAGGTAGGTCATGACTCAGGCTGAAGGAAATTTGGGTCGCTGACGGGCAGGATACCATCTCTTCCAAAGCACCAACTCCAGCAGCCCTTGCAACTTACCTTAAGCCTTGTAGAACGAGAGCGCACTTCCCAACTACCCCCTAGCAAAAATCCCATCTGCCTTTGCGCTGGTAAAAAGCAGAACGGCATGATGGTGGGACGTGGTAGGACACCACCAAAAGCAAAAAGAAGAGAATGATGACAAGTAAGGGATTCGAACTAAATTGCATGTTAGCGGTTATTGGGCTTTGAGTAGAGGCGATGATACATACCCCTTGCAGGTAAAACCTATGAGAATACACTAGTTGTAGCTAGCAAGCTTGCGCTTGAGTCACACGCCATAACCACTGTGATGATGTTAGGATATGGATGCGAGAGAGAGCTGGTGCGAAACGTACCTCGGCCAACTTGTCTTGGATGAGTAATCAATGCGCTTTACAATATATATTGTAGGACTAGAAAGAGAGGTGAGTGGGTGTGTGTGCGGGACGTGTTACGTGGCGCCGGTTGATTGCTTAGCGACCGAGACCCCGCAATCCCGGATCGGCAGTAGCACTTGTCCGACTGAATCAGATAGCTGAAATGCTTATTTTTCCGCGGGGGGGGGGGGGGGGGGGGGGGGGAT